>OX421947.2:17803798-19003798 GCA_949128155.2 Xanthia icteritia | reverse complement strand
GCTCTCATTCGCCAAGCGTGGAGAGCTTAACGTGCGATAAGGAACTTCGTACCAAAAAACACAATCAAGAAATTTTGATACATGTCACGAAGATTTGAGTTCAGTTTCGGAATAAAGACAGGTCTTTTCGGAATCGATTTACAAACATTAACGAAACAACTATCACTTAAAACTTGTCAATTGGATCCAACATCGGCCACACATACATCATAATAATTACCCAACTTGTCAGTATGGTAGATGGTGGCCCATTTATCAGTTAATGGCCAGTAATATTTCTCGGCTAACGGCTGAAACCAGTAACTATCAATAACCTATATATTACCAGTTTTGGCATACGTAACGTCCCAATAATCTATCAGAGACTAGAAATTCTAAAGAATTAAAAAAAAGAAAATTATACTGTCTACCATCAATAGCGATCTGTCTTTCACTGACAATAGTTTATTGGGTTCGGCCGCTAGGCAGAATGGTCAAGATGCTTTATCAAATTATCCGACTGCAATTTTAGCATTATATAGTAAAGTTCGAGTGAGAACGATAAACCGTTGGTTCCGACTGTCATTCGGAGATCTCTGACAGCCGTTACAAGTCAGAAGCCCAAAAGTATGACAATCAGGCTCACCAAGGGGTATCGTGTTACCCAGTAATTAGTTTGTGGAGGTCAGACAGGCAGACACTCCATGTAGAATACAGGCTCCATCCGGTGAGACTGGAAGCCGATTCCAACATAGTTGGGAAAAGGCTAGGCAGATTGAGTAAAGTTCGAGTCACTACCGAGATGACAACTAATAGAAAAGTATGTATCAAAAAGACATAGGTTGCGCCAACCACTGGAATAAGGACAGGAGAATGTTGGTGAATTATGTTCAACTTGCATTTTTGTAAACCGTCATCAATATCTATTTATTTCTATTAATATTTATCTTGCATACAAACTAGATATAATAAATTATATACACTAAGAATCAGATACTACTATCATGTTTATTTAGGCCATAAAATAATTGATTGGTACGGAAATCGAAACCTTGGCTCATGGCAGAGAAACCCAGCGAAAATCAGCGCCAAGCATCTGTCTGTAATTATTAAAGTAATGAACCAATTTGACGCGGCCCTGAGGCCACATTTATTATAATCCTATATTTTAATTTTATGTCACTTTTTAATTTGTTCAAGTGTGTTCCGTTCTTACGATACTGTGTCAAATAAATGGTTTTCTTTCTTCCTAACGCCACTGTGCCGCAACGGTCAAATCATAGGTTATTTTGTATTAGTTATGTTATTGGATGGTATAGAAACCAACTTGAACAACCATCAATAATAAATTGGTTACCGTAACACTACAGGGACTGTCGATGCTTCGCCAACTTTATTTAATATTCATGATTTATAGACAAAGTTGAGTATTCCCATATGACTGTATTTCAACGAAACCTTTCAACCACCAGTCAACTATTTGTTTTTTTTTTTTTGGCATTTGTCGTCTGGTTAGCGGTTTCTCAAGTAATTTGCGGTCGGCTTCCAGTATAACCTACATGGCGCGACTGCGAACTCTACAACCCAGTTACTGGGTAAAACGATACCCATTGGTAAGGCTGGTTGTCAGAATTTCATGCTTCTGGCTACCCGTAACAACTGTCAAAGATCTACGAATGACAGCCGGGACCAACGGCTTGACGTACTTTCCGAGGCACGGAGGGGTCTCGATATGTAATGGATGGTCACCCATCCACGGACCGAACGGCGGCAAGCGTAGCTTAACCTTCGATCGACCAGTGCGGCTGTTATTTTCCACCTCGTTTTTTTTAGCTTATCATCCATACTGAACTAAAATCTATTTCTTGTTTCCACTTAAGCAAACATCAACTTTATGTAGGTAACTGTAAATAAAATTGATTTTAGACTAACTAGTACTGTTGAAAAAGTCATAAAAAATATGAAGTGGTAGCGCAAACTGAACCTTATGTGTAGGCATTAGAGTTGTTTTTCCTAAAACTCGTGTTTGTTTACATGTTTGGCATATAAATTGCGAACGCAGATTAGACACGGCCTCGTTGGTCTAGTGGTTGAAAGTGCTACTGCTGTGCATGAGGTCTTGGGTTGGATTCCCAGGTCCGGAAAGTGTAAATGGGTTTTTTCATCTGGAATTTCTCAATGACAGCCCGGAGTCTGGATTTGTGTCCGGTTCATGGCAATGGGCTCGCCCCCTATTGCTTAGGACTCTAACATAACTGACGAAATGTGGGTGTACTATAGGTACCTATACCTCTGCCTAGCCCTTCGGGAAATTCAGTCGTGATGTTATGTTATGTTATTAAGTCATGTCCGTCACTTCCCCTCGTCAAAAAAAACAGTGAAAGACCAAATTTCCTTTAAAAAATCACAAACGCTTCGTAACCAACATTTCCTTCTCTCGTTTACCAAAAGAAAAACTTTATAACAGACAATATTATAAATCGCCAGCAAAACTAACGGCTCAGCCATTTTATTTGGGTTTCAAACAAATTGGACATTTCTACTAAACAAATGACGGGTGATTTATCATTTTTCTACGCTTATTGTGAAGACTAGGCGGCTGCAATAAATTATCTGTGTATTCCACAAAAGAATTGTGTAAAATAATCCGAAAAATATTTTTGTAAACAAACGCTACTGACAAATGAGTTCATAACACGTGGCGTCTATACTGTAAAAATCTGACGGTGAAAACTTAGGTTAAGCGAGCTTGAAGTGAGTTGTCGTTCCACCTGATGCTTTAGGGATTGCCTCGTTGTTTTCGTGGTCGCAAGCGCGACTGCTGAGCGTGGGGTCCTGGGATCAATTCTCGGGTCGGGCAAAGTGTTATTGAAAGAAAGAAAGAGACTCAAAAGCACACAATTTTACAGCAAATAAAAAATTTGGTTGGTTGGTTTGGTTTGGTTTTTCCATTAGGAATTTCTTAGTAACAGCCCGGAGTTTGGAAGTTGGCGGTGTGATACCCCCGTGCCTCGGTGCGCACGTTAAGGCGACGATAACCGACTTTTAATGATTTTGCACTGATGATCCCGTCTAAACGAGTAAGGTTAATGATTTGGAAAAATTATGTGTCAAATTAGAGCATTTCCTTAATAACTTTATCTGTGAATATTTTAGATTATGTTTATATTACATAGTGAAATTAATTTGTAAAGTTATGTCTAACGCGGATACAAAACTAAGAATCACGCAAAATCTATCAAGCGTATTTTTCTGAAACCTTCACCATTTTAAAGATAATTTAATTATTGATCTTTTAGTATACGTTTTTTGTTAAAATACCTTTTGTTTTTAGTATAATAAATTAATAATGCGTCTAATTTAGGACAGCGCTCCTTGATGGGCGAGTCCTATTACTGGCTGGACGTACGACGCGTTGCGTGAGCTCAGTACAGAACATGCAAGCTAACCACTCAAGGTCACTGGCATATATCTGCGTCTTAAGCCGTTGGTCCTGCGCCTAAGCTCTCTCCGGTCGTATCGGTTGCCTTTAAATCGAACTTAGATATGAGAGTGAGGGAAGAGAGAGTTCATCTGTGTCTGCGCACAAACTTGTGCACTATAATATCTCCCGCGTCGAAGGCTATAGTCTCCGTAAGATTGGCCGCCTTGATCGAAACTGGAGGACTATACAAGGTGTTTTTATTATATCCCATAACTCTAGGGTATGAATGAGACTATATCAAAGAATCAACTGGCTCTTTTTTTTTCGTTTTTCACTCAAAATAATTCGACAGTCACGATTATTTTTGTAAAAAACCTTTAGGTGAAATATAAAAAAACATTTAATTCAGACTATTTTTGTTCATTAAGAAAATATGACAACGTCGCATTTTCTTAGTTTTAAATATAAATGATTAGTTTGGATGAAAATGATTTACTCGTACTTATCAATGAAACTTAGAAAAAATATAAATAGAAACATAATTTGTATATGTGAGTATAAATGTTTGTAAATGCACCCACTATACAAGAGAAATTCCTAGTGTGGGCAAAGTTTTTCAAAAAAAAAAAAATTACGAGTGTAATGCTAGTTGATTCTTTGACATAGTCTCATTAATACCCTAGAGTAATAATATAAATGTCAAAATTAATACGTTGTATATAATATATATACATAGGGATTGACACTATATTGACAGCGCACTTCGACCTCACTTCACCTAAGTGTTAAATTTTTGCAGAATAGATCGGCTGTTCTGCTGGGAAAATGTTGCTCTCTTTTTACACGACTGCCCAAAAAAGGAGTGTAATGTTTTCAGGGTTGAAGGGTTCAAGTATGTATGTGGGTTTCTTTATTACACCATAACTTTAAATGCCTGAACATATTTGGATGTACGGGGTATCGTTAGATTAGACATCCCGAGTGACACAGGCCGTGATGATTTTAGATTAAAAGGTTTCTCTTAGATAAAAAAAGTGTTCCACAGAACGATACCCCGACAGCAATGGCAATTTTATTTATCTGTTTAGTCAGCGAGTAAATGAGTGACCTTTCGTTTTGTGTATACAGATAACTAAAACAACTTGTTTATTACTTTTAGGTTAGTTTTTTGGCAGGGTAAGTAAATTTTTTAAATTATTTTTTTACCCAGAGTTCAAATTGGAAGGGGATTAAACATAATTAAAACGAGACAGAACGATGAAAATAAACGAGACAGAACGATGGTTAAATTCGTTCAGCTTTAAACGTAGGTGATTTATTAAATGGTGCAAGTGAGCCTAAAATTACCAACATTCATCATCTTATTTGATAGTTCTATAGTTTAAAAGAAACCAATAAATATTTTATATAATATTTCAGTGGTAAGCACGTAAATAATCAGCAACTCTGTTGGTTTTCTCATAACTCTAATGCTGTTGTTATGAAAAAGGCAGCATTGAACATGAAACTGTCAGAAAATGTTCCATTACAACGAAAGGTCTCCAAATGAGTCGACTGATAAGCAGCTGACACTTCCTTTGCAGCATTATTTACCTATCTGCCCCTTGTGAAAACAAAAAAAAAAAAAACAACAAAGGAGAGTCTCTTTTATTGAACCCAAAATAAACATATTTTGAACCAAAAAATACTTGGCCATGGTATTCCGGCTCTTAAAAATAAGTATTCAAAAAAGATTACGCATTATACAGGGTGGTGTTAACATTAATACTTATACAGAGGCCGGAAAACATTCGCCGGCATAATGGTGGCCGCAAAAAGTTAATGGACGCTTTCACCACCCTGTATTTGAGGATGGAGCAATTCGGCATGAATTGGCATGTTTCGACTGTTACGCTTGCGCATTTTTCTTTTTAGAGTTCCGTAATAATACCAAGAATTCTTTCTTGTACAGCTATTTTCTTAATGTCTCTCGGCAAACTTCGTGTTTCGTCAGTCGTCGGATTTCGGACCGGGCAGACCGAACGCTCTCAATCGACTTGGAAGTATATAAAGTTGTTCCAGTCTGCACCAAGTGCAGAGGGCAACTGATAGAAATCCGACGACTATAGAAACACGAAGTTTGCCGAGGGACATTAAGAAAATAGTTGTACTGTACTGAAGAAGAAGCAAAGAGAGATTGTAAAAATCGTAAGATGCGGCGTTTTGTCCTTCCTGCCTACCTTCATGGGCAAAAGGCGTGAGTTTATGGAAGTATGTGTATGTTCAGGAAAAAATATACACATGTTACTTCAAATTATTTCCTACTTTACTGATGGACGCTACTGAAGATGCCAAAATGGCTGCCAAATTCTGTGCTGACTCTATTTAGATTGCCATTGATACGATAAAAAGAAGAATGCCGGAAACCCTACGGAACCATTACCATACACAATGTAAACCTCAAACTAACGTATAAGAGTATTAGTATTCATTCAACAACTGCATAATATTCAGGCCGTAGTACCACAGTATAATAACTCAACTCAACTCAACTCAAAGCATTTATTTCAATTAAACCATTTACAGGCACTTTTGAATTGTCAAGAAGTCGGTCAGTCAGAAATATGAAGCTAGTTGCCCATTCCAAAGCGTAGTAGGTACCTATGGAGAAGAACGGGCAAGAAACTCCACGGACACTCTTTTTAAAAAAAAAAAAAAAAAAGAAGTATTATATCTCGGCAGTGACCTTGAAATAATTACCTACGGCCGATCGGTAGATAAACCTTAAGCGTCCGTGCGTAACTGCCGGGCACTCAGTACTATTGCGTACTTGATATACACTGAGATTTGGAAACTCGTCGTCACGACAGTTTTCTATGCAGAAATAATACTGTTACTTATTTATACTGTGGTAGAGTATTACAGAACAATTTGTACCTACATGCAAATAACTTATTTTCTGAACCAAAACAATGTCGTTTACATTTGTAAATGACGTCTGAATAATTCTAACTGATATACCATTGAGATGAAGTGGTATTAACTACGAGTGTGTACGTGTTTATATTCATTTTACTAATTACCTAAGTAGTAGTGTGGAATATGGAATGTTAACAGAACCAGTATCACAGTTTACCAAATAAACTTTGAATAAAACTCAGTATCAGACCGGACTCGGAATTTGTGCCCGATATAGCAATAGCCCCTTATCACGTGGGACATAATCATAACTGGTGAAATGAGGCTGTACTAGAGGTGCACCTCTGCATAACCCTTCGAGGAAACAAGGCGTGATGTTAAACAAACAAAAATTAGACTGGATATAAAGAACTAGTATGATTTAGTAAACTATAACAAAAAAAGGCGAGGTACCTGCGATTTGATTCGTCATGGTAATTATATATTATTTGTTCGGACATCACAAACGTAATCCATTTAATATTTACTAGCGACCCGCCCCCGCTTCATCAAGATTCCGAAAAAACGTCAAGATTTCTGTATTATATGTAACTTATAAGATTACTATACCACGATAGATAAAAATAATGAAAAATGAAGCAATGATAGATAAATTAATTAAGTGATAGATGATGGTGCTCACATATTTACAAATATTGTAAAATTATACGATATTCCTAACATTTTAACAAGTAATACTAATAAGTTAGTTCATTTAATTGTCACATAAATTATCTAGATGATGGTGAAAACCCATCAAAATCTGTTGCGTATTTTAGAAGAGACACACACACTGACTTATTAGTATTACTTGTTAAAATGTTAGGAATATCGTATAATTTTACAATATTTGTAAATATGTGAGCACCATCATCTATCACTTAATTAATTTATCTATCATTGCTTCATTTTTCATTATTTTTATCTATCGTGGTATAGTAATCTTATTCTTGGTGTATCGCCTTCACATATAACTATATATTTAATGTATAAAAGATATTGTGAAAACATTTAAAAGAGTAACGGTGAAGTTTCTTGCCCATTCTATTCCATACGAACTATTATTGATAATATCCCACTAGATCAAAAAACCTGTGAAAAGTATCTTGGCTTGAGAATAGATCATTACTTAACATGGCATAATCAAATAGACCATATTAAAAATAAACTATCAGCACTTACAGGCTCACTTCATAGTATAAACCTGAAAAGATACGTTATACTATTTATAATTCTCTTATTAAGTCGCATCTGTTATATCTCATTGAAATTTGGGGAAGTGCCGGAAAAACGAAGTTGCAAGAATTACAAAGAGTACAAAATAAGGTCATAAAGATATTGTTTCGCTATCCATACCTAACACCAACTTATAACATTTTTAAAGAAACAAAACTAATGAATATCAAACAACTCTACACATATAATACTTGTGTTCTGATTACAAAAATTATAGACAAAACCATCCACACTGCACAAAACCATACAACTTTTGGAAGGGGCGACTAGAATCAATTTTTTTATTTTTTTATTTTGACGTTGAAAGGTGTCTTTTATGTATCTAATTGAAATAAATGATTTGACTTTGACTTTGAAGAACAACGCGGTCACAGAGACCTTCAAGAAAAGCGACTTCATATTAATATTCAGCGTAATTCATATTAATATTTATAGATACAGATTTCATTCTTCAGAAAGCTTACAGTATATTATCTATAAAGGATCTTACATTTCGGATATTATATTAGTTATTGTTATACTAACGTTGAAGTTTAAATTTTTAGAATTATCCTCTACATATTTCACATTCTTATCTCAGGAGAAAAAAGACAATAGAGCTGTTTTATAAAATATCAGTAAGGAATAGCGAAGTGTAGAGGAATGGCAGTGGCAGGCGTCTGGAGGAATGTGCTATCGGTTTATTGAGTTGTCTGTACCCGAGATCTCATCTTCATACCACTCGCGACTCGAATTACATGCCGATAGTCTGTAGATCTTATTTTGTGGATGTGGGAGCAGAAATTGCGGAGTTAAGTTTTCTTTTTTCCATTATTTGGAAATTTGAGAATTTGAACATAAATTCCCCAATCAAATAACGTAAATACACAACCAAGTGTCAAGCTACTGTACTTGATACTATAATTTATTATATTGAAGTAGGAAGAGGTCCCAAGGAATCCCAAACCTCGTTCAATGAATTGTCAATGAGACGGCCGGCTGAGATATTACCTACACCGCCTCGCCCGCCCTGAAGCACTCGAAACTTAATCAACAGCAGTGCAATTCTGTAACCATCTCACAGTGAAAACTTAGGTGAAGTGAGCTAGTTTGGGTGTCTATCCCTAGCATCAGGCGGAATGACAGCTCTCTTCACTTAAGTTTCCACGGTGAGATTTTTAAAGAATAGATCAGCTGCAGTGCTATTCTGTAACCATCTCACCGTGAAAACTTATGTGAAGTGAGCTCGGAGTGAGCTGTCAGTCCCTAGCAGCAGGTGGAATGACAGCTCACTTCAAGCTCACTTCACCTAAGTTTTCACCGTGAGATTATTGCAGAATACACTGGCTGTTAGAGCTACCGCGCATGAGTGACTTTTGTCACTATGACAAGAAAATCTGTACGTCATTTTAGTTGGTAAGTAGTTAATTTGCTTAACAGTCAATTTTCCTGACTGTACCTACAGGATGCGAATAGGTCTTTTAAATGCTAATAAAAATGCGCCCATCTTTTTTGTCACGATGACAAAAGTCACTCGTGGGCGCTAGCTCTTAGAGTAACTCGAGTAAATAAGTTATCAGAAGATTGATGGCGCAGGAACCGTGCAGGAAATGTGGTGTTGGGTAAAATAAATATAGAAAAGAGATATAATATGTGATTTAAAAAAACAATTCCGAACGCGACGGCAGACCGCAGATGGCAGCTGCGTTGCGGTTGACAATAACCGCAGGCGACAGTGCCGCAGCATTTCTGATTCCGAATCGAATCGACGTCGCATTTACGACTTTTGTTTCGTAAGCTTTTTCATAAAAACCAGTATCGCGTAGCCTCTTAATACGTTTGGGCGGCATTGCTACTGCAGTCTGCGGTCCGCTGTCGCCATCGAAATTGTACCTTTAGAGTAATCATCTATCAATATGACAACATCAGTGATTTAGTGGTCTTAGCTGCCGAAAAGAGGGAATTAAAATGTACTATAAGGGTGACACGTCACGATACTGGTTACAATGAATTCAGTACAATAAGATTCTGAACACCTACGTCGAAATTTTTGTTGGGATGAATTTAACCCAAAAACAAACTTAACTTTGTAGTCTTCTCTTCTTTTCGTGTGGTTAGTGACTAACCTGGTGTCAGAGTTTTTATGCCACCCATGGAACTCTGATTTGGCTTCACATGCCGTCGATAAATAGCTCTCAGACATGCCGGTTTCCTCACGATGTTTTCCTTCACCCGTTTTTGAAACAAGTGATAATTATATAATACGCACATGAGTGCGAAAAGTCAGAGGTGCGTGCCTTGGGTTCAAACTCGAGACCTATTCGAGGCGATAATATTCGTGACTTAGGCATTCATCAAGATAGTAAGTTAGTTTTTGACACACACATTGACGCCATTGTCAAAAAAGCCTCTAAACTGCTTGGTTTTATAATGCGTCTCTCTAAATGCTTTTTAGATGCTAAAACACTTAAAATATTGTACTGCACATTTGTTAGAAGTCAGCTTGAGTATGCATCTCAGATTTGGAACCCGCGTTATCATAAGTACATCGACCGCATTGAAAATATACAAAGACGTTTTATGAAATACCTTTGTTACCATCAAAAGACTCCATACCATTCGACTGATTATCTCCGACTCTGTAAAAAGTACCATTTGTTACCACTTGAAGATAGACGTAGGATTGCTGACTGTCTGTTTCTGTTAAAAATATTTAACGGTAATATTGACAGCCCTGAGTTATTGTCAAAATTTTATTTTAATGTGCCAAGTAAATCATTTCGTTTTAATCCGCCCTTACGTGTACCTCATACCTCTACGAATTATAGGCAGAATAGTTATATTGTGCGTGCAGGCAATCAGTTCAATGAGATATGTAAGCAGCATGACTTGGATCCCTTTACAACTAGTGTGACGTCAGCTAGAAGGTGTTTAAGCCTACATTTTTTCAAATAACTACTTTGACCACTTTTTTTTCTTTTTTTTTTGTTATTCTCGGATTATTACCTTTTTAATTTTTTAATAGGTACATAATTGTTAACCAAATAGTTTTAGTCTTATATTGTTGTTTGCTCACATACCAATGTCCAGTGTATTGCTACACGCGAAGACTTGTAATTGGCTTCCCGTCGACTACCTCTTCATTTTTATTAAGTTTTTAAGCTGTAAGTCTTCCATGCTTCAATAAATAAATAAATAAATAAGGATTCCGTTTATTTCTTTTAAAGTACGAAACTCTATGAAACAGCAGATTTTGTATTTTGAGTAACCGACGAAAACTTTCTACGAGGTCTAGAATCATGTGACGAATTCGTGGTTACAGGATGCGCGTCGATGTTGTCGCCCTGTATTATAGTTGAGGGTAATATTTCACATAGAGAGGTACGTTATATGGTATATTACTTGGGATAACCGATACCAGTGGGCAACGTTGCAAATAGCTGTCAAATATTTCGCTGTTTTGATTAATTTGGCAAAATTACTGTATGGATACAAGAAATATAGCTAACTTGTGAATTAAAAAAATGATTTTGAAATGCAATAATTCATATCGTTACACCGAATTTTTAGTTTTAGATGTAAAAAAAGTATTTGGAAACTTTCCAAATGTGTTTTTTACACCTAAAACGGTTACAACATCAAATTCAGTGTTATAATTGCAATTAATTATTAATATTCTAGTTCACTAGTTAGCCATGGTAAATATTTGACAGCTCTTTGCAACGTAGCCAACTTTTTGGATGAACGCTCTTAATATTCTTAGGCAGATAAATAATTGAGCCATTCCGAGAAAAAATTACCCTTAGGAAAAAGTACTGTCACAAACATTTACAAACAATTTACAAGACATTCTTATTCTCTATTGAATGCAGTTTTTTTTTAATGTACTGTTTAGTTCTTATGCTTTAAAAAATAATAATAACGGAGTCAATTATTGCTAATATATCTGAGTAAAACTTAAAAATAAGAAACATAACAGGCAATTTTAGCGTGTCACACCTCTAACTTTAACTAACCGATGTTCATGGTTTTTTAAGACACACCTCAGCGTTTTTTGTGAGGTTTTAAAGAATACTGTTTTTTTTTTAATTATAACATCAATTTTAGTAACAAATCTTATTTATGAAATTAAGTATAAAATACAAATCTTATTATGTATTACAATAAAATTCTTAAAATAATGATAATCAAATTAGCACCAAGGTGGACATTCCACTTTAGTCGCTACTGTTTTATTTGCTTTACAAAACTACCAAAACAAGTTATTTTATTTTCATGGTAACGTTATAATGGTAGATAATCCATTTCTTTTTACCCATCGGGCAACCGTGACGCGGTAATCGGTGACGAAAGGCGTACGAACTACAGGTAGTCAAATAAGAAGTCCAATAAAGTCGCAGCTATAACGTGATACTGGGAAGTTCTTAAAACATTTTTTTATTTTCATTGTATGTAATGAAATAATGATTCCTTTTAGAAAGAACAAAACATATTGCTTTTGTCGTCATTGTTATTAGTAAAGCGGGAGTTCGTCACATCCGTTTAGTGTCGTGAAATATTAGTGACATTTTAAAATTGTCCATTTTGTCCAGCTTAGGTTACTAAGCTGGACAAAATGGACAATTTTAAATGGTTTAATGGGTAAATTTTTCTCGTAATGGCTCAATTAAGTGTAACACCCAAAATACAAACATACAGATCAGCTTTTAAGCATAATCAGCCTATAATGTTCCAGCTGCTGGGACACACACCTCCTCTCTGTGACAGGGAGCGGGCCGTAATCCACCACGCGGGCCCAGTGCGGGTTGGTGGATGTCACATGTCTTCGAATTTTTGACTTTAGGAAATACCAGTTTCCTCACGTTGTTTTCCTTCACCGTTTTGAGAGCAGTTATTATGAAAATTAATTTACACAAAGTAAAGCGCCTGTCTGGGTTCGAACCTACCACCTACAATTCGTAAGTCGCGGCCGTTGCCACTGAGCCACCACTACTCTAAAGCTCATCTTTTGGATTACTGAAATTTAAAAACTCCAACACGCGTAGCATTACAACCATAGAAACGGGTTTTCTACGGGTTTTATCGACGGAAGAATCATCAAAAGGACAGATTGTGATTGTTGATCTGTCATTTTGTCTATTCTTCCGTCGACAAAACCCGTTTCTATTGTGCTCATGCTAAGCGTGCTGCTGAATAGCTCATGCCGTTATAAAATTATTTTCTTTGACAGTTGTATGAACTGGCTATAAACACGGCAAGTTGACGTAGGGTGGTCTTTACAATGAAGTTCCCGACTTTGTTAAATTTATGGCTTTGACTACCATAACTGGAAATAGGTGCATCTTCAAAATTATCTTTTTACTACGATTTTGAAAAGTAACCAGTCTGTCATAAAAAATAAAAATAATAATAATATATAAATTGGATACTATTTTAAATCAAAACTTCTTTAGGCACGTTGAGTGATTCTTGGTACGAGAAAGTCTTTTGGGTTCGCATCACCGAGATGCTGAGTATGACGTGTTGCGCTTGGCCAGCAGTGAAATCATATATATAATAATTACTCATTTTAATGTATAAATTATGAAATTTCTCGTGAAATTTCTAGTTCCTCCGTCCCATCCCGTCGCATCGCATCGCCCGCCCGCGGTATTGCTTCGTTATCGCTTAGCGTTCTTTCTCACTTTTTTTTTTGCTTAGCTCCTTTTGGTCGTAGCGTGATGTTAAATAACCTGTTACCAAAGATATAAATATGTCTAGATAAACAGTCTAAGCTAGGAACTCGTCGAAAAAAATGCCGTCCAACTGTTAGCCGGCAAATGTCTTCCCCGCGCTCAGTGTCAGTCGCGCTGTCACTGGAAACGCTCGAGTTGCTCTGCGAAATTATATTATTTACAATCACGGTTTGTGTAGTTAAAGTTTGCAGAAATTACAAAGGTCGGTCTAAAACAACGAAAAAAGTCAGCTATCATCGGTAACTAACATTATTTCGTATCATTTCCAGCAAAACAAGTCATTAAAATATCTCTTCTTTTCGCCATTTTGTGGTTGATGTCAAAGTTGACGACAGTGTGTTGCTAGTTTATGAAATCAAAACTCCCATATAAAAATGTAGCCTAGTATGTAATATTATAAAATATTTACGTGGGGTTTAAACACTAAGCTTTTTATTTGCCAGTTTAAATAATAATACATTCCAAGTTTCATCAAAATTGGCCGAGAAGTTTCCAAAAGTTTAACTATGTACGAGTAGTACGTTTGTATGCAAAGTATGACAATGACCCGAGCTCCGACACTCAAGAAATAATTGTTATTGTTTTATCCCGATTCAAAGTATATTTTTGTTTTGAGCATATTTTTGTAGACGGAAAATACACTTGACACTAAGATGAATTTCTCCCTATTTTAATGGGAATTTTGCAAAAAAATTGTATCATTATGCACACACACTAGAAAAGTAGAATGACGTGACGCGAGTGGAAGACGTAGCTGTCACGCACACTAGCATAACAAAGTTGGCCTGTTTGTTTTAGTTCTTTTGCAGCGCGACACTATAAAGACATAAATATCATAAATATAATCAAAGCCTATTTACCTTCCTCAAGAATTAGGCTATCAAAAAGGCAAAAAGATTTTTTCAAATCCGACTGTCAGTTCCAGATATTAGCGCGATCAAATAAACAAACAAAAAAACTAACTCTTTAGATTTATTATTAGTACCTATATATAATATTATATAGACTAGCTTCTGCCACATTATATACCTAAAATATATTTTTTTATTTTTTATAATAAATAAGTATTGTTACATACAGCTGTAGTGGCAATCATGTCATTTGGTCTAAATAGCTTTTTAATATTTGATTTTGCTATTATATAGATTCTTTTCTTTTAGATTTTGTGAATGTGAGAACGTTGTAGGCTTAACAGACTGTAGATCTATCGACCATTTTCTATCTTGCTAAGTACCTGGTACTTGTTGATAGGCCTGCACTGTCCTCTCATACCTATTAACTCTGTAATTTGAAAGCAATATAAATACCATTTATTTTTAAAAGAGTAACCATGGAGTTTCTTGCCGGCTCTTCTCCATAGGAAACGACCAATTGGAACCGTGCCTCTAGCTTCTGACGTTTCATAAGTGCCCTTATAGGTTTATGTGAAATAAAATATTTTGAATTTTGAATTTTTTGCCGCGAAAATATGGGTGTAATATAGGTACACGTCTGTCTCGCTCTTCGCGGAAACAAGGCGTGATGTGTAGCTTCTGCCCGCAACTCCGTGCGCGTGAAACATGTCCTAAGTATGACACTCGACAATACTAAAGCTTCCCATTAGCGATAGAATTTTCGAAAATGGATCAGTATTTTGAAGATTCCATTCAAACTCACTTACCTCTTTGTAATATTATTATTACTACAGTACAACTATTTTCTTAATGTAACTCGGGAATCATCGCATTTCCGAATACAAACAGCTTTCCTCCCTTAAATAAATTACATTAAGTTAAAAGAGTATTAACAACTCTATATACTTCCAAGTCGATTGAGAGCGTCCGGTCTGCACCAAGTGCAAAGGGCAACTGATAACTGACGTAACATGAAGTTTGCCGAGGGACATTAAGAAAATAGTTGTAATGTAAGTAAGTATAGATAGGTACATGCAGGATATGACAAAAATTTCAATGTTTTATTTACACATTTCTCACGGTTTATTAGTTTCTTTTCAGGAATATTATTTATAATAAAACTGAGGTTGTCAGGGTTATTTTTTTTTTGCGTGGGAAATTATCAAATAACTTCTCCCGCTCTGGGCGGAACGGGAGGGCGTGTCAGACTCTTACTGAGTAAAACCCACCCGTGTTCCTTCAGTAGCCTGTACGTTGCCAGGGGCCACGATATCCCTTTCGGACTTTCCCGCAACCCCGGCAGGCATCGGTCCTATCGGACCCCTTCCGTTGTGCTGAAATCTCTTGGAGGTGCGCGTGGTCAACCCGGGCCTCATTGTCAGGGCTCATGATAATTTCCTATAGTTTTAAACTTATCACCTAAGTAATTGTACACTAAAATGCACATTTAGAAGTATTGTATTGAGTACTAAATATTGTAATTGTATCTAGAAGAAAACTTGTAAGGAAGCCTACTAAACAGTTCGTTATTAATTAAGGAAAACTTTAGCGAGCACATTCATAAGAAGCCGGTTGTACCATGTTTTCTCAGTGTTTTATTCTTATTTGTTTTATTATATTCTCGTATTTATGAGTATATATATAGAGTATATTTATTTGTACTTATATTTATATATAATTAGTAAATTGGTATTTAAATATATTTTATCTATAGTTTTTAATAGGTATATATAAACATATTCATTTTATAGTTACATACATACAAAACCTCACGCCTTTTTCCCATGGGGGTAGGCAGAAACTACAGAACACCACCTCCTACGATCCTTACATACTCCTTTTGCCTCGTTTACGTTCATACATCTGGTCATACACGCACGCCGGTTGCGAGTACTACGCACCTGTCCTTTCTGAAGAACATCACCAATAAGGTCAGTATATGTCCTCCTAGGGCGTCCCCTCCCGGCGTTTCCAGTCACATCTGCCTTGTAAATACATTTTGTTAGTCGCCTTTCATTCATCATCTCAACATGACCAAACCATCTCAGCATACCCTTTTCAATTTTTGTCACTACATCTTCTTTTAACTCACACCGTTGTATTATCACATCATTCCTCAGCCTATCATTTATAGTAAGACCAAACATGCTTCGCAAGGAACGCATTTCCACAGCATTTATCCTACTTTCATGCTTCTTTTGCCACACCCAGCATTCACTTCCATACATAAGCGGGGGCACCAGCACACCATTGTGAACAGTCAGTCAAGCCTTATTGGACATCAACTGGTTCACAATCGCATGTATAGCATCATTCACTTTATTTCCCGCATTTACTCTCCTTTCCACATCTTCACCAATCTTCCTATCCCTTGTAAATAGACTCCCAAAGTATACAAACTCACTTACTTGCTCCACACTCTTATCATTTATATTCATATCACACACCGATACATCCTCTCCTCTTTCAAACACCATGACCTTCGTCTTATTCACATTTATATTTATCCTTTCCTCTTATATGCTTCATCCATCACAGTCACCATGTCTTGCAACTGCTCTGCTGACGATGCAAGTAGAACTTGATCATCTGCGTAGAGAAGGCGTTTGTCAGGCAACTCATTCATCCACAATCCGCACTCACCCTCTTTCAAATCTGTCAGACAACTATTCATGTACAAGTTGAAGAGCCACGGTGACGCTACACAACCCTGTCTAACACCCCTCGAGATGCAGAACCAGTTTGTGTATGCCCCATTTATCCTAACACACGTACTGGAATCCTTGTATAAAGATTTCAGTGCCCGTACCAAGTGCCAGTCCACATAGTACATGGATAGTGCCGACCTCAGTCGCAGGCCTTCTCCAAATCAACGAAAGCACAATAGATTTTCTTGTGCTTTGCCAGATGTTTTTCGGCTATGCACCTTAGGGAGAAGATCTGATCCATACAGCCCTTCTTCTCTAAATCCTGCCTGCACATCTCATATTTTCTCATCTGTCACTTTTATCACTCTATGTATTAGAAAGAAAGAAGAAAGAAAATACGTTTATTTGCGCAAATATGACGCAAAGAAAAAAAAAAACACGAGAATAACAAATTGGGGGAAAATATGCGTCGCATCCACGCAAAATTAAGACCTTCGCATACAGTTTGCCGACAACACTCAAAAGACTAATGCCGCGGTGGTATTTAAACTCCTGTTGAAACCCTTTTGCCTTATATAGCGGTACGTTTACAGCATTTTATAGTCATATCCTTATATTTAAATAAATATTTATTCGACAATTTTCATTATTACCACTGTTTGTCTCTGAATAAATAAATAAAAACAATTTAGGTAATGCCGAGACTAAATTACACGAAAGCTTCCCGCGAATCTCTTATAGGCAAGTCATCTGTTAAATCCATTTGGAATATCAAAGGGCCCATTTACTAAGCTGTAAAATATAACTGAATTAATCTATCTCGGTGTTCTTGGTTCAATTAAATGCTGCCTTTATAATAAAAATAGCGACTCGCCTCTGGTTCGGAGTTTACGACTTGACAAAACATCGAGATTTTTTAATTATACTTATGAAAGTTTAATATGAACGTATTCTTCACATAAACCTTCCGGAATAAATTCGCTAAATGATGGTGAAAACCTCATCAAAATCAAAGAACAACAAAGTTTAGAAGAACAACGCAGTCACACATTACCTTAATATGTATGAACTGGATTTTTTTTAAGGAACACGTATTTTTTTTTTTACAAATAAATTTAAATCTTTTAATAATTTCAATTTTAGATAGTTTACTATAAATAAGCTGTAATAAAACCTACATATATAAATTATTTATGAACTTCAAAACATAAGGAATAATTATAGTGAAACGGCCAATTGGAGCCGTGCACCTAAGTTCTGCCGTTTCATAATAATTGTGCCCATTTAGGTTAATGTGAAATAAAATATAGTGGTTTTGATACTATGTAATTTTTGCTTGTTAAAGAAAGCCTAAAAATATTAGTACCTAAAAATTCAATACCTGTAATGTTTTAACAGTTGAGCGGTAGGGTTTATGCTTATTTTATTTTAATTGATTTATTTACAATGAAAACGTACGTGGGGCAAGCAATCAATAATTATTAACTCAAAAATAAATAGTCATTTCTTAAAAACAAGCACTGCTGGGAAAATGCCTCTCCACATGACTAGACCAAAATCTATATAGAAAAAATGCAGGTGTGAAAAAAAAATGTGAACATTATCTGTTAAGTAGATACCTACTTAGTATGTTAGTTCTCATTATTTTCGCAGTATCAATTCAACAAGAATTAATAAATTTACATGTTTCATAACGAATATTTGTCTCAGCCACTGTAATGGAATTTACAAGACCGCGATACAGGTAAAAAAGTAGTCTTCCACTCACCTGCAGTTAGTTTGAAAGCCTTACACAAGGTACACCGACTAAAATTATACCCCAACTATTTACACAGTTCACAGCACGGCCACGAAAAAAGAAAAAAAACTTTTGTTAATGTTGTCAGATTAAAAAAAAAACACTAAATATCGGTTCAATCCGTTCTTCGCGTGCGTAGGGCCTAACCGCTTGATTTGGTACTTTAATATATTTCGTCTACATTTTTTTTCGTGTTTATTTTTGTGGTCGACGCGACACGTTGCGTCTTTCAGTCGCGCCTTGTTACACTGACTTGAGGGGTAGGAAACCCCTACGCTTCGATACTACGGGACAAAGATTATAAAAAATATTATTGCAGAGGGAGCATTTTCCTTAACTACAACGAAAAATAATACCACAAAACATGTGTTCTCTTTAATGTTCCTTGGTTTTTTTTTCATTCGTCTTAAACTTATGAAACTGATTCTTGTACAGTATTTTTATCTTACGAAGTGACACACGCTTTACTTGTGAACACCAAGTGTGCAAACGTGCGTAGGTAAGCGCAGTATATACAAAGCGAAAGATCACTCATTTACTCGCTGTCTAAACAGATAAATAAATTTCTCATTGCTGTCGGGGGACCGTTCTATCGTTGTGTGGAACATTTTTTAATCTAAATCCACTGATGACAATTGTATTTATCTGTTTAGTCCTTTACCTTGACCTTTCGCTTTGTATTATAGATTAAATACATTATATATATATTCTTTATTTCGGACTACACATACAAGTACATACAATCCATATAGTGTTAGTAACAATGACTTAAAAACTATGTTAGTAAACTTTTAAAACTAAACAACTAAAACTGACGTGGCCCAACACACGTTGGCACGTGCCTCCGTACCCAGTGCCTTATAAAGGGACTGTCTACTTTGTCTGATAATGTTTTTAGGATGTTGTTGGAGCTTCCGCGCAACCTACCCATTATTGACGCTGTTCTTTTTCTGGTAATGGCATGAAAATCGTCAACACGGGCTTCCGCGAACATCTGCGAAGCGCTGCAGAAGCGCGGAAGCCCCATCAACATCCTAAATCCATTATTATATTGTACGCGCAGGACGTTGTAGGATCTCTGAGTATACTTCACCCACAAGCTGCACGTGTAGAAGGTTTGGCAGTATGCCTTGAAAAGTGAGACTTTTACATCCTTACTACAACGCGCAAACCTGCGGGCTACCATATTACATCGAACCGCCAACGCCCTCCGCTCCCTCTCTATATCAGCATCGTCAGATAAGTCCTCCGTGACTATATGCCCTAGGTATTTAAACTGTGTGACTCTCTGTAGTGGCTTTCCGCTTAAAGTCACTGGAGGAACATTATCCAACGAGCTAGACTTTGATTTAAAAATCAAAAGCTCACTTTTCTTGGCATTATAAGTGAGTCCATGTGACGCAGCATAGGACTCACAAACAGCCAACAACTTCCTGAGCGCGCTGATTGATGGACTCAGCAAGACCATGTCGTCTGCGTAGCTGAGATTATTTATCATAATGCCATCAATCGAGCAACCGACGTTAGTCTCGCTGAGCTCACCAATCAACTGGTTCATGTAAATGTTAAACAGGGTCGGGGACGTAAGTCCACCCTGTCTAACACCACACCCCAAGACGTACTTGTCAGAGTGAGCACCTGCCCATCTAACACTGTTAGTCTGCGAGCCATACCAAAACTTCAGCACATTAATAAGCTCCTCGGGTACCTCCAGCAGTTTAAGCTTCGACCAAAGCTTCTCGTAAGAAACCAAGTCAAAAGCCTTGGAGAGGTCGAGAAAAGCAGCATATACTGGCGTTTCCCTATCCATGTAATACTTGACTGTCTGCTTAAGCGCCAGGATAGCGGTCTCAGTTGATAGCGCCTTCCTAAAACCAAACTGAGCATCACTTAACTTCACATACACACCAAGCCGGCGCTCAAGCAGACCATCAAATACCTTTCCAATTAAAGCGGCCAAAGATATGGGCCTGTAGTTAGTTTTGTCCGCTATGTCGCCTGTTTTATTTTTAACTACAGGCACCACCACACTTTCCATAAGCTCCATTGGTAAATAAGTATGACGGATACAAAACGTATACAACATTGCCAGAACCCGGTAAATGTGAGGTCCCGCATGTAACAGATGCTCAACACCAAGCCCATCATGACCTGGCGACTTCCCTCTCGACAAACTTCCTACCGCTTTCTTCACCTCCTTAGCAGTAAACCCAAGAGGAAACACCGCCGGCACTCTAGCTTCATTCATTATACAACTAGAATTTTACTTTTAAGTTCGTTTTTTGACTGGGCAGTCGTGTAATAAAAAGTTTTCATTCAGACATTTTTAAAACCTAAACTCCAGCTTTGACAAATCAGTACCTTACCTATTTTTTTTTAACCATTCTTGTGTAGGCACAAAACGTGCCGCTCAAAATAATCTTTGACATTTTCCGGGCGTGCCAGACAAAGACAGCGCATACTAAAAAGCCTGGTGTTGCGACAGAGACAGGGCGTATCGACGGGCTTAGCCCATGTTTGACCAAGTTTTCTTTCTATTCAAATAATTCATGAGGACTTAACTAGTGCGGACGCGGGACATTTTAGAGCAATATTAATTATCGATCACAGGAATGTAAACCGATGAATACATGTAGGGTAAGAATATATTCCGGCTAATAAAGGCAAGCCAAAGGTGAGGAACAAAAGTCTTCTCCCGGTAGATAGGGTCCATGAGGTCGCTACTGCCCAACTGCTCGCCACATGCCGCCCTGCGGGTTTATGTATCCCTCTTGGTCTGGCTCCTCATCCTAGACCTTAAACTCTAACGGTACAGAACTGCCGTCCAAGAGAGCGCGCGTGGTGGGGCCACGACGTCAACGTAGCGTTACGGCGGCGATGGAAATTCGAATTCTTTTGTACTCAGCGTTTGCAGTCCTCTCACAGTTATTAGCCGACTTCGTTTTAGCTCTGATTTTGCCTAACAGTAATCTTTATTGCCGTTACTATAAAGTTGCTGTCAGATGGAAAACAAATGTGAAGAAAAGACTGTATATAATATAAGTTCTAACAGGTATCAGGAACGCATTCTCAAATTATTACATGACATAACATCACGTGAATTGCTAGTGTGATTAATTTGATCGTATATTATAATTTGATCTGAACTAACACTACACATAGTAGGTATGCCCACAGTAGTTAAAATATGGCTGACATTATCGAGACACACGTACCCTTTCCATCATATAAATAAATAAATAAAATAATTATTTATTTCACTAAAAACCTTTAACAATATCCTAAAGAACCATAATGTTTTTTGGTTGCGTTGACTCAGACCAAGTGACTAAGGGTCGGTAAGTATTGGTATGAAACATGCAGTGACTCAAAGATTTATGGTTTAATTTAAAGGATGATTTTAGGGCTTTCAAATGTAATATACCATTTTACCATAATTCTTGGCATTATACGGTAATTAGGTCTCATAATCTAGGTTAAGAATCGAATCTCTCGATTTTTGTCACAATGTGTGATGGTAAATTCAAAATACGAATTAGTCAAAATGACGTTTGAGAATTTTCAATGCTCGTCAATTCCGACAGATAAAGGTTGATGTAGAGGCTTTATGCCCGTTTTCACCGACAGCTTAGTGACACTTAAGTGACTCCCTAAATAAAAGTACACTGTTGGATTTTCAACTCTCAGCGCTGAGCCTAGCGTTGAAAATCCAACAGTGCACTTTTATTTAGGGATTCGTTTAAGTGTCACTTAGTGAAAGTGAAAACGGGCATTAGAGTCCCGTATTTAAGTGTATCTATGCTTTAGAGGTAAATAAAAACTCAAGAATTCACATGTAACAGATCATCGAACATTTAGCAATTTGTACTTCTTGGACGGAACATCGAAAATAACAAAGCATGGCTTCCACGAAAATGTATATGAAATAAGTCGCTTTTCACGACGCTTACGTACCGTTGTGTTCAACATAATTTGTAAACTATTGAACAATTACATATATTCATATAACATTCACGTAAATGGTACTAATACGTTAAACCATGGTTACAACAATAAGATCAAAGTGCTGAACATTTTTGGACTAAGGATATTATAGAAAAACAAAAAGTACGATAGCAAATAAATAATCACGCGACAAAAGCATTTCATTGAAAACTCGTTACCACTAAAACCTTTTTTTTAAGAAGATGGGAATGCTCCAGTTTCTACTCACCTTTAATATGGAGGTTTCTTTTGAGTTATTGTTATACTTTACAAGAGAAAGGCTGAACAAGGAATACGTAATGCAGGTTATAAAATATTGGATATAATATCATTCATATTAAAATTATGCATGTGAGAACAAAGAAGAACGTTAAAAGCGTTCGTAATAAAAAGATAAAAAATTGAATTCAAAAATTAAAATAAACCGTGGCATCTAAGAGATGACAGTCCCTACTGACGGCGCCCGTTCACGAACATGACGCATGGATCAGCACCATTCAGCTCAACCATTTTAAAGGGAACTTAATGATCCAACACACGCGCCACCATCAGCGAGACATTTGAGTGAGTATGACATACTCTCATGCCGTCAGGGCACATTCAAGTCAATGAAAGACGTAACCAGTAAATGGTAGCTTTATAGTAGGTAGGTACATAGCATGTACCAAATCATGTGCTTTTAATTAAAAATATATACAAGTAGGACTCGAACCCATGACCTCTAGCGAACCGAGTCCATGCCCTGCCAAGGCTGAGCTGTAACATTAACAAAATAAAAAATAAACATGGAGTTTCTTTAACTCAAAAGTCATAAAACAAATAACTATTATAGTTATCAGTCTTAACAAATGAATTAAGATACATACTAAATATGTGAGGAGATATCGAACTAAGAATTATATTCCTTTCTTCACCATATTTTGAAGGTACTCTTATTGTACGTACGCGTAGTATAGATTTTCCTCATGCAAAGCATTCACTTCGATGGCCAAATGAAGGAGCTGATGCTGGCCCAGCTTAGAGAGCATCATTTAGACAAGGAAAGCATTCAGTGTAAACTATTTCATCACGTGAAATCTATTAAACCAAATAATTAAATTAGGTTCTGGTAGATACCTTACAAACACAGGTTCTGCATCTAATAGTATACCTACCTATCGCATATTAATATGAGTCTTGACACATTCGTGAACGCTGTACATACCACCTCGGTATATAGTTGCACCCTTAATTGAGGTGTGTAACTATCTATCCATGTAGGTTCCTCGTAGAAATCCGTATTATGAATGATTACATTAATAATACAGTAATAGTAGTATAACAGTAATAACATTTATCATTACTGTTTTGGCGACTGCTGAGCATGGAGCCTTTTTTTTTGGATTGGAAATTACCAAATAACTTCTCTAGCTCTGGAGCGGGAGGGCGTGTCAGACTCTTACTGACTAAAACCCATCCGTGTTCCTTCAGTTGCCTGTACGTTGCCAGGGGCCACGGTATCCCTTTCGGACTTTCCCGCGACCCTGGCAGGCATCAGTCCTATCCTCAGGCATCAGACCCCGCCAGTTCTGCTGACATCTATTTGAGGCCGCGGGACGCCGTCGACCCGGGCCTGGTCCTTATTGGAAGGCGAGCTACCCATTTGCACGTGACTGATCGTGAATTAACGGAATGTTGCCATTTTTAAATATTATACTTTATTTATTTATGTAGAATTAATTATTGTATATTTATTTTATTTTTATATCATAATTATATTTCATTGTATGCTGCATCGGTCGCCGTCATAACGTCAACGCCGGCTGTCGCTGACAACCAGCGCTGGGGCTCTGTCTTGCATAGGGTCGCAGCATCATGCTGAGCGATGGCCGTTTTGCGTGGATGTGACGCATATTTTCCCTAAACTTGTTTCTTTTTATTTTGTGTTCTTTTTTTTGCGTCATGTTTACCGCAAATAAACGTATTTTCTTTCTAATTCGCGCGTTTTTAAACAAGATCTTTTAGAAGAAACTACCTGTGATTAATTTATTGGTTTACATGGCTACACATCAAGCTATACATTTCCAGTTTATGCTGATCTCGCATTGTATAGGATTTCAGTACAATGCGAGTTCAGATTATGCTGGAAATGTGCTTGAAGCGGTATGTACATAAAAACTGTTCGTAACGGCAATGAGAACTAATTAAAATTTTAATTAAAAAATCCAATGTAATCATACATTTATGTTGATAATGTACTATTGAGTATTCTAATACCGAACTGTTAAAATATCATTTTATTGTAACAGTTCGGTAACCGGACATGTTGATGAATATCGGAGGTAAGCTATTCATTATATTTTTGGAGTCGACAGTAGTCATCGTAATAATTTTGACTTTCTTAATTAACTACATTCAAGGAAATTGATTGTTAAGGAAATTGACATCTTACGTTAATTTGCCGTGTTATAGCCATTTCATACAACTGTCAAAGAATGATAGTTGTGCAGTCACAACTGTCATTCTACTTCCAAATTCTTCATTTTTATTATATAAATGACGTACATACAATTTCAGTTGGTAGTCCGTTGGTGTATCAATATTTTTTTCTGACTTTACATTTTATTTTCTTCTTTATTCCTAATGGAAGACCATGTCGGTGTATCTTATGCAGTCACTTTGAACTTTACTTTCCTACTTCGTCTTATGTTTTATAGTATATAGAGCTTCTTCTTAATATAACAAAGATTGAGCATTGTGTCACAAAATCGGTATAGAAAGTATTCGTCACCTGTACCTGTTTTATTTTGCTTTACAGGTATCCTATTAGTTTTAACCCTTACAAGTTACACCCAAGCAGTCAAGGAGCCGATGCCACAGAATCTCAAAACTAAACCTAAATCTGATGACCTGAGTGATGATTTCATTATTAACAGAAGACAAGAAAGTAGCAAAGACCCTAAAAAAAAGGAACCTACATTCGAAAACTATTTAAGAAAATTTGAGCCCAGTACGATCTGGGAACAAATTGACAAACAAAAGAAGTACAATGGTCTTATTTTATCTAAAGAGGAACATTCAGAAGCTATGTTCCAGGCTATGGATCCCACAGATGAAATCATGGAACTTAAAATTGAAAACGGGGACCCCAAATTAATCTTCGACAAGGGTGGTCGCCGGCAGCACGGTTGGAGTCCCCCGAATAAGCCAGGTTACGTGAAGGATAGGTTCTATATCCGTAACCGGATGTACGAACTTATGAAGCAAGCGATATACACAACTCGAAACAAAATGGTTATCATGCAAATATATAGGGAAAAATACAGAAACTACGCTCTTTATAAACAAGGCTTTCTGATGAACAAAGCAGACAATGCTGCCAATACATTCGGGAAATTTTCTTTCAGAGCATATCGAAGTTGCTTGTTGTCAAGAGAAAGAGTCGCATACAGGATGCCCGTTTCCGATTTATTGTCTGTAAATGAGAGGCAACTGAACCTTTGGTTTAACATTGAGCTTTTAGGGGATATAATTATTGAGAACGATTTAATTGCCCATGATATTTTCAGAAACACTACCACAAATAGAACCGGGCATTTCCAGCAGTTATTTATCGATTAAGAATAAGATTCTGTACAGCGTAACACCTGCTGAAAATTCTGTTGAGTAACTAGCAGAAATGTATCCTTACGTCAAAACGTAATAACAACATAAATTCGGCCTGACGTGTTGCTGGTAACAGCATTCGCCAGCCGGCCTTCTATCGAGAAACTTTCGGCTTGTGTATCGCTACACTTAGTACCTTATTACTAGTTTTTGATTTAAGAAAACATTTCGGTGTATAATATAAAAAAATCTTTACATTACGACTGTATTTTCAGAAAACCAGTGAAAATTACTTTTTTTGGAAGACGGTTATAAAAAACGAAAATTCAAAACCACACACCGACTTCCGAAATTAAAATTATTTTTCACTTTGTACCTAGTGTTCTTTTTTTGAAGTCAGTCGGTTGTTTTTTTTTTTTTTTGCAAAAAGATTTTTACTATGTAAATTTTTCTGCCTTCTTTAACAGATGTAATCCAAAATGCTGATAAGATGCCATCATTCTGAAAGTTGGCAACGTCGCAAATAGCTGTCAAATCTTTACCTGTTTTGATTAATTTGGCAATATTACTTTATAGAAATAAGAAATATAGCTAACTAGTGAACTAGAATATTAATAATAAATTTCAATTATTTAAAACAGAATTAGATGTTGTAACAGTTTGAGGTTTAAAAAAGGCATTTAGAAAATTTCCAAATACTTTATTATATCTAAAACTAAATATTCAGTGTTACGATTCATAATCAATATTTTACAAGAGTTCACTATACTACTTATAAAATAGCTTGATCTCGGCGCCAGCTGTCAGTAAAATCACGCCTATGAGGTCCTGAATTTCATAATAGTACAGACAGTGACTGTCAATGTCATACTTTATGGGCATGCCGACCACAGACTACATAGAGATACTACGTATATGCCGACCTAATTAGTGATGGGCGATGAATCATCGACAATGTATCTGCAGAAGACTGGAAGAAGGTGGTAACCAAATGCATATTTTGCAGTTAGCCATATTGCTTATTTACATACAGTAATTTTCAAAACAGCTAAATATTTGACAGCTATTTGCGAGGGCAACGTCGCAGTACTTTCAGTATAAACGCTCTTCAATTAAATGTCCGTCTAGTTTATTGTGATTCATTCAAAAAATAATATAAAACGTATTAACAATAACTTGTAGGTGCTTGTTCTTTTTTGTTTTATTACTTTGCGTCATGTTTTATTACAAATAAAAGTATTTTCTTTCTTTTTTGTTAACTTTTTAAGTGTTCCGTAAGTCCGAATGAAAAAAACGGGACCCTTTTAAGATCACTCGTGTGTCTGTCTGTCTGTCTGGCTAGCTGGCTTGCTGGCTGTCTGTGCGTCTCTCACAGCCAATTAGCTCCGAAGCTACTGGATCAATTACGTTTAAATTTAGTATACATGAATTTCTGTGACCCAAATACGGACGTGTAACGAAAATAAATAAATTTTGAATATGGTGGTCATTTTTCGGGGGCAAATTAGAAAATAATTTTGAAAAAAATACAGAGAATGGTTCTTTACTCATAGGACAACCTACAAGAAGTCTATGGTCTTAAAACGACATGGTAAATCTCTCAATATTGTGCGTAAAAACTTACGATTGTAGTTGCAATGTATGAGAGAACATGTTTTTCAACTACAATGTTAAGTTTGTTCTTGGGATAAATTCATACGAACTACGAAACCCTTCATCTTGCGTGGTCTAACACGCACTTGGCCGTTTTATTTACTTTCCTTCATCTCAAAGACATCACGTGCAAAAATGAACGAATCTTAAATGTTATCGGTAATTTCTATACAGTCTCCAGTAAATAATGCAACGTACTGCGAGGATAGCTCGAGTAAGGCGCCAGAGCAATAGAGCACTGTATAATATTATATTCCGCGAACAGTTACGATTTCCAGTGAGATATACGAGTATTATTGATTTAATAAAGTAAACATAACCCTTGAATTACAAGTTTAATTTAGTTTCAAGTAGTGTTGTAGCTTCATATGTGAATCACCACTGATTTTCATTGATTCGAATTGTTAGTACGCAATTACCCCACGGTAATGGCGTAACACTTAAAATGACAAGTAATCACAATCCCTTTCATTTTGTCAAATTTCATCTCATTCCGTTGAAGTATGTGGGGAGGTATTTTATTGTAACATTTTAAACTGTACCCCGCAGCAGTACGAGAACTGCACCCACCGCCGCCCTACAGGCAATGCTGGGACTGCCACCTCTGCACCTCATCGTGCGGGAGGACGCGGCCCTGGCTACCTTTAGGCTCCATTTATCAGGAACCCTATGCAATGGCTCCAGAGTTAAACACACACGTATACATGATGTTTTCATAGATACTTATATTGACAAGGTGTAATCATGATTTTAATATACTTAAACAGTTCCCATAGAGCAGTGTTACTCAAAGTGAGCCCCGTGGAGCCCCTGGGCTAGTTCCATTGTATCCTGAATAGACACGTGATTAAGCAAATGCCGCCAAATCTAAAATTAGTTATTGAGGAAGCTGGGCTCCGCAAAGCACAATAAAACATAAAACACTACTGCTCCTTAAAGAAGTGAGATGGTTAATATGTTTATCTCGGCGTAAATCTTTAACAAGGCTATTTGAACTTAGACCAGAGTTACAAACTGTGCGAAATCTCAACTCAACTTATACAGCTATAAAAACAAAATAATAGAGTGGATGCCGAGCCCGACATGCGACATCAACTCTCTTCAATCAAGCCTGACATCAAACGATTGATGAAAAAGTAAAAGTCTATTTCATACCCCACAGATTTTTCAACACATTTGCTCGAAAAGTGGCTCTTATTGCGCTGCTTTTTAGTTCACAATGTATTTTACTAACAAGCGTACCTTTTACGTTGCATTCTCGTACTAGAGCGGGAAAGTGCGCTACAGATAACTATATACTAGTCAAAGATGTGTGTGAGTTTTTTTAAAGTATCATCTAACATCATGTCTAAATTAATTTATTATTTACTTGCAAGTGTGTTAAAAAACGTCATTTGATACGCGTGAGCATTAGTTATTGCATTCCCGGCTCCGTTACAGCCTCGACTTCGGCTGCAATCCCATTGCACACTAGTATGAAAGAAAGAAAAAGTGAAGGAATGTTTATTCTGTACAAATAACACACATATTATGAAATAACTCAAAACCTTCGTATTCTGACACAATAAGAGTATCCGCATCAATCTGGTTTTTTTTTCGTTTCCGTTTCATTAGCCTTAGATTTTTTGTCCTTTGCCACAATGAATACGTCGTAGGGCGCGTCCTGGCGGTACACCTCCTTGATAATGTTGGCGGTGTCACGCATGTCCACATCGAAGTGCACCACTCGCTCGTATAGCCGCATCAGGCTGTACATGTGCCGGTACATTGTCTTGTTCTGTTGAAACGCCATACCCACCATCTTCAACTGTTCAGTTTTTAATCTTCGCATTCTGTTAAATAAGTAACCCAGCTTGTATCTCTTGTCATCTCTAATGTAATCGCGCTGTATTAATGCTTTTCCTACCTCGTAACGACAGTGCATTGTAAATTGTACCAAAATCATCTGGAGTTGCTGTTGTTTAATATGCTCTATACTTTCTCCATACCAAAGATCATCAGGGTCTACATAGCTACTGCTTCTTCTTGTAATATTCTTCACCTTATCCTTGTTGTTATTCTTATATTCTTTAGTAAAGTTTGAATACTTTTCATTAATGGTAAAGAAGTCAAGTACGTCAAAGGTCTGGTTCGTTAGGTTGGTTCGGAGGAACCCAAATACGTCGGCTATCTCCAGGTCCGGTTCATCGAGAGTGTCGTTGTCACCCGCGGCAGGCGCGGCGTCCGGCGCCGGCGTTGGCGCCGGGTCGCTGGGCTCTTTAAGGAACAGATCCGCCATGGATCCTATGTCGCCGAATAGCGTATCGTAAACGTCCCTCTCATTCACCAGCAGTGGATCACCATTGTTGAACGAGAGATCTGATAAAAATAATTTAATTATTAGTCAAGTAGAAAATGGTACGACTAAAAGAAAACTACGTTTTGTAGCAAAGTAGATAATTCGGGGATTCTTATTTGACATAAAATAACTTATTACACATACTCGTATTTTAAACCTGAATTGCAAAAGCTTAGTATTATTTACCATGACTTTACGCAATAAAGAGTTTGAAATAAATTATTGTTTAAAATTTAATGTTTCCACATATTGTATAGATACTCACAAAGCAATGACAAGGAAATTAGGAACACAAACATTCAGACCAGACTCAGACCTTTCTTGTTATAAAACAGACCGGATAAGCTAGCTCATTAAATTCAAATTGCTTGAATAACCAATTAAAAAAGAAATGGTATAATTTATGATGCGGTGGTATTGAAATACCTACAAGATATCCCAAGAAAAATATGCACTTCGGGAATCATCGATTGTCTTCGGAAATATGAACGCGCGATAATGTAGATCTTATCATCGTGCGTTGAGCTGTTACAACCATGGAAATATACTTGCCTATTTTATATTACCACAAAAAAAATGTGACAAAAACAGGTTTATAAAAATAAAAAACATTTATTCAAACTAGACTGAGAATCAGCACTTTTTGAACGTCAAAATTACATAAGACAGTCCCCCAAAAACGCCCGCCCTTTACCACTCCCTAATGCTTTAGCTTTAAGAAGTGGCGCAACCGCCCAGCAGCACAGCTATCTGTTCAGTTAGAAAAACTTGATTCTATACTATTAGTATGCAAAATAATTTACATTACGCAACACAAAACATTAATAGTTATTTGTGCAACAAGAGAGCAAAGTTGTTGTTTGCTGCGAGTGTTGAATCCTGAGTAAGTGAAGGATTCTATAATTGAATTACGAGCGTAGCAAGTGATTCTAGGTTAGAATCCTGAGCGTAGCGAGGGATTCAAAGTCACGAGATACAAATAACTTTGGTCTCGTGTAACTCCTACAACTTTTCACCTCAGCAGCGAGAACATACAACATGTAAAAAAGAAACCTGTCCGATCCGTGAAGGTGTTGTTAGGTATCGTACTGTGCAGCGGCGAGGTGTCAATTTTTACAAGAAGGAAGCCGAAGAAAAAAAATAAGTTCAATAGTTAATATCCATAACAAACTTCATCAATCAACTTACTACATACTTTACTGAATTTAACACCATCTATCATCAAGTAGAAGAACTAAAAAAACATTGAAAATTTTTATTGCGTAGTGATAGCGTTTCTTTAGGAATATAACGAATCGATAAAATTCAGTATTTTTTCTATATCTGTCTCTGTCGTAACTCGCTGTACAGCGGGTTTATCTCGTCTATTTCAAGCAGTGCCACGTGACCTAAAGTGACGTCATAATGGGACAGCTTTTGTATGAATTTTTAGTTCCCCATTATTACGTTTTGGCGTCAAGTTATTTTATAACAGTTTTGTTGTTGTTATTCAGAAATAATAATTGGGAATACTGTGAGTATTAATAATAATAAATCTGTGGCCCGACTGTCAAAATGACGGTCTGTTTTTTTTTCTCTGACGGTCTGTATTTTTTTAGTATTTTTACACAATAAACATCCAAAAATATGGTAAAATAAATCAGATCTTATGGCATTAAAACCGAAACGTATATACACGACCTGGATGCAAGAAAATAGACTATATAACCATACACGGAGAACACTGAAATGCTGACGCGAAGTCGGGCACTAACTGACACACATCCAAAATCTTCGGGTTCGACGCCCAGCTCCGCCTCGCAGTTGCCGGAACCTGCTCCAGACGTGAATCCAGTGATACCGGCCGCTGCAGTTACGTCGAGCTCACCGCCGACGACACCACCACCAGTACGTCGGCGCGGATGAGGCCGGCCACCGACCAGTTTAGGACTCCAGGCCCACCGGCCTCTGATAGGGTCCCCGCTGCCGGTGGATGTGTGCAGCGCATGAGGTGGACACAAACTGTCAACGAAAATCATGCGCGCATACTTTGGAGCTACAGGGAGCTACGGGGAGTAGCTTGACTGCGTACCGTGGTCGGATGCTCTTTCTATTTCAGATGCTTGAACCAGCTGTCAACGTATCGGTGCAACGACTTTCGGATCAGGTGCGGGTCATCCAGCGTAACCATATGCTGGATGACGCCGTACTTGATCGACTACGGCTCGAATCACGGAATAACCATGTTACGCCTGCTTCACCACTGGTCGCAACGTACAACTACAAAATTCACCCAGTGCTTCACCGCGACCCGACCACGTTGGTGAAGAGGATGATGACGGGGTTATATTTATATACGATATTACGGTGTATTAGATGATTGCATCAAATGATTTTTCGCGTGCAACGTATTAAGGGGATGTGCAGTCACAGCAGTCAGTGAATTATCCTATGCAACTGCAAAGCATCTTGATGGAGAACAAAACAATATGACGAGTTGGATCGTTCAGTCCCCTTCAAAGTGGTTAAGCTAAATGGTGCTGGGCCTGGGTTGTTGGGGCTGGCAGTCTCTTCTCTACCATGGCTTATATTTATTTAGGTTTTGAAATAAATGCTAAAAGATTGAATAAAAAAGGGGTATCTACGTTGTTTGCGAGAGATTTGTTTTATTTTCCTTTACACAGTTTCATCGCCTTACTAGTATGTGGAATTCTCCCATAAGTTATAAGCATCTGGTAGGCCCACTCCAGATGTTTATAACTATACTAACGCAGTCTTTCCTCCAGAGATGTGCTAAGCTGCTTAGCGATCGATACAATAGGATCCTTTGATATTCATAGCATAGTTTGGTTTAATTCTGCTCGAAAAGGGTTAAATGAAACGAAGTACCTACGCATACTTTCGTAGCTTAGCTTCTTCGCTTAGCGACCTCACACATTCTTGATGGAAAGACTGCCTAATTATCAGGTTTTAAATATTTGGGAACATAGTTCTCACCACATTCTTGGTACATTTTAAGCTGGTTCCAGCCGCTACTAGACCTAGTGGCGAGTTGTGCCATAACATTTAGTTATTTATGCTGCTAAATCTAGTCAAGCCCTACTAGGTTGCACCAATTGTTATTTAAATCGAAATTCGATACTGAACAAATTCTAAATAAAAACGCCTGACAAAAAATGATTAGCAATCAATTGTTTTTTTAAGTGAAACGAATGAGGTGTTTGGCATGAAAAGTATTTTAATGTTATGAAAAAAATAATCTTTCAAAATTTAGGTCTAATGTGCTTTTAAATGCACCATGTGTAGCTTTTGGCTATGATGGTTTTGGTTAGGGTATGCATGTATAAGACTTTGGTACCTAATGGTAATTTAATTTGTTCTTGAACTCATTTTAAATTTGTACGAAAGGCAGTGTTAAATTATATTTTGATTACCTTATTTTTTCAACGGTTTTAAATCAAAACTATCGAATTATATAATTGAAACTAGTAGGCAAGGTTACTAGCCTACTAGTTGAGAATAAAACCGTTGAACGTGTAACCCAACCAATTTAAAAACAAAATAATTTTATGCCAACGTATTGTATCGGTGACCGTTACCTAGAATAAGTTTATTTCACTATGTTATCATATGTTCTCATGTAAGTGGATCTTTTTATCTTTTTGGGAATAAAGTATTTAAACCTAAACCTATTCTGAACAGAACAACTTGCAACTTATTGTAGTTTTTATCAGTCAGGCTTCTCCAGGCTGGCGCAGCATATGTCAGACGTGGTCGGACGAGGGTGGTATAAATGCGTAACTTAGTGGCAGCGGTTAACTTAGACTTTCTGTAAAAAATAGGTTTTAACGCATTAATATTCAGACCCTTTTCGCAAAGTGCATCATTGTTTTCACTTCAGTTTAATTTGCTACCTAGAACGACACCTAATATTTGACCGAACGGCTTCAGAGTATGGAATGATTTTTAAAGTTAATGCGCCTGGAAGGTAATTATCGTTTACGCGTAAAAAGAATAACTTCCGTTTTACTAGTTTAATTTTAGTTTCCATCTGGTGTAATACGTGTAAAGTAGGTTTATTGCAGACATTAAATTAAGAGATTTATAAGCAAGAGATTATAACAGATTATAAACAAAGAGTTTTAAGATAATTGAATGTCTTTGATCATAAATCTCTTTGGCTTAGTGCAAGTTGAAGCCTCTGAAGAAGTATATGAGGCAGTGCCATCAGCATATGTATATTCCGAGATGTGTAGAGGTTGTGTGGGAAATGGGTAGGAAAATGAAATATAGTTAGAAATGTTAAAAATAATAAAATAAATTTCGCAAAATGTCGTATAAATTACTTGACAGTCGATGAGAAAAATCAAAGTATATTATAGAACTCTTTGAATCAAAATAAAAATATAAAGGAAATAAAAATCGTGAAACTTTTTGAGGTTGAGGTTGCTACATCCCCCTCCAGAGACCGTCAAGGGCCATAATAGTCGGGAAATCTGACGTCACGCCTCGACCGCATCGTTTTGATGACATCATCATCAGCACGAACTAAGTTCTGGTTATCCGCATAAGTATTATGGTGATGAGTGTCAATGTAAGTGTCTGGTGGTGGATGGGATATACTGTCTGGGTCCCACAGCATGAAGGCCGGTTTAATATGGTCTATCGATACGGTAATTGCCATTAACAAGCAACTTGGAGACTTTATCACCTCTTTGAACGATCTTGTGAGGACCAGAATAGGCTGGTTTCAGACAGCCACCTACAGTGCAGTCTCTAAGGAATACATGAGAATATGTGGATAAATCCTTAAAAATAAAACTTTTGTGTGTGCTATTATGCCTGGCCGCTGGTGATGGTTGCAGTTTTCTGAAAAAACTCCGAAGCCTTGACAGTCAGTCGGCCATGTCAAAGGTTTCGTCAGGCTTTGGATAAAAAAAATCACCTGAAAGAAAGAAAGAAAGAAAATACGTTTATTTGCGGTAAATATGACGCAAAGAAAAAAAAAAAAAAAACACGAGAATAACAAATTGGAGGAAAATATGCGTTGCATCCACGCAAAACGGCCATCGCTCAGCATAATGCTGCGACCCTATGTGAGACAGAGCCCCAGCGCTGGTTTTCAGCGACAGCCGGAACACCTGAAAGATGTACTGCTTGGCCATATACAAGTTCAGCAGCAGAAGCTTGTAAGTTTTCTTTATAAGCGCTGCGTATCCCTAATAAAACCAATGGAAGTGATTCTACCCAACTGGCAATTGCGTAGCAGGTAATAGCAGCTTTAAGTTGACGGTGAAATCTTTCCACCAGGCCGTTACGAGCTGCGATTTTGAAAACCAACAATTTCAGATAAGTTTCTGAAAAGTGCTGACTCAAACTGACGACAACCAAAGCGCGAAATCCTGCCTTTGCAACAGTTTCTGCCGTTGTATCTACCAGTGGTATTGCTGCAGGCCATCGTGTGAAGCGATCGACGGCGTTGAGGCAATACCGGAAACCTTGACACTACGGCATGGGTCCTATTTAAGAAATGTATATTAATATTAAGCCTTTGTTTTTATACCCCAACTATAAAAGACATACCTTTTTTTTAAAATAAAGTGCCAGATTATCTTACCTTTATTATATTTTATGGAATTAAACTATATCTAATAGCATCAAAAACTATTGTGCATAGGTTAATGTGGATAAAAGCAAACCTAGAGTGTGGAAATTTAAAGGTACTGGAGCAAAGACGTGCCGTGTGGTTTTACAATGTTGGCAAGCTAAGCAGGAACGTACCCACTCGAACACAATCTTTCTTGTCACCAGGTCAAACGTACCGCTCAGCAATAAGTTTGATGGACTCAAGGAAGGAAGGCTTGCGAATAGCGCTTTGCGTGACCTCTTGGAAACGTATGTTCTTGGAGTGGGCCCGCTAACGTCGCAGTGCAGCTGACCCTGGATAAACTGGTCAGCTCTGTGACCCAGGAATTTTTACCTGTTTGAGGTGCAATGAGGAATCGTTATCAAATAAACCGACGGTAAAAATTTAACATTCCAAGAAATCGGCGACGCTCTTTCACTGTCTTGGGCGCAGCATACTTCTTAATAGCCTCGACCTTGGATGGTAATAGTTAAGTTCCCTTGGCTGATATATGGCAGCCCAAGAAATTTACCTCCGATACTCCAAAAAGACACTTAGAACTGTTAATCATAAACCATAGCCTCTGAGTCTAGCGAAACCCTGACGCAGGTGATGCTCGTGCGTCCTCTGGTCCTTCGAAAATATCAAAAAATCATCTAAACCTGGTCTAGGCTCTGAGCATTTCATCCATGACGCGCTAGAACATTGGATCCCGGTCTTTTGGAAGGCGTAGGTACGAAGGGCCGAAGCCAACTCACAGAGGCCCGGTTTGTTTAAAACGGTCAGATTGTTCATCGATGTTCGCTCGTTAGTAATAGATAAATATTTTGTTATTACTCTCGTTGTTGTTTTTTTTCATTTTATAATTAATAACTTAAGTTTGTTTTAATTGTCTAAATTATGTGTTCGATGATTTTGGTGTACAGTAAAACTATAATGAGTTTATAATTGTACCAACTTATTATGTATAAAGATGTATGTATACAACTGAATGAATAAATAATAAATAAGAACCTCGTGAAAGATTAAGTATCTTAACCTGACTCGCGAGGTTGTCGACACAGCGGATGTGGATACAGCGGTCATTGTGCCGATAGTCGTGACTGCCAATGGCATAATAACCAAGAGACTCGACCAACACCTGAGGAGGCTCTCGTTAGGCAGCTGGATCAAGGACTTGAATCAGAAAGCGGTACTTCTGGACAAGACGCATATCGTTAGGAGATTCCTCTCTCAGGAGCCCTGACCACCGGTAGCTTGGACCCTGTTCCCGGTACCGGTGGGTTACTATTTTATTTATTTATTTAACAGTTTATGTACACACATATAAAGAGACAAGAAAAAGGAACAGAAAGATACGTACAAAGGTGGTGCTTATTTCTAAAGAAATCTCTTCCAGCATACCTGTGATAGGAGAGTGGATACAAAGAGATGTAGACAACGTGTGTAAGAGTAGAAGAGAAAATAAAATACATAAAATAAAAACATTTAACCATTCACTAATATAAAATATAACTTTCAATATGAGAATATACTTACATACATACTTTCAAAATAAATATCTCTTAAATATATATACTAATAATTATAATTTAGTAGGTATTTAATATAATAATAAATACAAAATATGCAACTATGACGAAGTGGAAAGATAGTGTTCTTTCACTCTTCTTTTAAAAACTGCATCAGTTTGGCAGTCCCTAATGTTTGGCGGAAGTGAATTCCACAACCGTACCGCATGCACACTAAAGGAGTAGGAGTAGAAGTCAGTTGAGAGGGGAGGGGATTTAAGGAGATTTCTAAGATGCGACCTGCAAGGAGCATCAGAAGGACGGACGTAGGAAAAGCGTTCCCGCAGATAGGATGGCGTTTTAGGGTTGTGAAGGATGTTAAATAGCAGACATAATATACGAGAGTTCCTGCGAAGTCGAATTGGGAGCCACTTGAGTATCTTGCGAAAGTTAGAAACGTGGTCATACTTTTTAAGAATAAAAACAAAACGAATGCAGATGTTTTGCAACCGTTCAAGTTTATTCAAAAGCTCCTCGGTGGCATCCAAATAACAGGCATCAGCGTAGTCTATGATGGGCTGTATGAGTGTTTGAGCAAGGGAGATTTTGGTACACAAGGGCAAGAAGCTCTGGAGGCATTTCAGCGAATGGAACGTGTAGTGCACTTTACGACTGACCTGACCAACATGGGCAGTCCACGACAGGTAAGAGTCCAGGTCACCCCCAGGTTTTTAACGGTATTTGCGTATTCAATCTGAACTCCATTCAGACAGAGTGGAGACAGCAACGCAACGTCGAGCCTATTCCGCATATATTTCCCGCCGATAATTATGGCCTGGGATTTCTTAGGGTTGATTTGCAGTCCAAAGGACCGCGACCACTCGCTAATCAAATCTAGGTCACCGTTCATAGCTGACACCGCTGCTTCCGCAACTTGCCTTAAAAAGTGAGTGTAAAGCTGCAGATCGTCGGCATAGAGATGGAAGTGGGAAGAGATGATTCTGGTGACAGAGTTAATGAAAATAGAAAAGAGAAGAGGAGAGAGAACGCCACCCTGAGGCACACCCGCGGTAAGAGAACACCAGTCAGAAGAAGACTCTTCAAGACGAACCCGCTGGGAGCGGCCTTTAAGATAGGAGTCGAACCAACCAACAGTAGAAGAAGAGAAATGGAAAGATTTAAGAATTCCTAGAAGGATGTCGAAATCGAGCTCGAACTTTAGAGAGATATGTTAGGATAGAAATGGGTCGGAAATCGGACGGAGAGACCGGGTTAGGAATTTTGGGTAAAGGGATAATATGGGCTTGTTTCCAAGCCTCGGGAACAGTACTAGAAAACATAGAGAAGTTAAAAATGTGAGTCAAGATAGGAAGTAATGTGGGGAGGATAGGAAAAATCATTCTTGAGCAAAGATTGTCATTACCAACAGCAGATGAGGAGATAGCACAAATAGGAAAGTTTATTTAAAGTAGCAGATTTGACGTGCGGATCCAACGTAACAGGGGGATGTGAGAAATGCTTGTTAAGAGCACACACGTCAGTGTCATTACTGGAAACAACCGGAGACTTACCAATGCCGACTGTTTTTAGAAACTTCCAGACTTCTGAGGAGTTACGGTTGTCGAGAGAATTATGGAAGTAGCGTCTCTTTGCATCTCTGCACATGCGACTACAGCGATTACGCAGCACCTTAAACGCATTCAGGTTACGCTCGGAAGGACAGCGTTTTAACCTCCTTTTGGCTCTGTCCCTACTTGCCATCATATCCTTAATGGCAGGAGTAAGCCAGGGAGCCGGAGCATACTTGACTTTGACTCGTCGAATAGGGGCATGACGATCGTATAAGCTGAGTATTGTGCTGTTGAAAATGAGAACCATATCGTTAATACAAGAGCTCTCCAAGACGTCCTTCCAGTCAATGCTACCAGCATCACGAAGCAATGCCTCCAGGTCTATGCCTTTGTAGTTCCTAAGGAGAATATATACAGGCTTACGCTTGGGAGGGCGAATCCTGTACGACATAAAGATGAAGTCGTGGTAAGAAAAACAGGCAGTAAGCTGTCCGTGGACAGAACTGCAACCCTTCTCTTTTATCTGTCTGAATGTTCAGACAGATAAAAGAGAAGGGTTGCAGTTAGGAAAATGATGAGTAGCAGAAAGAGGCAGAATACTAAGGTCAAATGAAGATAAGATATTGAATTTTTTTTTTTTTTTAATAACAATATTTATAAATGTAAATTATACGTATATATATTAAATAAAGGAAATAATAATAATAACCAGTCAACTTTAGCCACCCATAGTCCAATATCTTTGTTTACATATCCTGCAATAGTCCTACAACAACCGCGGGTTGTCCTTGCGTAGTGCGAACAGGGAAAATCGTCGGTTGATGCCTCATTCCATGTAAATTTTTCCAGACGTTTTAGCGTGAAAGCGTTACAAACAAATAAACAAACTCACTTTCGCATATAATAATAGTTAGGATTTATTATTTGAAACCTTATCAAAATAGTTTTTGGTACCTAAGGTAATAAAGCTAAACAGCATGCATGGTATCGCTGTCTCCAGCTGGAAATCGAATCCAGGGCCTTGTGGTTACCAGCAACACTGATTAAATCGATAACACAATAATTTGCAGTAAATATTAATGATGATCAAACACATAAAATTTATAGACTCATTACGTAACAGTTTTAGTAATTATTAGGTACCTACTTAGTTTTTACCATCTTGGTAACGAATCTTATAACCGAAAATGCTCAGTAGGTAAGCGGGAGAATTTTCAACAAAATCATGAAATTAATTCTTCTGTTTTGTAAGTTCAAATAATTATTTATTACTTATTACACAATAGAGTAAAATTAACGTAACAAAAAATAATCGTACATGAGAATAGCTCATGTCGTAGTCAAAGTATCCAGTCCATTCAGCTAGGTAGGAAAAAACCCTATGAAAAATGTCTACTTTTAGGTATATATCTGTAATTCATATTCATATATTAGTACATTAAGTAATAGTTACTGTGGTTATTTATTATTAGGTATTTACCTATGAAATTGCCGTTCTGCAGTACTGGCCATTTCAAATCAAAATAATTTTTGTTTGGCTAAGAATTCTAATTTCAAATTAATTTTATTTTAAAAACATGTTTTTTTTTTTCAAAAGTAGTCATTTGTTTATTGATTAGTGTTACATTTTCATCGCATTTCAATCTTTTTCGTCATCATGGATTCGTTAAAAATTCGAGTAATTATGGAATATGAGTACCGTCGTGGCAGCAACGCGGCACAAGCGGCACGCAACATCAACGACGTTTACGGAGCTAACACTACAAACCAACGCACCACCTGTTATTGGTTTGCTCGCTTCCATTCTGGAAATTTCGACCTGAAAAATGAACCTCGCGGTCGTCCGAAGACTTTGGTCGACAATGACGATTTAAAGGCGATTGTGGAAGCTGATGATACACAATCTACGGCTGAATTAGCAGCAGCTTTCGACGTTAGCGTCAAAACAATATTGGTCCATTTGCGTCAAATTGGCAAGGTAAAAGCTTGACAAATGGGTGCCCCACGAACTCAATGATCGCCAGCGCGAAGAACGCGTCGAGACGTGCCTTGCAGACATACAAATGAAGGAATTTTGAACCGCATTGTTACCTGCGATGAAAAATGGATTCTGTTTGATAACCGCAAGCGCTCAGCAAGTTGGTTGGATCCTGGTTCAGCACCTAAACAATGCCCTAAACGAAAACTTACCCCTAGAAAAGTGATGGTCACTGTTTGGTGGTCTAGCGCCGGTGTGATTCATCACAGCTTCTTACCAAACGGGGTGAGCATTACTGCAGATGTGTACTGTGAAGAACTGAACACAATGATGGAGAAACTGGCACATCTCCAACCAGCATTGGTCAATCGCTCGTCTCCGCTGCTACTGCACGACAACGCGCGACCTCATACTGCACAGCAGACGGTCTCCAAGTTGCAAGAACTGGGGTTGGAAGCTCTCCGTCATCCGCCCTACTCACCAGACCTTGCGCCTACAGACTACTACTTTTTCCAGAATTTGGATAACTTCTTGGCGGGAAAAAAATTCAATACCCGAGAGGCAGTACAAAATGCCTTTGAAGAATTTGTTGCCTCCCGTCCAGCTGATTTCTTTAAGAATCAATAAACTGCCACTGCGTTGGCAAAGATGCATTGATTGCATGGGTGATTACTTCGATTAATACAAATAAAAAATACATGAAAAAAAATCGTTTAAATTTTTTCATACAAAACGGCAATTTCATAGGTAAAGACCTATTATTTATCTTATACCTAAATGTAAAATGTTTGTTGTTAAACACGTTCAGTCCGAGAGCCCTCCTGGGGCTCACTCTAGTCGCATATGGGATGCCGGGAGCACCCGCGGAGGGCTCATTTTACATTTTTCTTAGCGAATACAGCATTATAAACTGTGAAAATAAAATCTGTTGTATATTTTAACATGCGTTGGTTTTAAAATACAACCATTTATATTTTCAAAAAAGGTTTTGTGTCAATAGGCCAGTATTTCAGGTGTGGAAAACCATTTTCACGGTTACAAATATTCACTAAAAATGTAAAAGGTTGGACCCTGTCTCGGGATCAGAGCGAGTCACTTTTTTTTTTTTTTACTATTTATTTCCGACAGAATTTCATATAAGAGATCCATATAGATTTCCTATAACAATTATCTTAAGATATATGTTAGTAGGTACATATTATAATTATGTATTTTTTTTTACAATAACTATTCTCACCCATGCATCCCATATGCGACTAGAGTGAGCCCTCCAGGAGGGCTCCCGGACTGTGCGTGTTAAGCACCAAAAATGTGCCTGTATGGAACAGTCGTGTCAGGATGCAATCATTTGCAAAATGCTGTTGGTGCTACCGCGCAGTCTTTGAAATAATGACGCCACTTTCTTACGCACTATAGCGTGGACACCGTCAACGCGCGCATTTGCGAATATTTGCGACGCAATACAATGCCGCGGCAACCCCAACAGCATTCTGGAATCATTATTGTACTGAACACGCAAGGACGTTGTAGACTCGTTGCGTATACCGAACCCACAGGCCGCTCGAACAAAAATATTATACTTTCCTTAATTTTGTACCGACTTCAATTTTTTTTTTAATTATTACTAATTAATAAAAAAAAAATGTTTTTTATTACTGATTTCTCAATTCGACTGTATGTTTTTTTTTGTTTTTTGTATGTTTGTTACGCGATTACTCAGCCAATTACGAATTGATTTTGATTACGTTTAAGCTCTATGAAAAGTAGACCTTTTTGAGAACTGGAGTCTATACTAGGTTCGGGATCTGTGTGACACATCTCCAGGCTCACAAGGGTTTTGCCGAGAGGCACTACTTGTTTGGTCCTTTGGGCGCATCGCGGCTTGCCCGGCGGCAGGCTGTGTGTGCACATACGTACTAAGAAACATACGGACAAGAGTTCCAAGAACTGAGAGAGCAATTTACCAGCTCGGTGCCAGAGTTTCTCTGAGAGATTTTTTCAAAGATATCGGTATCCTCACAGTGGCATCACAATTCATTTTCGCCAACATATTATATATTAGGCAAAATATACACTTATATACTAAAAACAGTGATATTCACAATGTTAACACTAGAAATAAGGACAAACTACGTACTCCCTTTCACCGGCTTCATAAGGTTCATAACTCATTTGTTGGGCTTGGTATAACTTTTTATAACAAGCTACCTTCTTCTTTGCTAGATTTGCCTTTTAATGCGTTCAAAACTAAAGTAAAATCCAACCTCTCTTCAAAGGCATACTATTCTATCAACGACTACTTAAATGATAAGAATAGTTGGTCGCTGTGATTAACTCAAGACAATGTTTAAATGTTCTTTCTCCAGAATTAGCTTACTTACTGACAGGTTATATGAGTTTATATAATTGTTTATAATTTTACTAATTTTACTTTATTTATTGTTGACATAATCTACTCATTACAATGTTTTTTTTTATGAGTTGTATTGCAATATGTGGTTAGCTAGCGACCTCGATAATTTTTTACTTTACCTCGATGGTCCTAGTTTATCAATTATAACTTCTAGTTACAGCTATATGTAAGCGGGCACGCCCTTTATGTCTGGAGGCTTTTATTTAGATATTGTTTTCGTTAAGTTATTTTTATTTCTGCTTGAGTATAGTTCTCGATGTTTTTGGTTGGTATATTGGCGTGTGCTAGCTGTCATATGGCTATTAATTTTATAATTTAAATTATGTTTTGTGTTGCGTAATGTAAATATCATTTTGCATACTATTATATAGAATCTTTTTTACTGAACAGACAGCTGTGCTGCTGGGGAGTTTGTTGCGCCACTTCTTCTTCCCAGCTAAAGCACTAGGAAGTGGTGAAGGGTGGGCGTTTTGGGGGACTGTCTTATGTAATTTTGACGTTCGAAAAGTGCTGATTCTCAGCCTAGTTTGAATAAATGACTTTTGAATTTGAATTTGAATTTGAGAGGAAATAATTTAATTTAATTTAATTGTTTGTGGGTACTTTCTCTGATTAATATAAAAAATTTAATACACCTCTTAATTGTATTTATAGAGCTTGAAAACGAATTTCAAACACGGTATTAACCACTTGGGGCGTTTGTCCACCGCAGCCGTCATCGGGACGACACCGAAAAACGAGATTATTTGAGACGAACGTGACGTCCCGGTGACGGCGATCATTATTTTGTCCACCGCGTCCGAACTTGGCGGTTCAGTATTTTATGGTAGACAAGAAACGTGTTTTGTATTGCGGCACATCGGCCCGTCACAATCTCTACTGACCGCGCCGAACTACCGTAAACTGCCCTAACTTTGCCTGGCGTCCTAAGTTTGCCTATAATGAAAATGATGTAATATCTTTTTCATTTTACTTGTATGGCAAAGGAAACTTTGAGATTTTATAGACAGCTTTAAGTTTCGATTGCCATACAAGTAAAATGAAAAAGATATTACATCATTTTCATTATAGGCAAACTTAGGACGCCAGGCAAAGTTAGGGCAGTTTACTGGTACTTGAAAATTCAGTGGCCAGGATGACGGCACTCAAGCTACGGACGTGCGGTGGACACGCGGCCATAGTAAATGTATACATGTATCGCTACTTCGCCGCCGTCATCTCGATCTCGGAGACGTCCCGGTGACGGCTGCGATGGACAAACGCACTTACACGTGAATAATGAATATACCTAATAAATTGTTTATATTCAATTATCATCAATATGTAGGTATTGTGTGTCAGTCGCACCCGTGGGGGAAATTAAAAAAAGTATAACAGACTGAGCGTTCCATATTCAGTAGTGCAGTGAATACAGACATACTCGTAAAAGTACGAGAGAGACAGAGCGAATTCGCGGTCAGTAGCTGTCTTTCTAGACACACCACTAGCTGCTTTTCTTTGTATTACAGGTATTGGCCGCACAGTCGCTTTGTCTCTTTCTAGAGAGTGATCACTTTTGTGAGACTAACGCTCAGCCCAGTTCTCTATGTCTGTGGTGGAAACTATATCCAGATTCCTATAAATATAGGAATACCACCGCTGTGGTATATTTTTTTTTCAAATATCGCAGTATCATGTTGAGAGATTACCTCATTTTGGCCTCGCACAGGTCTTCTTTCTAGGATTTAGTACTCCAAGGTAGCCAAACGAAACCCTATTAATCCGCTGTCCGTCTGTCTGTCAGCGGGCTGTATCTCATGAACCGTATTAGGTAGACAGTTGAAATTTTCACAGATTGTGTATTTCTATTGCCGCTATAACAAAAAATAAGAAAAAATAAATATAGTTAAAAATTAAAGCGGGGTCCACATACAACAAATAAAAGATTTTGAAAAATCTTACTGTGGTATGTGTGGTCATTGTCTAGAACTCACCGAGTAGAATAAAGTCTATCTCTCTATGGAATGCGCTACCCCAGGAAATCAGGATGCAACCTACCGATTATCCTTTAAAGTTAAAGTTCGCGAGCACATTCGTAAGAAGCTGGCAGTATCATCACAACGTTAACTTTTTCCCATTTTTTGTCTTATTTGTTCTAGTACATTCGTGTATTATACTAAGTATATTTATTTGTGCTTATATTTATATATAATTAGGCATATTATATACTAAATTTATAGTTTGTAATAGGTATATGTGTGTCTTTATAGTTACTTTAAAAAATATTCCTTAATTTCTCGTAAATGCACCTACCACTGTTTGTCTCTGCATCACCCAAAAGTTGACTGGTAGAAAATGCCTATGGTATAAAGTCCGCCTCTGTACATTTCTGTGCTTGAAGTATTAAATAAATAAATAAATAAAGTACTTTTTTATGTTTTAGCGGGCCTTAAAAGTGTTAGACCATTTTTGTACGAGTTTCTCGCAACATATAAACAAGTTAGGAATTTGAAACTTCTGTATATCATGTATCATATACAATATCTCAGAAAAAACCTGTCCAAACATTACCAAAAAGAAATAAGCAAACTCATTAAAAATTAGCAAATTTTCAACCAGGGCTCATAAGTTATGACTTGTAGACATCCGCTAACCGAGTAATAAACCGGTAAAATTCCCCATTGAAAAAAAAAGTAGCGATCTTTTTTGTATTTTTCCTTAAAATTTCCACATAAATAGACTCTCAGTACTATACTTAACAATACCCTCACGGGGTTTTTTTACATGTTGTATATACAACGTGTAACGTTAAATGCGCAAAACCTGAAAATAGTTTGAAAGAGCAGAATCAATGGAAGCACTTTTTAATATAGGTCACATTTATCAAAAAATCTTCATTAAAAACGTTGCCGTGTCTATTTATTAATAGGTCAAGCCATCACATGCGCAAACCCGCCAAAATAGGTTAACAAACACAAATTGTTGTCGACCAATTTAAATTTTCTCATACGAGGGATAATAATAGCTTTTATTTCAATGCAAATACGAATCTTCCATACAGTACCATGTATAAGACAAGAGCGTCGTCTCAGACGCAAGAAACGATCAGAATTGCCAGTAAAACTAAAACAGCACATAAAACCTCATTTTTTTTTTTCTCTGAAATAGTTTAATTGAATTAAAAATCTGTTGAGGTGTCTGAGGTTTTGCGCATTTAACGTTACACTTTGTATACTGTACGAGTATTTAATCAAAATATTATTCATAAGTTCAGTAATTCGATTCATAAGGTATTTTATTAAAAATTTGGTGATTTTCTGCAACATTAAACTTAACGCGATTTTTTTTTAATTTTAGGTGAAAAATATTCTTCGTTTAGTATTTTCATTTATTTGCTAAATATTGTACGGTGGTACGGTACCCTTTGTGTGTGAGTACGACTCGCACTTAGCCGGTTTTTGTATTTCCGGTGCGTTTCCCAAATGAAATATTTTTCTTTCTTTCTTTCTGTTCAACAACTTCTGTCCTTTAATAATAACAAACAGTGTTTTTTTTTTCAGTTTTCTTACCTTTTGTTCAAAGCGCAAATAGATCCAGAAGAGCTCCTAATGGTTCTTACTTTTATGAACCGATAGACGCTCTAGATATTGCTTTTGATGACGAATTCCCGAAGCTCAGTGATGTTTTGCCGACTCTTGTACAAAAAAAATCTTTGGACTATGACGACATGCCTGGCGTGATAGTAAAAAATATATCAATTGACATAGAAAAAATTAATATGAACAAGTTTAGAAAAAAAATGGATGCAGTCACTGGCATAATGGCAAAAGATGAACCAAGAGCTATTAACGCGTCAAGAAGACAACAGTATATAAAATTTACGCCAGTCTCACCAGGTTATTTATTTTTTTTTGGTTGGGATTATAAAGGCAACAATGAGTACTTTATGGGGCTTCGCCAATACATGAGGCGCAAAACCCTCGATCTTATGCTACAGGTATTGTACATGGCAAGGCACAAAATGAAGAAACTCCAAAAAAATAAATACTTTAGCATCACGGATACTAGTTTCCGTATTGCATTCACGTTTCGTATGTTAACCAGGCTCTATAAGAAAATGATGCGGATTTTTACTCACTCATACAATAATAGATTAACCAGAAATGAGACCTACATACATAATCAGATAATCATGCACGGCAAAGTGACGAGGCTCCACGTAGACTTTTGTTACCTTTGGTGGGTTCTGATAAGTGTGGATGCTGCGTTCAAAAAAGCTACAAATTCACGAAAGGAAAAACAAGAACTTGAAGAACAATTCAGGCAGCACATGCTGATTCAAAGTAAAGCAAAAGGTCATTTAAAAAATGAAAAAGACATGGGCCCCTGATGACATATTTCTTTTTTCTTAGCGTCATGTTTATCGCAAATAAATGTATTTTTATTACTTTTTCTTTCTTTACGAAGCGGCGTTAGCTCAACAACGGCGGAGCCGCTTCTTTTAGCATTCTCCTTTATCTTTGAATGGGTTTCATTTCTACAGGGTGTAAGAATACCCATCACATAGCCGTTATGTATGCATTCTGTACATCAAACTAGAGTAAGTAACATTTAGCAAAAATAATTGCTGGGAAATTACTTTTGTTTTTGGTATGATATATCGCTGTATACGGCAACGTGTAATGTAGCGCACGCAACACATTGCACTTATGGGTGCATGCAACACCACAGGAGTTGTGACTCTTTTCACTTAACTTTAAATACCCTCACAACTTGTGACGGTATTTTAAAGTTAAGTTATAACATTCCGAACTTGTTCCCTTGAAGAAAAAAAAAAGAAAAACGTCGCCCTTAATGTCTCCGTAACCGGACGCTTTTTCGAAGTATTCTAGGTATCTTAATTTTCAAGAAAATCAAACATTAAATTATTGTAATTATAACTGGATTCAACACTACAAATGTACGATGTCTAAAAATCGTCGACGTACAGACGCCAGCACATCAACCTACTACAATCTGACAAATTTCTTTAATAGATTTTCAACTTTATCACTAAAGCATAAGGTTCAAAGTTGATTGGGAAAATTTGACAGTTTCGGGTAGGTTGACCTGCTGGCGTCTGTACAGTCAACCGCATCTGAACTACGAAAATCGCCCATACAACTACGACTGAAGAGAAGGGAGCTGTCGGTATCAATGCAGTTGACTGTTCCTACGTATTAAGGCAAAAGTGCCTGGGTAGCCCGCGAAATTCAAATTTTCTTACGTTTTTTTGCAATTAGCTGATCACTATTAGGTTGTATGTTGATTAAAATATGATTCACGATCGTAACAAGTATGTATTTACATAATAATCATTTAAATCATCAATTTATCTCCGACTTATAAAAAAAAATACCCAATTGAATGACTATTTCATGAAATCATGACATTTGAGACTAATTGAAAAGAGTCTAATTGATGAATATAATTCTCTAAATATAATATTTGTTACGGTCGCGAATCATATTTTGAACATCATACAACCTGACACTGACCTGCAAATTACAAAAAAACTTATATCGCGGGCTACCTTAGCGCATTCTCCTTAACCCTTTACTGAACGTAAAGATTCGCGCAGCGACCACTTTTTTATTTTTAAAGCATAAATTGTATTAAGGATGCACTAGCACAAACTAAAATTGAATTCACTCCCGCAATTTTTTCTACACATGACATGACGCGCGGTGATGAAAAATAAATGTAATGAGTTCCATCGGTCCTGAGGACCTTGGTAAACAAAGTTACATCCTATCAGTGCTAAAGATGATGGAAAGGTGTGGAAAAGTCATAAATGTATTGTTTCTAATAATAAACGTCTTAAGAGACGTTTCCAATTCATTAGCAAAATTGTTATTTATAAACGCCGTTTTGCGTAACACATTTTGTTTCTGATTGCAATTCGGAAACGAAAGCAAGTCCAACCGATTGGAAATTGATAGGGTTGTACTTAGCAATTGGTCATAATGTCTTTCAATGAAGTGTTTTGTTTCAACTTATATGCATGAATATTTCCAAATTAAATTAATTATTTCTATAATTTAATTTTGTTTTAATTACAAATGATGCTATTGCTTATAAATGAAAATGTACAAAGATTGTCGAAAAATGAAAAACCAATTTTTAAAACACTTTCTACAAAAAACTCCATAATTATTTAAATTATGGTAATTTTTGGTAGAAAGAGAACAAAACGTTTTTCTTTTCACTTTTTTGTTATCTGTGGCCAATGACAAAATCGTAGAAAAGCAGTGTTGTCAACTTAGTGAGATTTCTTTGCCATGGATAGATTATGAATATAGTGAAACCCATAGATCTTAAGAACGTATGTTAGCTACCTATATTCTTGCAAATAAATATATAATTCATCATTCATATCATTCATTCCTTCATTCATAAAACTTTAACTCGAGAAAATATTAAAATAAAACGATAATGGCATGTTTTATTGTTTGTCTAAAACCTGTGTCAGTAATTTTGTATTTCATTTCTTTCAAATGCCAAAACCACTGCGGATTCGAACACTGATTTGGAAAGACTGTGCAGCATGACGAATATATTGAAGCCAAAAAGAGGCGCCGCCCGAGCGGAGATCGAAAAACAACGTCGTTTCGAAAATTATATCACATGGGAACATACTTCTGGGATTTAATCAGTCGTTAAGTCATTCAATCACACATACTACAGATCTACTAACATTTGTCTCGCATACTTGTCTTAATCTAGATATTAATTAAAATAAAACTATATAAAATGTCATACCTTACTACATTCTGTCAGCGCGCATAGTACATTTGTAAAATGAAAATGTAAAGGGGTGGGATCCTGGTGTCCTGAAACACAGGCCACGAGCCTAACTTAGGCACCAGTCTCCCACAATATATCGAATTATATTTCAAATAACATGTATATCTGTATGTAAAATAACATGTATATTGTGGTGAGAAAATAAAAGTTTATTTATTTATTTATTTATTTATTCATTATAAACATCTTCACAAACTTTTTCATTAATTATTGTGTTATACTAAAGTAGGATGATGTTTAAAAAAATACTATGATTACCTATGCTATATTTTATTTTCATTCCCAAATCTTCAAATACTTCCAAAACAGCAACCGAATGTAGGTAAATAAAAATAAAATTAAAAAATTGTGACTAATCTAGTTTATTTCTGGTGGTTTGAAGACTCCTGGCTAGTGGCATTTTGATGTACCTGACACATGTCTATCATATATAGTGGACTCAGGAAAAAAAATTGGCAACACTGAGTAAAAGTTGAAATAACCTATTGAACACAGAGTACATTTGCTATTTGCTATTGAACGATCTGTCGACTCATTGACTCGCGTTCAGAGTCGAATTTAATGCGAAATATTCCCTGTCTAAAGTATACCTTTGCTGCTCTAACTTTATCAGAGTGTAGGGAAAATAACAGGAAAGGCATCTAACACCACCACGTTAAACATCGCGACGCCTTTGCATATATTTTGATTTTGTTGATTACGGCTATGTTTTTGTTTAACCTGTTCAGTGCCCGGAGCTCTCGTAGAGGGTTCACCTAGTCGCAAATGGAATGCCGGGAGACCTTGCTCATTTTAAACAAAACTATCGATAATTGTAAACTGTTACAATATAACGCATTCATTTTCAGTATATAATCTATCGTGGTAGTTACTTGGCTATAGCGATAGCGCAGGGTGCGTTCGTCACATGCTAGTTAAATACCTACCAGTTCACAATTTGTCGGTTCGCCATGGATAGATTATAAACTATTGAAAAAAATGCGTTAAATTGTAAATGGTTTGTTGTAGTTCACAATTTTTTGATCGTTTATAATGTCGCTAGATATAATAAACCAACGATGTTCATAATCATACAGTAACATTTATATAGATTAACTTTAATTAACACGGTTAAAAACCATTTACAGTAATTAAAGACAGATACACATACTTAAAAAGGGAAATATAAAATTTTAAAGAGCAGGTTAAAACATAAACATAAGTAATAAAACACATACAGTTCGCGTCAAATAACTTTGGCGCTCTGAAGTTAGGTTGCGCATGCGCGCTGGCATGCGCGCTACTGTTTTATAAGCAAAATTGACTACTGCGCAGTCATTTGTAGCCTACTTCAGAGCGGCAAAGTTATTTGAGTTTCTTTTTTCAGCTTTTTACATAACATCACGCCTTGTTTCCCCGAAGGGTTGGGCAGAGGTGTACCTGTAGTACACCCAGTTTCAGCTTTTTATTTTTTAATAATTTCTAGTGATGCAACGAATACCTACGAATTCGTATTCGTCGAATACCCAACCTACCGTACCATACCTGGGATGGTTACCCAGCAACCAACTAACCCGGGACCGCGGCTAACGAAGCTAATCGAGGTAGCCTTGATCGATCTAACCGAGTGGCTGTTCCGAACAACGCCTCACGCGGCATTACTACTGCGTCACTACTGATCCCCCATACATTTTCTATAGGTTTATATAAGATTACATTCCGAGGACGGCAGCAATACTGCGCGACATTGCTGCGACAGCACCGCTGCGCGGCAGTGTCGCCCTGCCGCTGCGGCAGACCAGTAGTTCGGGCGTTCATCACAGCGATAACACGTGAATATTGACAACTGTTGAGAAGTATATACACACGCACGCACGCGCTGCTGCTGCGGGCAGCATCACGGATCACGCGACAGGCAGCACTGATGCGCAGCACTGCCGCGGCAGCAATGCCGTGTGCGGCGTTGTTCGGAATCATACCTTTACTTAGCCACGAGCCCCTGTAAGTGTTCAAAGATAAGTATATGTAGTAGATAAGTATATAATAGGTAATGTTTAAAACACAGTTTTAACTAGTTTTAGCTGGTTATTACTGGTTTTCATTAATAGCAAATAAAAAAAAATGCTATTAAACTGTAGGTAATAAACATTAAATTTAAATCACAGAACAACGCTAATAAAAATATCGTTTAAGTATTATCGAGGTGGTATACACGACAGCACTACTTATTCTTGAAACACTATTATTTTAATTTCGAATAATTTGTGATGAATAGAATGCTGCTTCTTGCTTTAGTTGCAATATCACGTAAGTGGCTTTATACAATATGATATCTATTTATGTAATACTCGCATTTTCTAAGAGGTCAGAAGGTGGCCCGACAGAACGCGTGAGGGAGAGGCAAATTTCGCGCCCTCACGCCCCTAGCCGCCGCAGGACAACTGAACGCCCTGGCAACGTACAACTGAAGGAACACGGGTGGGTTTTAGTCAGTAAGAGTCTGACACGCCCTCCGTAGTTATTTGAAAATTTCTCATGCTGCAAAAAAAAAAAAACGGTTGCACGACTAAGTGTGATTGTAGTTTATGAGGAAAGGGTGCCCCCAGTTGTCATCACGTTATTACATCTTTTTAGTATGCAATACATGTGTAATACGTACGTACGATACGACCACTGCTGGCTGACCACTCACCGTTAAGATTAGAAGTAAATAACTAAATTATATTTCAGTCTTAAAAACGTCACAATGTGTGAAAGCAATCCCCGGGCAGCCAGTGCCGCACGCCGACGTTCTCGACGATCTGCTGGCCAAGTTCCTCGGCGACAGTTACAGCAACAACGCCCTCTTTGACTTCATCCTGGGACAACCCAGCCATCACCGGGACAACCTCACGGGAGACAACCTAGACATCAGCATACTTGACGTAAACAATCTCCAGAAAATTATTGCTTTTGCCAAAATGAAGCACAGGGATGTAATAATGGGAGCAGAACCCTCACGACGTCGTGAAACTTATGTGAAATACCCTAAAACCGCATCGTATTATTGGCATCCATACGTCGTCAATAAAACGTTGGAATTAATGAAGCAAACCATTTACACGACCAAAGAAAAGATTAACTGCACTAGACCCTTCAGGCAAAAATATAACAGTCAGTTCAGTTACCAAATTGCAGTACTGTACGGAGCGTCGGCAGCGATCTTAGGCAAAATTGAAGCTCTTTTCAATCAAATGAAACATTTTTATTGGGCAACACATTTTATTTGGTTTCTTATCATTTATGAGAAGATATTGGCGTGCAGTATTGATATTGCCGACTCCGTTGAGAAAATATTTATTGTACAGAGACAACATGAAATAAATAAGGGACCAATAAAAGCAAATTTACCTTTGGGAGGGAACTTTACATCTGATCAACTCAAGGAATTGATGAGCAACGCCTCGTTGGCTAGCGAATTCGGTCACTTGGCTTCTGAATTCAAAGGATGAATTCAACAGAAAAGGAGTAAAATCCTTTTCTGTTGAATTTATTTTTTATTATTTTTTCCTTTATTTTTTTTATTTTTATTTTTTCCTTTATTTTTTTCTTATCTGGTGGAGACTATAGTAATATAGTCTCCACCAGATAAGAAAAAAATAAAGGTCATTGATCCGACTTGTACCAAAAAGTTACATACTAAACACTTATTCCAACGGAATAAGTAAGAAAACGTAAATTTTAAGAATGTATGTGGTATTTTTTTTAAGTTTCAAAAATACATATTCAAACAATGAAATATGTAATTGCTATTGTTTATGTACTTATTTCAAAAAAAAATCTCGTTGTATATTTTTCTTTTTCGAGATTACTTATGTTTCCAACTTATGTTTCAATAAAAGAACATCCGCATTTGGATTTGGATTTATTTATGTAGCTTTAACTTATATTCATAGAAGTATAGATACAATTAATTAAAATAACAGAATTTTAAAGTTCTTACCAAAATATTAGATTTTTTGGGTTATACCCTCATACTCGGCGCTGAGTGTGACGTCAGAGCGAGTCAGGGGCGCATTACCTGTCCGCCATTTTGTAATTATGTACTCAAATTCAAACTCAAACTCAAAACTCAAAGCATTTATTTCAATTAAACCATTTACAGGCACTTTTGAATTGTCGAAAGAGTCGGTCAGTTAGTCAGAAAGTTGAAGCTAGTTGCCCATTCCAAAACGTAGATCTCTATGAAGAAGAACGGGCAAGAAACTCCAAGGACACTCTTTTAAATATAGAAATTACAAAATCCTGGGTACATTACTTTTGTTGCTTATATATGTGATAACAACGTAAAATAAAATAATAATCAAAAACGATTAAAAATATAAGATTAAAAATAAGCAATGGCAGATAAGAGATGACCAGTCTGAACCGACGGCGCCCGTTCATGAACATGACGCGTGGATCAGCACCATCCAGCTCAACCATTTTGTAGGGAACCGAATGATCCAACACACTCGCCACCATCAGCGAGACATTTAAGTGAGCATGACATACTCTCAACTGCCATGCTCTTTCAAGTCAACATACACCCATAACAACATAGTAAACGGCTCCATGGTACTTGCATTTACAAAAATTGAAAAAAAAAATGCTTCTAAATTATACAAAACTATAGTTTGCAATGTATTTGTGAGATTAAAAGAATTTTACTACCAAAAAGAAAAAAAAACATTATTATCTATTGGAGTATTCAACAATTAAAACTTGGTTAAATAAAAATAAAAAGTAAACATTAAGTTCGTAAAGTCAGAAAAAATAAAAAAGGGGAAGCAACTCTTCCAAAAGTATTTATTTAACTAGTGAGCCCAAGTGGCTGTGGAGCAGGACCAGCATTAAGCCAAGCATTTTTATCTATGATATAATCATCCAACTTATAGTATGCTTGTCTACATAGTGTGCGTTTAATGCAAGTTTTAAATTTCTTCTCATTTAGTTGAAGAATATCGAGTGGTATTTTATTATAACATTTTACACAGGTACCCCATAAAAGAAGTGTGTACTTTAGACAATCTAAAACGTGGTTGATCTAATTTGTTCCTATTTCTTGTGTTAACATTATGCCTGTCACTTATCTTACTAAAAAGATGTAAATTTTTTCGAACATACATAATGTTTTCATATACTCGTATATACTGACAAGGTACCGTCATGATGTTAATTTTCTTAGACAGTTCCCTTAGAGATTCACGTCTGCGGAGGTTGTAAGATGGCTCTGATAGCGCTCTTTTGCAGAATAAAGATAGAATCCTACTATAGAAGAACTTCATATCTAAGCAGTTTGAAAACAAAATCCCGTGAACACGATGACCGATGATAACAGATGTTACCGCCCCGGTTCTATAGCGGCCGAGCGCTGCAAGCAGATATACCTAGTCCTTACGGTGTATAGATAAGGACGCGATAGGTACCATCGAAGAAGTTCTCTTCGATGGTACCTATCGCGTCCTTCGTCTGAGTGTCATTCCAAATTTGGTTTGCGCTACCTATGAAATAATAGGCTAATGACGGACTTACGTACGCAATTACTGTATATTTAACAGTGTTATAAAAATAAATATTTTAAATGTAAAAGTGGGGTTGTTTCGCTGTCACGCTTAAACGGCCATTAGAAAACCATATTTTATGCAGTGAGTATTATACTTGATACCTATTTTTTACGTATATCGTGTATATATTTTGATCGATACAGTAACGACGTAAAAAACACCAGAAAAATGGAAAAATTGTGTCGAGCACGTCAAAAAGCAAGAAGTCAAAGTAAAGTCGAAAAAAAAAAAACACCTGAAAAATGGAAAAATTGTGTCGAGCACGTCAAAAAGTAAGAAGTCAAGATGAAGGGACTCGATCATCAGATCGATAAAACAGCCGATCGCTTTATTATACACGTTACAGACACTTCAGAAAGCGAAAGTTCCGTAAGTGAAAAAACGGACACAGATTCTGAATGAAGCATTTTTGTAATTTTGAAATAAATTATTTGACTTTGAATTTGGTTTAAGAGTTTCATTGAATACCTACTAATAAATACGACTGAATATGGTTTTGGCCGAAAGGGTTCAAAGACGCCCCTAACCGCTATACGTTTGTTTTGATCGTGTTAGCGACACTTAGGGAATGCAATCCGGACTATCCGTAATCCGAAAAATCCAAATATCCGCAATTTTTTTGACGACATGCAAATCCGGATTTTTTGAAACAATAAGAAATTCTACCAAAAAAATCGAAACGCGCGAGTTACTTGCGCTTTTCGATAGATCGTGCGTCCCGCTATTGCCGAGTCTCTCGGCTCTGAGGGTGCGAGCGGGGCGCGGGGTGCGGGAAGTGGGTCGAGGGCACATACATTGCACGCCACGCCACTTTACCCGGTTTTGGGCCGTTCCTGCATCCAACTCTTGCCTGTTACTTTGACTGGGTCGTCCATCCACCTGGTTGGTGGCCTGCCTACGGTCCTATGGCCAGTTTTGGGTCTCTGCTCCAACACCTTATCCCATCTACCGCCAGGTCTGCCGCATATGTAGCCTGCCCATTTCCACTTCTTCGAAACGCACCTACCGGTGCGCCTTATCAGATGCGCTACCGCCAGGGCTATGTCGGTTAGCTTCCTTCTTCTTTGGATCTCTGTATTTCTGTTATGATCACGAAGAAAAATCCTCAACATTGCCCTTTCATTGAGTTTGGTGATTGCCTGCTAAGTGAGACACAGATTCAGATTCTGTATGTTGCCCTTGAGCATATTGGACAACTTCCCAAAAGCCCATCAGCCCAGTTGTATTGGTGCTTCAGTTCGTGTTCCTGGCTGTTTTTGTCCAAGGTAAACGTACTTTTCCACTTTATTGATACGGTGGCCCTCAACTTCGATGTAGTCTATGCTGGTGTCAGTGCACATGAATATTTTTTTTGAAATGTTAACCTTCAATCCCACCTTTAGCGACCTATCGTACAGCTCTTCGATCATATCTTTGGGACAATGTCCGTCAATGTCAGCAAGCACGATTATATACATGACTTGGTAATTACGTGTGACTATACGAAAAACGAAAAAATATAGATATCGATGTCTTTGTTTATACCTGTATATTTGGCGTTTTTGTCATAGTTGGGATAAAGTTTTTAACTTTCTTTACACAAATAGTCATCATCATCATTTCAGCTGAAAGACGTCCACTGCTGGACATAGGCCTCCCCCAAGCACCGCCACTTCGACCGATTCTGTGCCTCCCACATCTAGCGGATTCCTGCGGCCTTTGCAAGGTCATCGGTCCATCTTGTAGGAGGCCTTCCAACGCTACGTCTTCCGGTACACGATCGCCACTCCAGAACCTTTTGGCCCCATCGGTCATCTGTTCTGCGAGCAATGTGCCCTGCCCATTGCCACTTAAGTTTGGCAATTCTTCGGGCTATGTCGGTTACCTTGGTTCTCCTGCGGATCTCTTCATTTCTGATTCGATCACGTAGGGAAACTCCAAGCATAGCCTTATCCATTGCTTCGATGACTTTAAGCCTTCTGATAAGGCCCATTGTGACCGACCACGTTTCAGTGCCATAGGTCATCACTGGCAACACGCACTGGTCAAAGATTTTCATCTTGAGACACTGTGGTATGTCGTACGAGAAGATTTGCGTAGGTACCCGAACGCTTCCAGCCGAGTCGGATTCGAAAATTGACTTCTTTCTCGAAGTTGGACCTACCTAGCTGGACAGTTTGTCCTAGGTAAACATACTCGTTCACAACTTCGAGAGTAGCGTCTCCGATCTTCATGAGAGTGGGTGTTACATGGGCATTTGACATGACCTTTGTCTTGTCCATATTCAGTTTAAGGCCCACTCTTTCGGAGGCTCTTCTGAGGTCATCGAGCATTGTACTAAGGTCCTCCATGGTCTCAGCCATGATAACTATTTGTCGTCGGCAAACCGAAGGTTAGTGATATACTCGCCATTGATGTTGATGCCTAGCCCTTTCCAGTCCAGAATCTTGAAGACATCCTCCAGTGCAGCGGTGAACAGTTTCGGAGAGTTAACGTCTCCTTATCTCACACCTCGCTGCAGAAGGATAGGTTTCGAGGTCTGGTCGTGGAGTCGAACTGACATAGTGGCGTTTTCGTACAGACACTTTAGCACATCTGATGTACCGATAGTCGATCTGGCACCGCTGAAGAGACTGCAGTACAGCCCATGTCTCGATCGAATCGAAGCCTTTCTCGCAATCCACAAACCCTAAGTAGAGAGGCAGGTCTGTATAACCTGCCGCAGCGTATGTATGTGGTCTACGGGGTTAAAGCCTTTACTGAATCCGGCTTGTTCGGGAGGCTGGAAGTCGTCAAACCTGCGTGCGAGACGGTTCGTGAAGACTCTTGAAAACAGCTTGTAGACATGGCTCAGGAGTGTGATGGGTCTATAGTTCTTAAGCAGGGCATTGTCGCCCTTTTTAAAGCAGAGCACCACCACAACTCTGTTCCATGCTTGTGGCGTTTTACCCTCTAAAAAAATAAACACAAATAATAACAAACTAATATGGGTAGAGTTATTTATTTTGTATTTATTTTCATGAAGTCTTTTAAATTCGGATAATCCGGATTTAACCAAAAATCCGGATTTTAAAACAGAACGGATTTGCATTCCCTAGCAACTCTTCCATTTCATTTTTTCGAATCGTTTTAAATATTGAAATACATTGGTAGACGGGTGTGAACGACCTTTATTTTTTTCTTATCTGGCGAACATATACAAGATATTTTATCACTTCGATCAAGAATACTCCTTTGTCAATGAAATCCTTGTTTCCAATTGATGTTGTAGCCTGTTATTGTCGCGAATCATATTTTGATCAAGATAAAACCTGACACTGACCTACAAATTGCAAAAAACGTAAGAAAATTTGAATTTCGTGGGCTACAACTGCGGATCCACCTTAAACAGCGCCTCAAGCAAGCTACTCCGTTATTGAGGCGCTAATCGGGAAGCTAGTGTACGAAGGTACAGACGCCAGCAGGTCTACCTACCCGAAACTGACAATTTTCCCAATCAACTTTGAACCTTATGTTTGGTGATAAAGTTGAAAATCGATTAAAGAAATTTGACAGATTGTAGTAGGTTGATGTGCTGGCATCTGTACTATTCGTGTACGTTACCCCAGCAGGAAAGTGTCTCCTAGAGTTATATGAGTGGAACGTTTAATTGGTGCCTTAGCTGCTGTAAATGTGCCCCCACATAAAAAATGTGTGCCCCCTGTCGTTTTGGAAAAAAACGGAAAAAACGATTCCTGCTGGGGTAACGTTTTTCTAAACGAATGATCGGAGAGAGAAAAATTGTGCATGGCCAGAGAGCTTATATGTGTGCCAAAATGTGCCCCCAAAAATAAAATCTGTGCCCCTTCAGGTTTTCGAGATATTGTATTTCCTGCTGGAGTAACGTTTTGCAGAATCGTATATCTCTAAAACCATTACACCTTCAGGTCACTCCATCAAGTCCGGAGGTACGGTCTCGTCATAACTTACAAAACGAGCCCAAACTCGGCACACCTAGGTCTACTCGTCAAGGAGTACCAGTAGCAGTCACCGAAGTACACCTTCAGGTCACTCCATCAAATCCGGAGGTAAGGTCTCGTCATAACTAACAAAATGAGCCCAAACTCGGCACACCTAGTTCTACTCGCCGAGGAGTACCCGTAGCAGTCACCGAAGTACACCTTCAGGTCACTCCATCAAGTCCGGAGGTACGGTCTCGTCATAACTTACAAAACGAGCCCAAACTCGGCACACCTAGGTCTACTCGTCGAGGAGTACCAGTAGCAGTCACCGAAGTACACCTTCAGGTCACTCCATCTAGTCCGGAGGTAAGGTCTCGTCATAACTAACAAAACGAGCCCAAACTCGGCACACCTAGTTCTACTCGCCGAGGAGTACCCGTAGCAGTCACCGAAGTACACCTTCAGGTCACTCCATCTCGTCCAAAGGTAAGGTCTCGTCATGACTAACAAAACGAGCCCAAACTCGGCACACCTAGGTCTACTCGTCGAGGAGTACCAGTAGCAGTCACCGAAGTACACCTTCAGGTCACTCCATCAAGTCCGCAGGTAAAGTCTCATCATAACTAACAAAACTAGCCCAAAGTCCACAGCCCAAATCTTTCTACTAGAAGAAGGCTCCAGTGCCTCCTAGCAGTCACTGAAGTAGGTATTTGTATCTAAGTATTATTTAGTAAAAATACAAACAACAATACGAAATATTTTTTGTAGATGCTTATGTATTATAAAGAATATAGAGAAAAAAAAACTTTCAAAGTACCAAAATTTGTTCACTTGACTACTATTCCCGCAACTAACCGTGCGTACACTTGCGTGTGTGACCTTTGTCAATGTAGTAGTTCGATTATATACCTACCTATCAAATTTGTAAACGCGTCCTTAAGACAATTGGAAGGTTGTACACAAAAACAGCAATAAATCTATTCTGCAAAACTGTGGGAAGCCGGGCCGTGGTGTTTTAGGAATTTAGAAAGCTGAGGGATGAGGACGAGGCAGTTGATTTTGAATCGCGAAAGACGAAGGACGTGAGAGTTCAGGCGAGTTAAGTTAGGAGGCTTGATGAATATCAGAGGTGATGTCCGTGGGCTGTCGTAAGGGACCGAGCATTATTTATCAAGTTGATAGTGGGTTTAAGACCATGTTAGGTAGCGACTACGTAGTCTAAGCTAGATAAGTTAGTTTGTAAGAGTGGTGCCCGAGGCTATGCCGGTAATGTGTGCAGTATTTTGTAAGTGAGTTGTAATCTGAGGAATTAATGGGTAAGTGTCAACTTTAATTAACTTTTACCTTTAGATTTGCATTGTATTTATAGGTAACAACTAGGTGATATCGCTGTCGAGTTATTATTGATCGTTTATACCAGAAAGGCGAAATAACTCTTATCTAGTATCGTGTTTTATAACTAATGTACATTCTCGTGTATTACGTGTCTATGTCCTAATCCGCACCTTGGCAGATTATTGTCATTTGCATTTAGTTATAGGGAAATGGCGAAAGCCTTCCGCCATACTTGACACTGAGCAATAACGCTCTAGACTTTTGACGATTTTTGACCTTGAGCTGACGCACCACATTTGGAAGGCAGAACCATAAATACTTACAGTTCATTTAAAATTGAACTAGGCTAAAAAGCCAATCTGTAATTGGATTATAAAACAACCAAATGTTAATGATGATTTCTGTATCCAAAAAGGTCTTGCCACAAAATACATTGCGTGAGGTTTGTTGACGCACATTTCCGGGAGAGGGGGTAGGCATCACCAAGTACCCCAAACTGAATTGGTAGTCGTTCAAAGAACGCTAGGGACCGTGTCTCATTAAAACCCCCACCCGGCTGTTTGTAGGCCTATTACTGAATCGACACTATTTATTGAGACACGCTACTGGGACGCAAAGCCGCTAATAGCCGCACCGCAACCTCTAAAGGGGCAGATTAAGGAGATGTGAAGTGACGAACTACCACTTCGGCGTTCACCAGATACGATCGTATTGTATTCTGCTAGAGACTGAGTCTACGATGCGCTTGTGCTAGTTTTCTGTTATATTAGTAAAAGGGACCAGGCCGCCGCCGTAAGGGAGTCTTGTACATTACTACGCGTTTAGAACTACTCAAAGCTAAACTTATCTTACTCAATAACAGTTGGACTTCGCAGTACTCTGTCTTAGGATTGGTTAAGATATTTATATTGTGATTAGGGAACGTGTTCCTTTAGGATCGGATATTTCCTCAGAGGTTCTATGCGTTAGGTCTAACGGATCATGTATAATGAGGCAAACGTTATTAAACGGTTCCCGGTCTCGCTAAAGTGGGTACATTGTAATCAGACAAATTAACGTAGCTGTAAATAATTATATAAAGCGCAAGCGTAACGATCCCTTTACTTCTTCACTTGATCAAGACTGTATAGCAGATATAGGTGCTCAACTGCGAGAGGAGGAGACGTTGGCGCTCCAACATTTATTATACCGTAAACTGCCCTAACTTTGCCTGGCGTCCTAAGTTTGCCTATAATGAAAATGATGTAATATCTTTTTCATTTTACTTGTATGGCAAAGGAAACTTTGAGATTTTATAGACAGCTTTAAGTTTCGATTGCCATACAAGTAAAATGAAAAAGATATTACATCATTTTCATTATAGGCAAACTTAGGACGCCAGGCAAAGTTAGGGCAGTTTACCGGTACTAAATTATATATTATATATCATATACATTTACTATATATGTTTACTAACTGTGAATTCCCAATATTAACTTCACCTTGTATCCCTCCCTGTCCCCTAGCTTTTCTAAGTCGGGACAGGGCAGTTTAGTTTATGGGAATTCTTCTCTTTCTTATAACGGTGGGAGAGTGTCCAGTCTGGAGACGAGCTCTACAGTGCTGCACGGGGTGGGGTGCGGCACTTCCCCCTAAGGGGGAACCGACTCAAACACTAATATTAATGTAATTAGGAAAAATGAAAATTTTATCAGCCTAGGGTACCTAATTTAGGTACAGTCACAGTATACAATCTTTTTGTTCTCGGAAACATCTACTGGCTGATATTAAAATTGAAACTTTTTGATTGTGTTTTGTTTTCATTAAAATAAAAGCTAATTATTTTTTCCCGAATTCATGTGTTTTCGTTGCTTGATAAATTTAGTAATAGGTTGGGGAAAAAGTCTTTTCGCATTATAGTATGTATGAACTTGTAATAAAATCTCTTTGGCTATACTATGTGTATCTGGCTGGTTTTGGTATCATTGAAAGTTTAAATTTTAAAGAACATAATTCCAAATTCAAATTAGGAAAATGTGTGATTTTTATTTGTTTTTCGTACTGTCAAGATGAGTGAATCTAATGAAGAAATTCGATACATTTTAAAATTTTACTACAAAAAAGGTAAAAATGCAACGCAAGCCGCGAAAAAAATTTGCGATGTTTATGGACCTAGTGCAGTGTCTGTGAGAGTAGCACAAATTTGGTTTAAGCGTTTTCAATCCGGAAATTTTGATGTCAAAGATGCACGTCGCTCTGGTCGCCCTATTACGGATAAAATGGATGCCATTTTTGAAAAAGTGGAGCAAGATCGGCATATTAGTAGTTACGACGTAGCTGAAGAACTGGGAATTGACCACAAAACAGTTTTGGCGCATTTGAAAAAAACTGGGTACACAAAAAAGCTCGATATTTGGGTACCTCACGAGCTCACTGAAAGAAACCTAATGAACCGTGTACTCATTTGTGATTCTTTATTACGACGTAATGAAACCGAACCATTTTTAACCGACTTCCCAAAAAGGAGGAGGTTATCAATTCGGTTGTATTTTTTTTTTTTTTTTTTTTTTTTTTTTTTAATGTATGTTACCTCATATCTCCGTCATTTATGAACCGATTTTGAAAATTATTTTTTTATTTGAAAGGATACACTTCCCGATTGGTCCCATTTTTATCAAAATTTAGTTCTGATGATGGAATCCATGAGGAATTGAGGGAACTCCTCAAATATTATAGGCACACACATAGCGATTTAGGTATTTTCAGCTACAAGTTAAGCATTTGCATTCAGAAACTATCATTTAGTGAAGTGGAACTGATGAAGAAGACCACAGATTGCCATCGGAATATTCCAATGATAGGTATTCCACGGGTGGCGCCATTTATGAACCGATTTGGAAAATTATTTTGTGATTTGAAAGGATATACGGCCAGATTGGTCCCAATAAAAAAAAAATCAGTTCTGATGATGGAATCCATGACGAATTGAGGGAACTCCTCAAATATTATAGGCACACACATAGCGATTTAGATATTTTCAGCAACAAATTAAGCATTTGCATTCAGAAAGTATCATTTGGTGAAATGGAACTGATGAAGAAGACAGATGGCCACCGGAACGCAATGATAAGTATTTCACGGGTGGCGATAAGATATCTCGATTAAGATAGTTAAGCAACAATGAAGCACGTTTAAATAAATAATTCTGATGACCATCGAACTGATCTGAAGATGAAGCCGGAAGGACGGCACCGGAACTCCGTCATAAAACAATGTATCCTAGCCGTGTTTGGGCTTATTCGAATTGCCATGAGATGTACTCTGGCTATAAATGATTTTAATGGTAATATCCCGGCATCAAATTGCGCTACTTGAGTCGTATGTTATGTGTGGCCTTGATTGTCAGAAGACAGATTTTGTAGCCTCGTTATTTCCGTCAATGATCTGTGGCCGTGTGGTCGCTTTAATAATTTGTTGGCGTCCACCTCTGATAAAACTATGCCTTCCAAACTGCTGACACGACTAAGCGCGACATATATTTGCTCTTTTGCAAAGTTTTTTTTACCAAAGTCGATCACAGCTCTTTCGGGGGTGGTAGCCTGTAATTTATGGACTGTGACCGCCCAGCTTAATATTAGAGGCTGCATACGCTCCACATCTCCGTTACCCCTTGCCGCCTGGAACGTAGTGCTTGTTGGTGGTATGGGGGTCTCACTTTGAAAACTTTAAATTAGCATATCTTTTTATTGTATGAGACGATTGCAATGAAACAAAAACTAAATGTTACATCGTGATAATATTATATTTACAATTTTAATAGGACTGTAATTAAATTTCAAAAATGTTATTTCTGTTAAATTGAATGTAGAAAAATGTATTCCAAAATGTATACCATTTTGGGCCAATAGATGTCATTGAGATGCAAAAAATTTTGTAACCCCCTTTCTACACTTTCAAGTGGGGCAAATGCATTCTGCCCCATGGCATGGATTCTTCCCCACAAGGGTTGGCACCTTAGAATTTGTGTAAGTAGGTATGCTCGTATTTAATATTTGATTGGAAAAGAAAGAAATTTATATGTAAGTAAAATGTAACTAGGACTTGTATTTACTTAGATTTTATTTTATTTGTAACAAATCGTGTAATTAACGTATGATTTACAACCCGATTCCTTCCATAAACAACTAGTAAATAAAAATTAATAATACCAGCCTATTACTGTCCCACTGCAGGGCAAAGGCCTCGTCTCATACAGAGAAGGAACGAGCACTGATCATCACGCTTGCTCAAAACGGGTTGGTGATTTCAGACTAATATTAACTATAAGTCCATGTTTCCTCACGATGTTTTCCTTCCCTGATGTCAATAATGTCCAAGATAAACTCAGAAAGTTCATATGAATTGAAAAAGTCACATTAGAACCCACAACCTCATGCATGAGAGGCGAGGCCTGAACCTCTGGGCCATCATAACATATTAAATTACCAAAAAATATATATTTTACTTAACTATACATTTCTTTCTTTTCCAAACAAATATAAAATACACATTTCTAAGGTGCCAACCCTAGTGAGGCAGAATCCATAAAGATTTTAGACTAGTGGAATCTGCACCACCAAGTCGAACTAGTGGGGCATATTCCACTGAAAATTTTTAGGCATTCCTCTTTGCCCCACCAGCGGGGCGCTTGGAATGATTCGTTAATTTTTGAAAAATCTTTTGTTATTTTTTCATTATTCGACTGGTATACGAATTTGTGCGGGGTAGGTATAAACACAACTAAAAAGTGAAAAATAAAAACTTATTTACAAAAAAAAACAACCGACTTCCAAAAAAAACACTTAAAAGAGAAAAATAACTTGAATTTCGGAAGTCGGTGGCAAAAACGAAAATACAGATCTATATAGTTATATTTTAAGATGGTTCGCAGTTCACATAGTTGAAGCCGTGATATAGTTATATCCCTAGGGAAATAGTTATGAATTGCTTTCATATATATTACGGTAGGTATATTTTACTATATATGTATCTAATAAAATACTATTGTTTTTGCCACCGACTTCCGAAATTCAAGTTATTTTTCTCTTTTAAGTGTTTTTTTTGGAAGTCGGTTGTTTTTTTTTGTAAATAAGTTTTTTTGAAGAAGCTGATAACTGGTGATGAAAAGTGGATCACGTACGACAAGAACGTGCGAAAAAGGTCGTGGTCAAAGGCCGGTCAGGCTTCACAGACTGTGGCAAAACCCGGGTTAACTCGCAACAAGGTGATGCTGTGTGTGTGGTGGGATTGGAAGGGCATTATTCATTATGAGCTGTTACCACCAGGCAGGACCATCGATTCTGAACTCTACTGCGAACAACTGATGAGATTAAAGCAAGAAGTTGAGAGAAAGCGGCCGGAATTAATCAACAGAAGGGGTGTGGTTTTTCATCATGATAACGCTAGACCTCACACATCTTTAGCCACTCAGCAAAAATTAAGAGAGTTTGGCTGGGAGGTGTTAATGCATCCGCCGTATAGTCCTGACCTTGCACCTTCAGATTTCCACCTGTTTCGGTCTCTTCAGAATTCTTTAGGCAGTGTCAGGTTAACATCACGGGAGGACTGCCAAAACCACTTGTCGCGGTATTTTGATCAGAAGTCCCAAAATTTCTATAGCAATGGGATCATGTCCCTACCTACAAGATGGCAAAAAGTTATCGAACAAAATGGTACCTACATACTTTAGTTAAATGTAAACATACTATGTTAAAAAATGTTTTGAATTTTCTTAAAAAATGCGAAGAAACTTTTTCCCCAACCTAATATTTATGTCACTTTTTCTCATTTTGAAAAAATTTTGTATCGAGTCATTTTTATGACGTGGAGCGACGCCATTTGACTGCTGTACCTCTACCATGAGTTGCCATCGAAAACTTACTCGCTAGCGATAGCGTATTAACACGTTCAGTGCCGGGAGCCCTCCTGGTGGGTTCACCTAGTCGCATATGAGATGCCGGGAGCCCTCCCGGAGGGCTGATTTTAAATGTAGGTTTTTCTTAGCGAATACAGCATTATAAACCATGAAAATAAAATTAGATGTATATTTTCACAAGATTTATTAATACATGAATTGGTTTTAAAACCCAAGCATTTTCATTTTCAAAAAAACATTTTGTTCACGGCACAAATATTCACTAAATATTTAAAAGGTTGGAAACTACGTGTAGCGAAAACACTATTTTACTTAGTTTTACAGTGTTTTATAATACGGTTTTAAACCTAATGACGTTGACCGTCCGCGATGGTTAACTTTAGCGCAAACGTAATGCCGGTGACCCTCCCGGAGGGTTCACTTCCAATATGTATGGCGGCATGGCGTATGAGCTCTATCAAAAGGGTGTGGCGTCGGAAGTGTTAACGTGGATCAAATAGATTTCGAAAATGCTCGCACCATGAGTTTGACGGAGTCTTAAGAAAAGAGAACGGCTCATATGATCAAAACGTAGTAGTATCACTATGGTAACAAACAATGTTATTTATGGCAGTCAATGTCATGAAACAATCCGTCCGTAAATAGAAAGGTTGACGGTTAGTGGACTACTTATGGTATTTAGGGGTTGTTGAATTTGTATTCTTTATAATAATTATGTACGTCTATTCAATTTGTAATTTTTTTGAGGATGTGTGATTCGCGGCGTTTTTGATTTAAATTTAAAATTAACTACGTTTACAATTCAGACCAAATAAATCGTGGTGACCCCGACGTGATTACCAACAAGGAACCCAAGATCCGAAACTCTAATTGAAGCTACTACTACTGACTAAACCAGCTGTATCAAAACATGCCGAACAATAACGACCAAGGTCAAGAAGTCTCTGGTGTTTCGACGTCACAGCGCATCCCACCTATCTGGCGCGACAGGATACGACTGTGGTTCGCCCAGTTTGAAGCCATCATATCTCCACAAAAAAAGGGGTACCAAACAATGTTTGAGCTCGTTATCAGTCAACTTGAGCGACACGATCTCGACGAAATCTCAGACATCATTCTCCATCACTTCACTTTCGCTGCACGCTCCGAAGCGTAAGTTCGGTTCTCGCAAACTGTCATGTTTTATTTAGTTTAAAATGTTAGTGAAGAGTTTTTGTAATCTTTATTTTGTCTCACTAATTCTTTAATATGAGTTTACGTACCGTGGTGATAAAGGAACTGTTTTTTTTTTGTTTATACAAGACATTAAACAACATATAAAATAAAATATTTATGTGAAGATCGGCATTAATACCTTAGTGACTATAATATTGTGATAAATAAGTGAAGATTGAAGTGAATCACAACATAACTAACATATTGAACAAAATAAAAGTGAGTTTTTTCTAAATAAATTAAAATAAATTCGTTTAAAAGTGGCAAATATCAAATAAACATTGCTATATAACTAAATAAAGCCACTAAAATCTCATAATATAATTAAAGTGACGATAAGTGTACTAAATCAGTGCTAAAAAGGAGATATTTAAGTTAGAATAGTAACGATTTGCAAAACAAAAAGAACAAAGAGTGTATTAAAAATTCTACTAGCATGAATCATCCTTAACGGCCAGTCATTATTCAAAAACATCATTAACAAGAAAAGGACTCATTTTTTCACTATTAACTCAACGTGTGTTTGGCGTGGTTGGTTTAACGGGTGTAAGAATCGAGCGGTATTACCGCGGTGCGAGTTCGAAACCCGCGAACGGAGATTCTTTTTGTAAGATAAAAAATTAAATATAGAAACTACAATGTCACTAGAAAATAATGTTACACTACGGCGTAAGCAGTTATATAAATCGAAATCTATCGAGTCTGTTAACTTTGACTCATCACTAAGTAACTCAGACATTGACATAAATAGACGTAGCTTCGAACTGCCCAATATAAACAATAACTCAGATGATGTATGGAAGAATGAAATCTCGCAATTAAGAATGGAACTGGACAGCACACGTAATGAGTTAGAAAATGTAATACTTGACAATAATGAATTGAGAGAAACTGTATCGCGACAGCAGAAACAAATAAATGCACTTAAAGAGATCTGTGGCAGTCCCTTGAAATCACATAGAATACAATTACTCTCGGCTAGGAAACGGAGTAGACGCTCCGTCACAGATAGCTTGCGTATATCACTAGACCATAATGCATCTTGTGAACATAACAAAAACATACAAAGCACAAAGGATATTTCACCGCAAAGTCACGAAATTACCTTAGATAATGAGGAAAGGGGAGTTTCGCTGCAAATTAATGAAATACCGACTGACGACGAACATGTAGGCCAGCAGGAACAATTAACTGATTGCACAGACAAAAGGGAGCTGCAAGTAAGCGATGAGTCCTGCGAGATGAGGACAAATAGACTCATGATTTTCGCAGATCAAACTGGACGCGGTGTGCGACAATTTCTGCAAGATTACCTGGGAAATGATTTCTCTGTGACCTCTGTAATAAAACCCTACGCAGCCATGGATGAAGTACTGAAGTCTTGTGTGTCTGTGTGTAGAGACTACTAAATCAGATTTTGTATTGATACTGGCGGGCTCTAACGATAAGAGTCCGATGGTGGTGCAATCGCATTTACATTATACGTTGTGTCAATTGAGTAATACTAATGTTATGGTAGGAAACATTTATTGCAATAATTTCATAAGTGTAAAAATGTTGAACAGCCTTCTTGATTTTGTGTGTTGTAATTGTGATAACTCAACTTTTATTCAGCTAGATTCCAATTTCGGTAAGTCAGTAAAACGTATAAACAAATTACATGCATGCAGACTAGTTCTTAGACATATCCTAAGGTTGAAATACATGAACAACTATAGAAATTATAAGGAATCACTACCAAATTGTAAACCAATGAATCCTGTATATTTCAACAGCATTGGTATTCAAACAGATGTAAGTTGCAAACAATTTTATACAGAGTGTGTTGACTCCATGACACAAACTGAAAACCTTTTACAGGAGTCAGACTTTTTTCGTGAATGATTTGTGTACTAATTTCAATTCTTGCTACAAACGTGATTCAAAGCTTTCCCCAAGTCAGACAAATGTGTTCATATGTCATCAAAATGTATGTGGTATCAGTAACAAGAAAAGTGAACTAGAGGTTTACATTAATTCGCTAGATAAGAGAGTAGACTTTATATGTAGGTATAAGTGAACATTTTTTGAATGATACATCGATTCATGTATTTAATCTTGAAAATTACAACTTAATCTCATACAATACTAGGAATAAAAAAAGGAAAATAAGAGGGGGGAGTTTAATCTTGGGACACATAGACAGAAAAGTGGAAAATATAGATTGTATAAACAAATTGTATAGGATGGAAGTCTTTGAAGTATGTTGTATTAAGGATACTAGTACTGGTCTATACTTGTGTTGCTGTTACCGCACCCCTAATGTTAAGAATTTCGAACATTTTATGATAAATATGGAGAAGTTGTTGGAATATTTGTTCAATAGGAAAAGCATTATTTGTGGTGATTTTAATGTGGACTTAATGGTAGAGGGCAAGAACCGGACTGAATTTATAAGTTTACTGGCATGTTATAATTTCCGACTGCTTATTAATACACCTACGTTTATTCGCAACGATTGCGCATCTTGTATAGATAACGTTATAACTAATCTGCCAGATGATTATGTGGAACAATGTGAAGTAGACCACAATGGCTTGGCAGATGGACACGGTGCGCTATTGGGCGACTTTTTGTTAGATAATATAATTGATAATTCGAATAAAAATAAATATATAGTTGTAAATAAAAGAGTCTTTAACACTAAAAACCGCCTAGCTTTTAGACAAAGACTTCTTGAAATTGACTGGAGTGGTATGGGAATGAACACGTTCTTGAAGACATTTGCTACAATTTTCAGAACTTGTTACATAAAGAGAGAACAAAAAATTAAACTCAAAAATGGTTTTAAATTAAGGTGGATGACAAAAGGCATTAAAACATCAAGCCAAATGAAACGTTTGCTGTGTGCTGGTAGTACTAATAAGCTGGAAGACAGTGTTAAGAATTATAAAAAACAATATATAAGAATATACAGAAGGGTACTATCTAAGGCCAAAAAAATAACAATAACTGAAACTATTCACAAATCTTGTAATTTGGGTAGAGAGGTCTGGAAAGTTATAAATAAAAGCACGAATAAATTAAAAGCACCGCATTCTGAAATTCTCTTGCTTAAATGTGACGGTAAAATTATAGAAAATCCCTTAGATGTTGCAAACGTATTAGTAAATCAATTTAGCTGCAAATGTATTTTGAGTAATGTTAAGAATCTGGATGCCCATATATTTCTTGAACAAAGCACTAAAAGAGTTCTAAATGACATGATTATTGCGCCTGTTACTCCAAACGAGGTAGTGAAAATAGTAAATGGTATGGAAAATAAGAAATCTTGTGGCTATGACGACATTCCAATAGCAGTTATTAAAGAAAACTTAGATATATTAGCTGAACCTACGACTATTTTTTACAACAAATGCATCAGAGAGGGTATTTTTCCGGAACAGTTAAAAATAGCAAAAATTATCCCACTTCACAAAAAGGGCTCTAGAACAGATCCAAGAAACTATAGACCTATCTCTTTGCTCCCTGTTCTTTCCAAAATTCTTGAAATTATTATTAAGAATAGACTTGTAGTTCATCTAAAATTAAACAAGGTTTTGCACTTGAGACAATTTGGATACCAAAAAAATGTCGGAACAGGGGACGCTATATATACATTAGTGGAGGACATTATTGGTAAATTGAATAGGAAAAAGAGGGTAGCTGGCATTTTCCTTGATTTAAGCTCAGCCTTTGATACAATTGACCACAATTTACTCATTGCAAAATTGGAACATTATGGTGTGAGAGGCAAAACTTTACAACTTTTCTCATCTTATTTAAGTAACAGGAAAATGTATGTGGATATTAGTAACATGCAAGCTACTGGTAATAGCAATTGCAATAAATCTTCTATGCAAGATATAGTAGCGGGCGTACCCCAAGGATCGATTTTGGGGCCTATTTTGTTTATTTTATTTACAAATGATTTAATTAATTACATTTTTTCTATATTTCCCGACACACAGCTGACGGTTTTTGCAGATGACACCAACGCAATAGTTGAAGCTAGCGAAATACAGGAGCTTTCCGCTAAGGTTAATGCAGTGTTGACAGTTTTTAACTCTTGGTTTGAAAGTAACAAGCTCATAATTAACACTGAAAAAACCAAAATAATGTTATTTAGTACAACAGCTCGTAATAAAGACAACATGACGATCGCACTTAATGAAGTTAAAATTGACATAGTTAATGAGGTAAAGTTTCTTGGGGTATACATCGACAAATATTTAAATTGGAAAAGGGAATTGCAAGCAATTGATTCATATATTTCCTCGGCGTGTTATGCCTTACGCAGTCTTAGGGATGAAATAGACATAAAACACCTTAAAATGGTATACTATGCTCTAATAGAATCAAGGTTGAGATATAGTGTTCAGTTTTGGGGGAATAGTTTTAAATATAACTGCCAGAGAGCTTTTGTACTTCAAAAGAGAGCCATACGAACCATGGCCCGGATATCACAAATTGAGAGCTGTCGGCCGCACTTTATAAATTTTAAAATTCTTACTGTGCCCAGCCTCTATGTTTTAGTATTGTTGATGAATTTAAAAAAATACCTGCATAACTATGAAACCGATGAGGAGAGACAGTTGAGGGAAAGTACGCGCAGGAAAGATATTAGAAGCAAATTAATACCCCAGCTTAGGATTGTTCAGCATAGTCCTACATATCAAGCAGTGCGGATTTTTAACAGGTTGCCATTGGACTTAAAAACTATAATTTATAAGAGCTCATTTAAATCAAGGCTCAGAGCGTTCCTATTGAAGAAATGCCTATATTCGATAGACGATGACATATCCACCTTTTAAAAGTTTGATACGGGTAGTATTAGTATGTAGTAGCCTGTAATGTTAGTTATTGTATTGAATGTTTAATTTGGAATGTTTTTTGAATTTATTTTTATTTTATTTTGATTTTGTTTTTTTATTTTTCATAATTGATTGTATTATGTTATGAATGTGTTATTTTTATTTTATTTTTTTATTTATGATTTCAAACACAATGTGAATTGTTCCTGAATAAATTGAATTGAATTGAATTGAATTGAATCCACCGGAAAAAAATCGTTACGACGCACTGAAGAAGCGGTTGTTCCAGGTTTATGAAGAATCCGAGCAACGAAAAGTACAGCGATTACTATCCGAAATGGAACTCGGCGACTTGAAACCATCGCAGTTGTTACGTCGCATGAAGAATCTCGCCGCCGACAACATGCTGCGTATTATGTGGACCAACCATCTACCACAATCCGTACGAGCAGTCCTCGCCGTCAGCGATAGCATCGCGAAACACTCCGATATCCACGAGCTGGCGATGATTGCAGACAAGATCCTCGAGCAGGCGCAACCACATGGTGCTATTGCTGCAGTAGCCACAAAACCTAACGCCCATGTACCTTCATCGATCGAGGAGAAAATCGACATGCTCACAAAAGAAATCGCAGAACTCAAGGCAAGTCAATCAAACCATTACCATCGCAGACCATTCAGCAGATATGGTTCAAGATCACGTTCGTCAAGTAGGCCCAATCAATATCGCGCACAGCGCAGTAATACGCCCCGACGAGCCGAACAAACAGGAATCTGTTTTTACCATCGGAAGTTTGGGATACAAGCTCAACGATGCACACGCCCATGCCATTATGAAGACCCAAAGACGACCTCGGAAAACTAAAACCTGCGTTGGCTGAGGCGGCAACCGGCGCAAGAACACTATCACACCGTCTATTTATCACCGACAGGAACTCACGTCTATCGTTCTTGATCGACACCGGCACAAACATCTGTCATACCGAAGAAAGCCGGTATGAAAGCTACACCTACAAGCTTTTGCCTATATGCGGCCAACAATACTACTATTTTGACATACGGTGAGAAGACGCTCGAATTGGACCTGAAACTACGAAGACCATAACGCTGGAAGTTCGTCCGCCGACACAGCTAACGCTTCACTTACGGTTAGATGGAGCCTCAATATATATGTGTGGCACGGCGCGCAAGCACTGCGTCGACGCGACACCACACGGATTGATGGTGTACTAGACTCAACAATTATCGACTTACCGACGTATACTTTGATTTATTTAATTAATATATGTATGTAGGTAGTCGCTAATTATTTTGTAAATATTTTTGTATATAAAAAGTTAAAGGTTAAGTTTAGCAATAAAATTCATTCGCATCTCAATCGTCTTTCACTCCGGGACTCCTACCTCAACAAAACCAAGACAGAGCGCTGTCAACCAGTGATAGAAGTGAAGCCGGTTTCGTAAACATGTGCGCACTTTGTGTGGTGTAGTTTGATTGTAGTCTCATTGTAAATGTGTGCGTGTGACCGTCTATGCATAGCGGCGGTGTAGTTTTGACATGTGTATTGTTCACAGCGCTCTGTCTTGGTTTTATATTTGGTCTGAGGTTTACAATAATAGAAAATCTTGTAAAGGAACTTATTTTGATTTTTTCTTGAAAGTCGTTAGTCTTCAAATTTAGCGGCCACTAACATATTCCATGCTAAATAAGCTCTTCCAGACATTATTTTGACTTTAATAGACTCAAAAACGTACATAATTTTAATGTAAACATGTTTCACACCTCAAAATGCTAGTGAGTTACGTAACTACTATCGCTAGCGTATTTTTCGATAGCGTCTGTCGAATTAGTGACTCATGGTGCCGTTTTGTATGGTGACAGCTGAAAAACGTTAGTGACTATCGAATAGATTACGTTCGGTTTCTTACCTATCGAAATCTATAGTGCTCTTGGTACAAATTTTAATTCTTTCTGTGACCGCTAGGGGCGCTGTACAATTACTTTTCATATAATTCATATACGGAAACGCTAGCGAGTTTTGACGTCATCGAAATCTATTTGACTCACGTTAATACGCTAGCGAGTTTAACGCTAGCGAGTAAGTTTTCGATGGCAACTCATGGTAGAATGCAGAGAGCTGTAGCTGCGAGACGTCAGCCGATGTTAACCACCCGTTTAAAGCTACATTTCTCAAGCGGTGTTGTTGTTAGCCACCAAACCATAACCCACCCGTGTTCCGTGTTCCTGTATGTTGCCAGGGGCCACTGTATCCCTTTCGGAGTTTCCCGTGACACCGACAGGCATCGGCCCTAGCGGACCCCTTCAGTTGTGCTGACATCTCTTTGACGCGCGCGTGGAACACAACGCGCCGTCAATCCGGGCCTGGTCCTTATCAGACGGCGAGCTACCCATTGCTCACCGTCCGCAAGCCCGCGCCTACGGTGAATCGGCCTGGGATTCCCTACGCCTAGGGCATCTCCTGCAGCGACTAGGGGCGTGAGGGCGCGAAGTTTGCCTCTCCTTCACGCCTTCCGCCTCCTTCTTCGCGAGCATTACTGCTTTGTAGAAGGTGATGGCTTCCCATGCCCTCTCGCTCCGTACCATGGCCTGACCAGGGCCGGACGCGAGAGATAGCGCCCCCGATCGCCTCCACGAGGACACGACGGTACTCCGCCTAAGCCGGGCAGACCTCCACCGTGTTAACGAGCGAGCCTTACCGTCGCATGTGATGTGTAACATATGACATCTCACTTTGTTAATAAACAACATTAAAGGGGCGGGACCTCGTCAAGGTCGTTTCTGACGGCGAAATCGAGAACAGCGAACGCTCGTTACTCAAAAAAAACAGCGCGCGCTTCCCCGGCTTCCTGTTACACACTTCCATCCCTTTTAACGAAACCACTCCCACAGAATTTTAGGGTATAAATCTTCTGTGCACAGATTGCAGGAAAGCGAGAGGAAAGGTGTTACACATCAAAAAATTACTCGCATCGTCTAGTGCAGTTTTCATAAGATTCAACCCGTCAAAAACTACGAAAACGACACCCATGACGAAAAATTTGAATACTATCGCAGCCGCCATTTTGGATTTACATTTTGACCTCACGATCGGCTTTAGCACCCTCGAAAACTATGACCTGGATGGGATCGAGACTTATGCGGGTGAAAACGCGGGGCGCAGCTAGTATTAGAATAAAAGACAATCGATATCTGTCGCGTTTAGCGGCCGAATAAATTACTATGAAAAGTCACATCGGTCGTATTTAAAAATGGAACGAACTTTACTTCGACACATGGCAACCAAGGAGGTAACAAGTAAAGATTTTATTTAAATTTCAATTTGGCTTGCAAATAGAGCTGTTTATAGTAAAAAACAAACAAATGAACTTAATGGCGCGTGAAAATATTCGTTGTTAGTCATTGATTCTGGAATTTATAATTAATTTACTGAGTTTGAATTTCCTCGCATTATTTGAGAGAAGTACTATACAAGCTTTGGCCGCAGCCAGGTATTGATGGACTCACGTATGTGTCCCTCGAGACATATTTTCACGACCGTCCATCAATGGCCCTTTTGCATGCCGCGGCAGTTATGTACTATAATTGTACATTAATGATTGCGTTTTTTTCTTCTGTGTTGCACCCAATAAATAATTAATATCTATCTAGTTGCCGCCGATGCGTCTCCGTAGTGTGTCACAGACACGGTCAGGGGGCGCAAAAACTAGCGATATTTACATAAAAAACCCGCCAAGTGCGTGTCGGACTACGCACAATGAAGGATCCCGTAGTTGGGATGAATTTATCCCAAGAATATACATAACATTGTAGTTGAAAAACATGTTCTGCCATACATTTCAACTGCAAATGTAAGTTTTTACGCACCACATTGAGAGATTTACCATGATTTATTTTAAGATCATAGACTTCTTATAGGTTTTCCTGTAATCTATGAGTAAAGAACCATCCTTTGTATTTTTTTCAAATTTTTAGGCTCATTAGTTTCGAAGATATTTCCCCCCCCATCTTGGGGGGGAAAATATTAAATTTTTGATAAATTTTCTTAAATATCTTTAAAAGTATTAATTTTTTAATTATGAAAAATTAATAAGTAATTAATTGGATTATTTGAGATCCTCGCAATAAGCTCTTTCATTTGATATGTCACACGGTACAGTTTGCAATTATTTTTTTCTTATTTCAAATCAAATCGTTTATTTGTGATACATGGGTTACATGCAGGTGTTCATTACATAATTATATACTAATAATGTTCATTCCATGATCAGCCACTTGGGCATACAAATTATTAAATGACATAATGAAAAGATGAGTCTAAAATTCTAATTCCATTTCAGATTAAATACAAATTATATTATTACTAGTAGTCATGCATGACAGACACAAGACAATCAACAACAATAAATTATCGTCAAGCGGACATGAAACATTTAAAAAGTTCTAGTCGATAAAAAATCATCTACAGAGTAAAAACACTTTTCTATAAGAAATTGGAACAATTTATTTTTAAAGATATTAATATTGCTACATTCTTTTATGTCATTAGGAATTTTATTGTAGATCTTCGTGCAAAGACACTTTTCCCAAAGAGGGTAGTTCTATATTGACTGGTAAGGTTATTATACAAATAACTTCTATTTCGCGATCTGAGCTGTAATGTAAATACTGATGGATGATGTCTAATAAACAAGACCATTTCAAGAATATATAAAGATGGCACAGTAAGTATTTTTAATTTTTTAAAGTGTTCCTTGCAGCTGTCAGTTCTTTTGAGACCACACATTGCTCGCACGCACCGTTTTTGACATTTAAAAACTTTATCCCAGTTGGTAGTATTTCCCCAGAATATGATAGCATATCTGAGTCTAGAAGCAACATTACTATGATAAGCTATGAGCAATGTGTTAAGATTGACCTTTTCACTAGCATGTATAAACTATAAAATGACTGTTACACTTTTTTGCAAACAAACTCTATATTATGACTTTGCCATTTCAAATTGTCATCTATGTGAACGCCGAGAAATTTTGTTGTAGTCGTCAATTCAACTTTTTCACCGTTAAATTCTATTCGAGTATGTAGTGTTTTTTGTTTTCTGTTTAAATTGCATTAATTTAGTTTTATCGATATTAATTAATAAATTATTATTTTGTAACCACTGAATTATTAAATTTAAACTACTATTAATAATGTTTTCGTTATTGTATACAACAGTGCAGTCATCAGCAAATAGTACCATAAGATCTGTAATAGATTTTGGCAGGTCATTGATATAGATAATAAAAGTAGTGGGCCCAAAACACTACCCTGTGGAACTCCATATTTTACTTTTCTACTCCTGGACTTATAATTAATTACGTGTTTTATATTAGGACAAATTTTGACAATACTCGTAGTCTGAGTTCTATTACTAATGTAAGATTTTAGCAAGTCTAAAGTGTTTAATAATTTTAATAATTTTAATAATTTAATAATTTAATAATTTATTCAATAAGTAGTTTGTACACGGTTTACAAAGTTGTCTTATATAATGAGATGTTATAAATAAATAGAACCAGTACAACACATATAAAATGTCATAGGACTCCCCTTCCTAAACTAGGCAGAAAATCTGTCTGTATCTTAGGAAAGAGTATCCATTCACAGTGAGTCTTATTACGGTTACAAAAATATTGGTACGTGCAGTAGGCGAACAAGTACTTATGTTAAATATTAAATTAAAGTACAAAAATAAAAAGAACAAAAGATGAAAAATAAATAAAAATAAAAACATTTGTGTATGTGTGTGTGGGTGTATGGGCGTGTGTGTGTGTGTGTTAGTGTGGGTGTGTGCGCATGCGTGTGTATATGGGAGTGCTTACATGCCTGTGTATGAGTAAGTGGATGTGTTGTGTTCTGTGTGTAAACCTATCTCTTTACTGTATAGTGGTTAGAAGCTCCTCGGTATCACTATATGTCAATGCCTGTAACCAGGAGTTTAGCTTGTTTTTTAACTGGCCCTTAGTCAAAGCGTAAATATTTAATTGTTTGTGGGCTTTATTATACAGCCTAGCACTTAGGCCATTAAACTGACGTCTTGCGAAAGCAGTCCTGCAAGAGACAGCAGGACATAAAGGAAAGCCACGACGCCTCTGACTGACAAGCTGCTTATTGAACAAGATCATAGAGTGCTTGTATAGGATGGATCTTAAGATATACAATTTCCTAACAGTTAAGACATTGCATTCTGAATATAGCATATGTGTAGGGAAGTCACGAGGTTTGAAGTGAATTACTTTTAGCACAGCCCTTTGAGCTCTTTCTAGTTTTAATAGCTCAGTTTTATGAGTCCCTCCCCACACAGGGATACAGTACATCAGGATTGTTTGACACAGAGCCAAATAAACCATTCGGAGAGTATTTTTATCCGCTGAAAACCTTAAGTTTTTAAAAATATAAATTAGTCTTCTGGTGCGAGAGGTTAATGACTCCAATTGAGTGGTCCAGTCTAGTTTCTCATCGACGTACACTCCGAGATATCTTATGGATTCCACCATAGACAATGAGAGACACTTACAAGCTTCTGTCTTTCGCTGACAGTTATGGGCTTTTAGATTTCCGGTTGCTCCAGCTGGTTTTGATGTATGCGGTAGAACGAAACGTAAAAATTTGGTCTTATTAACGTTTAAGGTTAAAAGATTACTTGCTAACCAATGCATTACTCTCCGCAATGCGTTTTCCGAATGCAATTTAGCGTCATCCCAATTCTTACCATATACCACTAGTGCAGTGTCGTCTGCGTAAGTGAAAACATCACAGTTGACGAGAGGCAGATTACAAAGGTCGTTTATATATATTTGGAAGAGGGTTGGACCCAAAATACTTCCCTGGGGGACCCCGAAGGTTATTCGTTCCTCTGCGCTAATTGTATTGTCGATTTTGACGGATTGTCTACGGTCAGAGAGATAATCTTTAAAGATTTCAAGAGCCAGACCGCGTATACCTACATTTTCCATTTTCTCTATTAGTTTGGAAATACAAACAGTGTCGAACGCTTTACTGAGATCTAGAAAAATGCCATAACATTTCAGTTTTTGGTCCAGTTTGTCAGCTACCGACTGCACAAGGTCGACTACGGCATCTTCCGTAGAGATGCCATGTCGGAAACCATATTGGTTATTAGCTAGAATGTGGAATTTGGTCAAGTAATTGGTTAGGCAGTTGTTAAGAACTCGTTCCATGATTTTAGACAAAGCGCTTAAGACAGAGATGGGGCGATAATTTGAGATCTGATCTTTATCTCCAGTCTTGTACACAGGTGTTACTAACGCTGTTTTAAAGGCCATCGGGAAAACCCCTTGTGATATGGCAAGGTTGCAGATATGAGTGATGGGAGGCACGAGGACGTTTCGAGCCATTTTTATTAATTTGGCTGGTATGTTGTCCAATCCCGTGGCACAGTTATCCCGAAGTGATTTTATAATTAACTCCACATCACTTTCACTAACCGGGAGAAGCGCGATCGAGTTAAGCGTGCTGTGTTTGGATGTTAGGTCTCCGTCTGTAGGGAAAGTAATTATTTTAGATGCCAACGTCTTACCTACATTAGCAAAATAATTATTTATTACGTTAACTGAGGATAACGGGTCCGTAGACAATGTTAAGAGATTCGTGGCTGGCTGCTTATTTATCTCTGTATGAGTGAGTTTTTTAACGACCTTCCAAGTTTCTTTGCTATTATTTTGAGCTCTAGTAAATTGAAGTTTTTCATCAGAACGTCTAAGTTTATTGATAAGTCGATTACAAAAATTTCGATATCTAGTGTAAGTAATTTTGAGAGTAGTGTTTTGCGGATCTGAATTAAGCTTAAGATGCATGCTATCTCGGTTTTTGATGCACCGGATGAGACCGGGTGTCATCCAAGGCTTGATTATTCTAGCCTTTCTTGAAATTTTTATGAGTGAGGTATGGGTTAGAACAATGCCTTTGAGTGTAGTGATTAAATTATCTGCAGCAATGTTGGCATCAGTAGCGTTCATCACTGTGGCTAAGTCAGCGTTTTCTACATCCTTGACAGCATTAGAATAATTTAAACGCGTGGTTGTCTGTGGAACTAATTTTCGGTTCACTTTAATTTTATCTAAACATAAGGCTGTAGCATGATGATCTGTAATGCTTGTTTCTAATACGAAGGAGTTTGATGAGGATTTAGATTTGAGCAGGATATGGTCTAGGCAAGTATTTGAGCTTGGTCTAGTGGGATGTAGAAAAGCTGGCAAAAGACCCAGTGTCGCTGTATGTAGAAGATACTCGTGTGAATGTGGGTCCTTGTTGTTGGGTTTAATATCAACGTTCAAGTCTCCCATTACTATAACAGATTTGCTGCTTTTTAAGGCAGACGCAGCAATTTCCAAGCTATTATAGAAATTAGTTAAGTTAGTATATGAAGGTGAACGATATATACCAATTATTGCAGTGTCTTGAGTACGACAGATTAAGCAATTTGCGTCCTCAAAGAAGGATGGTTCCGTTACAGTACATTGTAGGTTATTTTTAACGTAGATTACTACACCATCATTTTGAATTGGGTTTTTTATAGTGGAATACGCGGTATAACCATCCAAAGTTGGGGTTGGACCTGCATTTTTCAGCCGGCATTCCGTCATTATTACCAGATCGAATTGGATAGGCATCTGGGCAAGAAAAATTAAAAAATTGTTAAGGTTTTTGTGAACACTACGAATGTTAATGTGAATAATTTTTAATGACGATTGTGCTACCTTTTGTAAAGAAGTGTATGCGCGTGGGGTACAGATTTCAAAAGTAGCTACACTGTGTTGATCAATTTCATCAAGGATATTATTTATACAAGCCATTTATAATTAATAATAGCATTTTAAAGATAGGTGTAAAGGAAAGTATTTTTGATGTGTGGAAATTGTTGGTATGTGTGGAAATTGTTGGTATTAAAGTTTTTGATTTAGTGTAGTGTGGAGGTAATTGCGTTAGTTTCTGTAAAGAAAAAAGTACGGGTGTAATTAGTAAAATAGGTAAATTTACAAAGGGCTTAATATAAGATAAATCGTAATTGTAAGCTAAGCGGTGTGTAAAAAAAATGTTATGTGTGCGAAGTTCGCTTGTTATGTTAAAAGTTTCTACAATTATAATTACGAGACATTTACATACTATTTTAAAGTAGTAGATAGCCAAGAAGCGAGACAGGGTAATTATGTAGCACAGGTCGAATAGTCACATTTTTTTCAGTATGTTCGCTAGACAGTCTTCCGTCTTGACAGTGAAAGTTTCTTTGCACTCCGGGCTTTTTCGTAGTAGAATCTTGCCATTTGTAATCCAGCAAAATTTGAAACTATTCTTTTTGGCAAAGTCCCGAGACTGCAGGAATAATTTCTTCATCGATCCGGGAAGATATTCGTCGACATATATCGGTTTCTTATCGCCGCATATGCCTACTACTTTTGTATTCAATTTGTCTTCTAACTTTCGGCTTTTGTTGAAGTTGCGAGCTGCCGACAGGTAGTTGGTTTTAGCGTGCACAGAAGAAAACTCGGTCACAATAGTTTTGTTCGTCCCAGGTTTGGCTGGTAAACGATATATATCACGTATTTCGGACGCTGATACTTCATAGTCGATACTTTTCCCGATCTGAGACACAATATTGATCATCTCCTCGACTGATTCGTTTTCTTTGTTCGGGACATTTCTAATTTCGACAGCAGATGACCTCGAATTCAGTTTGATATCTTGAAGTTGCCTCTCGAGCTTGTTGATTGTTTCAGCATTTTTATCTCGGGTCTTCTCAAGGTCCAGGATTTGAAGCTTCAGGTCCTCATAGTGATTGTACATATATTCCATCGACTTCTCGATTTCTGAGTTTGTTTTTTGTATTTGATGCACTTTTTCCTTGACATCAGACATTTCAGAGAAAATTTTGGCAAACGTAACTTCTTGTTGTGTTTTCATAGAGGTCAAAGTAGTCATAATAAGTTCAAGTGAAACTTTGCTCGAGGATTCCTGTTTGTTAGGTGACGATTCCATGCGCGGCCGCTTAGTTCTCGCAGTAATGTTCCTTTGCGGAGAGAGGGTCACTTCAGAGTCAGAGTGTGAGGGCTCCCTGGTTAAGTTTACATTCGTAGATTTTGATGGTGGACTCCTTTTCACGTTAGGCATGTTAAATATCAAAGCGTGCTAAGTTGAGTAGTAAACAAAAGAGTACATGCGACTTTATCTGCTACGGCACAGCGATATTGCGTACGATGTAGACAGTGACGTAGACGCAGCGTAGCACTCGTAGCGCTCGTAGCACAGCTGTAGATCACTCGTAGCGGCAGTCGGTATCGGCTACGTTGCCCCTAACACCGTACGTTTCCAGCTTACTCAGTAGTATATTATGATCCACGCAGTCAAAGGCCTTTGACATATCCATATACAAAGCATAGACAGGCTGTCTTTTATCAACTCTAGGATATATTAAACTTAAGAGATCATAAATAGATAAAATGGATATTTTTACGAAAGCCTTTCTGATCCGGTGTAAAGATATTATTCCTTTCAAAGTAGTCGTACAAGTTATTGGATATGGCTTTTTCAAGAAAATGTTGGAGGTAGGACTACAGGTCTGTAATTTTTTATATCTGATTTAACATCCTTTTTTATGGAGTGGTTTAGTTATAGTAGTTTTTAACACAGACTGAAAGATTCCCTGTTCGAGGCACATGTTTATAACATGGCTCAGTATAGGTGCAATTATGTGAGATACGAATTTTATTACCAACACATATGTCATCAAAACCAGTGCTCTTAGTGTTATTTAATTTTTGTATAATATTATATATATCCAAAGGACTAGTGGGACTCAGAAAAAACGATTTTGGTGATTTATATGTGCATATGGATGTTGTTGGGATATTATTACCCGTAGTACTAGTCTGAGGTTTAACCATATCTACATAGTAGTCATTAAACAATTCAGCGATTCGTTGAAGGTCTCTGATTTTATGTTTATCTATTACCAATTCATTTATAGTCTCAGGAGGAAAATTCTGTTTTTTTCCCCCATAAGTGACCCCTATATTCAAAATTCATTTATTTACTTTACACTTCCGTGTTTGGGTCACAGAAATTCACATCTGTACCAAATTTCAACGAAATTTAACTAAAAACGTGTTAATTATACAAATTTAATTAATTAACACATTGGAAAGGAAAATGGCAGAAAAGGAGAATAAAAACGTATTCGCTATAAACTAACTTCGTTTTATTAACAAACAAAAACTAGGACAAAAATCCTTGACTTCATAAGTAGGTAATAAAATCAATTCCTTTTATATACCTATTCATATGGAATCATTAACTAATCTAAAGGAAGAACAATAAGGCCGGATAATTATAATTGCACAAAGGAAGGATATTGGAAAATAATCTCGATTGCATTAACATTAGCGTCATTTTAGCTTGTACTGATATAACTATACTCTTAAAATTATGACATATTACAAATGGCCTTCTAATTTTTAGCTTGAAGAGGCCAATTATTGGCTTAATAAATATTTGTGAGTAAATAAGCACATGGTTCGTATTTAACCTACCCTAAGTTTAAGCATAACTACATACATTTACAATACTTTTAGAATAAAATGCAATATTTCTCACAATACCACTTTATACAAATGTTTAGATCGTTTAGATTTTCCTCGTATCATTATTATATTTCTTATTTTCAAATTAAGCATTTTATCAACATGAACTATCGCGGACACTGGCACCTGATCACTTTTCGACCTTATTGCCTAAGCAATAAGGTCGAAAAGTGGTCAGGCTGTACCTTAAAAGTAATTTGCACACATAATTGTGTGTTATGAAATTAAGAATGATGATGATTTTTTCGCGACCTGCATTTTCAACCGACCAGCTGTCTAATTACGCAACACATTTTCGTAAACGATTACGACAAATTTGTTTCATTTTGACAGTTCAACAACATTCATTGCGTTATTTATGTTGTTGAGCAGATTTTTTTTCGAACATATGAATCAATGAATTAGCAATTTGTTTCAAAACGATTCAAATTCCCGATTGATCGTGTATTACGTAATTGGGGTACTGGGCTAGCGGTCGTGGAAGGCCAGTAATAAAACGGAAAAGCGAGGCGGCACGAAACACAGAAAATACATTTCCGTACTAAATGTTTACTATCCACCCACAACTCTTCGCATTTCCACTGTCACACGCATTATGACCGCGGCCGCCACGACTTGGCGTATAACAAAGTATTCTGCCGCGTAGACCGCTGTATTTTTTCCCTAAAGTTTTACAAAAGCACAAGTTTTAAAACTATTCCCCTTGTTCATAAACGTCTTTGAACTAAAATGATGCTATGATATACCTACTGCCCCTAATTGACATAAAATAAAAAGTACGGTCAAACGCACGTCCGCGTCAGATAGTAACACATAGCACTTATCGATACGAAAAAAATATGCTGTCAATGTCGGATTTTTACTATGGATGTGCGGCTGACTGTACCCGACTAGGTAGTATTTATAAAACAGACTGGTTTGTTTTACGATGTTAAATACGACAAAGAAAACAAACCATATACACTTTGATTTTACATAATAGCACAGAATAGTACAGAAGGCGCACTTCCCATTTTAGGTATGAAGCTACAAGTACGCAGCGGGCTCGTCTGGTCCAATTCAGTGAGCATAACGTAGTCAGAAGATATAAGAGTTACGCGATAGAAAGAGAGGCAACTTCTAGGCAAATATGACTGTAGTTTCTATCGCTGCCACAGATTAATACAGCGACCTGAATTGCACTTTATTGTGTCGTACCAAGAATCGCTTTTTATTTAAATTATTTTGCAGAGGTATTAATCGTAACTGTAAGATCTTCCGACTACGTTACACTCACTGAATTTGCCAAACAAGTCGAGCCCGCCGCGTACTTGTAGCTTCATACCTAAAATGGGAAGTGCGCCTTCTGTATTCATCTGTGTCGCTGTCTGCAAACTAATCTCTTTTACTGACTGTAGGTACATCATAGACACTTCATGGAACGCGTCCATTAACTTTAAGCTACGTTTTCCTAGAAGAACGTTGGCCGCCACATAGTGTCTGCAATTTACCGGCGAATGACGTCACTGAAACGTTATGTATAAAAGCAAGTTGGTGAGTTTTCCTAGAGAGCTTTGTTTGACACCGTACAATGAAACCCCGCTGCTATTATTTGTAGCCTCCGCTGTCCGTCCGTACGTCTGTCAGCGGGCCGTATCTCGAGAACCGTACTAGTAGACGGTTGAAATTTTCACAGATTATGTATTTCTATTGCCGCTATAACAACAAATAATAGAAATAAAATAAAGTAAACATATAAAGGGGTCTCCCTTTCATTTTACCCATACAAGAAACGTCTCCATGATTTTTCGCGTTTTTTGCTGCGTGACACTGCGGCCGTTATTCGGCGGCCATCGCTCTTCTAGGAGACCGTAGCTTTCGTCATAATATTCTCTAAATAACACACGCGGCCAATAATTGACTAATCACTCTACATATCTATGGAATAAGGCGTACGACTAAAGCTATTCACAAATAAATTATTTAACACTAGAGATTTATGAAGGATGAATAACTACACTAAAGATTTAAAGCATTGTGTATATAAATACTACAACCCTTGATATACGCACACGTGTTCTAATACTTTGTAACATAATTAAATATATTTAAAATGCAGTATTCTCTAAGGCATCTTTAAAGTCGTTATTCACCCCCCACAAGTTAAGACTGATTTACACGATCCAAGTTTCTTGCCTGTGGCATACCATAAAATTGAAGCAATAAAAGACGAAGAAGAACGAAAAAAATTTAAAATAAAAACAAAACAAAAATTACTGTCGCGTGTGATGTATAACATCTGACATCTCACTTTGGTAATAAGCAACATTAAAGGGGCGGGGCCTCGTCAAGATCGTTTCTGACGGCCAACTCTAGCACCGCGCGTGCTCATTGGTCAAAACAAATAGCGCGCGCTTCCTGTTACACACTTCCGTCCCTTTTAATGAAATCACTCCCACAAAATTTAAGGGGATATATTATGTTCTGTGTATAGATTGCAGAAAAGCGAGAGGAAAGTTGTTACACATCAAAAAATGACTCGCATCGTCTAGTGCAGCGGTCAGCAAACTCACTAGTCAATAGAGCCAAATATCAATAACTCAAACTCAACGGAAAATTGTAATTTTTTGGTGAAATTGCTTCGGAAATAAATATTTGAAATATAGTTTGAATTTCGAATAAAACTTGCTTAATGACCAAAACCCAGACCCCCGCGCGTATCTACGCTCGCACTCATCGACATTTGTACAGAGCCGCACTCTATAGGCCAAAGAGCCGAGGTTTGCCGACCACTGGGCTAGTGGAACTGGGATGTCCACATCTGTCGCCTGTCGGGAGCATCAATACGCAAAAATCACCACTCAGTGTATCCCAAATAGCAGGAAACGACTACGCGGCCGGCTCAGAAAGAGATGACGGAATGAGCTGGACTCCTTGAAGGATCGGACCGCAATCGCAGTAGACCGGGAAATGTAGAAAGAGGGAAGGAAAGCCTTTGCCCTGCAGTTGGACAACACAGGCTTATAATAAATCGTCTAAACGCTGTTCAGACGGTGCAACTTTCATTGTTGCTTTAACGTATGGTATGCCAGAGACAATTAAATAGCACCGTGTAAGTCAGGCTTTATTCTATTTAATTTCACATGCCAGTTATCTGCAGTTTTTAGTCCCCTTACATACAGTACTTTACCGTATCAGATTATCGATGTATCATTTCCGATCATTCTATTAAATGATAACTATACAGGCTGTACCAGAAAGGTGTGGTCACATTTAAGGGTGTGGTACAGACCACCAAACTGAACAACTCTCTCCATGGGACCAACATCACAGAATAGTACAGAAGGCGCACTCCACAATATAGGTATGAAGCCACAAGTAGTGAGCGTAACGTAGTCAGAAAATATAAGAGTTACGCGATAGAAAGAGAGGCAACTTCTAGGTAAATATAACTGTAGGTATTTAGCGCTGCGCTGTGTGAATTGTACTTTATTGTGTCGAAGCAAGAGTCGCTTTTTATTTAAATGATTTTGCTGAGTGAACCATCTGTGTTAATCCGTCCCAACATCGTAATCGCGAAAAAATAATCAGCCGTCCCACACATTTGCGTCGAGTATTAGGTATTGAAATTTTATATGGGACAGTTGATGAGGGTTGTTGAGTTGGTGTTCATGTTGTTGATGTTGAGTTACTGGGCCACACACTTAAATTTGACCACACCTGTCTGGTACACCCTGTATAAATAGATAAATAATATATAAGTCAAGTCTACATAAGAACAGCTACGCTACATGGGCTTGGGTCATTCTAATCATAATTGTGAGCAATTACGTTATTACATAAATAAAATAATAAAAGTATGTAGTATAAGCAAAGATTTAAATCGTTAGATTTGCCCTAATTAATGTATACAAAATATTTTAAAAGAGTAACGGTGGAGTTTTATGCTCGTTCTTCTCCGCAAAAAAAAATTGAATTGATTCTAATCAGAATCAATTCAATTTTGACGTAAAAAGTGCCTTTTATGTGCCTAATTGAACTAAATTATTTGACTTTGACAGTACTAAATCACGTAAGAAAAAAAAGTGTCCATACCGAGAAGAGTGAGCTCATACATGATTAAAAAGCGTTTCCATGACAATCAAGTCAAATCACACATTGTGTCAGAGGTGTCAAAAAAAACAGTATCTTTTGACGCGGTAGGACGAATCTAACGATTTAAATCTTTGAGTACCTATAAGTATTTCCTGAAATACTGAGAGTATTTATTAAGTGATGAAGCGATCTTTTATGCTTACTGGAACAGCTCTTTATATAAAAAAAAATATGTTAGGACAAAATCCTGCTATTATACCCTGCTAGTTTCGGACCGGGGCGTATCTGTGTGATACCTACTTGTATGCCCAGTTTCCCGAACGAAAATGAATGTGACAATTTGTCAAGCGCGCGAAAACTGCTGCGATTGGCTGTTGATAAATTATTATTTGTGGCTTTTGTGGACATGATAATTATTCAGATTTGTTACAGTTGTAATAGCAATCATGTCATTTCGTTTAAAATTGGTTTTTATTTATATTAATTTATTTATCTTTGTATAGATTCTTTTCTATTTTGTGAATGTGAAAATGCTGTAGGCTTAGTGGACTATTGATTTGTTGACCATCTTCTAATTTGTTAAGTACCTGGTACTTGTTGAAAGACCTACACTATCCTCCCATACCTATTAACACTGTTATTTGAAAATATAGTAAAAGCCAATTATTAAAAAAAAAAATAACTGTGAAGTTTTTTGCTGGCTCTTGTCCATAGGAAACGACCAATTGGAACCTTGCACCTAGCTTCTGACGTTTCATAAGTGCCCTTGTAGGTTTATGTGAAATAAAATAATTTGAAATTGAATTCTAAAAAATAAATACTAATCACAGCAGTTTACGCGCGCTTAACAATTTGTCACATTCATTCTGTGATCGAAAGAGTTCGTTCGTTCGAAAAACCAGTCCTTAGACCAGTCAGGGTTGAACCGGGGATGGTAATTGGCTATCCAGTGTAATTTCTAAGTAAGTAATAGCGTGCTGAATTTATTTCTTTAAAGAATTCGCCATTTTTTTTATTGTGTCTTAGTTACTTTTAATTTATCTCCGAGCGAGGAGTAATATAATAGCAAGACTGCAAAGCCCGATTCCCATTTCTAGCAAGTGTTCTAGTGTAATTATAAGAGTTTTGCCCAGCAGTGGCCTCAATTGAAAATTTTGTTTATCCAACTTACATTAAACGGAAACGCTAAGGTACCTGCAAAACTCTTTTTTTTAAGTTTTTGCAATTTGCAGGGCCTTGTCAGGTTGTATTCTGATCAAAATATGATTCACGACCGACACATTTTGTTTTTACAGAATTATAATCACTAGGTCGTACTAATTCACAATTAGAAGTGGCCTCAAATGTCATGTTTTCATGAAATAGTCATTCAGGGTAATTTGAACTGAGAGAGTTGTGATTATAATTCTGTAAACTTATATTTGTTTCGGTCTGACCTGCAAATTGCAAAAAAACGTAAGAAATTTTGAATTTCGTGCCCTGGCGCTTTCGCCTTAACGGAATCTACAAATTCTAAAATCACATTCTCGACATTTCTCCGAATCTCTCCACCCTGCCCTGGGTGCGGGTCGGTTCCTGTCGCTAGGGCACCTGGCTGCAGACTGTCGGGATGTGACCTGGTGACCCTCACTGAGTCTTCGGCTTGTGATGTGTCGTGTCGCAAGCGAATACAAATGCAAACTCAGCTTTCTTCTGCGCGTATGATATGAATTCATCTGGAAAATATGAGAATTCTATAATAATTGGTTTGAGAACAAAGACACTCTCCTCTCTGTGTAAGGGGCGCGCACGATTGCTCAATTAACGTGTATATTGACACCTTAACTTGCCTTTCACTTTAACTAACCTGCAAATGGGACGCTTGTATCATCGAAGAAGTTTATATTACACCATAAGGACTATTTCTGCTTGCAGCGCTCGGCCGCTATAAAACCGGGCGGTAACAGATGTGGTCATCGTGTTCACGGGATTTTGTTTTCAAACTGCTTAGATATGAAGTTTTTCGATAGTACACGCCAATTCTTTGTTCAGTACTTTAAAAACTATAAATAACTAGCTGCGCCCCGCGGTTTCACCCGCGTAAGTCTCGATCCCGTGGGAATATTGAGATAAAAAGTATCTATGTGCTAATCCAGGTCAGGGTCTACCCATGTGCCAAATTTCAATTAAATCTGTTCAGCCGTTTTAGCGTGAAAGCATAACAAACAAACAAACTCATTTTCACATTTACAATATTAGGTGACTGATACCTGAGAAAACTCAAACTCAGAGGTCATGGTCTCTTTTAAAGTTCAAACATTATATTATTAAGATATTGTGTGAGTCCAACAATGCAGGGCCATGTCTGGAAGGACTTTTTGAAGAAAGAGCCATTGCAGCTTTGAGTTGACCGGATACAACAGACGGCTTACATGCATCAGCTATCGTAAGTCCTGTTCAGGGCAGAGATAAATCAATCATTTGACGGCACGGTTGGCGCAATGGTTAAGCGATTAACTGCTGCGCTGCGTGTCGCGGGTTCGATTCCCGCACTAAACAAATATTTGTATGACCTACAAGTAGTTGTTCCGGGTCTGTCTGTTTTTGTATGAGTTTAAATGTTTGTAAACGCACCCACGATACAGGAGAAATTCCTAGTTTGGGGCAACGTTTTAAAATTAAAATAACAAAAAAACAGAAGAAGAAGAAAGAAAAGAATCAATCTGCCTAGCCTTTTCCCTACAATATTTGAGGGTCGGCTTCCAGTCTAACCGGATGCAGCTGAATACCAGTATTTTACATGGACTGACTGCTTATGTGACCTCCACCATCCAGTTACTGGGCAACATGATACCCTTTTTTTTTGGATGGGAAATTATCTAATAACTTGTCCCGCTCTGGGCGGACCGGGAAGCGTGTCAGGCTCTTACTGACTAAAACCCACCCGTGTTCCTTCAGTTGCCTGTACGCTGTCAGAGGCCACGGTATCCCTTTCGGACTTTCCCGCAACCCCAGCAGACAACAACCCAACAACCCTTGGTAACGGATTGTCAGAATTTCGGGTTTCTGACTTCCCGTAAGGACTGCCAAAGATCTACGAATGACAGCCGGGACCAACGGCTTAAACTTAACGTGCTTTCCCAGGCACGGAAGATTCTAAGTACGTACTAGATGGAAATCTGTCCACAAACTGACTTCGGCAAGCGTAGATTGACCTTCGAACTGAACAGACACCTGTGCTGCTGGACAGTTTGTTGCCCCACTTCTTCTTCTGAAGTGCTGATTCTCAGCCTAGTTTAAATGACTTATGATTTTAATCGATCCGTGCAGCTGTTATTAGAGAACCTTCACGAATATTGACTTACCATAAGTCAAGGAGCCCTTCTCATCCAGGTCAGCCTGCTGGAACGTGTTGTGGGCGTCCTCCTGGCACAAGCCCAGACAGCGCGTCGCCAAATCCTCGAAGTTTGACAGGCTCAGCCGACCAGTGCGGTTACTGTCGTATAACTGTAAATTAAACATGACATACAGTCTTCCCACAGTTATTTTAACCAATAGCAACCTTATTGCAACAAGAATAAAGATCATTGTGATTTTACGGTGATGTAAAATCAAAGGTTATATTACTGTGAAAGAACTGTACATTATATAGGTAAGAGGAACTGGGTGTAAAGTTCACTCACCTGCCATGAAAAAGGAGGATCCTCCGACCAGACGGGTGTTGTTTCTGGTGGGCTACTGCCCGACGATTGATGTCGGGACGTTGTATATATGCTTGTCACGAGGTAAACTCTGCTTGCGCGATGCAAGAATTTGAGTGACGTCAGTGTGATGCGTAATTCGCGTGTAAAGATGTAGATGCCGCCACACATACATTGAACTCGATAATCGTCACCGTCGCACGTTGCTCGCTAACTCTTTTTTAGTTTGGTAAGGGGACAGGTGCCTGAATTTACAGTAACAAGGACTGAAATAAATATAAAAATAAGGATGGCTACCTTGAATGCGATGGACAGTAGCTGCGATAAGGGCGCATTCTGTAGCGACAGGAACGCCGCACACAGCAGATAATCTGGGAAGTACACTAGACCACTCGACCGCTGAAAATAGTTAATTATGGTTAAAATAATTGCGAACACCTAGTTTATTACTATAATTCAAAGATTTGCAATTCTTGCCAGGTGCAATTCCAGCACTAAGCAACAACAAGGGTAACTTAAATTGCGCAATGTCTGGCTATCGTGGTGAAATATGACGTAACGGCAACACAGAACAATTATTGACTGTGTTACCAAGATTTTACGGAAAATGGCCAAGAATTGCACAACTTTAGATTCCCGTGTAAGTGCGCTATAAAACAAAAAATAAAAGGTCAAAGCCACTGGCATACCCAGCATTTAGCTCCAGTGAAGCGAAAACAACCCAGGGTGGTGAGTTTAAATCCAGAATTTCCTGTAGCACTTAAACATGGGTCCGTATGATTTACCAGCTGAGTATGAGAGGCCGGAAAGACCAGGGTGTTAGTCCAGAGGGTCGAAGGGCACTTGCCTTCTCAGCCCCCTCCCTCGTCATACATGGTCAGAGGTTATTGTCTCATTGTAGGACATAGGCCATTTCTTAAACAGAGAAGGCAAGGGTCACCACGCTTGCTCGACACGGGTTGGCGATTTCAGACTTATATTAACTATAAGGCCAGGTTTCCTCACGATGTTGTCCTTCACCGATGTCAGTAATGTCCAAGATAAACTCAAAAGGTACAAATGAATTGAAAAAGTCACATTGGTACTTGGTACTTGCCCGGATTTGATCCCACAACGTTGTGCATCTCTCATGCACTGAGGCGTTAACCACTGCGCCATCACGACATTGTAATATTATTATATTTTCAGATATTGTTACAGGAGTATTGCCAACCTGCATGAATATTTCGAAGAGCCTCTGCGTGCGCGTGTCGAGCGGCAGGCCCAGGCGGCGCGCGAACTCGTCGGCGCCCAGCCAGCACGCGCGCCCCGCCGGGCCCGCCGCCGCCAGGTGCAGCTCCAGCTGGGAGCGCTCCAGCCTAACCAGGCGGGCAAATATATTACATCATATCCAGGCTCTCATTTAATATCCTAACTTAATGTCCTAATCATAACTAATAGGTATTATAAATGCCAAAGTGAGTTTGTTTGTTTGTTACGCTTTCACACTAAAACAGCTGAACAGATTTAGATGAAATTTGGCACATAGGTAGACCATGGCCTGGATTAGGACATATGATACTTTTATCCCGAATATTCCCACGGGATCGAGACCTACGCGGGTGGAACCGCGGGGCGCAGCTAGTTACTGATACAATGTAACAGCGATTCAATTTTCACTCCTCGTCCTTAAGACCTAGGCGAAATATTTTTTGCTATTAGGTTAGCTCATGAACTAAAGAGGTGCCAACTAGTGGTGGTTAATAAAACGTATAGCGCCAAAACATAACACGTTATGAACTAAAATTCACATCAAAACCTCGACTTCAAGTGGAAAAACAGTACTGTATCTTTTCTTCTTTTCTTTTGCTTATATCTCGGTGTGTCCTATCGCAAAAATAATTAAAACTTTGACCCCCTTTATAAAACCCTTAAAACCCTAAAACTCAACATGTGGGTAATAACTTTGCATATTTCTCATACAAAAAGTGAAAAATTCCATATAAAACACGTCGGCAAACAATTACCACGTGGAGTCGCGATTGTCAAATTCTATTTTAGATTTGTCAAAATTATTTTTAAATGTTTTTTCCAGAATTCTTAAAGCCAATAAGTAAGGAATTTTAGTGATAGTTGTTCGGTGTACAAAAGAATCGGCAAAAATTTCTCACAAAACTTTTATACTAACATTTAATCAATTTTACTATAGACAGTCCTAAGCCTGGAAAGTAGAGTTTGAAGCGTTAGAAATTCTAACGCTTCATGAGATATTATTTCATGTACAGCGCGTTATGAGATAATATTTACCGCGCAACATAAAGTCCGTTTAGAGTGTTGGCAAATAAAATGATAACATTTCCGCGTTTAGACCGCGGCCGAGTTTTGCAACGAGTTATAATAATAGCGTATAAAACAACGCGCTAGAAAAATATATTTTATAGTCTATAACACGTATAAAGTGTATAGCGGATTTGAACATCACTAGTGCCAACCCGCGAAATGCGTGGAAAAAAGATTTTTAATTCATATTCTTTATGGCACCTCTTTAGGTCATGCATGAGCTATCCGAATATAAAAATATATTTGGCCTAGGTCTTAAGGGGGAGGCGTGAAAATTGATTCGCTGTTACAATTAATAATAGATTGTTACCTAACACATAACATAATACCACACCTGTATTTCCCGAAGGGTTGTGCATAGGTGTACTCACCTACCTAATAGTACACCCACATTTCACAATTCGCTATTAGTAACGTAACTAAAAACATTTTATAGTGCCCGTATCAATATTAGACATATTTATTTCTTTAATAAATATATTGACTTGGCAATCGCATACGGCAATAGAATCTGCAATTAATCTACCTAATACATATTAGCGCATATTATCTGAGCGCTTTATTTATGTTTGTGTATGCATAAATTTGGCCAGCTAGCGCTATACTCAATTAGGACTGTTAATAGTAGATTATTCTTGTGTTGCCGAGCGATGGTAGAAAATTACGTTGCAAGGCTTTGCTTTTTTGTACATGTTAATTATATTTAATTTATTACGTTATACGTGTAGGTTTATTTCAATATTTTAGTTTAAGACTTCGCGTATTTATATTTTTCTCTTCTTGTTCTCAAACATTATTGTCTACATTTCTTTCTCATTCCTCCTGTCGCAGGTCTGCTGGAAGAAATTTCTTAAGAAATAAGCAGTACCTTTGTACTCATAATTATGATTATGTCTTATCTGTATCTATTTTTCTGTGTGTACAATAGTAAAATAAATAAATGTTATGTTTTTGATGGGATCTGGGTAAATACCTACCCGATACTGATACTGAACCTATATAAGTTTAATAAAGTGTTTGGATTTGTGTGTCCTATCTACGGCATCTTAGAAAGATCCAAAGGTTGTTATACTTAATTATTATTACTTCTTCATTCAATTTCAATCCAGTTTTAATTGACAACTGACGTTGTTAACTGAATTCATTTATTTCATTGGTCACCTTTATATTTCATGTTCCATTTAGTAGGTAAACTAGGTACCTACCTAGTCCCTCTTTATGTAAGTATAAGTAACACAATTGATGAATAATTTTTCAAACGGTTTTTTTATTATAAATTAATTCAAATACCTAACTTAAAGTGCCAAACAAACATAAGAACGAAGTGTATTCACCTTAATAGAAACCATTTAATAGTTTAGGTTATAATCAAATTACTTATTAGTCTATATATAAGACTAGACTGTAATAATATTTGGGTCCAAGGGGAAAGTAAAAAAAAAAGTTGGCGTAGTCTGTGACATAATGTACCTGCCTATATCCACTATTTACCTACCTACCTATCTATCTATTTAGGCAGTGTAAGTGACGAAAAATTCTATGAACTGCAAAATTAACTTTGTAATCGCATATCTCGCAACCCATATCTATTTATATAGGATTACAAAGTTACTATAGTTCGTATATCTAGTTTTAGTTTTTTCTTGATTTATAGGCTAAACAATAATTGTTTACAACATTTTAAGCTTGTGTGTCTGCTAGAAGTAGCTTAGAATTTTGATGATCGGTGAGTGAGTGAGTTAGTCAGTGACAAAAAAGGAACTTTGACTTGCAATCGTTCTTAAACTACAGGTTCAAATTGAAAGTTATTTGGGAATATACCTAGTTATATTATGCACACGTCACTGAAAATTCAGCCTTTAGCTTTATTCGCAACGAAGTTACAGAAGGTTGAAAATGTTCTGAATGGCTTCGAGAAAATAATGGCTGTGTCTTTGTTTGTTTTTGCTCGACTTGGCGAAGGTCCTGCCGTGCCCCCAGATAACTGAAACCCAAAAAAGGGTCAATGAACTCAGCATCATGAACAACTTTCCATGGGACAATCGCTCATTATCATCGTTATCTAGCCCTTAGCCCTATTTACTTGCGATCGCCTTGTATCTGTCTTCCTTACTTCTATATAAGTCAGTTATTATAGGACCAATGCAGAGATCTCGATAACAAATCAGCTACTCCATACATTGATTATTACTTACTAATAAAGTCGAAATAACATGTCTATTTTGACTCTTACCCCAGTTGTGCTCGGATCTCGTGGACTTCCCTCGTAGAAGCTGCGCAAGGGATACCCAGCTGCTTCGCGCGGGCTATCAACCTGCAGTCATCGTACGTATAGTCCAGAACGGGAACGCCAAGTGCTCTGAAAGTACACGAAGTGCAGTCAAAACTATTAAGAGTCCGATAAATGAAAAAAAAATTAATTAATCAAATAGCGAAATATTTGACAGCTATTTGCAACATCGCCAACTTTCGTAAAGCAATTTAGGTGCCAGGATGAAAAAAAAATTCACGTTAATAATACAGGGTACTGTATGACAATGCTCATGTTGGGAACTTACTTAGCCATGACATCTCGAACATTCCTGGCGAAAAGCTTGGGGTCTCTCTTCTCCTCCTCACTGGGATAGTACACTGGCAGGAACTCGATCTCACATGAACTGTGTACTTGAGTCAACGTCAGCCACAGCAGCTTTAGACTGAAATTATTTAAAGTAAATATTAATAAGGGAAATATTTAATTGATCCTCCAAAAACTTTTATATTATATTAGTATTCTAATGATGATCGATTTCGCGGAGATGTCTCTCGTCTTGTGTCTTCTCGTCTCCGCTTCAGACATCTCCGCACATCTCCGCTTTAGTGGAGTCCCGGACTCCACCAAAGCGCTTAACCCACCTCTCCTGGAATTCCGGGAGTCTCTCGGAATTCAGCAATGAAAATTTAAATGCCCCGATTGCCGGAAAGAATTTCAAATAAAGAAAATTCTCCCGTAATTTAAAATTCACGCGCGCTGGCGTAATAATTGACAGTGGCCAAAATCATACGCGCGCTACTGGCCAATGCAGTCGCAAACTCGCGACACTCGAAACTATGTTTTGTCCATACCTGTATCAAACGCCGCCTGCGGGCGTTTTAGTATAGTATTCGATATATGGACAAAATAAAGAAACCGCTTAAATAAAGAACTGTGGCAGAAATAAATCTATACATTTTTCAATTTTAAAATCGGACTGCCCAAAGTTTTGTAAATATGTTAGTTGAAGACAAGATATTTTTAAGTATGTACGTTCAAATGGAAAATATAAGTTTAAAATAATAAAAAAATCGTTGTTTTATATTTCTCCCGGAATTTAAATAAGAAGAGGTGGCAACCCTAGCCTTAATCTCTTTTATGCCGGAATCGTACGAGTAGCTTGCAAAATTAAATCTTCTTTCTTTATTTACGTGGACCACGGATAACGCAACAAGTTAAATGCACTTTACAAACTAATAGTACGTCTGTAATTTATATGGTGTACGCCAGAAGCATATAGTACATACTAATTCTATGGGTGTACATAATAAAGAGTATCCTAAGTATTTGATATATTATAATTATTCCTTTGTAGTAAATTGAAAAAGAGTTTCATCCACAAACAGTCGCCGGTACCTACCTACGCTTAATTTTCTTGTTTTCTCGTAAATGTCGTAAGACTGGAGCTATAACGTTGCATGATAGTGATAGTAAGCAACTACACGAGTTAAATCTGCGAGGCGCATTCACGAAAAAAAAAATCGGTTCAACAGTTTCGGAGCTAAGATGCCACAGACAGATACACAGATTCACACGTAAAACTTATAACACCCCACTGTTTCCGTCGTGGGCAATACGCAGCAACAACTACGACTTGTAGCACGACTAGTCGCAATCTTGGCCGCAGATCATCCGACCATCCGACCGAATGTTTAATATTGCGGCCGGTCGTGCGTCAAGACGTGGTCGTGATCGTGTAGTGCGTGACGTCCCTTATTAAGTACTAACACAGGTCCTAACAACAACATGGATTGAATTTCTGAAGTAAATGTTGTTTTAATATTATATCAGTTCACTATCACTTACGCGCCAGGTCCTTCCCAGGTCCAGGTGACAGTGTCCCTTGCATTTGGGTATCGTATGGTGACGGGCTGCACCGGCACCCCGGGGTAGAACCCTCCCGGCTTGAACGTGATGAGGCACGAACGGTTCGTGCAAGTTCCTTCAGGAAATATCAGGACCTGTAACGTGAAACATTTACCTAACTCATCATCTGCCTAGCCTTTTCCCAACTACGTTGAGGTCCGCTTCCAGTCTAACCGGATGCGGTTAATTACCAGTATCTGATCTCCATACCCTAGTTACTGGGTAACATGATTCCCTTTTGGTAAGTGGTGGTCAAAATTTTGGGCTTGTACGTGTACCAGTAATAACGTAATAATGACCGTCGGGACCAACGGCTAACGTGCATTCCGAGGCACGGTCAAACATTCAAGGCGGCAGAAATAGGTAGTGGGTACTTCCCTGGCCGAACTCAAACTCAAACTCAAACTCAAAGCATTTATTTCAAATAAACCAATTACAGGCACTTTTGAATAGTCAAGGGGTCGGTCAGTCAGAAATATGAAGCTAGTCGCCCATTCCAAAGCGTAGTAGGTACCTATGGAGAAGAACGGGCAAGAAACTCCACGGACACTCTTTTAAATAAAATAAGATGGTTACATAATATTGGTTACATCATTCAAGTTGAAGTTATACATGTGAGAACGATGCAAAACATTAAAAGCGTCCGTTAGAAATAAAAATATAAATTAAATTAAAATCGCCGTGGCAGCTAAGAGATGACCAGTCCCTACTGACGGCGCCCGTTCACGAACATGACGCATGGATTAGCACCATTCAGCTCAACCATTTTGAAGGGAGCTAAATGATCCAACACACGCGCCACCGCCAGCGAGACATTAGAGTGAGCATGACATACTCTCAGCCGCCAGGGCACATTCAAGTCAATGAAAGACATACTCAGTACCTAAATGGTAGCTTTATAGTCGGTACATGGTGCCCACACGTGTGCCATGCAATTATACAATGCTAAGACATTGAATTTATACAATGCAAAAATAGTTTTTAAAATCTTCAGCAGCTCCAACGGTGTTTTCAAATGCTAATCAATTAGTTTATGCTTGTGGAGCAGGACCAGCGTTGAGCCAAGCATTTTTATCAGCGATGTAATCCCCCAACTTATAATATGCTTGGCTGCATAGTGTGCGTTTAATATAAGATTTAAATTTCGTTTCATTCAGTTGAAGTATGTGGGGAGGTATTTTATTGTAACATTTTAAACAGTACCCCATGAAAGATGAGTCCACTTTAGCTAACCTGAAACCCGGTTGAACTAATTGGTCCCTATTCCTAGTGATATAATTGTGTTTTGCACCTCTTTTACTAAAAAGATGTAGATTTTTCCTTACGTACCGAGCCAAGCAGATTAGTGTAACAGTCTAAGCCTCTATTAGATAACACCCGGAATAATAGTATAATTCTGAGTAGTGTACCTACCAATGTTTACGAATTTCAAAGTAAGTATAACCCGTTCCAGAAATACCTGCTTATAACAACCATGCCCCCGAGTACGTCTATTTGAGAATCGACGCACGATGACTAACTCCGTACTACTTATTTCTGGATCATTAATACAAATTGGAAAATTTCGATGAATAAAGTGGAAAGGATACTTTTTCGTCTTTCTTTTCGAATATTGTTGTCTTTTTTTTATCCACGGAAGCACTAGTAATAACACAATAAAAGTTTTAATTTACTGTGTGTTCCTTTTAATGGTTTGTGTGAAACTCAAACTCAAACTCAAAGCATTTATTTCAATTAAACCATTTACAGTCACTTTTAAATTGTCAAGAAGTCGGTCAGTCAAAAATATGAAGCTAGTTGCCCATTCCAAAGCGTAGTAGGTAGTAGGTACCTATGGAGAAGAACGGGTAAGAAACTCCACGGACACTCTTTTAAATCAAAAAAATGTTACAAAATATTGGTTACATCATTAATGTTGAAATTATACATGTGAGAACAATGTAGAAAGACGTGCACGTTAAAAGCGTCCGTAATAAAAATATAAAAAACAAAGAACAATTCAAAAACTAAAATAAGCCATGGCAGCTAAGAGATGACCAGTCTCTACTGACGGCGCCCGTTCACGAACATGACGCATGGATTAGCACCATTCAGCTCAACCATTTTGAAGGGAGCTAAATGATCCAACACACGCGCCACCGCCAGCGAGACATTAGAGTGAGCATGACATAATCTCAACGAAACCGCGGATACAGGGGAGCAGGCCAACGGGCGCAGTTCCCCGCCCCCTGCTTCGACCAAACTGAGTCTAAAACTCTAAATTAGACAAAAGCATAGTTTTATAACCTGTATGTTTACTTTGCATACTGTATATTACATTATTATTATGATATAGATAAGTCGTAGTAATCCTCGAAAAAGGGCCCACATTCTCGATTTTACAGAATATAGCTGCCGAAGGTTTTTTCTAAAAGGCTTACACGGCTTGAAAAATCCAAGATCATATTTGCGATCGAAAACTATTTTCAACGAGGATGCGGGGCCTGAAATAATCTACCTCCTGCCCCTCTTCCAGAAGTCATGATATTTGGAACATTACTGACCTGAGGCCAGTCCTCTTTGGAAGTAGCTCTTTCAATTATCTCCTTGATGGTGTTCTGCCTGGAGTTAGGGTCATCCCGCCAAACGTACACAGGTTGCGTGTAGTTTATTAGCTCTGAAAAAATATTTATAACACCTTTAGTGTTTCAGTAGTCAAAAATATACGGTTGATGGGGAGGTATATTAGAATTGAGGACCACTGCCTTTTCAGCGAAAGATCGCTTACAAGACGATAAAAAAAGAACAAAGATGACATATAAAAAGGGGAATGTGTGTGTGCGCAAGAGTGGAGAACTGTTGCATTAGTGAATTTATTAGATGAAGCGACGAAGATCTGCAAGAGACCACTAGCGCGAAGAGGAACGGAGATGTGGAACAAACAACCAATAGGTTTTCATTATTTTAACATGTCACCGCTTAGCTTCGCAATACAATACAATAACGTAGGTGCATTGGTTGTATGCGAGACATCTCAGCTCAGCTCCGCTTTGACAGTTAAGGGGGATGCGCTAAGGTAGCCCGCGAAATTCCAAATTTCTTTCGTTTTTTGCAATTTGCAGGTCAGTGTCAGATTGTATATTGATTAAAATATGATTCGCTACCATAACAAATAAGGCTTTACAGAATTATAATCATTTGAATCAGCAATACAACTCTTTAAGTTAGCATAATCCTCAAATGTCATGGTTTCATGAAATAGTCATTCAATAGGATTAAGTACATAAACTTAGAGAGTTGTATTGATGATTTCTACAATTATAATTCTATAAATAAACATTTGTTACGGCCGCGAATAATATCTAAATCAACATACAACTTGATACTGACCTGCAAATTGCAAAAAATGTAAGAAAATTTGAATTTCTCGGGCTACCCTGACACTTTCGCCTTAAGATAAAAATTAACTGCTTTAAAATTCCTGAGAAGACATTAGCATCCTACAATTATGTTCGTAATATTAAATATCATAACAAAATTATAATTGTCTTACACCGTACAAAACAGGGCTAAAGCTGACTTCCGTAGAAAACTCAGCTTTCTCACAATACTTACTAAATCCAATGAAGCATTCAAAATTGGCAAAGATTAGTTATTAGTACAGATAGGCTACAAGAACAACAGTGCGGCAACCAACATGAACAAAAGCAAAGCCAGAGAAAGTTCGGGAAAATTGCGCTCATTATGTACCTACTAGATTCAATTAGCGGACAAAGTAAACTGAGCTATCAGTTTACAGCTACGATAATAATTGTTGCAGACCTAAGAAATATTACTAACACAGGTTTTTGGCTTTTTTTTCAAGGATAGGGTAAAAAAAAACCCCGAACCAACTGATGTTTAGTGCTAGAAGTGCATGCTGTCCTAGAAGTAACTTGCGTATATGTACTTATAAATGTTTAGGGTTCCATAGTCAACAGCGAACCCTTCTAGTTTCGCCATGTCCGTCTGGCTGGCTGGCTGTCTGTCTGTCTGTCCGCGGCTTAGTTCAGACACTCTTAATACTAGATAGTTGTAATTTGGCATGGGTAAACATATTAATCACGCCGACAAAGAAAGTAAAATCATGAAAAAAACTACACGTAATGTAGGGATGTTTTTTTTTTCGTCTACCCACGTCGCGGGGAATGTCGTTCAAAAATATTGTGGGTGTGTGAAAACCATTTTTCAATTCAGGGATCCGTTTGCGAAATATTAAGCTTTAAAGTGCTTATTTTTGGTAAGTGAAGTGTCGAACCCTGCCAGCTAAATGGTTAGTTTTAAATATGTGAAAAAAATCACGGTGGTATACATGTTATAACGAAATTAAAAAGAAAACTATCACAGTTAAGTAGGCTCTCGTTTGCAGTTGCAAAAACATGTTCTCCAATACATTCCATATGCGAGAACCTGTTTTTCAACTACAACATTAAGTTTGTTTTTCGGATAAATTCATCCCAACTACGGAACCCTTCATTGTGCATGGTCCGACACGCACTTGGCCGGTTTTTTACATATTATTATTTTAATAAGACTGTTATCAAATACCTATTGTCAATATTATCATGTTTGTAAATAAACAGAAACTATTTCAGAAAAAAAAGTGCGACTTATAATCGAGTACCATTCAACCGACGTCAATTTAGCTACAGCCTACAAATGAAGGTCAGCGCTGCTCAGAGGTGAAATGATGCATGTGAAAGGAAACTCCAAATTGATTCTCGGGCATTTATTTTTGTTGAAAATAAAGAATAATCTTAACACTAATATCATTAGTTGTTAACATTCATTACTTGTCATTAAAACGGTGTACATACCTTATTTTTAAAACCGCAGTTATACCACAATTTTGGATTTATGCTCTCGTTAAACTATGACTTGTTTCTTCGTCTATATCACACTGCTTTCGCAACAAGGCTGACTCGACCCTCTAGCCCGTTGCACCCGCGCTTCGAAAGTTCCTCCTCGCTTAGTGACCGCGCGCAACCGGGCGGCGAGCGAGCCAGTGTTGCCAGGATGAAAACAAAACTCAATAAAAAAACTACTTAGGTAATACATTTAACTATTTTGTAAGCCGTGAGTAGAAAACAATTCTAAAATTATACTCAAAAAAATACTTCTAAAATTATTTCTAACACTTATAAAATTAAATATATGACCTACTATAACAATTCCTAACTGATTCCTAACAGCTCGGTCATCCTGCAGTTTTAGCGAGTCCCTTCGCTTTAAGTTACTGGTAAGTTAAGTAAGTCCCTATGTCATTTGCCTAAATTATAAAAAAAAAATGATGTGTAAGAACAAAATAGCTCAAAAGAAAAGTTAACAATTATGTATACTTAATTAATAATTTTGCTATTCATTATTTTATCACACATACGTACTTGCAGGTACATTAACCTATGCAGTTTAGTAATCAACAATTGAAAGGTACTTAAATGATCAATTTTTACTAAGGCAAATACCTATCTTACACTAAGACATCTTAAACTAAGTATCTTAACCTAGGTATCCTAATCTAGGTGTCTAAATCTGGGTATCATAATCTAGGCATCATAATGTAGATACCTTAATACATTTTTTTTTCGCGTTATAATATTTGGTTTAACCAAACATGTACCTAGCTAAGGTTAACAGATAAGTAACTTTTTATTCTATTAAAGTCAATTCATTTATTTCAAATAGGCCCTTAAAAGGCACTTTTGAACGTCAAAAATTTACAAAAAAATTAAATTGATTCTAGTCTCCTCTTCCAAAAGGTCGTTTTCGCATGGAGAAGAATGGGCAAGAAACTCCACCGTTACTCTTTTAAAATGTTTTACAATATTTTGTATAAGTTCATTAGTTATATAATTATATGTGAGGACGATGCACCTAGAATAAAATTATTATACCACAATAGGTAAAAAGAATTAAAAATGAAGCAACAACAGATAAACTAATTATGTGATAGATACACGGTGCTCACATATTTACAAACATTGTAAAAGGAGACGATTTTCCTAAAATTTTACAATTAATAAGTCAGTGTGCGAGGAATTGGTCACAGAATGTAAAATCAATGTCATATAATAAAAAATAAATAATACAATTAAATTTAATAGTTTGATTTTGTCTTGATTCTAAATTATCCTATGGAGCAGGACCAGCATGTTTCCAAGCATTCTTGTCTTGGATATAATCCTCTAATTTGTAAAATACTTGTTTACAAAGTGTACTTTTAATATGAGTTTAAAATTTTCTTTCATTTAATTGCAATATATCACAAGGTATTTTGTTGTAACATTTAACACAGTACCCCATAAAAGATGTATGTACTTTAGATAATTTGACATACAATCATAATATTTTTATAAATGAATTGGCAAAATACCGTCATAATATTAATCCTTTTAAATAGTTCCCTGAGAGATTCGCGGTGACGTAGATTATAAATGGCTCTGACAGCTCTCTTTTGCAAAACCAAGATGGATTCAATGTCAGCAGCCCGACCCCACAGTAAAATGCCATACGATATAATGCTGTGGAAGTAACTAAAATAGACCAATCGCGCGATTTCTACGTCTGTTAACTGTCTTATCTTTCTAACAGCATAAGCGGCTGAGCTTAGCCACCCCGCAAGAGATGTTATGTGAGTTCCCCATTGTAATTTCTCGTCTAACGTGATTCCCAGGAAAACTGTTTGATTAATAAATTCCAGTTTTTCTCCGTTCAATATGATGTCACATTCGCTACTCTTAACATTAGGTAATTTATATCTAATGCATTTGTTTTAATTTAGTACCAAATTAAAATAGAGCTATTCACGTCGTCAAGATTTTGTGACCGTCGATTGATTTTAAAGATCAATGATGTGTCATCTGCAAATAACACCATCTTCGGTTGATTTTGAAGTAATTGGGGTAAATCATTAATATAAACTAAAAAGGGGAATGGAAACAATATCGAACCTTGAGGAACGCCCATTGCCATTTCAGACCCCAATAAATTTACGCCGTTTACTTGAACTTTAACCTTTCTATCTTTCAGGTATGATCTTACTAAATCAAGAGTTGTATTCCTAATCCCATAGTGCTCCAGTTTCAGCAGAAGTATCTCATGGTCTACGCAATCGAACGCCTTCGAGAGGTCGCAAAAGATTCCAATGGCATCTTGTGCTTCTTCCCAGGCATTAAAAATGTTCTGTATTAGGGTGACACCGGCGTCAATGGTACAACGCCCTTTGGTGAAACCGTACTGTTGTTCATGAAAGATGGAATTTTTATTAAAGTGACGTAACATTTGATTGAGCATTTACTTTTCAAAAACCTTACTGAGAACTGGTAGAATTGATAGAGGCCTATAATTGTTGGGTTCTTTACTATCACCGGATTTGAACAATGGAACTACTTCACTGTGTTTCATGAGATCCGGAAAGACTCCTTGGTCTACACTGGTGTTAAATATGAAAGCTAAATAGGGCGCAATGGTTTCGATAATAGATCTACAGACTTTTACAGACATTCCCCAGAGATCCTCTGTTGATTTAATTTTAAGATCTTTAAAAGCTTTTATAACAGCCTGGGGGTTTGTATGCTCAAACCTAAACTCCAAAGAGCATGCCATCACATTCTGTCTAAGTAAGGCAGCAGAAAGCGCTGGTGAGGAATTTAAAGCTTCAGTAGTTTTAAGGGAAATATTAGCAAACAGTTTTTAAATTCCTGAGCAATTTCTACATCTTAATAGTGCCATGTGCAGTCTGTAAATTAAATTCAATATTTCGCTGTTTTTTTCTACCTGTTTCATTATTTATTATTTGCCAGGTAATTTTTATTTTATCACCTGCTGATTTTATTTTATTGCTAATATAAAGAGCTTTGGCTATTTTGCACACACTTTTTTAAAAGTTTTTGAATATTTTGCAACATACTTTTGAAAGCTTGTATTATTCGTATGTTGCTTTAAGCCATAAAGTTCAAATAGTTTTTCCCTGCTTTTATGAATACCTGTAGTGATATGATTTATGTATCTAGTACTGAGTACAAAGTACATATTGTTAGTCCAACAAGAGAAACAAAATTACGCTTTTAATAGCTATTAGATTTCTGATCATCATTTTGAGATATAACGCCATCATCATCAGAATTTTCGGAGTAATCATAATTTTTATTAAAAACTAACCAAGGTTTAAGTTTATCTATTGCAACAATATTGTTGTACGAGTAAGAGGCCGACTAGGCTTGCGTGTCAATGGCGTGTCTTCGATTTTAAGTCTGTCATTAGGTAGCAGTTTGGTTACGCGGTAAGGACCCTGATGTTTATTAACTAGCTTTTTAGATTTTCCGTCGCTAGGAACCTCTCTTTTTACGTTTACTAGATCACCCACTGCATAATCATGTTTGCTTTTTCTTTTGGAGTTGAATCTAGCGTCTACTACGAATTTGGATCAAATTCGAGAACAAGCCAGTGCGCGCATTATTGAACAACAACAGAAAGATAAGCTTTATCTTTCTGTCGTGTCGTATTAGACGCTTCCTTAGTGGCGTTTATGATGTTACTAAGTACGTTTTCAGAACCACTTTTAATTTTGAAATCAAACAAGAGCTCAGAAGGACTTTTACCGGTTATTTTATGAATAGTAGTATTTAGCCATATTTGAATGTCAGGTGCGAATTCGTCCCAGCTTCTATCATCCTTGCCATGAGTTTTGGCTTCTAAAATTGTTCTATTGAATCTCTCGACTTGGCCATTAGCACGTGGCGTAGCCACTGTATTGAGAATATGCTTGATGCCGGTAAATTTTGTGAATGAATCGAACACCCTTTAGCACTAACCAGCGAATATCGTTGTCCCCCTCCCCCATGACTTGCAGTTTTTAAGTTTATAATTCTATAAAACCTCCGCGACTTTTTAGCGTTAGAGTCTGTAAACCACTGGGTCGGAATTTTAAAGTTCAATCTTCACCTCCCCCGCAGCTGTAAAACCCAGATCTTTTCGGCCTGAAGAAAAACAATCCGAATATTTAGCTAGAAGCTCATGTAACTCTTTTTTTTGGTCAGCGGAGAGTTGTTCTCCGCAATGTACAGACTCTTTTACCAGGTTGTCATCAAGACACAGGTAGCACGTCGAAATTATGAGTTACAGGGACAGCACGCATTATAAGTGATCCTTTTTGTAATGTTAGTTCGTTACCGCACAAATTGTGAACAAGAACTTTCCCTAGACTGTTTTCAAGTGTATACGCACCAGGAAGCAGGTAGTGTTCTTTGTTAACCTGTCCTCGTACGTTACCGTTCACAAATATCGTACCCTGAAATCTAGTAAGACTTTCAACCGGTACCACAACTAACTCGTTAGGTTTTAGATTTGTATCCATAGAAGAAACATTCGATCGCTTCCCGAAAATAATCTGATTGGGAGTTTTTGTTATCGTAATGTTAGGTTTCTCCGTGAAAGTGTGCCCTAATAACGCGGGGTGTTTTATAATTAAATCATCTACGGTAAAAAAATAACCTTTTTTTTTTACTATACCTTGTACTAAAATGTTAACGTGAGCCTCTCCTAGATTCGACGTCGTGGACGAGACATTTGAGAGTTCTGTCACCCATAACGAAAGGCTTCGTACCGACGACCGCCTTTATTACGCGGACTACTTAGTATCCTTAAAGTTGCCGAGTTTTGATGTCGCGACTCCCTGTGAACCTCACGTTGTCGCGACACCTCCCTACTCGGGCTTCGTGAATTAAAGTTATATGAGCGCTTGTGGACTTGCCTTTCTCGAAGACTCCCATCCACTCCCTCGCTCTGGCCTTGTTCTGAGCGTTTGTGGACTTGCCTTTCTCGTAGGCTCCCTTCCACTCCCTCACTCATGCCACGGAGTCTGCCTTCCACCGCTTGGATTATCGCGGTTATGGTTAGTAGGCTCACCCTCCGATGCAGCGTCTGATGTAGTGTTATCCATGAACCTTCAACTTATTTCATGTCCCATGTATAATCCAAAAAAATATTTTGGAGGAAAGACGATATGATATCGACGTAAACTCGTATGAAGGATGGTAATATTAGGGTAAAATTAATGTTAGGGTTCTTACTTTAAGAAAGTAAGATAACATTAAGGTAAGGTAAAATTAAGGTAAGGTAACATTAAGGTAAGGTAAAATTAAGGTAAGGTACCATTAAGGTAATGTACCATTGAGGTAAGGTACCATTTAGGTAAGGTACCGTTAAGGTAAGGTACCATTAAGGTAAGGTACCATTAAGGTAAGGTACCATTAAGGTAAGGTACCATTAAGGTAAGGTAACATTAAGGTAAGGTAACATTAATTTAAGGTACCGTTAAATTAAGGTACCTTTAATGTAAGGTACCGTTAAGGTAAGGTAACATTAAGGTAAGGTAACATAAAGGTAAGGTAAAATTAAGGTAAGGTAACATTAAGGTAAGGTACATTCAGGTAAGGTAACATTAAAGCAAGGTAAAATTAAAGCAAGTTAACTTTAAGGTAAGGTAAAATTAAGGTAAGATAACATTAAGGTAAGTTAAAATTAAGGTAAGGTAACATTAAGGTAAGGTAACATTATGGTAAGGTAACATTACAGTAAGGTAAGTAAGGTAACATTAAGGTAAGGTAACATTAAAGTAAGGTAACATTAAGGTAAGGTAACATTAAGGTAAGGTAACATTAATTTAAGGCACCGTTAAATTAAGGTACCTTTAATGTAAGGTACCGTTAAGGTAAGGTACCATTAAGGTAAGGTACCATTAATGTAAGGTACCATTAAGGTAAGGTAATATTAAGGTAAGGTAACATTAAGTTAAGGTAACATTATGGTAAGGTAACATTAAAGTAAGGTACAATTAATGTAAGGTACCATTAAGGTAAGTTACCATTAAGGTAATGTACCATTAAGGTAAGGTACCATTTAGGTAAGGTACCGTTAAGGTAAGGTACCATTAAGGTAAGGTACCATTAAGGTAAGATAACATTAAGTTAAGGCAACATTATGGTAAGGTAAAGTTAATGTAAGGTACCATTAAGATAAGGTAACATTAACTTGATAATGAAATGACAGTAACGTGAAGTACCTAAAGGTGAAAATTATGTGCGGTGTTATACCGGCTAGCTTTTAGGAAGGACAGAAAAGGCCAATAAATCATTTTGTACTTATTTAAGGTAGGTACTGCACGTCCGTACGCCGTATTTACTTGAAATTATTTAATGGCTATTGAAGCGTGTGACTCTGTTAAGTAAGAGTCGAAAGGATGGGAATGCATTTTATAAATTTGGCCATTATTCAATTATGAAAAAAAACTATGTCATTCAATCAAAATTATTATGGTGGTGTACTTTCTAGTACAGAAATCTGTGTGGTGCTGTGATATTTACTAACAAGAGGGTAAGAGAAAAAAAAATACTTTAGGCGTCAAAAATAGAATTAGACGATGATCATTATGCACTCAGCGGCGCGTTCCCAAAGGGTAGCTCTTGTAAAATACAACACCCAAAGGGAAAGAACCATCAGGGTGCCCCGATCTAATTCAGCCCTTAATTTATCCAATCACACAATATTATTACAAGTTACACAGAACCGGTGCACTATCATTCTAGCCCAGTAATTTAAAAGGAAAAACACTTGTCAATAATTATGTCACCAGGAAGTGCCCTGGCCGAGCTTAACCTATGGCATGATGCTAATTACATGGAATTTATTGTAAAATTTAAAACATTGCAGCACCATCAAAGTAAATGTCTTCTTATTTAATGGCCAAATTTTAAAAATCGAGAATCAATTATGGATCTAAAAGAAAGAAAAGTAAAGAAAACGAACGAACGAGAAAAAAAATATTTGTGGGCAGGGATAAACGGGTAGTTTGCAGACAAATCTATAGAAGCAAAACCCGCTTATCCCACTTCTGAGATGAAAGGAAACTCCAAATTGATTCTCGGGCATTTATTTTTGTTGAAAATAAAGAATAATCTTAACACTAATATCATTAGTTGTTAACATTCATTACTTGTCATTAAAACGGTGTACATACCTTATTTTTAAAACCGCAGTTATACCACAATTTTGGATTTATGCTCTCGTTAAACTATGACTTGTTTCTTCGTCTATATCACACTGCTTTCGCAACAAGGCTGACTCGACCCTCTAGCCCGTTGCACCCGCGCTTCGAAAGTTCCTCCTCGCTTAGTGACCGCGCGCAACCGGGCGGCGAGCGAGCCAGTGTTGCCAGGATGAAAACAAAACTCAATAAAAAAACTACTTAGGTAATACATTTAACTATTTTGTAAGCCGTGAGTAGAAAACAATTCTAAAATTATACTCAAAAAAATACTTCTAAAATTATTTCTAACACTTATAAAATTAAATATATGACCTACTATAACAATTCCTAACTGATTCCTAACACATGACTTGACGAGTTTCCGGTTTATCGAGAAACTACCGCCATTTGTCCTCCATACGAGAATTTTATTTCCGTATTTGGACAAACATTTTTGACTGTTTACTTTGCACTGCTTCTGTCTGCCATCCCAGTACCCAGTATACTGGCCAAGTATAGACAAAAAGTGAAGTGTCATGCGATTTTAAACCATTTGCGGTGCAATTGTCTAACTTAACTGTCACCTTACCATGCCCTGCAAATAAGTATGGTGTTAAATCTGCCAGTCTATTCTGAATCTCACAAAAAAAACAATAAAACTTAGGTAAAGTGAGCTGTCATTTCACTTAATCAGCTTACTTCACATAAGTAAAGATTTTTACAGAATCGATCGACAGGTATTATTGTGTTACAAAGCAATTTATGAGATATGAAAGGTTCTCTAAAAAATATTGAATTAAAATTCGATCCATTTGTTTACATATTCATCAGCTGCTTTTGGAATAGACTATAGACATCACACGGCTACCTCACTAGCGATCTTGGGTATCATTATTTGGTCTGAGGTAAATCCCTATTCCATAAAGTATTCTGAATTGAATTGTGCAAGACAATGATTGCAGCTGCATTTATGGATGGTTGTCGCATTCATATATCGCTGAAAGTAAAGAGGGCGATAGACGTACGAGCATGTAGGCGTACCTATTTGTAATTCACTGCCGTGCCGACACGATGAAGAAGAAGAAGTATGAGACATGAGCGAAAAAGATCATTGAGCCATAGGTACTACTTGCTCGAACGTCTATCATCCACTTAAGAGCGTGCATTTTGTTAATTTTACTGTATACATGAAATATTGCTCTATAGTGTACTAAAATATTAATTATGAATTGCAATAATAGCACTGATTCAGGTATTGTAACACTTTTAGGTGTAAAGGCGATCATACGTACCACAACCATGGTAAGAATAATATGAGTATGGCTAACATACTCATATTATTCTTGCCTGAGCAACCGGCAGCAAGTTCGTCATGCTCCCTTAGATGTCACTGCTTGCGGTAGCGTCGGGGGTCGGGTTGCCTCCTTCCCTCAAATATGGGGGGTAATGGCTGATCTTTGCGTTATGCTCGTGAACGGGTGCTGCTTGTGGTGACTGGTCGTCTTTCTGACCATGGTTTTTGTTGTTGTTTTTAGTAATTAACTGTTTGTTTATTTTTACTTCGATGGTTAAATAGTTCGCTAGTTTATCATTTATGATTTCCGAGTTACAGCTTTAATAGCTATATGTAAACGGGCACGCCCTTTATGCCTGGAGGCTTTCATTCGGGTATTAAGTTCTTTTTACTTTTTTGGTGGTATATTAGCGTGTGCTAGGTGACATATAGAAAATAATTTAATTTAATGGTTTGTGTTGCGTAAAGCAAATTATTTTGCATAAGTACTATTGTATAGAATCAAGTTTTTTTAACTATTCAGACAGCTGTGTAGCTGAGGAGTTTGTTGCGCCACTTCTTCTTCCCAGCTAAAGCACTAGGAAGTGGTGAACAAAAGCGGGCGGTCGTTTTTGAGGGACTGTCTTATGTAATTTTGACGTTCGAAAACTGCTGATTCTCAGCCTAGTTTGAATAAATGACTTTTGAATTTGAATTGAACCATACCACATCGCAGCGACAAAATGTGCGCAAGGAGTGGTTGTGTGTGCGGTGTCAATAGTGTCGCTGCAGCTTCTTACAGTTGCGTTGTGGTACCTACAAAATTTCGATGTGGTTGCGTTGACGCTAACAGTTGCGCTGTGATTACGTTATGGTCAGTGTTTGCAGACAGACCGGTCGACTCCGGCTTTCTTAGAGGAAATCATCGACGCCACGTTGTGTTTTTGCGAGCGCGGTCTCGCTGATGGTTGCGTTCTATCTGCGACGTGGTCTTGATGGGGTCGGTATCACCCACACGGTTTATTTTAACAGCCAAAATATGGTCCGTGTGAATAAACTATTCATTTTCATACAAATTAGCGCCCGTCCACATGGTGTGGTTATGGTACGTGTGATATGGACATTTACATCCAAAACTTAATATTCAGTGTGACAAAATTAATTATTGCATTTCATAATCATCAGTATAGCGCACTGCAGAGCGATATTTCCATACAGTAATATTGACAAATTGATCAAAACAGATCAGTATTTGACAACTGTTTGCAACGTGCGTCGTCGGCAACTTTCCGACTGCACATTCTTAAGGGAAGGATAATTGTGTGAGCTGTTAAGATGATTCTAAGCCACATGTGAGTGCATACGATTTGTGACATAGAAGTATGAATTCCATGTGTTAATTACAGCATCAACGATAAATGATTAGTACTTACGTTCAAGTTAATTCGTAGGTGGAACGCTGGCGTTACATTGCACAAAACACTTACATATTTTCTTATACTGATTCAGCCAAAAAATCTGTTATTCTTACCTAAAGGTTTACACTAATGCCCGTATTCAGGACCACTAAATAAAATCCTGCTAAATTAAAAAGCGCACTGTTGGAATTTTGACGGTCGGCTCTGTGCTGGGAGTTGAAAATCCAATAATGCAATCATATTTGCGCATGATATTTAGGTGTACGATCGTGAAAACGGGAAAGTTCCACAGGCGCCGCAGGATAGACATTATTTGTAAGAAGTTATCAGCCTGATCGTGATCATCATGAAGTTATCCGAAGGTGAAGAATGACAAAACTGGGGCCGGGCCGTAGCCATAATTGTTCCGTTGTGAAAAAGTGATCACATCAAAAAAATAACATGTAAAAAAATGCAAGTCTCACAATCGCAACGCAGTTCTTTTACCGCAAAAATATTTGAGATGTAATGTAAAACCAAGTCTGTTAATTTATTCAGTACCTATCTATTTGCCATCTTTATTTCTTTAATAAATAGAATGACTCAGCCATCGCACGGCAACATAATCACACAAGAATAATCTATTATTTTAATTAAATAAAAAGCAGCGCTAATAGTAGCTAGATTTTGCTGTATGTAGAATATAGATTCTATTGCCGTGTGCAGTTGCTACTACTCAAAATGAATCAGAATGAGTGGCCAGTAAAGTGATAGTATGTCAGCTAATATTCTTGCTGCATGCGCCCCAGACTACCTAAAGATCGCATCGTTAAAATTAAAAAGTATGTGCTTAAAGATGCCTACAGATTTGCCTCGATTTTTCAAATACAAATTACACATAAATAACTATTCACATAAAACTACGTGGGCACTTATGAAACGTCAGAAGCTAGGTGCACGGTTCCAATTGCCGTTTCCTATATGGAAGACTTCTTGCGGGTTGCAAGAAACCCCACGTTTACTCCTCTAAAAATAATTGGCTTTTACAATGTTTTCAAATTCCAGTGTTAATAGGTATGGGAGGACATTTTAGGCCTTTTGACTATCGACTCAAGTTATTAAACAAAATCGAGCAAATGTATAGGCAACAGACGATCGACGTCGTATTTGTCTTAGATCGATAAATGATGTTCGGTCTCAATTTTAAGCTTGATACCTATAATTATCGATAAAGTCGAACAAATCTGTAGGAAGCTCTATAGATAATACACTTAAATACGAGAGGAAGCTCGTCAAAACACAGCATATCCAGCGACAATAATTACGATAGCTAGTCAAAAATCTAGCAAATCTGCAAGCACCTTCATAGAGTAATTTCATTTTAAGTCTACACTTATTTTCTAGACCGAGTTTGACTACACGAGGTCTTTCAAGCCATCAGTTATTATTTTACCATCTATACAATTTTGATTACTACGTTACACGCATGGAAATATATTCTTATATCTATGGTTACACGCAACCATCCTTCATCACATCAAATTATTATTTTTCACGAAAGTCTAGCATAGGCAATGAACCTCTTTTTCCCTGAAAAAAGTTCTCAACTGACACGCAAAGTTAACAGGCGGTTGTTAACCTGAAACAGTTAAAAGGTCGAACAAACCGCATTGAAGGGCAACCTGGTTAACCCCATGAGTGGGCCCTGGGTATCGCCCCTTACCTATGCAGGAAAATAGAGTCATAATATATAAGCATAATCAGCCTATAATGATCCCACAGGCCTCCTCTCAGTGCGAGGGAGTGGGCCGTTATCCACCACGCGGGCCCAGTGCGGGTTGGTAGATGTCACATGACTTCGAATTTTTGGTTCTAGGACATGGCGGTTTCCTCACGATGTTTTCCTTCACCGGTTTGAGAGTAGTGGTGATGAAATAATTTACACAAAGTAAAGCGTCTGTCTGGGTTCGCACCTACTGACGGGGGGTCCGCTGTGGTTATATAGTCTTTGGCTAGGACCGATGCCTGTCGGGGTCTCGGGAAAGTCCGAAAGGGATACCGTGGGGCCCCTGGCAACGTACAGGCAAAGTAAGGAACACGGGTAGGTTTTAGTCAGTAAGAGTGCGCCCTCCGCTCCACCCAGAGCGGGAGAAGTTATTTGATAATTACCCACCCAAAAAAAATAAAAGAGGTTCGAGCCTACGACCTTACAACTGGTACGGACTAGACGCGGCCGTTACCACTGCGCCACCACTGCTCTCAGGAAAGTAGGGTTGCTATATGAAAATCCAAGACTACAACATTATCTTGTCCTGGTCTGCGTAGCATGTCTTCTTCTTCTTCTCTATTACCCGTCATTTCAATTGTCAGCCCCTTACCAGCCATATCATCTTTCTCAAAGTCCATTCATATTTTCAAGACAATAAGGCTACACTGCTACAAGAATCGTTTGGCGTTCGAATGACGTTAACAGGGGGCGCAGTTGGTGAACATTTACGCAATTGTTTTGTGAAACGTCACTTGAAATGTAAGTATTCTAAAAACAAGATGGTGGCGTTAGTTCCGATTTTGGCCACGCGCCAAAAGATCCTTATAGCGCTTTACAATATCTGAGTAAAAACCTCTCTCTCGATCTATGAAAGCAAAGATCGTGAGCACAGTCGCTAGACAGCCAGCCTCACAGTCACAGTTGTCAACATTTATAGAATACCTTATTTAACCCTGTTTTGATTCAAGACAAAGCTGTTGTCTCATAATTCTCGTGCCCTTATCACAATATATTTGGGGCCGGCGCAACATGCCTTTTTCTTCCATAGTTCTCTGTTAGTCGTCATCTCGGTAGTCGCCCCCTTTCCAGCCAATATCCTCTTTCACACAGTCCATCCATCTTTTCTTTGGGATGCCCTTATAGCTCCACATTCGTACTCAAAACTTTCCTCAAGACATACTCCTCATTCCTCCGCATCACATGCCCATACCATGACAACCGATTTCCACACAACTTTTTAGTCATAGGTTCCACTTTCAGGCTTTCCACGTTCTGTCTAAGATAGACAAAATTGATTTGTTTCTAGTGTGGATACTGCTAAAAACCTTGGTGTTGTATGTCTCTATTGATTCAATCCTATATCTTATCCTGTAAACGATGTCTAATATCCAACTAATGCCCTATGTTATTTTGTATCTGCAATAATTTCGTGAGGCTCTATAGCCTCGTTTACGGCCACGAGCGATGCGACTTGCGTTAACCGACGCGACTTGCGTCTTGCACGCGCGTCACCTGTTTCCGTCTGTCGATCAGCAAGTCGCGTCGCCGTGACTCGCAGCATGCTCTAAAAAACTTCTTTCATTTATTTTCTCCGAAGTCGCTTTTCCAAACGCTTGTCGCTCGAGCGTGTAGCTCGAGGCCACGGTGTATGAGAGCAATCTTGGCGCAGATCCAAAAATATCAAGACCAATTCAATCTGTTTTTTAAGTCTTTGATCTTGAACTTTAATAAAATCAATGCTATACTAGTTTAAAAATCAAGTAGGTACTAGACAGGTTCTGTCTAGTACTTGATTTTTAAACTAGTTTTGTTGTCACCAAAAAGACTAGTTATAAGACCTTGAGAAAAAACGTTATTAAGGCTGTGTCGTATGAAATCAACCTTGAGTTCCAGACTTATGTACCTAATACCTATGCTTAGGTAAAAGGCGTCAGGAAGCCCTATCAAGCCATGCATGCCTCACGTAACTTCTAAATATAACGTATTATAATAACGTTAAAACATTGTTTTAGTTAACGTGAAGCCGTGTCTGCAAACATGTCCCTTACGTAATGTTTTTTTGCTTTCATAAGAAGAAAGGTTTATTAACCTCTATTTCCCTTCTTTGGTACACGCAAGGTTATGTAATGGTTAACTTCAATATCTGATTGTCAACACGACAATATTCGTTTGGTTAGAAGTCATCAAGTTTTTCGATTCAGTAAGAATAAAGGAAACTATTAAAATCCGCGGCTTGCAAATGTAATGACGTGTCTTTCGATGGATAATTTTATGTTTAGTTGATCAATACTTACATAAGCTACCAACATCCCCACTTATTTAAAAAAAAAAACATCTCTGCATGATTACCAGAGGCTCAACAAAGATCACGTAATTTAATGATATTTAACTGGCATTTACCGAAATCATTTCCAATGAAACGATGATTACATTTCGCGGTCACGTCAATTACAGTTTAAAGTAACTGTATAAAATGAATGCCATCACCGTAACACCAAAAAAAAACAACAACAAAGAACGCATAATTTCCTTATAACCATATATTAAGATGTGGGTCACTAAATTATAAATGTCTATCCACACATAGGGGCCGTGCCCGGGCCGTAGACCGGCCGAGCTTAGTTAGGGACTCAAAAACATATCGATGCGTAATACGTGAGCTCGTTCACACGCGTCCGAGTCCGGGCTGGCAACGAAAGAGCTTCAGTGCCTGCCTTGTGTGTACCACGGCCCTGTCACATCCCTAATTGCGTACACGATCAATCACAATCTGTTTCATTTTGGTAGTTCAACAACATTCATTGCGTTATTTACGTTGTTGAGCAGACAAATTCTTCGAACATATGAAGCAATGGATTGGCAATATCCTTCAAAATGATTCAGATTATGATTGAACGTGTGTTACGCAAATAGGGTGCTGATATATTTGAATAGCCTTTAAAATTAACCCTTTTTGACTAGAAACAATGACATTTACTTAGATACTTACCCCCCATAACCATATTTTTTGTTGCCTTGTTTGATTTAGTATTATGTATCTTCAATTTAAATGTCACGTCTCATTTATGGCTAAGGGTATTTGGCGCGTGGCCAAAATCAGAACTAACGCCGCCATCTTGTTTTTTCAATACATTTCACAAAACAATTACGCACCATGCTAACCACCAGCGGCAGCGCCTCTCTGTCAATGTCATTGGAGTGCCACAAGATCCTTGTAGCAGTGTTATTCTTAAAAGATGTGTGCTTCTTGGCTCAATCCACATCTTTCCCTTTTCCTTTCCATACGCGGTACGAGTTAAGTAAATAGAAGATAGTAATTAGTAGATAAACTCTGCTGAGTTTATCTGCTAGCTTCGTTCTTTAATATAAATATTCACTGATTGTTACACATCAATGATTGTTAAACAAACACATTAAGTACGGTATGAACATTAAAATAACACAACTAAAAAGTGTATGTGACCCAGACATGTTACATGCAAGTAATCTTCTAAAGAATGCAGTCTGCAGTTGTTGAAATCATTGAATCTTTTTCTTTCTTTCAATCAAACTGCCGGTGAAAGTTCACAGTGGCATGTCACTATTGATTTTAATAATGTAATCATCATAATGAAAAGGTAATTGGGAAGAAATGCCGTTTATATTACATTCTAAACTGAAATGATTTGATGATTTCTGATGCAAATGCGATGTCAATTAATAAACAGTTATATGACCCATTTATACTTTTTTTGTTTTTTTATATGTTCGCCCCTATAACATAACTGGCGAAATGTGGGTGTACAATAAGGTACTTATACCTCTGCCTAACCCATCGAGGATTACAGGCGTGATATTTTGTTATGTTTATATAACCTTAAACTTGATAACCAGCACTCCGAAAGTGTTAGCTGACAAAGTTTTGGATATACGTCTGCGCAGACTGGATACTGGACAGATTATCTCTCTATGAAAACAAAGATGGATGTAACTAATATTTTGTTAGAATATTTTTATTTAAAAGATTGTTCATAGAGTTTCTTGCCCGGTCTTTTCCATAGGAACCTACCACGCTTTGGAGTGGGTAACATCTTTCCGATTGAACGACTCTTTAACAATTCAAAAGTGCCTAAAGTTCGTTTAATTGGAAGAAATGCTTTGAGTTTGAGTTTGTTGACGTTCAAAAGTGCCTTTTTGTGCCTAATTGAAATAAATTATTTGACTTTGACTTTGACTTTTGTCAAAAATGTACCAAAAACCAGTTATGAACTTATGACACAAGAAAAACTGTTCTCACTATGATAGTAGGTCGGTTCAGTTTTGAACAAAAGAACTTAATGCCCCTTCTATTACAAGTCAACTAAATTATTTTTGTGTAAACAGATACAGAGCATTCTTTCGTTGGCCAAACTGCCTGGCCGTTGGCTCAATGTCAAGAATATTAAGAAAAGTACGAACGCTCTTGCTCTTTACTGGTTCTATGTTCGTTTGGTCTAAACAGACCTTTACAGGAACCTGTTTTATTTCTAGTGTGCGCACTACCTAATAAAGTCATTATGCTCCTAATTAAACCTTCTTTAAAAAGGTTGGGTGTTCCTAAATTAAACGAGAACTAGAAGAAGCAAAAGAGGTATGTAAGTATCGTAGCAGGTGGCGTTATGTAGTTTCTGCCTACCCTCATTGGAAGAAAGCGTGAGTTTATGTATGTGTAGTAGGTACCTAAGTTAGCGTAGGAAGATAAAATGTTCGTAAATCCAATTTATATTAGTATTAAAACTTTCGATCCCACCCAATTTTGCATGGAACTCATACGCCATGCCGCCATACATATTGGAAGTGATCCCTCCAGGAGGGTTGCCGGCTTTACGTTTGCGCTAAAGTTAGCCATCGGGGACGGTCAACGTCATTAGGTTTAAAACAGTTGACAGTTGACAGCGCCGTGTGTGTGTCGCTCTCGAGAATTATTTTATAGTAAAATTGTTAATACGGACTTTACAGTTATAAAGTATGTGTTTAAATGAACATTATGTGATATCACATCCTTAAAATATGGAGAACAGTGTTTAATTGATGGATTTTTAACGTTTTAAACAATATTTGGTGTGCGGATTAGTGCAGTGATAAAAACAAATTGCGGGTGGCGGGAATTCGAAGTGCCGCATCGCGCTCTTTCACTCTTGCGCGAAATAGCTATCTTGGTCTCTGTCGCTCCGATATCCGAGAAGTTATGATGGATTGTGATGTTTGTAACAGAGAAATGAATATAGGCGAGTCTATTGAATGTAATGGATGCAAGAAGAAATACCATTATAGATGTGTGAATATAACCCCGGCAGCGGCGGTTAAACAGAAGAGTACTTTTAAGTGTGCCCCCTGTTCCAACGTGACTCAGCGTATACGAGTATCAGATGACACACCGGTACGTAGCAGTCAGGCTGCTGGATTCATAGACCGAGTAAATGAGTCGTTTGAGGTAAATCTTACTCCGGAGAAGGCGCAGTTGATGACATCGGACGAGATTATTGAGCAAATTAATAGAGTAATCCTGGCTAAAATTAGTGTTTTTGAAACAAATATTATACAGGAGATTAAGTCCAGTGTGGCTGTACTAGCATTAGAAAATACTAAACTAAGACAGGAATTAATGGAAGCGAAAATGAAATGTAGTTCCTATGAGCGTCAAATACACAGCTTAAAAACCGAGGGACTATTAGCTCGAGAGAAAAAAGAAAATTACGGTACCAATAACCAGACCCAACAACCAATTCAGGTACAAGTACCTACAGTATCGAAGTGTACGACTGCTCCCATGACTGCATCGTCACAAACGAAAGTTCGCGACCGCGAGCATGGAGTGCAAGCAGCTATGCCTCCGCCGCCGCCACCGCCGCCGATGAATTACGCAGCGGTGGCCAAGAATGCAGCGATTATAAAAGTTGACGATACCAATAATAGTAATGGTTGGATCGAGGTGAGGAAAAATAACAGACGAAGTAATGCAATAGGGAAAGGTGGTAATAACTCGATTAGTTCTTTAAAGGCAGTTGAACGCCGGAAGTTTTTACATGTTTGGAGACTAAATAAGAGTACTACTGAGGAAGATCTAATGGAACACATTAAAGTGACACTTGGAAAGGACTCGGAAGTCACCATCGAAAAATTAAAACCTAAAACGGTACGAGACTATGCTTCATTCAGGATTGGGGCTACCATAAGCAATTATGAAAAACTTTGTGACCCGGAGATATGGCCAGTAAATGTGGAATATAGCGAATGGATTTGGTTTCGTCCCAACGCTAACACAAACCAACCGGAAGCCTAATAGTCATTATAACATTTTTTATCAAAACGTCCGAGGACTGAGAACTAAGACAACACAGTTTCTATCATTACTGGAATCATCAGGATCAGATTTTTTTGCCATTACCGAATCGGGCCTTAATGAAGCGATTAAGAATGCCGAGTTTGGACTTCCTGGCTATCAAGTACTGCGCTGCGATCGGGCGGATGGGCGTAAGCAGGGAGGCGTATGTTTAGTGGCCACACCGCGGTTCGAGTTGCGACGAGTGACTGTACCAGGTGACATTAATATAGATAGTCAAAAGTTTGAGTTAGTTTGTGCTGCTGTTTATAGACAAAATTGTTTCTTATTTACTTGTTGTATCGTGTATATACCCCCCGGGGCTGACGACAGTGAATATTTATTGATGTTTAGCATTTTAGAAAAACTAAGTGTCAAGTACAATAATAATTTAATTATACTAGGAGATTTTAATATGTACTCGTGCAATAATAATATTTCCAATTATTATGAATATTTAATGGCATTCTGTGAGCTTACTCAGTACAATACAGTACCTAACTGTAACGACAGACAGTTGGACTTAGTGTTGAGTGCGCGCGGTGGCGTTACGGTGAGCGCGGCGGACGAGGGCCTGCGGCCCGTGGACGCGTACCATCCCCCGCTGGCCGTGTGCGTCGAGCGCGGCGCGCGCGCCCCCGCCGCCGCGCCCCCCGCGCCAGCCCCGCCCGCGAGCGTGCCGCCTGCCTCACATACACCGCCGCGTACGCGATATTTTCAATCTCAATCTTTAACAACTCGCAGGCTATGGAATTATAATAAAGCTGACTTTATTAAAATGTATGATTTAATGACTGAAATGGACTGGAGTGATATCTACGATTGTCATGATCCCGATGTAGTTTTAGATTTATTTTACAATAAAATATACGATGTTTTTGATAATTGTGTTCCCCTAAAAAACAGAAATAGTTCATTAAAATGCAATAGATATATTTACCCAGTTTGGTATACTGCTGAAATTATTAGAGATATAAAAATTAAGTACTTATTACATAAGAAATACAAACGCAGTAAATCACGCAACGATTATGAGGAGTTTGCGCGATATAGGGCGAGAATAAAAACCGAAACTGCTCGAGCGCATGATCAGTACAGTAACCGCGTGCAAGGCCACTTGGCAAAGGATCCGCGAGCGTTTTGGGAGTATATTAGGTCCAGGAAAGGTGATTCTAATCAGCGCAAGATAATTAAGGACGGTCGGGTATTGTCAGACTACGAATGTGCCGAGGAGTTCGCTCAGTTTTTCCAGTCGGTTTACAATCCGCAACCTCCTGAACTGAGTGTGGCGGCGGCGAGTGGTAGCGCAGCGGCGGGCGCGGCGCCGGCCGCCCGCGCGCACCTCGCGTGCGTGGCGGCCGCTGACGTGCGAAGCGCGCTCACACGCTTGCCGCCTAAACGCTCAGCAGGCCCGGACGGTATTCCTGCATACATTTTCAGTGATTGCCGTGCGGTATTGGTGGAGCCTTTGCTACACATATTCAATGTCTGCATAATGACCGCTACCTTTCCGGAGCGGTGGAAACTCACTCGGGTTGTACCCGTGCCGAAGGTTAGCAGAGGTTCAGCACCCAGCGATTATAGACCTGTAGCGATATTGTGCACTCCAGCTAAAGTGTTCGAGTCGATAATTCACAGTAGCTTGTATCCGCAAATCAACGCTCTGTTGTCCGACGCGCAGCACGGTTTCCGTCCTGGGCGAGGGACAACAGGGAACTTGTTGGATCTTATGTCACAAGTAGTGCCGTCGGTGGATGCTGGTCAGCAAATAGATGTTGCCTACTTCGATTTCCGGAAGGCATTTGACACAGTTGATAACGACGTTCTTTTAGCTAAATTAGCCGGTGTAGGATGTACACCTCACACATTGACGTTTTTCTCCTGTTATTTACGAGATCGTTGCCAGTACGTCGACTGTAGTGGACAGCTCTCTGAGCCCTATTTTACGCGTTCAGGTGTCAGCCAGGGCAGTAATTTAGGGCCTCTTCTTTTTATTTTGACAATTAACGACCTTCCGAAAGTAGTCAATAAATCTACACCGTTGTTGTTTGCTGACGACTTAAAATTAGTTTGTAAAATAAATCAGAAAACAGATCATGACATATTACAGCAGGACATTAATAATGTAGTAGAGTGGAGTATTAACAACAAATTATACTTCAATGTAGCCAAGTGCTCGGTGCTATCATTTACACGCGCGCGCGACCCGAGCCATTATCAATACTGTATGGATGGAACACAGTTGCAACGAGCCTCAGAGGTTAAGGATTTAGGCGTGCGCTTTACTTCTGATTTAAACTTTCGCTTACATATAACTGAGGTTTGTAAAAAAGCATACCGCAACTTAGGGTTGGTCTTACGGTTAGCGAACCAGTTCACGAACATCCGTGCTCTGAGATCACTGTATGAAGCGCTTGTAAAAAGCCATTTAGAATGTAATGCTGTGGTCTGGTCACCTCATGAAGTTAAATACAAATACATGCTAGAACGTATACAGAATAAATTTGTCAGATTTTTGTATTTGAAGCAATACGGCGTGTATCCAGGATATCCGTTGTTGTATCCAACTCTATTTGTGCTGGGCATGGTAGGGTATTATAGGCTGGAAGTCAGAAGGGAAGTCGCTCTGGCTACTTATTTATTTAAGATATTGCGCGGTAAGACGCATAACCCAGAGGTGCTGGCGACAGTTAGGTTGTGTGTACCGGACGGGCACGCTCAGCGGCGCCGCCGGCCGCCGCTGCTGTGTGTGCCGCCCGCACGCACCAACCTGCTGCAGCGCGCGCCGCTGACGCGGGCGCTGCGTGCGCTCAACACTTTGTCACAACAGATAGACTTATTTAACTGTACCCTGAATGAGTTCACACGGGCTGCATATTGTGTCAGTTGTATTGGTTTGAAATAAATTACTATTTTTAAATAAATGTTGACTGAATTAAAATAATTATGATAGTCTTGACTTGTTTTTGTTTATTAATTTTATTGTTGACATGTTTTGGTTCTTTTTTTATTAATATTACTGTTGACATGTGATAATTTACGTTAATTTAATTCAATCTAATCTAATATTGTATGACTTCATTTTATTTAATTGTGTTTTAATTTATGTATAATTTTATTTCATTTTATTATTGAATTGTTGTAGCATAACATATAAGCGTTTTGGGTAACTGTTAGCTTGTACTGTTCTCGAGAAATAAATAAATAAATAAATAAATAAATAAATAAATAAATAAATAAATAAATAAAAAACCGTGTTATAAAACACTGTAAAACGAAGTAAAATTGTGTTTTCAGGGGGTCTTGTCGCTATATGTAGTTTCCAACCTTTTAATTTTTTTATGAATATTACTCAGTTTGTAACGATGAAAAAAAAATGCTTGGATTTTAAAACCAACGCATATACTAAAAAATCTTGTTAAAATATATACTTATTTGTTTTTTTTTTCACTGATTATAATGCTGTATTCGCTAAGAAAAACCTATATTTTAAAAAATCATCAGGCATCCATATGCGACTAGGTGAACCCTCCAGGAGGCCTCCCGGCACTGAACTTGTTAAGGTCGGCTTCCCCCGAATAAGGTATTTTTAAGATTATATCATTTTAAGCCAGACAATGTGATTTCAGGTGAACGGTCCTCGATCGAAAAGTATTCAGTGACTGGAAAATGGAGCTTGAGGTCGTTCAGAGAACGGCGGGTAACATAAAAAATATACCTAACCGCTTATTAGTGTTTATTTATAAAGAGACGTCATCTTATAACGTCAAAATGGTTAAGAAGACGTCATTACTTTTGTTTAAGCAACGTTATAAATAAACTCCAATATGTGTGGGATCACTAAAGACAGTTTTCGGCGTGGTGAAATAAGTGTGGTGTTCCTAGTTGCAGACATAGCTCTTCAACTACGACCCCCCCGGCCCCCCTACTGGATTAAAATAAGCGCAGCGCACTTGAAAATTTTCATCCTGAGCCTCAAACTCTAAACTGCTTCGTACTGAACATATTTTGACCGTATTTAGGATATCATTAAAAATTAATTCTTAAGATTTAGGGGGCCGCCAAGACCGGGGGCCCGGGGTGATTTGTCTTGACACAATTCTGGGGTATTTAATCTCTACGTCTAATTGCTAACTTCAGATAAACCTAATGGGCACTTATGAAACGTCAGAAACTAGGAGCACGGTCTCATTTGGTCGTTTCCTATGGAGAAGAGCCGGCAAAAACTCCACGGTTCATCCGCATAATTATAATAAAAGCACATACTTAGTCTTATTATACGTGTCGTTTGCGCATGTGTGGCAAACACATCCTACGTGGCTTGTTGCCACGCAAAGTATTTATTTGATTTATAAGATAGGAAAAAATATCACTGGTCGACCTAGACACAGCCCAGGATGGGGTCATGACCCGCATGACCCAACCCCCCCCCCGGGATCCGCCCTTGATCACACTTCACCCTAAGGCAAAACAGGTGCTAAATAACGTTTATAGATCTCGGCGTTAGTCCATGGAAATTTTAATTTGCCTGGAATATTACTACTAAGCTTGATTGAATAAAGTTTGTTTAAACATTCTCTAAGATAACGATTTCCTTCCGTGACAGACAATATCAGTATTACCTAATCTTATCGTTTAGAACAAATTGATTCAGACTATGATGATAGGTAAAACTAAATAGTAAATGATCATCATACACATACTGTTCTACTTTTCAACTCTTCGTTTAAGAAGTCTTTCATATTCAAGATTCAAGATCGCACTTTGCTAAGTATTTGCATTTCATACCAATATGAACCTTAATCGTAAACGAATAATGTTCATATTCCGTTCGTATAAGCGAATGTCCCCGACGACCCTCTCACGAGCAGTTCTGCTACTATTTCAGCTCTGCTACTATTACTAAGTACAATGCCTCACAGACCTGTGACTTATCGGATCATGTGCGTATTGTATAATTATCACTTGCTTCAAAAACGGTGAAGGAAAAGATCGTGAGGCAACCGGCATGCCTGAGATATTTCTCGACAACATGTGAAGCCAAGTCAGAGGCCCATGGGCGGCTTTAAAAATCTGACACCAGGTTAGTCACTAACCACACGTACAGTGTTGCATTAAGTCTGCGGCGCGTGAGTCGCCGACGCTACGAAATTTTGCCATTTTAAATATTATATTGTATATATTTAAGACTTACTAATGTGTCTATTTTATTTTTGTCTTATTTTGTTATTTCTCTATATGCTGCACCGGTTGACATCGTCATGTCAACGCCGGCTGTCGCTGAAAACCAGCGCTGGGGCTCTGTCTCGCAAAGGGTCACAGCATTATGCTGAGCGATGGCCGTTTTGCGTGGGTGTGACGCATATTTACCCCCACATTGTTATTTTCGTGTTCTGTTCTTTCTTTGCGTCATGTGTGCCGCAAATAAACGTATTTTCATTCTTCTTTACAGAATGAGACCAAAATTTCAAACATAAAGTAAAATGACCAATCTATCTTTGAAAACATCTTCCTAAATCTCGATTTTGAATGTAAACGAACCAGCATGCAGCATCATTCCGTATCGAAAGGGGTCACTTCTAACAAAAGCTGCCATGAATGGAGAATAAAAATCCATTCCGCCCATTGTGGGTCCGAACGTGAGAGCACACAATGCTACTGAGGAAATATACGGCCCATGACAAAACAGAGTCGTATAGCTTGAAATATATGCTGTTTGTTCGCCATTAGACATGGATGGTAGTGATTAAAAGCTTTAGACATGGCGCACACTATGCGACATGTGACTGCGACAAATTGGCAACTAGATGCAACGACAGGCTGCTGCCGACAATTTCTTTCACACTTGGCGTCGCGTTGCAGAGTCGCAACGTAAGTCTAGGGAAGTCACACGCTCTCGCTACTTATCGCAGCGACTAGCCGCACGGTGCACGCGCACACCCGACGACAGTCAGACAGATTGCGCTTCGCTTTCGCATGAAGGCAAATGCAACTAGATGCTCCAAATACAAGATAAACAACACGACCGTCTCCCTCAAATACTCAAAAAAAATACCGCTTACTGCACGACGTCTTACGTAACGTCTAGTCGCAGACGCAACTAACAGCTCTAAGTCTAGTCGCAGCAACAAGACGCAGATGCAAACGGCAACTCTACGTCTTGCTGCAGCGACTAGGTGCACAGTTTGAACTGGTACTTAGTTGCCAAAACTGTAATGTGGCTTTGTTATACCAATGAGATGGAAGTAAATTTACAGGTATAGAGTATGTAGTTAAAAGACTCTACCTATAGGTACCAACCTATTGTGAGAGCTAAAACTCTTTTACCCTCAGACAAATGATGGCAAAGTCCACTTTAGAGCGGTTAAAAACACCAATTTATTTCAAATGGTAATATTTTTATTAGCTAACTGCTAAGGAGACCCTTCATGGTTTTTTAAGAGCAAATTCGATTTGGAGAAAAACTTTTTGTTTTCTTTTGCTTTCAATTTGTACAGAAACACCTATTATTACCACATGCACATCTTGGGCAAAACGAGAGTAACCTCCAAACTCATTTATTTTGCCTGCTGTACATTTGTAATTATCCCACAACCTCTGCTTACCACGGCAGCAGTTATTTGTCTGTATTTCAATACTTCCCTTAAGATATCAAACACATTTTCACATTTTTTTAAGTTATTTATCTACCCCATTATCATGCAAACAAGTACACTGATTTGCTTGAAAAGTTTTAAAAGAAGACATGTTTAATTTTACCAAGAGAAAGCGAAAATAACTTGAAATAACGTACGTATAATCAAAAGGCAAAAAATAGCGAAATCTTAGAGATTTCGAACCCATCTTTCCCAGTTAATTTTACGAGTAAAAATAACATGCAAATTGCACACAATGTAAAGAGAAAAGAAACAGCGCAACCATCACCAAATAGGCTAGAGCTATGCCACAGCACTTAGGCTTCGACTCCTCAAACATTCAAACTCGAGACCTTTGGAATAAGAGGTGACAAGGAGTAAGCCTTACCGCCGTGGTATACACCCAGCTTTTTTATTCGATTACAAAGCAAAGAACAATCCATTTTGACATTAAAACCCAAAACTACTAACTCTAACATTAAAATATCCATCACCGAAATTAAACCCATCACCAGACCACTTAAAATGGCCACCACTGCACAAAATGACCACCTACTTCCAACATAATTGTCCATGCTCTCCTTCCTGACGATGACTGAAGACATCTTGGTGGCATAGACGATACAGCTGTCTAAAAATGACGAGTGGGGGGCGACCACCAGGATAGGCGCCTCTTTTCGGCTAGCCTGCCTCCCTCGGATGGTGATCGCCATACCGCCGGCCAAGTACGACATTTTCCCGATGAAGCATATTAACGGCTTCAGGGCCCTATAAAAATAAAATAGCAGTTCAAATGTTGTTCTACAAGTCTTGAGACAGCCAAATTCCCCCGGATTTACGATAGCACAAACGTTGAGTAACTTGCTCGCTTTAGTATTCATTATGTCAGATCAACCCATACTAAATGAATTGACGGGTTTATGAGAATTTTGATTTACCAACTATTGTGAACGTGTCACCGTGTCACGCTAGTCACGCAATGACACTGACGGTATGTTAGAGGATCCGACCTAGAAACGACCTTCAGCCATGGATGAAAAGTATTTTAAATCAAATTTAGTATGTTAGAAAATTATATCGCGAGTGGGTTGGGTAAAAAATTCCTGGCCACTGTGATTAATAAAAAATTCCATGCCTTTTTTTAACATTACAAAATGACCAATGAAAATAACTTTTCAATGAGAACCTTTACTACTAAGTCGACTTTTACCAATTGTTAGTCAATTCGGAGTTAATGAAATAATGATCTAAATAGGTGACTACTTGGCCACCTAAGTTTAGGAATGTTTTTGGCGCCCAATAGCCATAAGTGATATAACAATGGATAGTGCTTTTTAAGAGAAACATTTGTTACTAAAAACAAATTAATCGTAAAACGAAAGAGTGAAATTTTTGAAAAAAAGGTAATTTTTAATTAATCATAGTCTGCATAGAATATTTTAACCAACCCACTCTCGACATTATTTTTTAACATACTAAATTTGATATAAAATACTTTTCATTCATTAAACAAATGGGTGAAGGTGATCTATAGGCTAGTATGTGTATTTTTTTACTAATACCTAAATAAGATCCTATAAATAAAATAGCAGAAGATAAAATAAAAGACAGAGTACAGGGCACTTAGAAAAGGAAATACAACTTCATATTCTTGCGGCCAGACTATTTTACGACAGCCATTTTTTTTTTAAATAACATTTTATTGGTGAAGCAGAATCTGCATAACATAACAATTGACGAGCCGACAACTGATATTAAACATCCCTAATAATCAGGCAAAACAGGAAATTAGACGGATAAGTGTTAACTTCATCATCTGTCTCATTTCGTGCCATCCTTTTAAACAGACCACAATTTGACTTGACCACTATCAATTAGAGTCTTAATTTTCGGAACAAGGATGCAGACTGTATTCTTTTGCAATGCACACTATATTAACCATGTCAATGGGTTGTTAATATAGCGGTGCTACCGCTGCAACAAAGTTACGGCGTGCGGACACTTACATACGCTGCCGCCACCGCCGCCGCTTCAAAGACCTGTTGTCAAGGAGTTTATTGCTCGTTCTGCTCCATCAGTAGGAACCTACTACGTTTTGGAATGGGCAACTACCTTCATCTTTCTGACAGACCGACTGACCCCTTGACAATTCGAAAGTGCCTGTAATTGGTTTATTTGAAATATAATGCTTTCGATTTTGAGTTTGAGTTTGTAGGCGCACCTGTCAACCCAGATATGGAACGACGGCCGCGAAGCGCCCGTTTTATAATAGTATTGTAATGAATAAGTCAAAACAGATGGTTTCCTTGAACAAGGTCCGTGAAAGATTCAACATGGCCTAATTTTTAAGAATGAGAACATTGACCGACATCTGGAAGGTGACGTTGCCTTGTTCTCAAAAACAATATTCAATTTGTCATCAATATTATAAAGGAGAAATTAAATATTAAAAATATGGAGAGGAGTATGCAAGGATCGTAACAGCACGCGTAGCATGACCACCGTAGAAACGAGTTTTGTCGACGGAAGAATAGACCAAATGACAGTTAAACAATCACAATCTGTCATTTTGTCTATTCTTCCGTCGACCAAATAAAACCCGTTACTATGGTAGTCATGCCACGTGTGCTGGTGGAGTTCAGTATAGTTTCTGCCTACCCTCGTGGCGTGAGTTTATGTATGTATGTAATAGTACCTATGTATATATGTATTTATAATATTGAATATACCAAAATAAAGTTGTTGTTATTGAAGGCCGAACTAGTTTTCAAAGTTCGGTTTATTTTATTTTCATAAACTAAGAAATAAAATATGGTACCGTTGGGTAATTTTCCTGTCAGTTATATAAAGAAATATGTAGTTTATTAAACGCATGCAAAGGGTGTTACACAGCGCGACCTGCCCTAAGCCCTAACTTATTCATTTCATTTGTAAACTAACGTCCAATAAGCACGCTAATACGTTGTTATAAAATATTTTATCATTTTCTCGTTTCTAGTCTTTAGCTTTACACTATGTTCACAATTAAATTCTTAATACAACAAATCTATAAAAAGCAGATCTATAAAAAAATCTCCCTTTTACGTGCAGGTTTTTCGGGTTTTGAAACCAGAGTAAGTTCGCTCTATCTCTTAAATACGATGATAATTATGTGCGTTAAAGAGATATAAAAAACCTTGTTCTCACATACATGTTAAACATGCATTCTCTGAATACAGATACTTTGTTAGATTATCTGTCAAATTCCAGGCATAATAAGCTTTGTCACAGTATTTAAAGCTAGTGGCTTTAACAACTCTCGAGCGATTAAAAAGCCATACAGTATATTCTGCAGTTATTGCTCATTGCCGAGACGATGAATATCATCGATTTGATTTTAAATTATAACGAACATTGTAAAATAATGATCAGCGTAATGATTTTGTCTCGGAGTGACATTATACCTACATTATATTATTAGTATTCTCATGCCAGTGGCTAAATAACAACAGCCGCACGGGCCGATCGAAGGTTAAGCTACGCTTTCCAAGGTCTGTCCGTGGATGGGTGACCATCCGTTACGTATCGAGACCCCTCAGTGCCTCGGAAAGTACGTCCCGACTGTTATTTGTATCTTTAACAGTCGTGGATGGCACTATCTATAACTGGGTTGTGTCACTCCATGTAAAATTTAAAAAAAACCGGTTAGACTGGAAGTCAACCCCAACATAGTTGAGAAAGGCTAGGCAGATTAAGGTACCATTCCGTACCCGACCATAGGCGGCAACTGCAGGCGACGTGTCGCCACGACTGGTTTCTATGAATTTCTAAGAAATACCTTCCGTACCTAGCGATACGTCGTTGGCAGCTACGGGCGAGTGACAGGCGACACGTGCAGCCCGACCGCAGACCAGTAGTTCCGCCAACGCTCGAGCCATAACACGTTTTTCTATCTTGTATCTACCGGCTGGAATACGGGGTGCTGCCGCCTGCGGTCGGGTTCGGAATCATGACTGCAGCGACATGACGCCGCGACACGTCGCGTGCAGTTGCCTCCTGCGGTCGGGTACGGAATGGTACCTTTATGGTGATGTTTAAGACAAACGTGATGATCTGTTTTTATCTCTACTTTTACCATCTCTTGCATGCTGACAGTTTGTGTTGTTGTTATAACTTATCAAAGTTATCAAACACTTGAAATTGATATTTCTTGACAGAAATGATTTCAGTAGATCATTGTCAACAGTTCATTGTTATTTCATGGCCGATGGCTTAATAGCTCAAGAGCCTCAATCTGTGGCCTCGACCGCAACATCTAAAGAAGTGTACCTAATTAGGCAGTTCGGTACAATAAGCAGTAGTTCTCGACAGGGCGCGTATTTTGAAAGTGGTATTCTCTCTGGAACCCTGTTTGCTGATTGCTAGAACCCTGGTAAGGATACTTATGCACTCCTTTTCAGGGATCCGTAGTCAAATGGCAAAAACGGAACCTTTTTTTACCGGAAGTTTCGTCATGTCCGTCTGTCCGTCCGTCCGGAATGTCCGGATAAGACAGAGCCATCTTACTCGGTGACTATTGGAACTGTCTTGAAAATTGTGAAGAAGGTGTATTCTGTGGCATTTCAACGCGAGAGTAACTTGCCACGGGACGGGACTATCTTGCTCGAGCACAACTGTCAAAAATCTACGAATGACTGAAAACAGTGAATAAAAAGCACTTTTATTCACTATTTTGGTATTTGAATTTAGAACACACCAATATATCTCGACCTCCATCTCAATGCTGTACAACCTCCTTGCGAAAAAATACTCGATACAAACTCCTTGTGCAAAGAATACTCGACATACAAACTCCTTGTGCAAATAATTCCTCGAGATTTGATTGGTCGACATTTTCAACAAGGAGTTTAGCATTAGAATAATAATATACTATTTTACCATTGCCGCTCGAAAAAGGGCATTTTATTCATCTATAACAGTGAATAAAAACATTTGAATTTGGAACAAGCACGAGTTATAAAAATTAAGTACAAAAAAATTAATGAAACTTGCTGAAAGTACCTACAGACTGGCTAGATGGAGCTTTAGAGCTACACAATTAAAATTAAAAAGAAATATCCCGCCAATGTTTTTAGTTAGGTTCTTTTCTATATTATGTTAGCGTGGTTGTTTTAATGTCATTGCATAATAAAATGAGTTCTTCCAGTGACGAAAATGAGACACTGACTCCGGAATAATTTCGTTCTAAAGCAGCTTTATGTGATAAATATAAATAACATAACATCACGCCTTGCTTCCCCGAAGGGTTGGGCAGAGGTGTACCTGTAGTACAGACGCCAGTAGGTCAACCTACCCGAAACTGTCAAATATTCCCAATCAACTTTGAACCTTATGCTTTAGTAATAAAGTTGAAAATCTATTAAAGAAATTTGACAGATTGTAGTAGGTTGATGTGCTGGCGTCTGTACACACACATTTCGCCAGTTATGTTTTTAATGCCCATGTAATAGGGAGCGAGCCTATTGCAATCAACCGGGCGCAATTCCAGACTCCGGGATGCTGCTGAGAAATTCCTGTTGGAAAAACCCAATAATACTTTTCCCGACCTGGGAATCGAACCCAGGACCTCATGCTCAGTAGTAGCGCTTGCGACCACTAGACCAACGAGGCAATCATATAAATACTACAACTACGGCAGATCAATATAAATACTATACTACTATTTATTTTCTCGCAGTCATTGGTAAAAAGTAGTGAACATAACTCGTGAAAAAAATTATTCATCTCGGTCCTTGTATCCCTCTCGCTCCGCTCAGGATTCAAATCTAGGATCCCTCGCTACGCTCGGGATTCTACTCTAGAATCCTTCGCTGCTCTCGGGATCCAACTTAGTCCCTCGAATATTTAATTCGAGGGACTAAGTTGGATCCCGAGAGCAGCGAAAAAGGGAATTTATCCCTTTTTTTCACTTGTTGTATAATCTACTGTTAATTTCGGTCGAAGTGTCGGTAGAACAAAAGTAAAATACAGAACAAAGACACCAACTTCCAAGATGAAAGTTATTTTCCACTTTGTACTCGTAGATTTATAACATAATCAAGATACACAAAGTGGATTAAATACGTATATCGAAGCTAACTCAAAAACGACTCAAACAAAGATAATAAAATTTATACGGAACCACCGCGAAAGCTTCCTCTACCGTTTGAAATAAGAATTTTCAAAATCGGTTCATAATTGACGAAAATAACGATGAACCATATAATACATACAGACGAACATATAACCTCCTTTTTTGAAGTCGTTTAAAGTCAAAATAAAGTGAAGCACACTGCTACACAAAGATCTTTTGACGCTCGGATGACGTTGACAGGACAGTCTCCGACAGGCTGTTGGTAGACATTTGTAAAATTTGTTTGTGAAGGCGAAATATCTCTGTTTTCTGTCAAAGCATTGTCACGCAACTCGTTGACGGGCAACATCTTTGACGTTTCATATCACTTGACATTTATAGGTAACAGAAAATTTGCCAAAATATTTCTATAGCAATCTTCCAACATGTAGTCCACTACATGTGTCGATGTTTGGAAAACCGTAACTTGAGATCCGTCTCAAAACTTACTCATGTTGCAAGCGCAAGCCGGTTGCCTAGTGACGGTGTGTTGTTTGGCGGTAGTAACACGGATCGCGTGGCGCGCCACGTGACCTCGCAGGTCTCGTGAGCCGCACGCGCCGCTGCACAATAATAATATAATCAATAATTCTAATAGGTATTTATTCACTAACTTGATCTCCGTATATATTTTTCGGGTGACCACTGAAAATCAGCGCTGTGCTGTGGGTAGCACAGCATTATGCAGAGTGGAAGCCTTCTTGTCACAGTCATGACGTGCAGCTGCCGAATATTTCTTTTATGTTTTTATGTTTATATTGTTGTTTTTTTTTGTATGCACGTGTTTCTGTGACAAATAAACCTATTTTTCTTTCTTTCTTTCAGTGTGAACGCAAATTCATCAAAACAAGTTATGAGATTTGTTTCATATGACAAGTTTAGAAACATCTACACGTTGAATGTTTTCTGGTGCAAACACATAGTAACACTGTACTTATTGACAAGATGGAGGCGTTAGTTCCGATTTAGGCCGCGCGCCAAAAGATCCTTTTACAACTGTACATGTCAGTGTCAGAAACAATCCAATTTGATGATGTCGGTTAGATACCAACTATTGTATAAATGTCTTTGGTTATTGCTATTTAAGTAGGTGGCATAGTTAACGTGACCATACGTCTCGTTTTGAACGGGATTGTCCCTTTTATTGGTTCTTCGTCCCGGTGCACGGTGTCCCCGAAAAAATCTGGAGACGAACAATTGTCCCGTTTTCAGAAGCCGTGGTTGGGTGGACGTGTTCAAACACTTTCACGCCAACAACCTCAAACATGAAAACTTTTGTATTTTAATTGAATATATCGTCACCCTCCCCGCTAACTGTCCTAACTAGCAATTGATATTATTCCAGGGCAACCGTTTTTCAGTCGGGCACTACAATCATGTCAATGAATTAATAACTTTTTATAAAAAAAGTTATTAATTATATTAAGTTTAGTTATTAATTATGTAATTTAAAGAGTAACTCTTTGAGTTAGTAGTTGCTCTAATGCGATAAGGCCATAAAACTTTTTTCGAAAAGTTATGAACGGTAATGTCAGTGCAGATACGTCAGTTTGTGAGATACAACAGTTAGCGGGGAGGGTGACGATATTTTACGTCTGCCCGGCACAAATGCACCATTAGAAAGAGTCTTTCTTTTAATGAATTAATTGTGGACGTCTAAAAAAGCCGAGTTACAGGTTACGGTCCTTATGGCGTTGTTGATAACTGACGTGAATATTAAAAAAGGTGCCAATAATTTTATTCTTACTTTAAATAATCACCACCTGTATTACTCGTAAAACAAATTTGTTCTGCTAACAAATTTAACCGAACATTTATCTTGCCTAACTTTTTAAATAGGTAATAAATAATTTTGAGTAAAAAAAAAATTTCATTGAGAACCTAGGCTGGTGTTTTCGAAATTGAGTTTCTTTTATGAATCGGCCCCACTAATTGAGATAAATAATTCGATGTCCCGTTTCGGGTCAAAAAATAAATGGTCACGTTAGCCATAGTGCCTCTTGCAGCCTACATATTTTAAATAGTTTAGGCTATATTTTTACATCTTCTACGACTGAAGTTTCTTTATTTTTAGGTACCTAGATACCTACCCATAATTTGTGCGAATTTAATCAAAGGCAATAATGCAAACATTAATCGGAAGACGTTATCAAGTACAGTCAGTGACAAAACAAATGTTATATTTATATTTACAACATCAAAATTTAGAGTTTTTACAAATACCGATTTACATAGATCTCCACATTTTTTGCGAGTGCAAAATACATAAAAACATGCAATTTTTATCACTGTCATTTTCGTGTTATACCTCTTTTAAACTGCAACTCGTTACATAAAAACTGACCTGTTCCTTTAACAACGACAAAAAAATCCAAAAATCATTTGACACGCCTAGTCAAAGCACAAAGAAACCGGTTTATCAGATAAATACCTACACTATGGCTTCCATCGACGTAAAGTAACGGTGTCAAGATGTTAGTACCTATTTAACAGACAGACAACGAGATTAATTTACCGACGACGATGAAGAACAACGTAACGTACAAAAGAAAAAACATGATACTATTGAGCATTATTGAGCACTATGCTCACAAGCAATGATGTCGCTACTGAGTGCCAATGTTAATTTTAATTTTATAAAAATTTTAAAATTTTTGTATTTAAATTGAATTAAGTTATTTTTATTAGTTATTATTTTAATTTAGTTAATGTTATTGTTATCAATCTGTATTATTATTATTATTTTTTTATATTTAGAATGCAATTTTTGTTATATTATCGGATCACATAAATAAATTACCAAAAAATAATGAATAACTTAAATTTTAAATTTCCGTTTTAGCTTTTATACTATGTAAAACCATAATTGGTGCATGTTGTGTTAGCCTGTAAGTAATTGTTGCACTTATAAACGTATAGTACGTTTATAGGAATTGATTATAAATGTATTGTGTAAACAATTGTTGGTTAACCTAAATAAATAAATAAAATAAAATAAAAAATATGATTAAATTACTAGATTAATGGGTTATGGGTGTGCTGCATTTCTAGGCCTGTTTCTTGAGCTGTGGGCCCACATAAATTAATACTAATAATACATTTTTTATTCACAAAAAACATAATTTTGAATAAAGTCATACAAAATGGTGTATACAAAAGGTAGGTAATGAGGTCAAGTCCAATAAGAGTAGGTACACTGCCCCCCAAACTAAGAAAATCCTGTATCTTGGGCGGCAGTGTCTTCGCATTACATTAAGGTCGAGCGATTATTGTGGGCATAGAAGTTAATTTAGAATGAGATATTGTCAAAGATAAGGTTATGTACTATTGAAAAGAAAACGTAGTGTAAGTGTAATCATCATAATCATAATCATTTATTTGCGTATCATTTATTTAAGTACAGATGTGTACTGCCGGGGTTGCGGGAAAGTCCGAAAGGGATACCGTGGCCCTAGGCAACGTACAGGCAACTGAAGGAACACGGGTGGGTTTTAGCCAGCAAGAGTCTGACATGCCCTCCCGCTCCGCTCAGAGCGGGAGAAGTTATTTGATAATTTCCAATAAAAAAATCAACAGATCAACAGATCCAGGTAAGTAAATCTTCAACAGTCTCATACTCTTGATCAGTTATCCACTCCTCTATTTTAGCTTTTACCCTGTAATCATCCAATTCAATAATATTTACTTTATTATTAACTTTTGTGTATAAATGAGAGCTAAGAATGTAATGCTGACGTCTAGCAAAAGCGGTCTTGCGGGTTTCGGCGTGTTGGGTCAGGTGGGGGAATCTTGGTGTGCTTTTTGAGTACAGATCGAAGCACAAACAGCTGCCTTACATTAAGTACTCTTACATCTGACTGATTTGACGACACGGTTGGCGCAGTGGTTAAGCGATTGACTGCTGCGCTGCGTGTCGCGGGTTCGATTCCCGCACGGTACAAATATTTGTATGACCTACAATTAGTTGTTCCGGGTCTGGCTGTTTGTGTATGTGAGTTTAAATGTTTGTAAACGCACCCACGACACAGGAGAAATTCCTAGTGAGGGGCAACGTTTAAAAAAAAAAAAAAAAAAAAAAAAAAAAAAAAAAAAAAAAAAAAAAAAAAATCTTTGTATAATTGTGAAGTAGGATAGCTGAAGTGCTTCTTTAACATCACCTTAAGAAACCTAGTCTTAGCTGCACCTCCCCATACTGTGATGCAGTAGATGACGGACAGGCAAATAGCAATATACACCATTCTAATCGTGTTGAGGTCGCTTGAAAGATGAAAACCTTTTAATATTTTTTGCGTATTAATGTAGGTAATGGTGGTCCAGTGGTCACATTAGCGCTGGAAGTCAAGGGGAGAGGGCTTTGCCCAGCAGTGGGATGATGCAGTCTAACAGTTATGTCGGTAATAATGATGAATCTGTCAGATATTTAGTATGCCAATCAGATAAAAGGTTAAATTGAGATGAACTTTATTCCTTTTTATAATTCTATGTCAATTTAAATGTGTCAGTTATCAAACTTTAAATGTTAAAGATTTAAAATGGTACTATTGTGACACTAAGTAACTGCTGTCGATGACTGTACTTTAACGTATATTAAGGCCAAGGCAGAATATGATGAGAACTTAATGTTAGCTAAGTAAGTAACTAATCTTTATACCACTAAGTCCCTCTCCCGCATCACCATTCTAATGATCCCATCACTGCTGGCGAGTTACGCCTTCTTTTTACCCGATTGCGCAGCAAATACAGGGTTATTGATAAAATTCCTCGTAATATAGGTACTTACACCTATCTAGCAAGCCTTGTGCGATTGCTGGCTGTAAGGGTAAAATACAGAGAGAAAACTACGCGTTAACTTACGCTTCGATCTGTCAGAATCACGACAATCACTGGTTTTGACAGATCGAAGCGTATGTTTACGCGAAGTTTCGGCTCACGTTGTATTATTATTATTATCACTCACAGTATTGGTATTGTTGCTAAAACTCAAGACCACTCACAGAACTTGAGGAAACAAAATCATGAATTCAGGAAACTAGGTACTACTAAAAAAACTGTTAGCTTCACTAACTTAATTAACTTAATTTTAATTAAGGCAGTATAACTTTTTTTATTAGCAAGGTGCATGACGTCGTATTAAAATTATTTTAGTCACCAGGAAAAACCAAATTAAACGTATGTTGATCAAAATACGATTCGCGACTGTAATAAATGTAAGTAGGTATATTTATAGAATTAAAATCATTAAAATCATCGATACAACTCTCTAAGTATGAATGACCCCAAAATGCAATTTTCTCTTTTGGGGCCAACGACCACTTCAGGTCAAATTAACAACTTGGGTTGTTTCTTTTATCACCTGTGTATATTTTTGTTGTTCATTTGTTAACTTGCGCCTACAATACGTGCCTACGTATAGCATAATGTTCCCATTCCCACTACTGGAACACAGACATCCTCCCTATGAATAGCGGAGCATAAGAGGATATCCCGCATGTTCAAGAACCGAAAAGCTCGAAGCATTTGACCTCCACCAACCCGCAGTGGGCCCGCGTGGTGGACAAAACCGTCTATAGAGAAGACGCCTCTGTCCCAGCAGTGGGAACATTATGCTATACGTGCCTGCAAGTTGTGAAGCAAATGAACAAAGAAACAACTTTGGTTATAGAACACGCGGGACATGTCACATCAACGTTGAGAAAATTCTTGTTTACAGTGTAACTTCTTCCATTTCTTTATTCTACGCAATAAAAGTTAATGTCCCGGTAAGTAGGTAAGCAGGAAAGCTTACCGACTGTCCAAGGTGCGCCGTACCAGTATTACATAACAGTCACAGTTTGAGGGTTTTCATGCCCCCACTGCCGCATTATGTCTCCACATAGATCGCCGAAGCGAAAGGTACTAAGTACACCAAACTGGTACTAACAGTTTATGTTATTACGAGAAGTAAACTCTTAATTTAACAAGGAGACCTTTTAACATGTCGTGGATGTATTGTTTAGAATTTTAGATTCTAATTTGCAAAAGGAAAAGCGCGTCTAGATGCAGTCCCGGAAATCTTTAAGCCTTTTCAAAGTATGAGAATTCTATATATATTTAAGCATATAAGTACTGAAACGGTTTTTACTCCAAAGAAACGATTACTTAGTTAACATAGATTACTGTTTTCTATAGTAGTTTTACGAATTTCTACTGCAGTAATAGGTACACACGGCTAAACATCAAGCTATACATTTCCAGTTTATGCTGATCTCGCATTGTATAAGATTTCCGTACAATGCGAGGTCAGCTTATACTGGAAATGTATAGCTTGATGTGTAGCCGCGTGTACTTGCATGGAACACTGCAGTCCAAATTAATGAAATTTTCAAACATTCAAACTAGTTTTCAGGTACTTTTCAGTGACTGAACAGCGCTCATATCGTTTGGGGAGTGACTTATCACTATATTACATCAACAGCTGTTCATAATTCTAATAATCGATGCATAAATAGATGCTAACTATCAACGAACATACAAAACTTTTATAGAGGTGAACATTTGTGTCGCTGAATCTTTATTGTATGGATCGCAGGTCATTGCGTTTTGGCAAAGTGGATATTTCTACTCATTCTATTTACTAATTGGTAGTATTATATTATCTGTGGCAATAGTCGTCAAATTATATGTATAACAAAAAAAGAACTGAAAACAGGGCTAATTGGTGGTTCGCCCGACAAATAATAAAAATAAATTGTCTTCGTGCGAATCGCCTCAAGAAAAAAATTATATTATATAAAAGTGTCGATTCTCCTTCGATTTAGTTTCGCCCGTTTCGAGCGAATCACCAATAAGCCGAAAAGAGGTCACGATTTCAATGGTAAGGCTAAAAACTATGTCCATTTTTCCTTACATCGCATTTTTACATATTTAGCGTTCGTTTATGTAGTCTCTAACCTATTTAGTTTAACCTATTTGTTGATATAGAAGAGGCAAGTCATAGATTTAACAATAAACCAATATAGCGAACTCTTCATTAGGATTCAAACAAGGTCTCTAAATACTGGTTAAGGAAAACACAATGTACACTAATTTACTGTGACCGTTGCTCAATAGCACTGTGAAGGATAATTCGTGATTCTGCATATTAATATTCATGCTCTAAATATTTTCGACGGGCAGAACTTATGCTGAAACCAAGAAGATCGGTGCAAGTGTGCCGAAACCAGGTAAAATTAAAAAAAACATTTTCCAATATATCTGTGAAATAAATCATGCCCACTTACGCGTTAACAGCTAACTCAGGGTTAATCCAATAATTATCTTTGAATTAATCCTGAGTTAGCTGTTAACTCCCGAGTTATTTAGCTAAACCATGAACGCGCAAGTGGGCCTTAGAATAATAAACGAGAGAAAATAAAAATTGAAAAAAACAGCAAGCGGCAAGCATGCTACACACTGCAAGCGAAAAACAGCGTTTCAAATAAACCACCATGCGACTATAGACCTACGTCCTATGAACGGCAACCGCGCAGTATCCGCTTTGGCAACCACGCTAGGTGCGCCGAGGCAGACGATGGCAATGGCGTCGAAGAACGACGAATGTGGCGCTATAACCACCACTGGCGCGTCCCGAGGGTTAGATGGGACATGATGGCGCCCCCTCACCCTCACACGATGGAACCCCGCGGCGACCACCACCAGCCGCATTAGTGACAAGATTGAGAAGCGGAGTTTGCTGTGGAATAAACCTTATTGTTATGGCAATAGAAGTGAAGGAAATATTAGTAAAAAAGTAAGTTATCCAAATGCCCCAGTAAAAACATGCATTTTTTTTATAAGATTTTGTTTAGATAGACAAACTATTATCTATGTACTGTGCACCATAAGATAGGCTGGAAATAAATAAACAGAATAAAGGCTGACCGTTCACTATAACTTGTCCCTTGTTGGCAACATTGCTTGTCAAGCTTAGTATCAATACAAATAGAGTTCAAAATGGCGACCAACAGAACAGTACTACCAATCGCGTCACGGGTCAAGTTATAACGAACGCACTGTAGATCCCTATGTTCCAACCGTTTTTGAGTAGCTGACAACCCTGTATTTTCATCAATATCAATTTAACGCAGAGCCTGAGAGTAAGGATCCTTAGAATATGAATCGGAAATCACAGCATCATATGTTTTTGAATCGCAGAACATAATAAAAACACGAAAATAACCTGCTGACACAATCAGTTTGTATGAGAAAGTAGCGATCTCACTCAAGAGAAATAGAAAGTGTTGATTATTCATATACTTATCACTTGAAAACAGAAGTGGTCTGGACGTAGACACGAAATAAATCTAAATTAGACATACTCACATTAATAATTGATTTCATTGTCAATTAATAAGAAAATACTTAATGTAAGTACAAAAGTCAGACCTAATTTAACACTGGCAGAAGGTTTACCTACTCTGATGCTAAAACAGTGTGGTTTGAATCAGTAAGCCCTCGTACCCACGGGCGATTTTTTATTGCGCACTGAATTTTCAACGAACTGCTTAGCACCGAGAGTTGAAAATTCAACAGTGCGCTTTTTTGACGTGCTGGGATGTGCTCTGTTGGATTCTCAATGCTCGGCTCAGTACCGAGTACTTGAAAAAACAGTACGCGATAAAAAATCGTCGCGATAATTTGTTTTTCCGTGGAGCGTGTGTGCTTAAGTTTTTTTGTTCGCTCGCTTTACTTGTTCTTAGTGAACCGCAGCAAATAAAAACTGCGCTCGCGCACGCACAATCGTGTGTATGGAATCCAAATAAAAACGAAAGCAATTTTGCAGAAATATTCTGATTTGTTCAATACGGCCGACAAATTATGGCCGGTATGAACTTTTTGCAGAAAGCTGCGCAAGGACATATTTAGGAACCAAATGGTGTCATGAGGCGAGTGTGAGTGAGAGAACATGCGCGAAAGTTCGGAGAGCCTATTTCCGGCCGTGATTCATCGATGATTAAGTAAAACCTGAAATAGATTTAATTTAATTTAATCGGTCAGTGATAGTATACCTACCTATTACAGCACAGCTGTGTTTTGATTAGTTTATCACTATATCCCATTTGTTATCTTGATGATATTTATGAATGATTCACGATGCCGAAAATGTACTAGTAACGAGGATGAATACCTGATTGCAAAAAAGCGACTCATCAGTTTTAGAAAAACACCCTTTACTGGTGGTTGATACCTAGTAGCCCGTTCTTCTCCATAGAGATCTACGTTTTGGAATGGGCAACTAGCTTCAACTTTGTAACGAATTGACCGACTCCTTGACAATTCCAAAGTGGCCGTAAATGGTTTAATTTAAATAAATGCTTGCTGAGTTTTAGTTATAGGTACTGTGGTTTAAGTTTGCTGATTTTTTTTTAATTCCCAGGCCCAAATTAGCGTCCTTTTACTTACTCATCGTCAAAAAGCATAAAATCATTAATACCGGATACGGAAATGCTATTGATTACCATAATGGTCGACCGGTCAAAACTAAGGCAATGTCAATTTCGCGACCTTAGCGAAAGCTGTGACGCCTTATGTGACAAACTGGAAGGTTTTCTTCTTATACTGAAGGCATTTACATAATTCAATTAGGCTACACTAGTCTGGTGAAGTTCGAAAGTAGTATCTATACTAATCCCAAGGAATTCTTTGAACTTTATAAAATAAAGCGTCATGCAAGTGGCACACCTAGGTGTACAGTCAACACAATAAATAATTGGAGAGAAGATTCAGTGACTATAACGGTACGGTTGGCGCAGTGGTTAACCGATTGTCTGCTGCGCTGCGTGTCGCGGGTTCGTTTACCGCACGGAACAAATATTTGTATGACCTACAATTAGTTGTTCCGGGTCTGGCTGTTTGTATATGTGAGTTTAAATGTTTTTTAAACGCACCCACAATACTGCAGAATTTCCTAGTGTGGGGCAACGATAAAAAAAAAAAAAAAAATTGAGTAGCACGGCCCAACTACCAAACTCGAGTGCGCGCAAGAAGTCTCTGTAATATTTAAAATATTAAATCTATATAATTAATCTTATATCAATATTAATTAATTCAATTATTCTATACTTAATTTGACCTTACATAAACGACAAGACGGCGGCATACGATTAGTTCCAATTTCAGCCGCGCGCAGCTTAACTTGCGCGCACTCTGCATAGTGCGGATTTCACCAATGTAACTACGCGATCAGCACTTCGAAACCGAGTTCAAGAGCTGTCAATGTCATTGGTGAAATTCGAGTTAAAGTCCGCGCCACCACTGAAGTCCGGCGGAAAATTGTGGACCCACATTTTTTTTAAATACTATTTGATGCAATGACATAGACAATAGCGCTGCAACCATCGGACTTGAGTGGTGGCGCGAACTCTACCCTGGTTCCATAGGGTTCCATAGATTCTTGCATTATTTTTAAATATTGCCTCGATCCTAAATTAGTTGCCAGTTAAGGTAGTCAGCTCTGCAAACTTTGCTTTATTTCTCTAAACATTTCGGGCGTCACCCAAGATCCGTCCATTCCCTAATGCTTCGCAGCCACAACTTTTTCCTGCGACCTTCGGGGTAGTTGCGTAACAAACTGAAAATCCCAACGCTATTAGGACGATTCAACAATATTCATATTACGTTAAATTAACCTTGTCGAACAGACGAATAAAACGTAAAAAAACGTGAAGCAGTTAATTTCAAAATCTTTCAGATTGAGAACTTTAATAAATGTGTTAAGTGCTTTTCGGGGTGCGAGTAGCACCCCAAAAGCACTTAACACTCTCTGCTCTTAACTTGCTGCACTTAACACTCTCACACGGGTGCTACTCTCCCTTCACCAGGCAATTTTCTCATCATTATAGGTTGCAGGACTCAGAAGGACGTTAGAGTAGAGAGGGATTTATGATCTCTGAATCTGATATACATTTCAGAAAGAAAGCTTCATACTGTCTTGTGCTCAATAGTGCAATTGGTTTCGTGTGCTCTATTCAAATACATACACTCACGCCTTCTTACCATGGGGGTAGGCAGACATTATCCTTTTGCTTCGTTTACGTTCATTCATCTGCGAGATAATTGCGTAACAAACTAACAGTAGGAATGGTTTTCAATTTGACAGTTCAACAACATTCAATGCGTTATTTACGTTGTTGAGCAGACATATTTTTCGAACATATGAAGCATTGAATTAGCAATACCCTTAAAAATGATTCAGATTGTGATTGATCGTGTATTACGCAATTATGTTGCTGGTCATACCGAAGAACCTTTCTGACCAATAAGGTCACTATTCTACTAGGGCGTCCCCTTCCAACGTTTCTACTTACATCTGCCTTATAAATACATTTTGTTAGTCGCCTGACATTCATCCTCTCAACACGACCAAACCGTCTAAGCATACTCTTTTAAATTTTTGTCGCTAGATCTTCAAATCCTCACCATCTTCTTCTATTTAAATACTTAAATAATTATTGATGTCTTCATAATACCAACTATTACAAACTCTATAATTAGCCAGTAGGATATTTTATTTCGACAAAACAACATTCGTTGCACAGATAATGATCGTACCGCAATTTGACTCGTGCAATTTTTTCTGATTAACTATTGCTGAATTCTGAAAACAATGAAATTCTCTGACGTTCACTTCAAACAGTTGGCCGCCATGAACCAAGGTGAAAGATGATAAAATGTCTGCTTCGGTACTTAGGTATATTAAGAACCTACAATTATATATTTGTTTTGAATCCTACTATGATTTTCAGTCAGTACCTAGTAGAGGTTTTCAAAGAATTATTGTAAAGGTAGACAAGGCACGGGTCTACTTCCTAAGCGGAATCCGTAGTTTCGGCCGAACTTACGGGCGCTTCCATCGCCGTTTCACGGACAAACCGTAAGTGAGACGGGTAACGAAGGGCCCCTAACTTCGGCCGAATCTACGGATTGGGGTCTAGACCCCCAAATGTTAGTGAAAACGGGACGTCGTCGTCGGGGACGTCCTAAAAGGATATTAGCGACCTTATTGGTCATGTTCTTTAGAAAGGTCAGGTGCGAAGTACTCGCAACCGGCATGCTTGTATAGGGTTACCATACCTCAGCATTTTTAGGTTCCTCACAGTTTTGCGGCCGGATTTAGAAAATCTCAGGATATTGTGACAGTAGATTTTTATTAGAAATACATAATCTTGTAAGGATATTATCACAAATTAACGACTTATAATTATATAGAAAACAATTATCTTTGGGTTTTAGACTAGAATCAACTTTTATTAAGTGAATTGCACTAATAAATCAACTTTCATTGCAACGTTGACACGCAAACGTTTCAATGAAAGTTGATTTATACGGACTTTTCTATGGAAATCAGGTTTTTAGTCAGTACTTTTCGATTTTCCATCTGGTAGCCCTATGCGTGTAACACCATCGTAACACACATACAACAGGAATCGATCGCATTGTATTTCATTTTGACATCCATTACTCCATAGGTTTGAAAAAATCGTCTGCATAACAACAACGTAAATAACACAATGAGCGTGGCTGAACTGTCAAAATGAAAGGGATTGCGATTGATTGCCATTTTATGTGTGTCACGCCATTACCCCACGGATGTATTTCGTAAACGAAGCAAAAGGAATACGTCAGGTTCGTAGCGAATGGCGTTCTGTAGATCAGCAACCCCCATAGGAAAAGTCGTGAGTTTAAATATATGTATGGCAAGATGGCTGCCATGCTCAGACGCTGCGCGCCGCCGCGCCAGCCCAAAAGGAGGTGGCGAGAGGACCTGGACGCGAACTATGAGGGCTGGTTTGAGGTGGCGCGGGAAAAGAGTTCCTAACTTTTTACAATCTTGTCCAGCCAAATATACGCAAGTCCGGTTTTTGTTAGGCTTTTGGTCAACCCCGCCCCGCCAAAAGGTGCCTAATTATTGATTGTTTTAAATTCTTTCAATGTAATGAAGAAGGCTGATTATTGATTGTTTAGTTATTTTAGTATGAACAAAATTTGATTCATTAATAGAGTAGGTAAGTCTCAAATGTATAACAGTATTAAATACACAAATAAAACTATAAATTTATTTTCTTTTAAAAACCAGTGTGTTAGGCTTTTAGACCAAAATGTCCGGCTAAATATGAATCTATGTCCGGCTTTTCTATTTTTGGGCCTGGCAGCCTTATGCACGTAGCATGACAACCATAGAAACGGAATAGACACTATGACAGATTCAGATTATTTTTCTGTCATTTTATCTATTCTTCCGTCGACAAAACCCGTTCGGTCATGTAGTATATGGGGTAATTCAGTAGACGTGAACAGAGCAGTCATCGCACAAAAAAAAATGTGTCAGAGGTTTATAAGGAGCAGAATATTTACAGCATTATACGAGTATATAAGCCATTATTTTAAACATAATAAATTCTTCCACTTCCTTGCCTTTACATATTTGAAATTTGTGGTATGAACACATTTCCAAAAGAGTTAATAGAACCTTTTTTCCCCCGAAGGGAATAAAAACCTCGGGGCGCTTTGTATTTTGTCAATGAACGGCACGTTTTTATTAGCTCATTTCACAGTAAAGTCGCCCTTAAAACGCGCTCCGCTTGTAGGAACGAGGGCGGGGGACGCGGTTCGCTTGGCCGGTGAGCGTGTTTGCACGATCTTCAGTACCGTCTCAATGTAAAGGGGCCGGCTAGGCCTTAAGCCTGGGTCAAGCCTTGGCTAGACCCAAAATATCCGTTTTTATTCCCTTCTGGGGAAAAACGGTTCTATTTTAGGTCTGGAACAGCAGCTTGACCCTCTGAGACTTGTTTGGTTTCTGCCGGCCATAGATGCGTGAAAATGAATATTGATTGAGTTACCCACTTTTCTAGGATTGATACAATGTGTAAAAGAAATAAAAAAAATATTTAAAGAGAAACATCAGACTTTTTCGTTGGTAACAAACTGGAAACTAGAACTTAATGTCTATAACATTTTGAAATTAAATTAAATTTAAAGTGTTGACCACTAATAAATTCAGGAAAACAATAATTTACTGGCTTTTAGACAACTGTTTCTATTCAGTTAACGATTTTTTTAATTATAAATTTTAACATTACATTAAACCAAGATACTCTGTATGTAAAAAAAAAAAAAACAAAAGTCATTTATTCTAACTAGGCTGAGAATCAGCACTTTTCGAACGTCAAAATTACATAAGACAGTCCCCCAAAACGCCCACCCTTCACCACTTCCTAGTGCTTTAGCTGGGAAGAAGAAGTGGCGCAACAAACTCCCCAGCAGCACAGCTGTCTGTTCAGTCAGAAAAAAATGAATCTATATAATAGCATGCAAAATGATATTTACATTACGCAACAGAAAACATAATTTGAATTATAAAAACGTTTGTTGTATTATCACTTAATGTACCCATATTCAGACAAATGAATGATTGGAATAAATTATAAATGAAATAGGTACCTACCTACATAAGTACCTACGTAAATGGATTATAAACTAACTATTAAAATTAATCATTATTCTTATTGAAATTGTTTTAATGTTGACTGTACCCTAGTACCTATCTGCCCGTGACGTCATCCCATTGATCCTATTGACAATAATTTTATTGTTCAACACTTTCAAGGCCTTGAAAGCCAAATAATTAACATTACAACAATATTGTTTTAATTTACATAAGGTTATGTACTACATAATGTATTGTTCTAAAACGATAAATCTAGAACATTGACTAACTAGGTACTATTATTATCTAGAATTGAGTAGATTTTAAAACAAATAAGTAGGTACTTACTTACGCGGGTAATTTATATAGGAACATATATTTTTACTTCTAATAATTAAAAATGTTATTGATATGATGTAGATGAATATATAAAATGAAATAAACGAAATACTAAATTAAGAGAATAAAAAGGTACTTACCTACTAGTTATTTATTTCTATTAAAACCAGTTATTAAATTAACAAAACAATTTCGCGTTAATTACTGTCACTGTACTGTAATAAAAAACAAACCCAAACTGTCTACAAAGGAGGTCAAGAATCAAGATGATTCTGCCTCAAGCAAGAATAACCTATAACCACTATAGCTACTTTCCCGCGCTTTCTAGCGAGCGACCATGAATGATTCGATACTTTGACACATATTGGTTCTTCAAATATTTTGAAGTAAAGTCACGAGAGCATTAGCATAGTTATGTGATATTTCCCCAGGGATGTTGATGGGATGAACAGGCATTGCACAGAAGGATTTCGGGTCAGTCTTTTAAGAGGTAACGGTGCCCGCTTTCATGTGCAGATGGTGACTACCGGGGTGGTTTTAGTGAGATAAAAATAGCAGTTTAAGGGTGAGTTTCCACTACTGACGCGGAGACGAGTGGAGCACAGCGGAGACCTGCAGGAATCGACCATCACAATGGTTGAAATCCTCATCGCGTCTCTCGTCCGTCTGTGATTGAACGATTCCTGCACGTCTTCGCTCAGCTCCACTCGTCTCCGCTTCAGTGGAAACGCACCCTTATCCCAAAGCCTAGGAACCTTTTGAAGGCACCCACAAAAATAAGAAGTTTTATATGCCATGGCAGTATTTTACGCAAAAATCAAAAGCGATTTTCTCATAAAGAACCTATTGATATAAATGTTATGGTGTTACTACGAACATATTATTTTCGAAACCATACTACCTATTATGAAATACTTAGGACTTTTCTCAAAATTACAATAGTTTATAAAAAGAAACACTTTTCAATTTTGACTGCAATGTAGGTAGGTAGAGGTAGTTCCCTAGATACTTGAAACTCATGCAATGTTTGTTATGAAAGTACCTAATTACCAAACAAATGTAGCCTTGAACTTAAACCATTGAAAATTTTGGGGGCGAAATCAAAATAATAGGCGAATTATTTATGGAATTAATTGACAACAATTAATAAAAACTACAAAATAAATAGACAAATTTGTGTACTTATGCAATTAATTGACGCCAAAAATTATAGGAAAGGGGTTCCACGTAATAACGACATTAGTAGGTACTAACTAAGAAAAAGAATAAAACATAATGTAGGTATGTCACATTTAAACAAATAAGAGTGTTCTCAATTCAAAATTATATAAATAGTAGAGATGTTTGATTGAGTGAACTTTAAAAACCGGTTTTACCGAAATTACCGGTTCAGCGTTTGCTTATAACGTTCGACATAAAAATGCATCCACAACGTACACGATGCTATTTATGTCATTTTGATCAAGGTTTCACTTTTATAGTGTCAATGTCGTTATTTGTTTCAAGATAATTTTCCAGTCCTGGTCTGTTTCTGAAGACTGTTGAAGTGTTGACAACGTCATCAAGGTCACGACTAGCAAGAAACATCGCTCGTAAAGCTATCATTTCACATTGACACTGAGCACCGTATCTGGCATACATACCAAAGAAAGTAAATTGCACAGATAAGTAGGTACATTTAATCCAGCGTTTATAAATTACTCTTAAAATGTTGATAGCGTCTTTGACGATGAAGCTAATATCAGTTTACCTGATTGACATGGGACGATTGCCAAATAAATGGAAACTGTGAAAAATTAACTGGCCAAAAATACGAAACCTTTATCATGTCGCCAAGTTTTGTTTAAAATTCCCCTTGTACTTGTACCATTTTGTTTTTTTTCATAGTTAGGTTCGCGAATCTGTGATACCGAGTGTTCTAGCATTCTCAAACACTTAGGCAGCTGACCCATTTACGGCATGCTCAGCACGCTTAGCATGACCACAATTCACCACAGTAGAAACGGGTTTTGTCGACGAAAGAATAGACAAAATGATAGATACTTAATAAACAATCATAATCTGTCATTTTATCTATTCTTCCGTCGAAAAACCCCGTAGAAAACCCGTTTCTGTGGTTGTAATGTTACGTGTGCTGTTGAGCTTCAGACAAGTAGAAAAAAATCTTGTAAATTATAATACACGGTGCAAAAAATGCAAAACATAACAAATAATTTTTGGATTTGTTACTTTCCGCAGCAATGGACTGTAGGCATGCTGAGTTGTATTAATAGCAAGAGGAAGTAGATAACAAGTTTCAAAAGTAATTTATCACAATCAAAAGAGACTGACCTTGGACTAACTAGGTTAGATACGTTAAGGAAAATACTCAAAATAATGTTAGGCTTTTCAGTTTAAAGGTGTAAACTCTTATGTCAAGTACCTAAAAAGCAAGCAAAGACTTCCTAACTTATAATACAAACTTATTAAATGACCTAAAAACTTGCTGAATATTTTGTTCATTTTTTTCAAAAAACTAAACCTTAGAATAATTGGCATTTCAAGACTTTGGTGATGGACTTGATAAATGGTATATTTGCGTCAAAAAAAACAAAAAAAAATACCTTCTCCATCCTGTCATAGGCTGTCTCCTGAGGTCTTCTTCAGTGAGGCCATAGAGGCCGATACATGCGAGGAACCAAGCTGTCACTATTAGGTAACAGATGACGATGACACGGAAAGGCAGTAATATTACTGTGAATATTGCCGTCTGCAACAAAAGATAATAAAATTGAGTGTGTGGTGACATAAAGGTACAGTTACAAACAAAATGGGTCAGAATTTCTATCATAAGTACAAATGGCATTATTTTAATAACTTTATAAGTAATTGTTATAGTTTCGAAATAAATGAAATATTGACTTAGTGGCGATTGAGGCTAAAGCGAAAATAATGGTCCGAATAGAAGATTATCATCTGTTCGACTTGTTACTTTGAAGTTATGTTTAAAGTGTATTAATATGTGGAGGCTTTAAATCAGTCAAGAGCCAGTTCTTCTTCTCAAGCCAGTTCTTCTTCTTAGTCAAGGTTCCTAACGTCCATTTTTTATAATGATTGTCGCCATTGCAACTATATCACATACTTAGTCAGAATAAGCATAAAAAACGTTAATAACGTGCATTTTTTAAGTTTTCTCGTAGGATCTTAGCATTATGTGTAAATTTTAATTAACTACCCATGACGGTTACTTGTTCTTTTTTTTTGTTTCTGTATTCCTTCGTTGTTTGCATAAACACGTGTGGGCCGGTATGTTTAATATAAAATAATAGTCTTTGAACTTATCTAATATTCAATGATTATTCTTATGATAGTAAAAATAAAGCAGTCTTCTCATTTATTAAGCATAACCTTTTTTTTTTGCTTAAGAAATACCTGCATGAGCTTGCACGTAATTGTTTATAGTAACTTATAATTATAACTTAGGTAAATTTATCTCTGAATCAAATGTAAATATATTTAATTTAGTATCATATCAATATGACCTGCGGGTCAATTGCGAAACAAACTCACAATGGTAATTCCTTTGATTTTGACAATTCAACAACATTCATTGAGTTTTTAACGTTGTTGACCAGACGCATATTTCAAACATGTATGAAGCAGTGGATTAGCAACTTCCTTCAATATCTTTCGGATTCTGATTGAAAGTGAAAGTTAGTAAATTTATAATAATAATGTTGCGCAATTATGGTGCAGTTCTGTCTAATTTTGCACTTTTCAAATCATCGTTCATTGGTTGGCAATAACTAAATTATTGAGTTATTTCATCAAATTTCTTAACGATTATCTAAAATAAACTAGGTAGATACCTAGGTATATAAGAGTTGCTACATTTGGCGACCGGCAATAAGCCCTTTGTGCTATGAATATTGTTGTATGTAATGCGTATTTCAAACACACGTGTTTGATTTCCGTCGCCTGTTGATGCCATTGCCAATGCCAAATGAGTATGTAAAATAGTTCACTCTCACTCGAATGACTCAGAGCAGTCTTATTTTGCAGTGGTGATGCACAAAGGCACTGGAGCTTTAGCTTCATCAGACAAGTATACCGGGGTAGTTAGAACCGCGGACATTTACAGTAACCACTTTTCACCCATAAGCCCTTGATCATAAGGTTGAAAAATGGTTCACCGCCAGTGTCCGCGATGGTACCTACCTACTTCACAACAAGTGAAGATTTTAGAACGTAGGTACGCTTTTCAGCCCAAATTATGACTTATTTTCTCAAACCAAATAAAAAACCAAGACATTGCGCTGGGAACAATACAGTGAAGCATGCCAAAACTACACCTCCGCTCTGTGCATACACGCTCACACATTTACAATCAAACTACACCTCGCTCAGTGCACACATGTCTACGAAACCGGCTTTACGTCACTGTTGTCTGGGCTTGTTTTCAGTTGAAATCTTTAAAAAACGTTAAGTAGGTACGTCCTGTTAAAATAATAAACATTGTTTGCCAAACAACATGAATACTTATGCAAATAACGAAGCAGGTAGATGCATACCAAGCTAAGTTACACAACAAAAATAATTATATCATCAAACTACTTTCTCTGAACGTTGCCTCCTTATTTATACTATGTGTGTATTATTACAACAGTCCATTGCTGGCACTCTTTCGTTTTCATAATCACTTGTTTATGTGTAGGTATTACGTAAGTAACTTCAATGAGCGACGGAAATCGGAAGAAAATTGTGTCACTTTCATCGGCCGATTGCGTGACCACTGTTAAGACTTTGTTAAGACAGGCGCGACGCAACTCTATTACAACAATTTCCATGAAGTTTTCATAAAAATTGGTCAACTAAAGTCGCGTCGCGACTGTCTGCGGCAGCGTTTATATGATGCCTATCTGCCTGTCTGCGTAAAACGGTACCACGGTGCAGCGTATCATGTAAAATGCTAACTTTCCCTCACACACAAGTATTAATTATGAGTAACGGCTTTCAGCCCATGAACCCATGATTAAAATCTCTTGTTCTTCGAGTTCCAGTTACAAAATAATGTTACAATTACAACATTTCTAGAAATGGATTTCAAGTTGAATTTTATACAGCAGTGGTTCGAAAACCGTAGGTATGTTATATTTTATTGATCAAGAGACAGAACTTTACGAGTTGATGGTAGGAACCTAGGAACATATCGAGTATCTCCATAATAATAAAGGAACCGTTAGGGGCTCGTGGCTAAGTAATAACAGCCATTAGGTTAAGCTACGCTTGCCGCGGTTGGTCTGTAGATGTGACCATCTTTACATACCGATCCCGGCTGTTATTCGTTGATCTTGACAGTCGTTACGGGTCGTCAGAAGCCCGAAAGTCTGACAACCAGTCTTACCAAGGGTTATCTTATTACCCAGTTACTGGGTTGTGGAGGTCAGATTGGCAGTCGCTCCATGTAAAATACTGGTATTCAGCTGCATCCGGTTAGACTGGAAGCCGACCCCAATATAGTTGGGAAAAGGCTTAGAGGCAGATTGAATAAAGGAACCGTTAGGTATGTCATCAAATTGATAACCTAAACGCTGCACTTTCTTTATTACGCGTAGGTAATCGTGATTCCCATACTCTTGCTACAAAGCAGTATTCAAATATCTACCTATTTGAGTGTATTTTTTTACAGTTATTGATAGTTTTTCAATAAACTTGTAAGAATTAATTAATTAATATTAAAAAGGAGCTTTTACTTTTGAGTTGGACTTGGGTTGGACCGAAAGTCTGAAAATCTTGCCAAGCTCTAAATTAATATTACTTGATTAAATAATATTAACTATGAATCGTTGGCTATTAGGTATCTTTAGATATTTTTTCTGTATGACACAGAGTTGTAGATACAATATACCAGCTTTTTAACCGTAAAAGTAATATAGTTTTTCTGAATCCTGCACGCGTAGCACGACAGCCATAATAGAAACTGGTTTTCTAAGGGTTTCGTCGACGGAAGAATAGACAAAATGACAAATTCCAAATCCAATTCCAATTTTGATCTCCTGTGCTTGCCCCAATAAATACTTTTTCTTTCTTTCAAATTGTGAGTGTATATCTGTCATTTTGTCTATTCTTCCGTCGACAAAACCTGTTTCTGTTATGGTCATGCTAAGCGTGCTACTTATTCTATTGGTTGATTTTCGTCTTGTTTGTAATATTCTTGCTAAAATAACCTATACGAAAACCTTATAGACTGCCCATTTCGTCCTTATCTCCTTTCTTATGGATGAGAATGATATGTGATTCTCCCCACCCTGTTTGGAATGGTGCCTGTGGTTAGGATATAGCTTAGTTACGATTGGACTTATTTCTTCTACTGTGCCTCTCATTAGCTCATTGGTACATTGTCGGGTCCTGGAGCTTTATCTAGCTTTTTGACATGATGGGTTTCTGTACCTCATGTAAATGTATTGGTGGGACATCGTCATATCTGAGTTTTGATAGGTATCTTTTCCTTCTTGGTTCGCGTCTTTGTTCGAGTAGAGGGTTCTGTAGTAGTCTGTAGCAAGATTCTGGACTTCTATACGTTTTGTCACTTGTTTTGATCTTTTGTTTTTTTTAGTTCAGGCATCCATTCCATACCTTAGTTCTTTGAAGGCTCTTCCAGTTTTTTCATTCTGTTTGTTTTTCTATATTTTCTTATGTTTTCTCGAATCTGTTTGCTAAGGCTATAATTTTTATGTTGTGGTTTTCTTTATTCGCTATATTAGTGTTTTTCTCGCTTCAAGTAGCTCTATCGTCTTTTCGCTAAACTTTGTATCCATGGCTACTACTTTTTTTATTATCTATGTAGTTATACTTATCTAGTACACTTATGCCGAAAGTTGCAATTACCTGCAGCGGCTTGATAGAAGAGGAATGCAATTCTTTTATATGTTGTTCTGATGCGATCAATGAGTTTTTATTGTTATTTCTGGGTCTTTTTGTAGGATTGTTTTATAAGCAGCATCGTACCATCCGGAGCTCAGCGTTGAAATTTAGATTTTGTTCAATGTGTGCGTCGTTGAAGAACTGTGGCTTTTTAGTATCTATCATTTTTGTATTTTCCATCGGGTGATAACCAGCTATCTAATTACGCAACACATTTTCGTAAACGATTACGACTAAATGTTTCATTTTGACAGCTCAACAACATTCATTGCGTTATTTACGTTGTTGAGCAGATATTTTTTTCGAACTTATGAATCAATGGATTAGCAATCTGTTTCAAAACAATTCCGATTCTGATTGATCGTGTATCACGCAATTAGAGTACAGGTCCATTTGGTTTTGGGTTTTTCTTGAAGACTGAATTGAGCAGTGTTAGGTTGTTTTGTAATAAAAAATCTATCAGTTTGTGCTCTTTATCACTCCTCTTTCCATGTCCATGCTTTCCCATTATCAATTCTGGGCATTAAAAACAAAAACAAACCTGGGCATTAAAATCGCCCATAACTATGAGGTGGTTGTTGTGGTATTTATTTACAATATCCGATAGGTTGATGTTAGAAGTCTTCAATATCACATTTCGATGCTAACTCTGTGGGTGAGTATACTTGTATGGTCGTTCATTGTAGCTTGGCAAGTTAATGTTGAGTGTTGCTATTCTATCTGAGATTCTTGGGTTTTTCAAAAATACACAAAATAGGGTCTAAACTACCCAAAAAAATAGCTACTATAAAAAACGCTGGGTCATAAAGTACAGTGCTTCCAAAAGATTTTTCAAAAAATCTACGCAAATGCTACAGAAACGGAACTCCGAGTAGGTACCTACCCCGTACTGGCACTTCGCTCGGTTCACAATTACAGTATTAGGCCGGCCACATACTGTACATTTATTTGGAATTTCGAAGGCAGCAAATAATACTATAATACAATACAAAAGGCTGGCCATATATACACAGACGTGTGTGATGCTCTTGATTTTGTATGGATTTACTGCCTTCGAAATTCCGAATCAATATTTCGAAACAGAATTCCGTATGTTTCAGGATTAACAGGATTTAATAATATCAGTTTAATCCAATCTCACTATAATGTCTATAAGTAAGTATCCTTCAAGTTAGTCACAATTCGACAAAAACCTCTAATTGTATTAAATTATTAAAAATAAAAGAACACATCAGTAGGAAGTTTGTATTCAATCATCAATTCAGTATCAATAAACAAGGCTCTCCAAACACAAACGTTTTCCAGAGTACATATTTGGCAAGCACATCAAATTTAATTGTTCCTCATTCAATGTCAGAATAAATTAAAAACAAAAAAGACACAATGCATTGCATGGATTTCTATAATATAATAGAATGGGTAAGTACCTATTAAACGATCATACTTTTGTGGCACCAATTATGTGTGTTGTTTTTTTTACAAATTATTTTGCAACAAAACACGAGCAAAACACTTTTTTTATCATGTGTCATGGATTTAGGCATGCGCAGAATGTTTCAGTTGTAGAATCTTTAAACATTTACAACTTATTAAAATAATACTTTCACTATAATAGTGTTTTATGCAATGTAAAACCTTCTTGTTTCGTCGCCGTACCTTTATTTTGTCATAAGTGTTATCTAGCTCCAATTTGTGAACGAAAGGGTTCAATATTTCGGCGCGCATGTCGTCAGATGAGAAAGCGCCGCCGGTTTCACTATGCATTTTGCCATTCATTTTCACGAAAGCAAAAACACAATATTCTTGAGATAAGCTCAAATTAGATCACACCTTTAACACTCATTTTACGCCACACTTCATTAGGGGAAAATAAGCAAGCACTTAATGTTTTAAAAGATTTCCGACGTGTTTTCATTTAATAAAACGCGACGACTTTAGACACGCATTTCTCCTCGCATCAAAATCGAGACTGCTGCACACTTGCACAGAATCACAGAACACTATTACTCCTATAGGTACTGACGTTTTTCGAGGTCACACACGAAGGCCTGCTATTGGTTTAGGTTTTGACAGGTGCAATCGACCACCCGTCGAATGAAATCAAACGGTTACGGGACTGCAAGATTTTACAGAGGACAAACAATGTATAATTATGAAATAAATGTTCTAGTTACAAAATATATAATAATATTTAGTTATAAGAAATACAATTTCCGTACAATACCGATTTTCCGAAATTTACGGTTTGTATAATAGTTAATTTGTTGTAGACTTTTATAAAGATAGCTACAGATATTTTGTTTTAAACGTCTTAGTTAGAATTTCAAGCCAGTAAACAACATAGACAGATACAAATTTAAAAAAAAAAAAAAAAAATTTAGAATACTGCATTCAAACACATTACTTAAAATGAAACACGTCTGAAACAGATGTTTTGTTTTACATTCTGTTGATTACTTACTGCGTAAATGCATTTGTTGTCAACTTGTCATTCTTGTCATTCTCGCTCAACCTGACATCATACCAATCATAATCTCTCTTCATACAAACGTTAATGTCTTGTGATTATTGTGGAAAATAAACTATTGATATGGATTTTCTCTCAAATAATGGAAGCGAAAGTACAGAAACAATTGATTGACTACTTTTCTTATTTCGACGAATTTCACACCACAGCGAAAACAAGTTTGAATGATTGCCAAAAGTGCGCTGCGTCTATAAATACACTGATAAAGCGTTGTAAGAACATAAAGGAGTGAGTGACATTAAAGAAATGTTTATTGTTTATATTTTACGACTGTGTGTAACGGTATTGGTCGTTGTAGGGCTGTCGTGACGGGGACGCCTTTGGAGCAATTCGAAGGATTACAAAGCAAGTTGTGTGCTTCCATACATAACCTAATTTCGGAGGACGCACAAGAAATACGAAGTAAACTGTAAGTGCTAAGTACTTATCATAGATGTGCGTCTTATTTATTTTATAAGCCTCCTATATCTTCTTTTGAAGGATTGTTATATACACATGTTGTGAACTGTAGCTCAACCCATGACATTGCCAAAGGTAATTGAAAACTTATTGTTTTGTTTACCTATAAATAATATATGTGTAATTGCATCATTAAGGATTTTAATCTGTTTTACAAAATTGTAATGCCCTATTTTAATTAGTTATTTTAGATATACATTGAGCATGAACTTATATGCGTAACTGATGTAAAATCAATGGCTAACATGGCAACATCAGAAATATCGACTTTTACTTTTAGTTCCAATTTTTTTCAAAACAAACAATGTTATTTTTAATGAAGTAAGTGTAAATAATAATTATTTATTCTGTTAATTACAGGTGCACTTTAGAAGACTTATTTGAGAAACTGTGCAACAAAAACAAAACACTCAGAGATAGTTGCAGAGAAATTAACTTTGAAGAGAACTCTGCACTTGTAAAGGGCACTCCACTGCAGCCATCACTAACGCAGCTGCTGGAGTTTGCAGATGATACAATAACGTTTGGTAGCCAAGTGTGCGCTCAAATAGATACATCATTAAACATATTATCTTTCAAAGAGTTAAATACAGAACATTTAGGAGACAATTTTCGGTTCCCGAAAGATTGGCATCGGCGCATACCTGAAATAATTTCATACACATCATTCTTGTCCGAAAACCAAATTTAAACATGGATCTACTAGACTCAATCCTTAATTCCATGCAATCTCCACCAACGGCTAGTGAAGCACAGAAAAATGCTATGCGGAAACAAAAAGAGGCTATAGAGAACAGACAGAAGGAGGAACGAAACATGATAAATAGATTTAGAAAGCGAGTTGAAGAAAAAATAAGCAACTTTATCAAAGATGGCACAAAACCACACATTCAGTTTGAACCTATGGAACAAATGTACAGATCTATTATCAGGGATGTTTCCGAGATTGCTGGTTTACAAGTATTCTCATTTGGACAAGAAGGAGTAGACCGATACTCAGTTATATACCTCAAAGACAACGGCCCTTCAGAAGATGAACTGACTGTACGCAGGGCCGGCGGCGTATGGAATGAAGATAAAGCTGCTGAGATGGCCCTAGCCCATTTTGAAAAGCGAAAACAAGCAGCTATAGATTTAGAAGAAGAAAAAAATAGAAAACGTAAGCGTGGTAAAGAGGAATTAAGTGGAACTTTCTATAAGCAAAAGTATGCTCATCTTATTGGTGAGGAGGCGGGTGGTGATGCAGCTAAGAAGACAAATGTCAACAAGAATTATGGAGAGGTTCCTAGTGAGAATAAAAAGGATCAGCGGTCAATTGAACAGACAATGGCTGACATAAAAGCAAAGAAGATGAAGAAAGCGGAGACAGAGAAACGTGACGCAGATAGTAGTGAACAAATTTAGTATTTGTTTAAATTAAAAAACGTAGTTAGTCTGTTTTAGTCTGATTCGCATTCATCCAAAAAGTTGTCAACGTCGCAAATAGCTGTCAAATATTTACCTGTTTTGATTAATTTGGCAATATTACTGTATGGAAATTAGAAATATGGCTAACGGAACTAAAATATTAATAATGAATTGCAACTATACATTGAATTTGATATTGTAACCGTTTTAAGTGCAAAAAGGCATTTGGAAAGTTTGCAAATACTTTTTTTACATCTAAAACTAAATATTTGGTGTTACAATATTAATTATTGCATTTCATAATTAATATTTCAGTTCACCAGTTAACCATATTTCTTAATTCCAGACATACAGTAATATCGCCAAATTAATCAAAATAGCGAAATATTTGACAGCGATTTTGTGACGTCTCCCACTTTTTGTATAAACGCTCTTCATATTTGTTATCTACGCCCACTTATGATAAGACTATGATTATTCACATTATAGTGCAAATAATTAATAATTTTGAGTGTACAATGTGTAACAAAAGATGATACTTTTGTGTATAGTCAAACTCATATTTGCTTTATCATTATCACCTTAAGGTTGATTGTCGCTTGGACGTCATAAAATGACAAGGTCAATGTGACAGTTAGAAAGTTTAGACCTCAGGTTTTAATTTCATATTTGTTACGGTCGCGAATCATATTTTAATCAACATACAACCTGACACTGACCTGCAAATTGCCAAAATTACGTTAGAAATATTTTAATTTCGCGGGCTATCTTAGCGCATCCCCCTAAATGGGAATTGTCAAAAATGATAACGCAATTACGAGGTCGACTATACAGTTGTTGTTGTTTATGCAAGTAGAGGCTGCCTACAGAATTCTCTGCCTGCGTGGTCACTTTGTAGTTAGCTATTTTCCTGTGAGGTTGTGAAAAATAAAGCTGTTGAATCTATGTTGCAGCCGTTGCTGCCAATTTGACAGCTGCGCCAATTTCAGTTAACAGCATAGTGTAAAACTATGATTAGGGATATTGTCCTACCCTAAGGTGTAACTCAATATTTATGTTAAACCTTGTATTCTTCTAGAGCCAAAAGTATTGGCACATGAAATTACATTGTTATCAGATTAATGGCCATAGTGAATGCTCTCAATATTATTGTTTTTTTTATTTTTTTATCCTTGGATTTAATCGACCCTCTAATAATTCCCATTACGCTCCGAAAAATTATAAACGACAAAAAGGCCGCTACCAAAAACTAGTCTTCTAATATAACAATTACTCCTTTTTTTGTGAACCTCAAATAATAATTTTTTTGGAGTCTTAAAAATATTTAATAGCCAAATAACTGCGACCAACTTGGATGTAGCGCTCTCCGGCTACTGCCGTGGCACAGCTCGCTCGGCTCGCGCGCGGTTGATCACAGTTCGAACCTAACCTAACCCATTTGGTTGGGGTGTCCTAACTTAGTTACTGCGACCAACTGTGGGAAAAAATCAGGAAGTTAAAAAGAAGCTTAGTTATTTAAAAACGGTAAGCATCATAAGAAGCGCAAAAAGATTTTAGAGGATCAGTTAAATATTATTTCCTTCAAAAAAAAATATTACGTTTTTTGCAAATTACGGCGCTATATTACGTCGTATCATCATATGCCCTAGGCTTGGGGTCGGCTTCTAGGAACCAGATTGATTTTTTAAATGATTATAATTTAGTCATTGCTTTTTTTATTTTTTATTTCGCAAATTTAATAGTGCAAAGTGAGATGAAGCTTGTAAACGGATTGGTTCATGAACCAAATCTGAAATTGGAGATTTTTTGTGCAATAATGATTGATTAAGACACCAATCCCACCATAAATTATAGGAAGTTTCTTAGAGATTAAGGGCTATTATGAGTTGTAGGCTTTTATTCAGCAAGTTGGTCTGTCAACTGCTAAAAATAAGTAACCAGGGAAGGGTTGTTTAAGTTATTTTGATAGTAAAAATTGCTGTTTTTAGGCAGTTTTTACTGTTCTAGGAGAAATATGATTTATGGCCTATGACTATGAGCTAGTCCCAGAATCCTTCACTTACCTACATCGATTCAAATTCCAACGACAGGTCTTTAGTACAATAAAGCTACCTCTGTGTAGATATAGATGGGATGCTATACTTTGCACTAATATCACCTGAATACTCAAACGATACTTAGGCTGAGGTCCATACAGCAAACTTTGACTACTCAATTTTTGCATACGAAAATGAACCTTATCTGTATGGTTTTAATGTTCATACTTGTATGAAACGCTTGATCAAAGTCGGATAAAAGAATATGCACATAATATCGCACGAATAAGGTTCATTTTCGTATGGAACGCTACTGTACTTAGCTTGAGTCAAGTCAAAGTTTGCTCTTTAGATCTCAGCCTTACAATCCGAACACAGTTATTTTACCCCTGATTTTGTATCAGAAATTCAGAATGAAATTTGTTCTTGTATAAATAAGGTTGCTCTCAGAGGTGAAATAACTAAAATATTTAACTGTTTAACTGCAGACACTTGTAATTTAATTATACCTACATATTTTGTCATTATTGTTATACATCATATAAAAAAACCCTGTCCGATCCGTGAGGTTCTTGTTAGGTATCGTACAGCCCGATTCAAACTTAATGGCGGCTCGGAACATGAGGCGAGTCGCTGCGCAGTAACAAATTTATGGGTCAGCGGGGGTGAGAGGTGCGGTACTGCGCAGCGGGCAGCTAACTTCCGAGCTGCCATTAACTTTGAATCGAACTATACTGAGAGTCTAATTATGTGGAAATTTTCAAGAAAAATTAAAAAAAAAACGCCACATTTTTTATCAATGAGGAATTTTACCGGGTTATTAGTATTACATGGGGGTGCGGGTGTCTACAAGTCTCCCTATGACTCCTGTTGAAAATTTGCTAATTTTAAATGGATTTGGGGTAATTTTGGTACTAAAAAGGTGAATTTTAAAAAGCAATAACTTTTTTAATTTTCAATAATAATAATATTTTTTATTACTTTTTGGTAATGTTATGTGACCTATGTCTATGTCTCTTTCGGATCGGACAGGGGTTTTTTACATTTCGTATATTATTTTTATCTCACGAAGCGACGCGCGCTTTACTTGTGACGTTTACATGTGAGAGTGTTTGCACACTTGGTTACTACAAGTAAAGCTCGTGTCGCTTTGTGAGATAAAAATACTGTACTATACTTACTTTGAGCCCGGTTGCTGGCAATAGGCTCGCCCCCTATTACGTGGGACTTATACATTATTGGCGAAATGTGGGTGTACTATTGGTACACCCCTGCCTAACCCTTCGGGAATTACAAGCGTGATGTTATGTTATTATACTGTTCAGCAGAATTTCATACTTTTGGTGGTTTTCACCGTCTTCCAATGAGCCATTAATAAACTATCAAAAATAATTTGAAACTGAAATGTCTAAAATAGAATAGATCCGTACCAAAAATCATTTGCGGTGCCAGTTTATAAAATTGAAGAATATGTCATATTCTTTATAATACTTACACCCTATAATTGCGTCACACGATTAATCACAATCTGTTTCATTTTGACAGTTCAACAACATTCATTGCGTTATTTACATTGTTGAGTAGACAATTTTTTCGAACATATGAAGCAATGGATTAGCAACATCCTTCAAAATGATTCAGATTATGATCGATCGTGTGTGTAATAAGGGTGCTGCTTAATTGGGACAACCCTATATCAAGTCTTGCCCTTATGTATTTAAAGATAAAGGCTATTACTTTTGTAGCTATATGTGTTCGATTTTTTGGTCCAAATTGTTAAAAAAAATTGGTGTGCACTGCAAATAGATTAATTGTACTTGGCGATAGAGAGATTGATTACGAAAGAAAGCTTATAAAGTAAACCGGTTATTTTAAAATCATCACAGAAAAAAAGAAAAAAATTGAGAAAGAGACATTATTCTTAAAAAAAACTTCGGTAGATTTACAAAATGAAATATGTTTCGAATAATCCATGATTCTACATTGTCAATTCCTTATCTTTTTAGCCAACTTATAAAAAAGTAGGGAATTTTACATGCGACGAATATTTTTTTTTTTTCTTTTTGCTTTTCTTTTTGCCTTAATCGAAAGTGTGCTTGAGCTTTCGTTTCTTATAAAAATGAAAATAAAATACTACCACGTTATAACTGTAACGTGGTAGATTTTGTTTAGAAAAGCAAGAGGCATTGCAAGTTTGCAAGAGGGTAGTTGTTGGTTTACATTAAATTAGGCTATCTACAAATCAATATTAACCTCTCGCGCTAGTTATGTTAATATCCTTTCATCGAAATGATATTTATATGTATAGTTAAAAATTAATCCAAATATATTACCTCAAGTATAATGTACCTTAAGTATCCAAAGTAGATACAAGGAAAAACTATTTTTTTACCCACAGTTTGAAATAAAGACTGGGTTAATTTCGATTAGATAGCAATAAATACCTAGTTATTAATGTTACTGAATATAATTAAATTGTATCTTTTGAAGTTGAAATAAAATGTATTCAGTGCGTATTTATTTATTTTTAATTAATTCAACCCTGGCATTAACCCTCACCAAGTTATGGCGACCGTAGGGGATTTTGGTCCTTCGAGCCGGATAGCAAGGATATTATTCCAGAAATTTCATGTGCCTTACAAGCAAGCAGATTCAGCACCGAACGCTACTGGGTCGGAGATTCCAAGTGGGTACTGTGCTGCTACTGCTCACTCCCTTTAAGATGAAACCACCAGGGGTACCCCAAGAAATTTCTTAGAAATGTCTTTCTGAAATATTCTCAAGTTTTTTGTAATTTACAGGTTTGTATCATTTTGTACAAAAACAACAACGAACAATTTCCATCCTAGTGCGGGTGTTCGTCAGGGTTGCATAATATCACCGCTTCTTTCCAATGTTTACACCGAACTCATGCGCATTACTCTGGAAGACTGGACAGACGGTGTCTGAATCGGTGGCTGAAGAATAGCGGCTGGCAGAATAGCAAATCTGCGATACGCTGATGACACTACGCTATTCACTAGCGCAAGTCATCTAGAGGAATTACTTCGTAAGATTGAGAGTACGAGCCTCGAATTCGGACTAAATATTAACCGCATAAAACTCAGGTGATGGTCGTGGACCGCACTAACAAAAACTCGCCCGAAGTCTCTTAAATTCCGAACTGCGACGCAATTTTTTGCAATTTTACTCGTACATTTATCTTGGAGCGATAATCTCAAACGGGGTGGACGCATGGATGAAATTAAGAGATGTATGGCGATAGCTAATTCATCAATGGACAACCTGAAAAAAGCCTGGAAAAACAGATATTACAAAGGCCACTAAGATCCGGTTTGTTCAAATACTGGTTTTTCCTATGTTCCTTTACGCTGCTGAGACTTGGACGCTGCGTGACATCGAGAAGAAGAAGATAGGCGTTCTGGAAATGTGGTGCTGGAGAAGAATGCTTGGGGTATCGTGGCTGGAGTTTCGCATGAACACCTCTCTCTATACGCCAAGAACTCGGCATCAGAAAGAGTATTTCTGTTGTGGTCCAAACGCACATCCTCAAATACTTCGGACATGTCTCGAGGCGTGAGGGTGACCCTATAGAGCGCCTTGTCATGCAGGTAGAGTGGAGGGCACTAGACCACGCGGACGCTCATCCATGAGATGGACTGACCAAATTAAATCCGTAGTGGGCCAACCCGTGTATGAGTGCACTAAAAACACCAAAAATTGGAGTAGATGGCGAGAAATCGTGAGGCGATCACACCAGGCCCTGGACAAGAAACTACATGAAGACCACGACCGCTCTGTCAAGAGTAAGTACTACTACTACGAAGAAGAAGATCAGGTTGTATGTTGATCAAAATATGATTTGCGACCGTAATAAATAATGTATTTACAGAAATAAAATCATCAATACAACACTAAGTTAGAATTGGCCTCAAACATCATAATTTCATAAAATAGTCATCCAATAGGGTAATTTGAACAAAGAAAGTTGTCAATACTCAATTCTTTATTGCATTCCGTAGTTGGTATAAACAAGTAAAAGATCAATATGGACCCTGTCGGGCACAGCAACATTAGGAGAGAGGAAGAGGGCTAAGTAGCAATTCAAACAATTAATATTATTATAAATTAAGTATTACATGTGTTTAATTGGGTGTATAATTATTTATATATACATAATTATACATTCTTATTATATATTACTAGGTTTGTGTACATCGGTGTAATTTTGAAATTATGTATTGAATATTTATGAATAATGTAGGTAATTATTATGAAATTCTTAAAAGTACTTTGATTATTATTAAATTAAGTTGGTTATTATTTAAGTATTCATATTTTCATGTTTATATTTATTTTTCTATATTCCATATTATATTATATATAAGTATTTCATAATGTTTGGTGCATTAGAAAGAGATTTTCAATTTTTATTTTGGAAACGATTTGTCTTCTAAAAACTCTTCGACTCTTTCTTTGTATTATTACTCTTTTTTATTACTATTTCTTCTTCTAATGTATTGATGATTTGACTATAATTGTGACAGAACATATTTGTTACGGACACTGATCATATTTTGATCAACACATAACATGATACTGACGTGCAAATTGTAAAAATGCAGAAAACTTTAATTTCGCTTTCTATCTTAGCGCATTCCCCTTATAGGGAGTGAGCAGTAGCAGAACATTACCCAATTCGGATACAGAGGTAGTCAAGAAGAAGTTCAGGAATGAAAGTGAAAATCGGTACCTGCTTTTGATTATAACTACCGAGCAACATGGTCCCTACCTAGAGCAAGAAGATTTTTTATATTGACAGCTCTAAAGACTATTTGAACTATTTTGACTATTGGAATCCAACGTTTAGATGCTACAGGGATCTGTTTGCTCCTGAATGACATCGACAGGGTCGATGTTTAACATTTGCGCAATTGTTTTGTAAAATGACAGTAGAAAATACCTATTCAAAAAACAAGATGGCGGTGGAAGTACCGTTTTTGGCCACGTTCCACAATCATTGGGGTAGCCACAAAAACCTTGTAGCGCTGTAAGTACCTACAGTCCGGCCGAGAGATTGCATTCTTGACACCTATGCTGTCAGTTACATACTAACGAATAGGTAGGTACCTACGTGTTTTGCGAATTATTGTCCGACTGACAGGTATCAGGAACGCATTCTCTTAACGGCCGAATTGTACAGTTTCAAGTTTTCTTACCAGAGTTAAAATAAAACAAATAGTATTTTTTTGAACGTTTATTTACCATCAACACTTTATTTATTAGGCATATTTACTTACACAGAAACAACAATATTTGCGATAGGAATTTATATTCTCATCGCAAAGCTATGACTAACCAACCTATCCGATTCGCTAACAAACTTCGCACCGATCGTACATTTTACCTAGGGTCTTATTAAATTCAAAATTAATTAATATGAAGGCAAATTAATGTTCAGCGCGTTAGGTAAAGTCAGGAAAATTAATTATTTATCAAATTGACACGCTACTTAGGTTATTTGCTGTGTTATAGTATATTCAAAGAATGACCGTTATTTGCATGCCTACAGATAATTAAATTCGTAATCAATTTGATAAACAACATTAGTTTAAAACCTATTTAAGTACTTGTGTACCTACCTATTTTATTTATAATTCATTATGATATATATATATATCTTTTTTATTATTCTTTCTCAAACAGGGCACCTTGGTTGACTGGTACACAATTCCTAAGGCATTACCTAAGTCCACCTTAGTTCGTTTTTGAGTGCAAAAAGTTTAAAAAAAATACTCTGACTTTACCTACTCTTGTTTACTAATTTCCAGTATTTCTTAATAAATGGTTTCATGTGATTTTTGTAAAAATATAGGTACTGTCAGCATAGAAAGTGATGACCTAACTGATCTTTGTCAAACGTTTTCATGTAAACCTTGCTTTGTTAACAACGACAATTTATTTTAACATAAGTTTAAGATAAGTTTATTTCAATAATTGTTGCCTTCTTTTGGTTTGGCCAACAATTTATTTGAAGCATTAGTGATTTTGTAAATACATAGGTAATTTCTATAATTTTGCTTTTATGAAGTCAGTGCGATTAATTTCTACCTTTTTACTTGTATTCTTATTTCTTACAAGTCACATAATATGTATAATTATTTAGGTAGATACAATATAAAAGTTATTATGAAGCTAAACATCGGTACAAAGTATAAGTCATTCATAAGATCCTATACAAATTGTTTAGATATGTTATTTTTTAAACATACCTATAATGAGACATTATTATAAGAAATATCGGTAGGTCTCTCAGATCTTATGAGGCAAATAAAATACAGAACAAATGTAAATTCAATTCCTGTCTTCATAAGTAAGTCGATAGAATTACTCGAGATATTAAAAAAAATAAAAATAAATAGATATATTTCCCCTTAAAATAAAAGTAAACATATTGGCGTTCTTAATTTCGTTGTGCGTTACCAAATTATACCTTTGTGGACCTTTGTGCTCTTCTTATTTCATGTATTTTTCTCTATTAAGTGTTTTATGTGTACCTACATAAATAAATAAATACACTGCGTTATAACTCTAAGTTATATCCAGTCTAGATTAGGTAACAATTATCATTACATTTAACATAATTTATATAGTTAGGTCAAACACTGCAAAAACAAAAGAAACTTAGAAATTGCTACATCAGTTCAAATACAATTAATGGTTTTTGGAACGAAGTACCATAACGCGACTTGCGGTAGGAGTTGACTAGTAGAAATCGTCACGTAAAGGTGCTTCGTCACCGGGAGCATTCGCCTGTAGCGTAAAGTTCAGAGTCGAGCATTACATGAGTGAGGGAGGGGACAGTGCGCAACCTGTAATGATACAATTCGAGCATTACATCAGTGAGGGAGGAGAATCGATCATTACAGTGCGCAATGTCTGTGAAATGAAGGCGAATGCTCGTCAATCAGGGAGGCAGTATTGTATCGTAATACTCAAGCGCGGATCCACCGTTGTGGGCACGATGGGCATGCCCACAACCCTAATATTGATGTCCGTACGTATTTTTCGGGTGACCACTGAAAATCAGCACTGTGCTGTGGGTCCCTCATAGCACAGAATTATGCTGAGTGGAAGCATTCTTGTCACAGTCATGACGTGCAGCTGCCAAATATTTATGTTGTTTATTTTTTGTTATTTGTATGCACGTGTCTCTGTGACAAATAAACCTTTTTTTCTTTCTTTCTAATAAACTTCTGACGGCACCCTTTCACGGTCTATTGAGGTCGATAGGTTGATGATATTATATCCAATGCCTTAATAAAATAAATGTGATACTGTGATATGCAAACAAACACACATTTACTTTTGTAATTTTGGTGAGTGAACAAACTAACATTTTACAGATTTATTAATTTACTAGTGTTTGCCCCACGGCTTTGCCCACGTGGAACTATACAGTGTACAAAACCTTGGTGAGGGCGTCATACATTTTATAAACATCTCCTTTTTTGAAATGCATTATATAGATCATGAGTAAGTGCATACTCCGACTCGCATTTGGCCAATTTTCGGGCGGCTGTGACCACAACCTTTTTGGAGGGCTGGATCCGCGCCTGGTAATGCTCAAAATCAAATCTGTAACATTATATTATAGGCGAATGCTCCCGGTGACCTTAAGGAAAAGCGATGTGCCCCGTCCATGCGACTTTCTCCCTTCGTCACGTATGGAAAAACCGTTATGCCCCTCCGTGCGATTTTCTCTCTCTCTCTCTTTCTATTATATACGAGTGTGTGAGTGCGTGCGAGTGTAGGAACTTCGTTCCTGCTGACGGGGGTCCCCTGACCGCACAAGCTACTACATTTGTTCAAATTCCTTTATAGCTTTTTTTTTTGTTTCAAAATGGATTATGTATTTTAATGATACGATAGAGTTTACAATGATTAATTGACTTCAATAAAATAGCTGCCTTCTTTTTAATCAATTTCATATAGGTAGTATTCAAACATCAAGACCAAAGCACAGATGATTCACTTAGCATCCTTCAAAATGGTTGAGATGAATGGTGCTGATTCATGCGTCATGTGCGTGAACGGGCACACACTTAACATCTCTTAGCAGGGTTTATTTTAATTACCTACAGTTATATTCACCTAGAAGTTGCCTCTCTTTCTATCGCGGATCTTCCGACTATGTACACTCACTGAATTGGCCCGACAAGACGGCCCTAAAATGCGGAGTGAACCATCTGTATTCACCTGTGACCAAAATGTGCGCGCGTAATAATATGAATGGGAGAGATAAGGGATCTCGTGTAGGTACTACAACAGTAACAACCCCGACTTCTAGCACGACTAGTTTCAATCCTGGCCGCAGAACATCCGACTAAGAACAAAAGTTGGCCGTAGGACCGTTCATCCGACCAGTTTTGTTCAATATTGTGGCCAGTCGTGCGATCAGTCTTGGTCGGCACCACGTAGTGGGCGAGATCCCTAAATCATTCAATCAATCACAGTACCTAGTTTACGCGCACCTGACAATTTGTCACATAGGTAGGTACATTTTGCGATAAAAAAACCAAGAAACAGGCCCTTGCTTACCTTTAAAGGAACTTCTTATAGTTATTAGTGGATACTATTTAGCCATCCTTGAATAAAGCTTCGGTTATCTACATGATTCCCAAAACTTCTTTGAGTTTCAAGATAATATGAATGATTATCGTATCATAATTATTATTATGATTATACACACTAAATTTACCCATATTTTAATGGTATAACAACATCAATTGGCGTTATTTTTGTGCATAACGTTTAAGAAAATCCTAGTGTTCCTTAATATTTTTATTGACTTAAAACTAATTGCTAGATATGTACAATGTACATTGCACGATGTTATTAAGTGGTATCTACTTACATTTTAACTTATAGTCTAAATAAACAGAATCTACCATGTACAGAGGCCAGTACATCAACCTACTACAATCTGTCAAATGTCTTTAATAGATTTTCAACTTTATCACTAAAGCATAAGGTTCAAAGCTGATTGGGAAAATTTGACAGTTTCGGGTAGGTTGGCCTGCTAGCGTGTGTACAATACGGCCGATGAATCATGGCCGTTCCGAACTTAGCGCAGAAGGCTGTGCAATAACTTTTTAATAGTGACATGAGGCGAGCGTGAGTGAGAGAACATGCGCGAAAGTTTGGACAGCCTATGTTCAGAAGGTTAACAATCATTTAGGTATAAGACATGATTCATAAGCCATTATGTTGCACAGAACTGAATGAATAACTATATCTTCTATAGGTACTACATACATATTACAAAATTAAGTAGCTTTTCGTGTCTGTTCTGTGACCGCGTTGTTCTTCTAAACTACGCAACGAATTTTGAGGCGGCTTTCACCTTTATTTAGTCAATTTATTCCGGAAGGTTTACGTGTACAGACGCCAGCAGATCAACCTACCCGAAACTGTCAAATTTTCCCAATCAACTTTGAACCTTAAGCTTTATTGATAAAGTTGAAAATCTATAAAAGAAATTTGACAGATTGTAGTAGGTTGATGTGCTGGCGTCTGTACAATACATTAATACTCAACATACAAACAAGAAATCTCTATGTTTTGTCACGTGGTTGGTCACAGTTCCAACCTAATTTATAATGAATATCATTCAGGTCGCTATTCGAAGCGCACCGTTTAGTAAAAGGCTGTTAACTGAAAGGGTAGTTAAGCTAGTTGGCTGCGGCATACCTATTTGTATTATATTTATCTATTAGCACATTCTGCTGGCATGCACAATTTACAGTCTGTTAATTTAAAAGGTATCTTCCCTATATGTATACTTTTTTTTTTGGAATGAAGTTCCTTATCGTACGTTATACTCTGTCCACCTGGCGAATGAGAGCTAGACAGAAAAATGTGTATCATTTTGACCGTTGTCGTGCCGGTGAAAATGTAACACGTTTTTTTTTTATTCACTCTCAACCTTTGTTATATGAACTAATTGTGCCTGTTATATAATACTAGCATCCGCCAGCAGCTTCGCCTGCGTGATATCTTTATAATTTATAGCCTATGTTACTCAGTGATAATAAAGCATACTACTTGTGAAATAATCTATCGTTAGTCATTACAAACAGTAATACAAATATTTTCTCTTTATAATATTAGTGGAGATACAGCAAAAGGAACTTCGTTCCAATGTGGTTGGCCCACCTCGACGACGCGACGTGACACCTCTCGATATTTTTTAAACACTAACAACAGCGATAAGATTTTGTTAGACACAGATAAATACATTATTTACATCTGGAAGCATCTAAAACAATATACCTAATAATGTAGGTATTTATTTTTATTGTCATAATAATAATGATGTATACATATTTTTCAATAGGTACCAAATACTTTTTTCTAATCTTTAACAATATTTGGCTTGAAGCGTAACGAATGTAAAAATTAATAAAAACTATAAAACAGATATAGTTGTCATACTTTTAAGATTATTGTCGTACTTCTTTTAAATATTTAAAAAAAAGAATAAACGTTATAAAAATTACAGTCTTCAACAATAAAATATAGTAGCAATAGCAACAATTTTTTATAAAAAAAGTTTACAAGGTTTTATTGTCAAGAATTATTTTATTATTGTCAATTTATTTTCTAGAACATATTTAGCCATTATATACCTACGGGCTGTTTTCGAAGACGAATATATTTTTATTTTTCTATTGACTAAAGGCTAGAATACGTAATACAAAAATTCAACAGTAGATAGATTGATACAAACGGCAGGATATGATTATCTAGATATGAACTAGTTACACAATTTGGATATGTTTCCAATTTCTTCTTAATGTATTTATGTTAAGGATAGGATGAATTCTAGAGTATTAATTTTGCCTGTCCCGGGTACGGTCAGCAACGAAAGACAATTAACACTGTTTTTTTGACAAAACATCTTCCTAAATAGATGTAATTTTAAAGTCTGACATACTGCTTTTCAGCATTTCATGTACCTACCTAGGAAGGTAATAACTAAGGGTTTTTAGGCTTTATTTAAAATCTAGGTAATCCGTTTTGTTTTTTAAATTATGCTCATCATAATTAAGTGTGATTAAAAACCTCACTACCATACCACACTTAGGTGTGTGTGTTGTGATTAAAAAAACAGAAGTTTTAATCGGCGTTTGTTGCTGACTGTACAGTCGAAATTCTTTTTTTTTACTATCAATTTGGTTTTGTCATTTAGAAGCCACTTTAAGCTTATTCATAAGTTAGAAGATTATAGACATAACAAAATTCGTAGAAAACCCTTAGATTAATACAATAACATAATATTCGCAGGGGTTTTCATGCGCAAATATTTTGTAACTGCCATGCTCTGAAACGCATCGAATATTTTCGGAAAAACGTGGATGGCTCTAGACGGGGATTATATGTTGTAAGTATTCCTATTTTCCATGTGCCTTAACAATAAGTAAATTGTTAAATCATTATTATACGAATTTCTGTTACTATATATTGATTTCCAATATTGATTACTGCAGCGTGACATCAGAGAAATACATTTTTTATTTTTATTATTGCCAGTTACACAATTAGGTATAAGTTAGGTACGAGGCTATACTTATGAGTACCTACATGATAATATGATCTTGCTAGGTTAGAGTAGGTGACATTGTGTGAAGCGCAACAGTTAAGTGGAGTGACTGTAGCGCAGCAGACCTCAATTACATCATAAAGGCGCAGTTCCATTGCTGTCACAGGCACGCTACGCACGGAAACGTGGTGGGCAAATAAATGAACCTGTGCATCTAACGTGCGTCACCTCCCGTGCACATCTTACACAGTAATGAAATTGCGACTTTACAATCCCTCGATACCCACGCTGCAATAATCCTGACAATAATACAACCCCATCGACGTTCGTATTCGAATCTTCAACTATCCTCGAGATTACTCCTCATCGTCAGTTTCGCAGCATCCCGGCCAGCAGCAGCCTTCGGTCCCATCAGGCCTTGTGCAAAACAGCAGGGTTTCCATCTTTGACACAGGTCTTGGCTCTATGCCGTGGAAGTCTCGTAACTCCTCTGCGGGGAACCAGGCGCGTTCTTCGTCATCTATGATGGGCATGCCGAAGTACCTGGATGTTTTGGGAATATTTTAATAATGGTGCATGTTTCAGTTAGCTTTGACAAGAGAGACTTTACAAGGTTTTTTCGAGGACTTCTGAACAATTTAAATCGGTGTCAGCAAATAACATTAGTCTTTGCTTTGCCATCTTTATCGAATATTTTCATCATTTAGTATCAGAAATAGGGATGATCACAAATGTTTTTTTTTTCTCCGTCTTGTAGATTATAATAAAATTACGTATCTACACGTATTTTTCCTTTTTTTCCGTTATCAAAAGATTACGGCGATACATTGAGTTAAAATGTGCCATGACGTCACGAGTGATGTAGATTTTATACTTACTTGTGACGTATCAACCCCCAACTTTAACGCGTTATATCTAAGTAATTTTTTATTAATATGATAAAGCAAAAAATACGATTCTAACATTTTTTTATTATCTAACTGACGGACTAAATATAATTTCTTTTTTTTGACCCAGGCATCATCCCTATTCTTGAGTCAAAATAGATGGTCAGAAACAATAAATAAAATAAAAATTAGACAATCATGGAGTCTGGAGACTGCTTGAAACTGCTATACGCATATGATATAAACAATATTCATCATCAATTCATTATCATCATCATGCTGTTGCCCTGTATCGCCACAAAAAGAAACAACACTATTAAACAACTTAAAACTGGTATTAGCGCCATCTTTATTCTAAAGCCAAGCACTACGCGAATCCATAATTTTGCCCCCTACCAAAAATCGCTCAACGCGCCTAAAGACACTTAAAACAAATACATAAATACTCTGCACTAAACAAAACTTTCTATCATTAAGGTTTGCCCCCATTTTAAAAGCTTACTAACCTGCAAATAGCCAGCAAAGGTATCCACAGCACGGAAGCCAGCACCATCACAAGTACCAGCAGTATAGCCCACACCGGCCAGGGTTTCCTCTCCGTGTCTCCAATGGACTTAATCCAGGCATCGTACGCGGATCCCTCGGTGGCCAGTTCCCAGAACGAAGATACTAGAATCGACAGCATGGCTAGGGGAGACAGGTACTTCCAGCAGATCAGCCAGTACAACCCTGGACGCTGCCCAGTCATCAGTTGGATGTCGTCTGCGAATCTGGAAGAGTAATATTCGTTTTGATTTAGAATTTAGGCGATTAACACACGGCACCGCGCACCGCCGCGGCAGGCGGTGAAGCGGATCTCATGTCGCATTGACATCTATTAAATCCGTTGATGCCCAACACACGTACACCGCCTGACCGCGCGTTCGAGCGGTGCTCTCACCGCCACCGCCCCGCCGCGCGGCCGGCCGCGCGGCGGGGCGGGGCATCACACACGGGGCGCCGCACTACCGCGCGGATCGTCGTGAGTGCAGGATGTGTTAAAATAACATGAATGTTCTATTTAGAGTTCTGTTTCGTAAAAATGGATGAACCCAATATCTTCTTTTTATTGTCTTTTTACGCCATAAAAGCCAGATTATTGCCACCACTTCGGCGTCCATTCTTGCCAGTGTCTATGATCAAACTGGTCAAATCCGCGTTAAATCCATCCGCGCTGACAAGCGTGTAAACCGCCTTACCGCGCGGCGCGCCGCTACGAAATCCGCTTTACCGCCACCGCCCTCCGAGGCGGTGCGCGGTGCCGTGTGATAATCGCCTTAATACCTAGAAAAGGTCTAAGTAGGTACTTACCACTGTTTTTAGTGACTCTTGTAGATTTCTAATTCTATTAGGTATTGACAGTTTCGTCACAAAAAAAATTACTGCCTCGTTGGTCTAGTGGTCGCTAGCGCTGCTGCTGAGCATGAAGTCCTGAATTCGATTCCCAGGTCAGGCAAATTGATATTGGGTTTTTCTATTACGAATTACCTCAGTACCAGCACGGAGTCTGGATTTGTCGGTTGATGGCAATAGGCTCGCCCCCTAATACATGGGACTTAAACATAACTGGCGAAATGTGGGTATACCACAGGTACACCTCTGCCTAACCTTTCGGCGAAACAAGGCCTGATGTAATGTTATGAAATATACAGCGTTAGTTCAGAGAAGCATAAATACGCCAGAATGAATGTAAACTAGTGTTCCGGCTCCTACATCGCTAACAACAGTAAGAACAATGTGTAATATTTTTTTTTTTTTTTTATAGTAGGTAAATACTTTTGTGGGAGGTGTTTGACGTTGCTTGGAATCTTTAAACGCTATGATGACGTGGCTCCTTGGAACAAAATCTATCTCTAATATTTCAGATTTTGCCATATCTTCTACTGATCCATCTCAAGAAATCACCCTGACAAGACACGGAAACGACCATAGGAAACTGCAAAAAAGGGACGTAAGAAACTTTGGGGACCGTTACCATTATATTATGAATCCCTAAGTTTTCACACTCACCCAAAACTTCGAGTTCTGACTTGTCAAAAAAGTTTGAGAAATTATTGAAAGTATTATATCCCTCAATATAGAGAGAACTGGCTATAGATTCAATCCCCCCCTCAAAAATTAGCAAACATACTTTTGAAACTGACCGAACTCTAATTTCTGCAATCATCCATTCTACAATACCTACTTTAATATTATGCTTTATTATCGTATTATAAATACGAAAGAATATCTGTCTATCTGTCAGCTTAAGTTACCTTTCACGATTTAACGGCTGAACGGATTTCGATGAAATTTGTCACACAGATAGATCATGAACTGGGTTAAGACATAAGATAAATGTCATCCCAGTAGTACGCTCCCATGGTTTATTTTCCCACCTCTAAGAGGACGAAGTTATTTACGTACTATAAAAAAAATATTAAAGAAATTATTTATTGGGAATATAATTTATTTGAAGGCGTAAGTGTTGAGCTGTTTTATGCATTATGTAGGTATTACTTAGATACATATAGATAATGGAAGGACAAAACACATGGCGCCGACCCCAAGTAAAATGGGGTAGGATAAAGGAGTTGTCGAGCAAAGTGAAAGTGTACCGTAACTAGATTATCCCCTTTAGGTACATTTTAACATACCGAAGAACAGTTCTTCTTACATGGAATTAAAGTAAGCTCGCTCATCATCTATAATTATATATATTATAGTGAGAGTGACTCGTACCTATAGGTACTTTGGAAACCAATTAGTGATGCAAGCGTTCAAAGTTTCCATCGATCGATTGGAAGTGGGCGTAAGTAAATGAAGTTTCAACATTTTCTTGGATACTACCTACCTACATAATAATATGCAAGAATACTCTAACGAGATGGATAGGTCTAAATTTAATATTTAACTGGAATTCATTTTCATACATTTTTGGTGGAGAAGCTAGCACAGTTATTATGAATTTACGTATCAGAATGTACGCTTTTACCATTTCTAACGTGACGATATTGTCATTTAATGGACGTCCACATCCCGTATGAAAATACGTACACGTTATATATAACGTTATCGGTGGACGGTTTAAAAGCGACTTCATAAATATTTCCATATATTTTACTTTCCTGTGTTGTCGTGCGTGATGCCGTGACGTCCACGATAATATTGTCACGTTAGAAATTATAATAAAAGTGCACAATAGCAAAACATTTTTTTTATTTCCATCAACCGTGCTTTTCTTTGTAAAGCTTTTCTACTGCACGTGTAGCATGACAATCACAGAAAGGGGTTTTCTACGGGTTTTGTCAAAACAAAATGACAAAATTCTGTCATTTTGTCTATTCTTTCGTCGACAAAACCCGTTTCTATTGTGCTCATGCTAAGCGTGCTGATGAGGATACTTAGGTAGTTTTGATAAAGTACCTAGTAAATACCTAGTAGGTACAGTCACGAGCTTTAATTTGGGACCCACCTAAGGTTGAATATCGTGTAGCAAACTTTCGCCATTTAGAGCTATTATGTTAACGCTGTCACTGCACAAACAATAAACGTCATAATGTTTACCATCGACAACTTTACGTTTCTAGGGGCTAACGTCAACTGGAGCGAGGGCAAACGATCATTACCGATTTCCGAGTAATAATTACTTTTTGGTCCTGTGGACCCATAAGAAAAAAGAAACAAATAAAAAAGAACAAAATTATATTGTCAATATATGATAGCTAGTCAACTAACCCGCTTATTCTTCAAACCAAAAAAAAAAAAAAAAAAAAAAAACCTATATTAGTTAAAAAGTTTTGTCTCTTTCTCAAACATAAATATCAAAGTGACGGACCAAAACAACATATTTAAAATAAAATAGGTTTAGCTAAAATATTGATTAATAAAATCTTTAGAAAAACAAAGTTTTTTATTCTATATATTTATTAAGACATTTATGACACAAACCTCAATCTTAACACAATTATATAGAAAGCATGGTTAGCGGTGCACAAAATAAACACTTATCACCGAAGGCTACGACTACATTAATTTAAATCTCTCCAGTAATTTTTTTATCATAAATATTCAAAACCGCGTATATCCACCTTCATTGTCAATCACAGCCTGGAGCCGGTTACGCATGGATCCAATCAATTTGTCACATATTATGTCAGTACCCCTTAAACTTTCCCAGACTGTGAGGCAGTGATCCATAAGTGCTTCTCTAGTTCTTTCGTTTCTATTTGACCATTTTTGAACCATTAAGCCCCATAAATTTTCTATAGGATTTAAATCGGCACACTTTGCAGGCCACGGAATACGATTTAAATTTGCTCTATTATTGTCGAACCAAGTTCTAACGATTCTTGCCGTATGAATTGTTGCGTTATCTTGAACAAAGTTTATTGGAGCAACATCTTCTTGTGGATAATATAGTTGCAATGTTGGAAGGACACTCTCGTCTAATAAATCGACATAATCTTGAGCAGTGGCCCTGGGTGGTAAATTTATTAGTTCTCCAATGCCGGCTGAACTAATCCAGCCAGACATGTTAACTGTAATGCGACCAGATGCGTTGTTAGCTATGACGTGGTCTTCCGTGTATCGCGTCCTGTCAATTCGCCACAAATGTAGTCTGCCCGTTTGGGAAGATTGAAAAGTCTTTTCATCGATGAAAGCCGTCGTCGTCCAATCAAAATTTAGATACTGACGTGCGAAAATAAGTCGGTCTTTATGGGCATCCGTCAACGCAATTTTTTTTTGCAGGCCGCCTGTTATGCAGTCCCATAGCTTTAAGATGCCTTCTAACTGTTGAAGGGTGGACTTCAAACGCTTCCGCAAAATGCCTCGTTGGCGTAAATCCATTCATCAGGTATTGCCTTTGCATCAAGCGGCTCTGCTCTTGTGTTATAACTTGCGGGTGATGGTTGTTTCGTCGTAAGTCAATAATATTTTCCTCGTTCCCGTGGCGTCGAACCCAGCGGCGAACTGTGTTTCTTGTCACATTTATTCGTCGCGATATCTCGTGAATGCCTACTCCTTGTTCGTGCAAATCAATAATTTGGAGCCTTATTTGGTCACGATTAGCCGCAAGCATTTTATTAATTGGTAAATTATATTTTGTGAAAATATCACATTAAACTATTTTCTTAAATGACACTGACACGACACATGTTCGTAATTAGAAAATCGTAATGATAGCTTTTTGCAACGAGGTTATCATTTCATAGGTCGATTAGATAAGACATTTTATGTCTTAACTTGACATTCAACATTTCAACCTTAAAGCAAAGTTTCAAAGTTTCGACCTTATTGCATTATGATTGTTCTAACAACATTTAACGGAAATGGGTCCCAAATTAAAGCTCGTGACTGTACCTATAAATCGTCATCTATACAATACTTGAGCCGTATCACAATTGATTAATCGTTTCTTGGGTCTATCTAAATTCTGTAGGTACCTGCATTGGGTTTTCAACTCCCGGTATTCAGCCAAGCATTGAGAATCCAGCAGAGTGCATTCCAGCGCGTCAAAAAAATACACTGATGGATTTTCAACTCTCGGCGCTAAGCAGTGCATTGAAAATCGAGTGCATGCACGACAAAAAAAATCGCCCGTGGGCACGATACGAGGGCTTATTGCCATTCTAATTCATATTCAAAACTATGTATCACGAGTTCACGACATGCCCTCGTTACGACATAATATTATTCCCGTTACAAAGCAAATACATGAAATACACGTGCCCTGAAAGGCTCGAAATGGTCTCGTCGAGTAAACAATGGACGCCCATAGAATGATCCCCGGATTAACCGTAGGTAGCGAAGCTTAGCCCACAGATTAATCGACCAGCGCCATTGTAATTATTTAGCCAAGAGACGTCATAAGAGAAACACTTTAGGTAATTAAACCTATTATTGTTGAGTCAGGGTTACTGTTTATTAGTCATGGTTGGTACAGCTTTGGTTTCGTAGGAAAGCGGTTCCGTCATAACACGGCCGTCATGAAAATCTGTCATTTTCACCAATACCCATTTGACATTAAGGTGTCAAAAAATGCTGTGTATTTGGACAGTTGTTAAGTTAGGTTAGGTCCGCACTCGGGGATCGCGGAAGTCGCATTAGATTCCGTGATGTCCGATGCAAGTGTCAGACGGAACACCGGGGTGGTTTTAGTCCGTAAGAGTCTGTCTGATAGACCCCTACGCCCTCCCCAGGGCGGAGGACAACCATGAGGATTTCCCCCCGTAATCAAAAAAGAAATTTAAAAAAATGGTTAGGTCCGCACTGCGAATTTTATTCGCGCGGTTTATATTCCGTGTACGGCATTGCAACGAAATTTAAATTGATTTTAAATTTGAATTTTAAATTGCCAGTGCGTGTAGATTGTTTGATAGTAATTATTGTGGGCGACCGAGCTCTGCTCGGGTGAAAATAGAGAAATCGATTTTTCCCAGATATGAGACCTAGCTAGATCGATTTTTCTCCCCCATAAACCCTATATATTGCATCTTTCATCTTCTGCTGTGAATTTTTTCACAAATCCAAGTACAACCATTAAGCTGGCAGGGGGACACATGACTAACAACAATTAGCATTTTAAAGCTTAATATTTCGCAAACGGATCCCTGAATTGAAAAATAGTTGTCACACACCTACAATATTTTTGAACGACCTTTCCAACGACATCCTACACCATGGGATAGACGAGAAAAAAAACATCCCCACTAAGGGTAGGTTAAAATAAAATAAAACATTTTATTTTACCACTTTGTCGGCGTGATTAATATATATACCCATGCCAAATTACAGCTTTCTAGTACTAACTGTCTCTGAGCTAAGCCGCGGACAGACGAACAGACAGACAGACAGACGGACATGGCGAAACTATAAGGGTTCCTTGTTTAATACGGAACCCTTTAAAGTTGGCAACCCTAAGTGTACGTTATATTAATATAAAAGAGCACGACGATCGCTTACTCACGCGACTGTCACTTTAGCTTAGGATGCGGCCTTATGTGTTTGCTTATTTCTCAGGTGATTTCAAAGGGTCTACCTGACAGCCCTAGATATGAGCCCTAGTGACACACACTAGAAAAAACACTCGCGCTCTCATTCTTGGGCATGCTTGGCTAAAATAAAATTTGCAATTCCCGAGTAATAAGTACCTATATTTTTAAAAGAGATCGATCTGCCTAGCCTTTATCCAACTATGTTGGGGTCGGCTCCAGTCTAACCGGATGCAGCTGAATACCTGTATTTTACATAGAGCGCCTACCTATCTGACCTCCATGACCCAAATATTCCCTATATACCTATATCACCTATATTTTTAAAAGAACTTCTTCGTAAATAAAACGCGAAAAGCGTAACAGACGATATTCCGTTTTCCGTTTTTTGTTAGGTGAAACGAAACCAGCGTTGGCAACCAGTGACGTCAAAGTCTGGCCTCAAAGGAAATATTACATAAGGTATATGAAAACAAGCCTCAAGCATGTATGAATGTAAGTAGATGTTCTATAGTACAGCGTATGAATTAAAACGGTGGAGCGTAATATCTAGGTCATTGAGAAAATGTTACATTGACAAAGTAAGTACTCTGAGTACCTACTGAAAATATAGTTTTAGTGCCTCCTAATCGCAAAGCACTTTGTATGTAGTTTCTCAGCCAACCTATTTATAGTGTACAAGAAGATATAGAATACTCTTTATTATGTTATATTGAAGGGCTCATGACTAAATAATAACAGCGACACCGGTCGATCGAAGGAGCAACGCTTGCCGTGGTCGGTCCGTGGATGTGTATTCATAACATTTCGAGACCCCTCCGTGCTTTGGAAAGCACGTTAAACCGTTGGCCACGGCTGGCGGCTGTCATAATCATAACTATGAATATATATCTTTGACAGTCGTTAGGTACGGATAGTCAGAAGCCCGAAAGTCTGTACACCCCCTTTGGTTGTCAGACATTCGGGTTTGTTGATGTGTTGTAATCTGTTCGATTTATGAACCGGGGCCTTATTATGAAGTATGAATGCCATCATTATTCTCCTGCAAAAAAAGGATGGAGCTGCGGCCTTGTATAGCTCCGTCTCTCACTCACACTGGAATAATGGTGGCATTAATACGTCATAATACGGCCCCAGGTGTGACTCCGGATTTTTTATTTGTATTTCTGTGATGTCTTGTTTATTCCTTTCTATTTGTTTTTTTTGTTGTAGTTGGGTTTTGGGTTTTATCATTTTTATTTTATCAACTCTCGGCTCTGAGCCGAGTGTTGTGTTGAGTGTTGTTGCAACTACTGGGGCCTTTATAAAATGTTTTTGGAATAGTGTTTTCGTCAAACACATAACATCAACAGTAATCCTCAACTTTTTCAAAATGAATGCTGTAGTATTTTCGATATAACGGAGGATCGTGCTAAGTTTTAGATGCTTCTTTTAGTTTTTATTACTGTTTGTATTTCCTGTGCGAGTCGCAAAAAAGCCGTGTGTGTAAAATAATTTTATTTCTTTCTTTCTAAACATTTCGAGGTATTATTACCTATAGGATGGTATATCATAATGGTGTACCTACATAATATATATTTATAGTCCTCCAGACCGTATTTCGGCCAAAGCGGCCCATCTCAACGGGGACTAGCCTTCGGCGCAGGAGATATTATAGTGCACAAGTGTGAAAAGACACAGGTGCACTCTCTCTTCCCTCACTCTCATATATAGTCCGATGGGACGGCAATCCGACACGACCGGAGAGAGATCAGGCGCAGGACCAACGGCTTAACGTGCGCACCGAGGCACGGGGGTATCACACCGCCAACTTCCAAACTCCGGGCTGTTACTAAGAAATTCCTAATGGAAAAACTCAATAACACTTTGCCTGATCCGGGAATTGAACCCAGGACCCCACGCTCAGCAGTCGCGCTTGCAACCTCGAGACCAATGGGGCAGTGTACATAATATAGAGTCCCTTAATACACGCGAATTGATTTGCTATTCGGATCATCCTTTGTCCAGGAAATATTTAGAACTAAGTACAAATATTTGTGAATGTGAAGGTTTTTAGTAGGTAGTCATTTAAAACTAGCCTCCGAATACGCAAAAAAGTTTCTCGAACGATAATGATCGCAAAATGTATGTGACAAATTGTCAAGCGCGCGTAAATTAATGTGATTGGTCGAATGATTTATTTACAGCCAGTCGCAGCAGGTTACGCGATTGACAATTTGCCACATACATTTAGCTTAGCGACTTTCAAAACATTCTTCAAAATATTTTACTCGCAGCTAAGTTAATTTTGAATATTTTCCCTTAAAAAAGAAAAACAAGGAAAAATGCTCGTAAAACTTTTTCAGTGTATCAGAAATTCAGAATCAGTATTTTTTAATTTGTAAGAATTGAGTTTTACATAGTCTGATGTTATTAATTTTATACGTTCTGTACATTCTACCACAACAAATTATTATGGCATACAAATGTTATTCTTAACCAAGTAATTTTAAGATTTGTTATTTACCAATCCAATATCAATTAATATTATTATAATTAGGTAATTATTGTAACTTTAAAATCAATGTCAAAATGAATTAAATGTTATCTTGAACTTTTACAATATTCCATAAATTTGCCAATGTCATAAAAGTAATTATCTAATAACCAACTAGTCAGCTTTTTCTTGAACATGGGGTTGGGAATGTCTTTAAATGAGTTAGGTAACTTAGGTGGTTCGTGGTACACACACCCCCCACACACATTACTTCACGTCACTCACTCACCCCCCCCCTCTCACTAATATCTCATCATCACTTTGTATTTTGCAATCTACATTGGGTAAGTACATTAACCTAATTCGTATCTATACTTATTCCTAGCAGAAGCTTTTTTGTTGCCCACTTCTGATTATACTTGTACTTGGATTGCTTTTAAAAATACTTATCTATTCCCAACAAATTATTAGGTTAATAACGTCATACCAACACATATCTATTAAAATGTATTAATTACAACAAAAAAAAAACCATGTATACTATTCAATTATCCGAAGCATACATCCTACTTATTTTCAAAATGGCGCCGTAAGCCTGTCGTCTGTCTTCACGGCACGTTTCACTGATTGGAGACCCTTCACGCGACTGACTGACTGACCCCATCGGGCAAAGATTCTATCTTGTGCCATTAAAACTACGACAGTAAATTTTGAAGAGAAAACCTTTCGTTTTACTGACCGTTTTTAGATACAGAGAGCAGTTTTCAGTCCAGGGGCCGTATTATGACGTATTAATGCCACCATTATTCCAGTGTGAGTGAGAGACAGAGCTATACAAGGCCGCTAGCACCATCTTTTTTTCGCAGCGGAATAATGATGGCATTAATACTTCATAATAAGGCCCATGGTGGTGATACGTAACAATCCAAAACTAATATTATAAATGCGGAAGTGAGTTTATTTGTTTGTTTCACGCTAAAACGGCTAAACTCGGCGCACAGATAGACCATGACCTGGGATACAACATAGGATACTTTTTATCCCTATATTCCCACAAGATCGAGACTTATGCGGGTGAAACCGCGGGATGCAACTAGTCTAAGACAATGTGTGATACCCTTGTCGCTTTTTATTTGTTGGTGGCGGGCGCGACCCTGCGTTGCTTGTTCGTCTTTATCAGCCGATTTCCTAGCCATATTATCGTTTCTTTGGTCTTATCCTACGTTTAAAGGGTAGGGCAGGGCATCAGGGCAGGGCAGGGTAGAACTTTAAAGAGTTACCTATTAATTTATTTTTTATAAAGTTAAAATTATGGCTACAGGAAAAACGATTTTATTCTATAAATGAATTTATTGATAATGTTAATAATCTATTTTAAATTAATGTAACGATAATATTGATAAAATATGTATATAAAATTAATGAATAACAGAAACAATAAAGCATGCCATTGGACATAAATATTATACTCTAGCATTAAATATATTTTAATGTTTTGCATGTCAAATGTCTGACTTTGTATTAGGATCTTACTACTGACTTTAACACCAACGCTGTACCACCAATATTTATTGCAAATAAATGATTATGATTATGGTACACAAAATTTTCCTCACGACATATATCCGTCATTTCTCCTCATCATTTATAACTATGACAGACGATCAAATAATGGAATCATCAGGAATTTCTCAGTAGCAGCCCAGAGTCTGGATTTGTGCCCAGTTGATGGCAATAGACTCGCCCACGACTTAAACATAACTGGCGAAATGTGGGTGTCGGTACTGTAGGTGCACCTCTGCTCAACCCTTCAGGGAAACAAGGCGTGATATTCTATTATGTGATTATAAAGTTAATAATATAATTCTGTGCAATACCTAGTCGAAATCTTAGCCCACCCCACTGCCATAAGCTTCAAAGTTAAGTTAACTTCATGAGTTAACTTAGCTCAATGATAAAGTCTATTCAAGTTACTAAGCTCGACTTATCTACGCAGCACAGCATCACAACACTCAAAATATGGCTTAAATCTGTGGTCAAGTCTCAAGTCTAATTTCGTCTTAACTATGATTGCTTGCTCTTATTTTGGCCTTCAATGACAACAGATAACTTAAAATATAAAAACCGGCCAAGTGCATGTCGGACCATGCACACTGAAGGGTTCCGTAGTTGGGATGAATTAATCCCAAAAACAAACCTAACTTCGTAGTTGAAAAACATGTTCTCCCATAAATCTGTATACGTCACGGTCACTAAAAAAAAATGAGTTAAAACTATAAATTAACGATTTTCGGACTTTTTCCTTTACTTGTGCTGTGAGACTTTGCTTCCGTCTAAATTTCACGATTCTAGGTCAACGGGAAGTACCCTGTAGGTTTTGATTTATTTGCGAGTATCAAAATATGTCGCTTAAATGGCCGTAATTTTTTATTACGTTGATTGAGAAGCTTGAAGCTTCGTTTTTAAAGATCCAAGGGACCACAGACCTACGTATTTGATATTAATTTCAACTTGATACGTCGACGCGTTCCTCAGAAAAAGGGTCTTGACAGACTGACAGACAGACAAACGGACGGACAGACGGACACTATGTTTACGTTATATATTTACAGGAAAACAATAATCCTGAGTATTTATGCAATTATATTACGTTTACACATAAAATAACACCTTAATTTAACTTAATTACTAATTTAATTTAATTTTAAAACACGGAACAAAAATTTGACATGTCACTCGGGCAGTGTTGCCACTTTTTTTTTCACAACAACACTTTTTCACACACTTTTTTTTTGACAACGAAGTGATGACAGATCTGTGGACATTTTCTATTTTGCTAAGTAACTGGTACTTGTTGACAAGCCTACACTGTCCTCTCATACCTATTAACACTGTAAATTGGAAACATGTAAAAACCATTTACTTTTAAAAGAGTTACCGTGGAGTTGCTTGCCGGCTCTTCTCCATAGGAAACGACCAATTCTAACCGTGCGCACCTAGCTTCTGACGTTTCATAAGTGCCCTTGTAGGTTTATGTGAAATAAAATATTTTGAATTCGAATTTGGAATTTGATCCTATAAAGGTTCTGTTTTGTCCTTTTGAGTTACGGAACCCTAACAACAGAATTACGAGGAAAACTTGAGTGAAGTGACCTGTTATGGGAATGTCACTATTGACAGCTCACTGCAAGATCACTTCACCTGTTTTCACGGTGAGATTTTTAAATAAAAGACCCATCTTTTATTTAGATAATCCTTCGTTTACGTTCATACATCTCATGTATGAACATAAACGAAGCTAAAGCATTATGTAAGGATCGCAGCAGGTGTTGTTCGGTTAGTTTCTGTATGTATTTGTAGGCGTGAGTTTATGTATGTATTTGTATGTAGAATTACTAATCAAAGACATATTAAAGCCCGGCATTTATTTATTTGATGCAACCAGTTTAATCAAGGAATATCGTGTTATCCAGTAAATGGATTGTCGAGGCCAGATACGCAGTCGCTCCATGTAAAAATATAGGTATTCAGCTGCATCCGGTTAGACTGGAAGCAAACCCCGACATCGTTGAGAAAAAGCTACGCTGATGATGATGTCTATCTCGGTTAGCAATTTAAGAGCGTACCTCCTACTGAAATTTCTGAAATCTGCTGCTCCAGTATATTTGCGCCGTAGTATAGAACCAGCACCTGCGCTGACCTAAACCAACAAACTTCGACCACTATAATCTCTTTCAACTTAGCACCCCGATAACTTTAACCGCATTGAGTTAGGAGTCAAGTATAAAGGCTTACAGTTCATTGGTCAATGTTTGTATTTCATTCCTTCGCTTACGTTAGTCTTTGCACTTAAAGTCTATAGAATTCGTAGAAAATAAAAAAGTGTATTGGCTTTTATAAGGTAAACGGTAAACGGAATAAGTGTGTGGACAGTATCTTCAAAACAACACAACAACAACAACAGCAAAAATCAACAATTTTTTGACGTATCAAATGGTTTTCATCGACTACCTTCTTCTGACCTCAAACATTATCTGAGTAAGTATAAAAATAAAATATCATGAAACGTCCACGATAGAAACCATCAAACTGTTTACATTCAAAATCTCCAAAAATAATAGTATGTATTTTACTGTGTGTACATACCTAAATAATAAAATAAAATAAATGTTTATTTATTAAATTAATGATGGTGGGAGAAAATTGTGGACACATCACAATCGTCCATTTTGTTTTATTTGACTGTACAGGGGAAGTGGGACTATAATTTACGTTGTTTTATACATTTTGGGGATATAAAATTACCTATATTAAAAATGTCAAAAATCGATTCAACGATTCTGAATAAACTACTTTCATAATGTGCATATATAATCCAGGTACTGTAAGTAATAATGGCTCACCTTTTGACTCCATACACGTATGCAATCCCGATACACTCGAAGAAGGCGATGATCAACAACGGAAAATTTCCACTGTACATGTCAAACAGCAGGAAGATATAGCTGCCAGAACCATGAGCGAAGCCCATAGACAAGAGACAGCAAAGGAAACACAGTCCCCCAGTTAAATACTCCTTTCTCAGATTGGGGAATAACTTCATATCCACGATGGAGGTTACAACTCCTTCAAGAGTTCCGAACTGGGAGTCTATGCCTAGAGTGAACAGCATCAGGAAGAACAGGACGGACCAAAACTGGGCTCCAGGAAACTGGTTGATGGCTTCCGTGAAGATTATGAAGGCCAAGCCAGTGCCGGAGGCTGTCTGTGGAAGGAGAATAAAATTAGTGAGCGTTTTGAAAGATTTTGTAAGTAATTTCGGTTACAGTGGATGGATATAATGCTCTTTTTTACACACCAAATTAGAGGGAAAAAACAGAATTATTGCATAACATGTGACCACTTACATTATCCAACTCTTTTTGTAGGTCACACTCAGGCAGGTGAGGCATCACTAACGAGGTCAGATTTCCATTTAGGTCCACCGTCACCGTCTGCCCAGCTTCAGGCAGCACCATGGACCTGAACGCAGGCCCGAACACCTCCAGCAGAGTCTCGTTCCTCCCGTCCAAACACTTCTCATACACCATGGTAGCCTTGAACCCAATTATAGAAAACACCACGATGCCAGCAAACATCGACGTTAAGCAGTTCGTCATAGAGACCATTATCGCATCTCTATAACAGTTGTTATCCACCGGATTGTACGATGAGAATGCTATTAAGCCCCCAAAAGCTAGGCCAAGGGAAAAGAATATTTGTGTCCCTGCCTCCAGCCATACAACAGGGTCTAAAATCCTGTGCCACTTTGGCGTAAATAAATGAATCAGTCCATCGCCCATACCCTTAAGTGTGATCCCTCTAAAGAAGAAAATTACGAGGACTATGTAGGGGAACGTGGCTGTTACGTAGACGACCTTCCCTGAAGAGGCAATGCCTTTGATCATGCACAGATAGACTAGAATCCAGGCGACGACTAATGCTAATGCTATCTTGTAGTTGAACGTCTCGGGGTAGTTTATGTCTTCAGATATCTGGAGAGTAGTGCGGTACCAGAAGTATTGGGTCGGACTGCTTACCTGAAACAATGAAAACACCTTATTAGTACTGTGGAAGGTCAGTAAAATTCCTACTGCTAAGCATAGACGATCTTAATATCATTTGCTAGTCTTAGACCTTCGAGACATTCAATCGTACCCCTTGAAGTCTGTGGAGTCGTTTATCAGACAACATTATTGTACAACAAAATATTTTTTATGTTATAGTCGTATGACTAAACTTCACAGTTTTTTGCGAAAGGTATCTAACAGAGCTTGAGGCAACGTCCTAACCGAAAGCGCTTGTCGCGTGAGTACACAATCATCGCGCTCGTTTATATGGATATGACCGACACGCCCGATCAATCAATTCGCGGCTGTACGTCATAATTCATGTAAACGCCCGCGTAATCGCGTATTTGCTTTCGGTTAAGACACAGGGTAAGAAGGATACTTTTTATTTGCGTAAGTACTTCTCTACAAAAGCGGATGAAACAGCTATTTAGTACTAAAATATCACACGACATAATTCTGATTGAAGAAGAACATCTCAAATTGAAGAAGACACTAATTAAATAATGTCTCGTCCTAAGCATTTGTTATTGAAGACGAGGAAGGATTAATTGTCTTAATTACGGTAATAACATAAAATGACGAAGAAAATCTGTCTCTTCAAGTAAAATCTTTTGACCCAAATAATTGTCTGAAAAGAAAGCCGTTTGTTCAGCGATGACTATCGCAATGGGTTGGAGATTAAAGATAACGCATTGTTTAGTTCTAGCATATTTTTTCTTCATTTTCTTTTTATATATTTATAAATACAATGTGGGAACGATACGGGAACGACTATACGACAGTAATAACTTTGTATTTCTATTGACGTTCCTAGTCTGTATAAAAGAATTTTAATAGTTTAGTCACTATTCATATAGCTAGTCAAAAATCGGTAAAAAACCGGTAGTTTGAAAAATAGTACGAGTACATTAATGTCGCGGCCTGCAACGGAGGCATTGATGGACGATCGTGAAAATATGAGCCGAGCAGAATCCGAGGCACACATACGTGAGTCCATCAATGCCTGGTTGCGGCCGAGGCTTGTATAGTTAGTACTATTCTCAAATAATGCGCGGAAATTCAAACTAAGTATATCCATACTAATATTATAAATTCGAAAGTAAGAAAGACAGGTAGACAGACAGTCTATCTATCTGTCTGTCTGTATGTTACCTTTTAACGCCTAAACCACTGTACGGATTTCGACTAAATTTGGCAAGGAGATAAGAGATGGCATCATGGGGAAAGACATAGGGTACTTTTTGTTTCAAAAATAATCCTCTAGGGGATAAAAGTTTGTATGGGAAACCAAGCATTTCTTAAGTTAGGCATATGAAAATTCAAATTTATGCTTTTGGTAAGAAATAAGGAATTATGTCTTACAGCGTTTTTGTAAAATCATCCCCCGATAGGGCATGATTTTAAAATTTACATATTTTTATATATTTCATTTAAAGAGATTTAAGGGATGGGAAATATAGCCACAGTCCGTATCTTGAGATAACATTTAGTCTGTATTGCATTGAAATCGATACACTGGATCAAAAGTTATTACAATTTATTATCTCTCTATGTTACCTTTTCAGTCCTTAACGGCTGAACGGATTTGGATGAAAGGCCATGATTTGGGTTAGGACATAGGATACTTTTATCCCGTCCCACGGGAACATACTTCCCGTGGGACGCTATCTGACATCCACAGGGGCGAAACCGCAGGCAAAAGCTAGTTAAATCATAAATTCTAGAATCAATGACGAACAACGATAATTTCACGCGCCAGTATGATCATTTGTTTCTTCTTTACTTTAAACAATTCTATTTCCAAGCCAAATCGAAATTTAAATAAAATCTTTGATAAAATTATCTCCTTGGTTGGCATGATTGTGTTGAAGTAAAAAGTTCTACGACAGATCTATATATGAGTTTTCATAGTAATTTATTCAGCTCCTAAACACGACAGATAAGGATTTCGATATCAGCTGTCAGTAGTTGAAAGGATAAAAATCGCAAAACAAATGACGCGACTTAAAAAATATACATTCGAAACTAAGACAACGAAGTCCATTCGAAATAAAGAATAACAGAAAAGCGTTCGAAATTTAAAATAAAAGAGATTTCGAATGCGAATGGAATAAGTTTTTCTGAATAATGTCAGCATTGCCAGCCAGATGCGAATCTGAATTAAAAATTCCGTTATAAATTACTGAACAGTTTCATTACGACTTTTGATGGATTGCCAGAGTTTTTTGCAACCCTGAACTTTTTGTAGTGTTTATCTCTTTATTTTAGGTTTTACTAGCGACTCGAGCCTGCGTCGCACGGGTTTTACAACTTGGCAGAATATCGAAATTTCTTTATTATACGTAAGTTTAATATTAATTCCCGGCCCAAACCGGAGTCCGGATTTGTGCCCGGTTGATGGCAATAGGCTCGCCCCCTATTACATGGGACTTCAACATAACTGGCGAAATGTGGGTGTACTATAGGTACACCTCTGCCTAACCCTATTCGGGGAAACAAGGCGTGATGTTATGTTATGTGTAATATTAATTAGATTGAAAACCGCAACCAAATCCCTAGCGTAGTTAGAAGAACAACGCGGTAACACAGAGAGACACGAAAAGCTACTTCAATTTAGAATATGTAAAGATGTACAAGTTAAAACTGCACAAAGGTGAACTTAAAGCCAGTCTACCTTAGGGCGATGCAGAGACAAAACAGTTGAGTTATTCATGTGTGACACCTTTCCTCTCGCTTACGTGCAATCTGTGGGAGTGATTTCGTGAAAAAGGACGGAAGTGTGTAACAGACGGGGAAGCGCGCGCTATTTGATTTGACCAATGAGCGCGCGCGGTGCTAGAGTTGGCTGACAGAAACGACCTTGACGAGGCCGCCCCTTTAATGTTGCTTATATTTTACCAAGGTCAGATGTCAAATGTAACACATTATATGCGACTAATATGAGTTTATTTTTGTGGTCAAAACCACAAAAATAAATTCTACTTTAAACAAAATATATCATCTATTCCCCGTCATTCAGAAAGAAATAGTGCTGCGCAGTGCACACCTAGGGCACTTTACAATTCAGAACCGTCGAGGCAGAAATATCGAATTGACTTTGGACATATTTCTGTCAGTGATACACACATCAACACGGTCTAGGGATATTTCATACTCAATTAAATAACTCGAAAAGTACTGGCCGCATTGTAATCTTTCATACACCGATTTGTTTGTAATTTATCTCCGACTAATTCCAAATTCAAATTTTTGAAAATTCTTTTGTTTCGGTGGCATAAAAATGTCTTGATGTGTAGGAGAGGGAATTTTCATTTGTGCGAAATTTAGAAAACAATACGAATTACGTTTAGTTACAGTTTTTTTTCATTTTTAAACGAAAGATAAAGTTAAAATTGAGGTATTGTAGCCATGCAACGCCAACATGGAAGCTGGGTCTGTTCAGCGTAATGTTGCTGAGGCCATAGGGACCCACCAAAATGTAATTTCAAAATTGTGGACACGCTATCGTGCCACAGGTGAAGTAGCGGAGAGGCACCGGCGGCCAAGTCGCATCACTACCCCCAGACAAGATCGATTTTTGCAAATTACTGCGCGAGCTCAACCAAATGCAACGGCGACTCAATTGGTCCAAAGGCTGCGAGTGGAACACCGAGTGCTTGTGAGTGACCAAACTGTAAGAAGGCGACTGCATGAAAGCAATCTACGCTCTCGTAGACCACTCCGGGTCCCACCTTTACGGAGAGGCAATCGTGGACGACGATTAGAATGGGTTCGGAACCACGTGGACTGGGGCCGTGAGCAATGGTCCAATGTGCTGTTCACGGATGAATCCAGGTTCGGCTTCCATCCAGATTCACGAAGGACGCGTGTTTGGCGAGTTCCTGGACGATGGAGCCGTCTTCAGAACCCTCAGGAAGTTCACCCATACCAAGGAGGAACAATTATGGTTTGGGCAGGAATTCGTCTTGGAGGACGGACGGATCTCGTTTGGGTGCGGGGCAATATGACGGCAGAACGATACGTCCAACAGGTGCTGGGGCCCGTAATCTTGCCCCACAGAACACAAATGGGCCAAGATTTCCTGCTCATGCACGACAATACCCGGGCACACATGGCGAGAACGGTAGCAGCTTGGTTACATACACACAATGTTAGGGCCTTAGACTTAGGCCTTAAAAATATCCCTAGACCGTGTTGATGTGTGTATTTTCATTCAACTTTAAATAAGATTCAGCTTAGAATATGCATGGAGAAGAAAATATTTTGCAGAGTCGTCACCGCCATAGCTTGGAACATCGACCCTATTAAGATTTATTGGATTTGCCAACCATCTTGTCCGTAATCGGATTTTATTTTCCTGCCTCAACCTTTGTGCTCGAAAATGTTCATATTGAAATGCAATTTTCGGGTTATAGTTATTAATAGCAACGTTGATTTTCGGGTAGATTTCTGTGTTCAGTTTCGTTGTACATAACAACACGCCTTGTTTTCTCCGAGGGGTTGAGTAGAGGTATACCTATAGTACACCCATATTTCGTCAGTTATGTTTAAGTCCCACGTAGTAGGGCGAGAATTTCGTTGTCTTTCTTTATTTCCATTTCTTATATCTGAATAATCACTTTACCAAAATTGATGGCTTTAAACAAACTAGTAGACTTGTAAATGAGCAGCTTATTTAAAAGTACAACTACTTAGTAGAATACCTTTTACGCCCTTTAAGTGACAGAAAACAATTTGGAGTGAGTAAACGGACGGATAAAGGTCAGACCCTTTTCCAACTTTTGTTATAAACGTAAATCTAGTAAACTAATAAATTTACCACTGTTTTGGATCCTTAGAAATAATAACCTATTTACCCAAAATAACAAACTTGATTTTATATTTTATTAAGTCTACCTTGTCCTTTGCAAATTGTATTTGTTGTATTAAATAGATTTTGTGAAAATAAAAAGGGATAAATTAGGCGAACAAAATCAACGAATCTCCTTCTTTTCATATGGTTAGTAACTAACCTGGTGTCAGAGTTTTAAAGCCGCCCATGGGCCTCTGACTTGGCTTCACATGCCGTCCAGAAATATCTCTCAGGCATGCCGGTTTCCTCATGAGGCTTTCCTTCACCGCTTTTTAAGCAAGTGATAGGTAATTATACAATACGCACATGAATTCGAAAAGACAGAGGTACGTGCGATAATTAAGGAGGGGATTTTTAGGGGGGAGGGGGTATTTTATTTTTGTGGCCAAGCCACTTATTTTGACTAGAGTTTGTGAAGTTAGGGCTTGTAGAATTAGGGCGTGTAGAGTTAGAAGCTTGGCTCTACATGAGATCTGATAACTTTTGACCGTGTGAGCCATATGGTCTCGTCTTGGCAACATTTTACATGAAAATGTTTTTGGTGGGTGTTTAATTACAGTGAATGTGAGTACTAGAGAGCCATCTCAGATCCTAATCAGCAGGCTCATAACGCTTACGCAAGATAAGGTATGTCTGGAATTTGTGACCTCTCAGTTTGTTTCGGTCTTTCTCAGAGTTAGTATTAGTCATCCTTATCTAGTTTCTCTTTGTTTGTTTAGTGATAGCCTAGTGGAGTGACCGTCAGACTGCCAAGGCATAGGTCTCAAGTTCGAACCCAAGGCACGCACCTCTGACTTTCCGGATTCATGTGCGTATTGTATAATTAACACTTGCTTTAAAAACGGTGAAGGAAAACATTGTGAGGAAGCCTGAGAGATATTTCTCGGCGGCATGTGAAGCCAAGTCAGATGTCCATGGGCGGCTTTTAAACTCTGACACCAGGTTAGGCTCTAACCACATGAAAAGAAGAAAGATTTTTTGAACGAATTCACAGAAATAAATATCCAGCTTATTTGAAGTTACGACCGAAAATATTCTACTTGTTAGCAAGTTTCTAAAAGTATCCCCAAACTGCGCCCATTTTGCGTCAGTGGTTACAAACATATTGCAGAACAACAGAAAGCGTATACTACACCAATTAGAAACTAAGCCACATGTTTCCGACCTCTGTCTGAGGCAGGGCTGTCACCCTTCCCGTTTTATAACAAACTGTCCAAGTATAAAATATTATTCGTCCAGCTTACATCCAAATCTGTTGTGTCATTTGAGTAACGTTGCTAATTCAGAAAATGTCTGCCTAAACTTCCTAACTTACTTTTTCTTCGTTATAAGCACAGACATGTTATTGATTGTGTTAAATGTTACAACAGAATACCTTGTGATAAATTAGAATTAAATGAAAGAAAATTTAAAACTCATATAAAAAATACACTTTGCAAACAAGCATATTACTAATTAGAGGATTATATCCAAGATAAAAATGCTTGGAAACATGCTGGTCCTGCTCCATAAGACAATTTAGAATCTAGACAAAATCTAACTGGTTGCTAATTTAATTGTATAATATTTTTATTTTTTTTTAATATTGATTTTACATTCTGTGATTACTCGAACTCACACACTGACTTATTAGTACCTATTACTTGTAAAAATGTTAGGAATATCTTATAATTTTACAATGTTTGTAAATATGTGAGCACCATGCATCTATCACATGATTAATTTATCTGTCATTCCTTAATCTTTCATTATTTTTACCTAACGTGGTATAGTAATCTTATTCTAGGTGCATCGTCTTAACATATAATTATATAATTGATGTAAGTATACAAGATATTGTGAAAAGATTTTAAAAGAGTAACGGTGGAGTTTCTTGCCCATTCTTCTCCATACGAAAACTACCTTTTGGAAGGGCCGACTAGAATCAATTATTATTTTTCTGTAAATGTTGACGTTCAAAAGTGCCTTTTTTGTGCCTAATTGAAATAAATTATTTGACTTTGACTTCGACTTTGATTTTACCCCAAAAATAACAATTTATTATTTACTTTTTAGTTGTGGTACCTACCCCACCAAAATTCGTACACCACTTTCTATAAAAATAACAGTGACAAGAAGTTTTATAACATCAAGAAAATACACAAAGTGGTTTAAATACAGTGTTATTGAAGCTAACTCGAAAACTGGGACCAGCGCGCGAGCTTCATCTACCAAATGAAAAAGAATTTTCAAATTCGGTCCACAATTTTGACGAAAATATCTATAAAAATTAAATAGAAAAAAATGTATATACAGGCGAACTGAGAATCTCCTAATTTTTTAAGAAGATGATGTTTTTTAAGTAAAAACCGAGAATATATTAATGTTAATAAAATCAAAAGTGCCATTTGATAACTTTTTACTCATGCCTTACAAAAGTTTTGGCAGGCGGAAGACATTAGGCAGCCCTGAAATTACGGCTTATCTTCATCATAGCCAGAGAGGGGCCGATGTGGGTCGTCTTTGAGGCCTGTGACGTAACGCGGACCCTTTCATCTACGTGATAGGGACTTATTAAGGCGAATGACCATTACCGATTGTTGTTCTGTACTTTTGCACAGACTAACGACAAATGACGGGGATTTGGGCATCACATATGCCCAAATCTCCGTCATTTGTCTTTCCCTCGCATTCTAATCTGTCTGTCTGTCAAAAATACGTCTAATTTCCCTACATTTATCACAAGTAGACTTTGGTTGTCGCTATGATGAGATTGCGCGTAGATTTTAAATACGGGAATTGGCCGTCTGATGATTATCTCTAGGTTGGTTGGCCCGGAATTACAAGAACAAACTTGAAACACACCCTTAAAACACTATAGTAAATAAAGCCAAAAACATAACATTTCATACGTAAATAATTATACTATTTTCTTCAAATCCCTGTACATTAAATAATTGTTTTATAAACAAAAAATAACACCAGCTCATTTCTGTAAATAAGTACCATTTCCAGTGAAATATGTATGAACTTAACCAGTTTAAGCTCGCCTACGCAACGCCTACGCGCTACGCCGGCAATTTCAGTTGATGCTACGGCGTAGGCGGCTACGTGATGTTACGTGCTACGTCGTAGTATAAAGTTTATACTATAAACTAAGTTTTTCTTGACTAATTTTATTTTATTCATAGTTAATTATGTCTATTGAATGATCTAAACTTATAATATATGTAATATTATCCTTACATATTATAAAACAAAGTCCTCCCGCCGAGTCTGTCTGTCTGAACGCTATAAACTCAAAAACTTCTGAACGGATTTTCAAACAGTTTTCACCAATAGACGGAGTAATTCATGAGAAAGGTTTGAATGCATAATTCATTAAGGTTTTGTGTAAATTTGCTGAAATATTACGATTATCGTTGAAGATGTCGGAAAAAATCATGCCGATTGAGAGCTTTACTAGCGTGCGCCGCGTAAACTGTAACAGTTACATAAAAATAATATTGTATAGGATTGTACATCTTAAAAATTTCAACAAAATAGTCCACAATAGCATATATCTATCTTCTAAGGATGACCCTCAGTAACCAACACAGTAAAGTTTTCATCTTTCAGAACATGATAAAACTACATTGTTATTTCTGAAGCTATTTGACCGGTATTATATTAACCCTTATCCAATAAAATATGTAATTTAAATTAAGCATTCAATTTAATTAAGCATTTAAATTAAGCATTCAATTTAATTAAGCATTTAAATTAAGCATTCAATTTAATTAAGCATTTAAATTAAGCATTCAATTTAATTAAGCATTTAAATTAAGCATTCAATTTAAATTAAAATATGCCTTGACATCATATCATATCATTTAAATTAATGCTTTAAAAGATATTACAGATACAAAATTACGCGTAACAAAATTATTATTATAGTTGATGGCGGCGGGCGCAGCGATAGGACAAACAGTCAATGACCTATTCCTTGGCTATAAGGTATGTGATCATTGCTTCGATTCAAAATTCAAAATATTTTATTTCACATAAACCTACAAGGGCACTTATGAAACGTCAGAAGCTAGATGCACGGTTCCAATTGGTCGTTTCCTATGGAGAAGAGCCGGCAAGAAACTCCATGGTTACTCATTTAAAAGTAAATGGTATTTACAATGCTTTCATATTACAGAGTTAATAGGTATGAGACGACAGTGTAGGCCTATCAACAAGTACCAGGTACTTAGCAAGATAGAAAATGGTCGACAGATCTACAGTCTGTTAAGCCTACAACGTTCTCACATTCACAAAATCTAAAAGAAAAAAATCTATATAAAAGCAAAATCAAATAATAAAAATAAAAAGCTATTTAGACCAAATGACATGATTGCCACTACAGCTGTATGTAACAATACTTATTTGTTATAAAAAAAAAAAAATATATTTTAGGTCAAATAACGAACGATTCCTTTTAATCCCGGTAGTACGTTCCCGTGGGATATATTCCGACATCCACGTGGGCGAAGCCGCGGAAAAAAGCTAGCATATAATATAATAAACCTGAACAGTTTGTTTTTTTGATTTGAGCGTGCTAATCTCTGAAACTACAAGTCGTATATGAATATTTTTTTTTGCATTAGATAGTCCAATTCTTGAGGAAGGCTATAGGCTATTTATCATCACGCTACGACCCTTAGGAGCCGAGCAAAAATACAAAAAGTCAGAAAGAACGCTAAGCGAGAAGTACGCGGGCGAACGATGCGATGCGACGCGGTGAAGCACGAAGTCACGGACAGAAGCTAGTATTATAAATGTTGTTGATATTTTGACTTATTTAGTTTTTTGTATTTGCATATATGTAACGCAATTAATATGTTTCAATGATAAAATTGATAGCCAAATATTTTCATTCTTAAAAGGTTTGAAGATTTATTCACATTCTTTTAAGTATTTTTCTCAAAGAAAACAAAGTTATCTAAAGATTTTCTTGAATATTTTATGAATGATGACAAACTGAGAGTTATCGAATGCTCGTTAATCTCGACTGAAATGAAATGAAATGAAATTGTTTATTCTGTAAATAGGATATTGGAATCACTTTTACACGTCAGTCATCTTAAAAAAATAAGTAATTAAAAATTAGCTAGATGAGTTCGGCGTTTCCTATCTGACTACTCTGAGAAGAAAGGCCGAAACAAACTCAGAGGTCATAGTCTCTTTTAAAGTCCAGACATAATCTTGGTCAGGCCATATGAGGACCATGTAGATTAGTGTCTGAAATGGTCTTTTGAGAAAAGAACCACACAGATTTGAGTGGACCTGTCCTGTCAGTGCAAGCATTTGTCAGTAATCGTGGAGCTCAACCCAGAACTTAAGGAGCTCAACTCACTAATGTCTCAACTTGGTATACTTGAGAAATTAGATACTTTTCGAGACGTAGCCTCTCTCTATTAAATGTCCCACTGGACGGCAAAGGCCAGCCGGTCTATTCTGTAATAATCTCACGGTGAAAACTTAGGTGAAGTGAGCGTGAAGTGAGCTGTCATTCCACCTGCTGCTAGGGACTGACAGCTCACTCCGAGCTCACTTCACCTAAGTTCTCACGGTAAGATGGTTACAGAATAGCACTGCAGTTCTCATACAGAGAAGGCACGAGCACTAATCACCACTCTTGCTCAAGACGGGTTGGAGACCAGGTTTCCTCACGATGTTTTCCTTCACCGATGTGAGTAGGTAATGTCCGAGATAAACTCAGAAAGTACATGTGCATTGAAAAATCACATTGGTACTTGCCAGGATTTGAACCCACAACCTCGTGCATGAGAGGCGAAGCCCGAGTAGATTAAATGGGTTATTTTGTTATATTACTGAATCGCCTCGTTGGCCTAGTGGTCTCAAGAAGTCATGAGCGACTGTTGAGCATTCTGGCCAGGATTTGAATCAATTCATCCGTTCGGTCAAAGTGTAGCAGTCCGATGCTTGGAATGGGCTACCGGAAAGTAGTCAGAAATCAATATAATCTAGAATGTATAAAGAAGAATTTTCGTTTCCAATTTTTGAAAATATAAAGAACTTAAACTTAATATTTTCGTGAAATAACAATGATCAAATAATTCTAACATTTTTAATCTGTTCTTCAAAGATTTTAATCGTTAGATCGCCCGACCGCGTCAAAAGATGGTCACGTTTCTCTTTTGTTGACAATGATGTTTGAACAGTATTGCCTCGCTCACTTATACTAAAAATCGTATTTATCGTTCCATGGAGGATGTGTGAGCTCACTCGTTTCATTATGGACCTTAGTAGATACGGTGAAGGCAAATCTAACGATTTAAATCTTTGCTGTTCTTAGCCTCAAACAAAACACCAATCACACTGCAGTGATGTTATTCGTGTGTAAACAAACATTACCGTGTGTTTCAACTTTGTCTTTTTGCAACGTTTATTCCCTTTTTAACAGAAACTGTAAAAGCTTAGGACTGAGGCATTCGATCAAAAAAAGCGATGGCGGTGACGATGGCGATGGTGGTGACGATGGTCAAAGTCAATGTCAAAGTCAAAAAGTCAAAGTCAGTCAAAGCCAAAGTCAAAAAGTCAAAGTGATCTGTCAGCTACCGAATGCAAAGTCAAATCAAATACAAAGTCAAAGCCAAAGTCATGATAGCGATGAAGATGATGAATATTGTTTATATCATTTATAATCGTCAGCCAAAATGTCAGATATTATCACATCATAATTATGCGACTACTGTAAGGCTCGCTCGTTTTTTTTATTTCCTCGCACAATGCATAGTAAAACGTTGTATGATACACGTGCGTAAGATGATTTCTGACTCGTGTCGACTTTCCGCACTTGTAGCATAAATAACAATTCCCAGTTTACTTAAATACTTGTAGGTAAAGCTTGTACACGATGTAAGAATAAGAAGATTGTAGGGCAGAAGACCTTTTGTCAGACATTGATGAAACTAGACTTAATCATGTGGCCGACAAACAGTACAAACGGGACAATTACAAATACTTTTCAAGGAAAAAGGTGAGGGTTAATTGTGTGATTGAAACAGAATGTATCCTGTATGCGAGGCAACACTGGCTATGTGCGCAAATATCTGCGGGTTATTGATTTATACTATGTATTTGTAAGCAAACTGGGCGACGAACAGAAGCGGTATTTGTACTGCCGACAATTCTGAACTATATTGATGGCAATATTATGTTCCACCTGCGATATAACTACGTAGTTTGGGATGGTAAAAGAAAGAAAGAAAAAGAAAGAAATACGTTTATTCTTCACAAACAAAACGCACATTTAAATAAAAAACAAAATATACATAACGACACACACACAAATACACATGTACGAGCTTATTCTACAGACTGTTATATTGTTTTCACAGTGTAAACTGCATGTAACGTTACTCGATTTAACGACAAACTCCCTAAAGCGTCGAAATCACTCGGCTTTGGTTGGTTTAGCTTGTCTTTCATACAGTGATACACTCTGGCATTACATCCACTCTCAATAACGACAACAATTAAAGTACAACAACTTAAAAGTACTTTTTAAGTTGCGAAAGTAAGTAAAAACTGCGCAGCTGTGTACGTCTTTTGTCGCTTTATTATCCTAGCCCATAATAAAGTCGACTGTCGGCATCATACATACCGAACATTTATTTTTTTTTTTGGGTGGGAAATTGTTAAATAACTTCTCCCGCTCTGGGTGGAGCGGGAGGGCGTGTCAGACTCTTACTGACTAAAACCCACCCGTGTTCCTTCCGTTGCCTGTACGTTGCCAGGGGCCACGGTATCCCTTTCGGAGTTTCCCGCAACCCCGGCAGGCATCGGTCCTATCGGACCCCTTCACTTGCTGACATCTCTTTGAGGCGCGCGTGGAACACAACGCGCCGTCGACCCGGGCCTGGTCCTTATCGGACGCGAGCTACCCATTGCTCACCGTCCGCAAGCCCGCGCCTACGGTGGCTGGGAATCGGCCTGCATACCGAACTTTCTAAGAAATCCGTTATTTTGTTTACAAATTGGGATTGCTTGCACGTGTAGACTGTTGTTAGTAGGAGTCATGGATTCATGGAGTTTGGATCTATACGTTATCATATTCTTAGTTGCGTATTTATTTATTTATTTATTTTATTATTTATGTACACACAGAAAAATAGATACAGATAAGACATAATCATAATTATGAGTACAAAGGTACTGCTTATTTCTTAAGAAATAATAATTAATGTTACAAGATATTGTAAAACATTTTAAAAGACCAACTGACTGCCTCGTTGGTCTAGTGGTCGCAAGGGCTACTGCTGAGTAGGAAGTCCTGGGTTCTTCAATTGGACAAAGAGTTATTGAGTTTTTCTAAATGGAATTTCTCGGCTCTAGCCCGGAGTCTGGATTTGTACCCCGTTGATGGCAACAGACTCACCTCTATTACATGGGACTTAAACATAACTGGCAAATGTGGGTGTAGATACTATAGGTTTTTTTTATTTTTATAAAAACTGTTTATTTATCATAAAACATATAAATTAAATAAAAATTAAAAATAAATTAAAATTCATATAAATTAAACATACCACACAAACCATCGCGGGTTTAACAGTGGTATGGCCAGACACCGCAACTCGGTGTCACTACATATTAGTTATGAATTAATAAACCATTGGGTACACAGATATATATATCTCAAATCTCAAATCGTTTATTGCAATCCATAATGTACAATTACAGGTGGTAAATAAAAGAAATAATAATAGAAACAATTATGGACCCTGTCGGGCACAGCAAATTTTTAAATAGGTAGAGAAAGGAAGAGCGCTTTATTAATTTTCCTTATTATTAAGTTAGAATTATTTTATATCCTATTACCCTATGTACTTATATTTCCATTCATTCACTTATTCTATTAATATTTTATATGCAGGTCTATCTATTCATATATTATTTATTTAATTATGTTTAGTATTGTTTATTTCTTTACTCGCTTAAAAATTATTCATTATATATATTATATATATATATATATACCCTATTTATTTTTTCTTAGATCGCACTGCAATCTAGAAAGTATATTTTTAACACCTTTGAGCAGTTCTTCGCATTTATTAAATGGCAGATTTCCATAGGTAAATCATTCATATACGATGGTAGCATGCAGTCCCATCCGTGCTCCATAAGCATTATTAGATTTAGATTCGATAAATGTGGGTAAGTAGGTCAAACAACGCAACGACTTTAGTCTTACGTATTTACGAATATTACTTATATTATGGTCCTTCTCACTTATAACGCGTAAAAGAACCTTGTCAAAGACATTTACAATTTTGCAGTGCTTAAATAAACCCGTGTCATTATCTTGGAATTCATGTTTTATTCTTGTGGATACAATCTTTTTCAAAATCCGTAACTGTAACTTGTAAATGTCCTCGACGTAAGTCTTCTATGTACGCCCGTAGTTACTTCTATCAATACTTTAGCTAAAAATCAAGAGGGGCTCGTGGCTAAGTATTAGCCGCTCGGGTCGATCGATCAGGTTAAGCTACGCTTGCTGCGGTTGGTCCGTGGATGAGTGACCATATTTACATACCGAGACCCCTCCGTGCCTCGAAAAGCAGCTGTTCATCCCGGCTGTCTTTTTCTGGATCTTTGACAGTCGTACCGGATCGTCAGAAACCCAAAATTCTGACAACCAGTCTCATCAAGGGGTATCGTAACTGGGTCGTGGAAGTCAGATAAGCAGTCGCTCCATGTAAAATACTGGTATTCAGCTGCATCCGGTTAGACTGGACGACCCCAAAATAGTTGGAAAAAGGCTAGGCAGATTGATTCTAGCTGAAAATCGCTTTTGGATCTTGCGTAAGTATATAATATTTACGCTCGTGACTGTACTGATGACACGAGCATAAATAAACTCTTTCATTTAAAAAGGGTTTAACCCTTTTTAAATAAAAGAGTTTCTAATAATTTATCCCTCGACGTTCACCCGAATACATTTTACCTGAACGACCCTTGAAAACCCTTTTTTGCCCACATTCATAAAAAGATACTGAATTCTGAGTGTTAGGCTTTTCGGCATTGATATTATACTAACATTATTTAATTCAACTTCTACAATCAAAATCACAATATTTTATTTCACATAAACCTACAAGGGCACTTATGAAACATCAGATAGTAGGCGCCCGGTTCCATTTGGTCGTTTCCTATGGAGAAGAGCCGGCAAGAAACTCCACGGTTACCTACTCATTTATTGACTTTTAGAATATTTTCAAATAACGGTGTTACTCGTAATAGGTATGGGCCATAATAGGTATGGGCCGGTAAAAAGAAAGCCTTTCAAAAAGTACCAGATACTTAGCAAAATAGAAAATGGTCAACGAATCTACAGTCTACTAGGCCTACAACGTTCTCACATTCACAAAATAGAATGAATCTAATAAAAGATAAATAAAATAAAAACCTATTTAAGACAAATAACATGATTGCCATTACAACTGTAACAAATCTGAATATATCGTGTCCACAAAAGCCACTAACTTAAATTGTAGGTATATAATGTCACCGTGGCCCCTGGCAACGTACAGGCAACTGAAGGAACACGGGTGGGTTTCAGTCAGTAAGAGTCTGACACGCCCTCCCGCTCCGCCCAGAGCGGGAGAAGTTATTTGATAATTTCCCACACAAAAAAAAAAGGTATATAATGTCAAATGTAAAAATTCTCACATTAGTTTTTTTTTTCATAAATAGTCCTTGTTAAGAACATTTGAAAAGAGAAGACATCTGACCGCACAAACTTAACCTTTGGGGATAGAAACTTGAAACACTGACCAGTTATAAGCTTTGGTCACACTAAGAATTCAGTCCAGCATCCAGTATGCAGCGCTGTATTTGAATGGAACAATAGACCCAGTGCTACTGAATTGCTGCGCTGGATCAAAATACTCGATCAGTCTAAATCAACCTTAACACTGTCCGGCCTGGGAATCAAACCCAAGTCCCCATACAAGTAATGTTAACATTGAGCATTTGAAATCAGAGAAATTCACCTTACTGGATACCGCCACTAAAAGTAACCATAATACAACAGAAGTAAAAATCATCATCTTCGTGCCCTTGCTGCACGTTACGTGGGGTTGGCGCACACCTTTTCTTCTCCCATGCTCCCCTGACAACCGTCACGCTATCATTTACTCCCTTCTATTTCATATAATTCCTCACACAATCCAATAACAAGACGTATTGAATCAACGGAAGCTAACTCAAAAACTACCCAAGCAAAGTTAATAAAATTTATGGGACCACCTCTGAAGTATGACCTACCAAACTAAAAAGTCATCAAAATCCATTCATAATTGGCGGAGTAATCGCAAAACATTTTTTTTTTTTAAATAGTCAAATTGAAAACCTCATCTTTTTTATGTCTATTAAAATAAGAACTGAAAAGTCATTTTTTTAAGCGAAATATTGCTTGAATACGGCAGCGATTTTCCGTTCAGATAGATTTATTTATGTCAAAGTCAACCATTTCTCTAAGCCTATTTCTTAACAAAATAATGAAGGTTTTACCTACTCTCACTCAAAAGAAATTTTCCATCCAGTTTACTGAAACGTTGCGGACAGCGAAAAGTCCATAAAAACTCGGTAAATAAATGTTCTTCTATTTAATTCAAGTAATAAAGTTCTTCTCGGCTTTCTGTGCGAAGTGGAAAGTATTCTGAAATCTTTTACAATGGGTTTGTCGTAAAAACTGAAATAGGTACTAAGATTTTATGGGATCTACTATGATGTAAAATTAAATAAGTGGATTTCATTACCGGTGTCACTTGGAAAGAAAAATAGATAAAATTCACATCACACAAACACACACACACCCACACACACAAAACACATCACCATACACCAACCACCCCACAACGTGAACATTTATTATTGGTGAGTAGTCTTTCAAAAGTTCAGCAGTTACACACAACTAATAAGCGTTTAATAGCAAATTAGAATCATTGTGCGCTTTCATAAATTCTAACATGAAGATATTATGGTGGACGTTCACGATATAAGGATAACGTGGACGGAAATTTAAAAGCGTCTTTATATATTTCCATGCATTTTACTCCCCTGTTTTATCGTGATGCCGTGGACGTCCACGATAATATCGTCACGTTAGAAATTATGAAAGCCCGCATTATCTTTTGTGATTGGAAAATCAGTTGGTGATTTAGACTTCATTGACGATAACTTGGAAATAATACTGAAGATCTCAGAAGGGGATACCTTCTTTTCGCATAATGTTCTTTGTCCTAATATACTTCGGCATAACGATTTTGGCACAATTTGTTTTGGCATAATAATACTTCGCCATAATTTTTTTAGGCATACATTTTATGTTGGCATAATCATCTTAAAGACTAATTTGTTTTGGCATAAATTTGATTCGCATAATGTTAGTAGGCCTAAGAACCGAATTGCTGCAAAACCGACTCCACGTAGTCTTGTTTGTCCTACCCCTAGAGTGTAATTTAAAATCGCGTAGGCGCGTAGGGGCGAGGCGGCCCGCGGACTGAGGAGCAGGCGGCTGCGAGCGAGCTACCGCGGCTGAGGCTGGCCGGCGAAGCCGGCCAACAAGTCGAAGCTGTGGTGGTGAGCGAAAGCCGTCTGCCGGAGGCCCGCAGCGCCGGAGCCGTGACAGAAACCCTGCCTGCTGCATGTTGCATGCTCGCTTGAATGCTGCATACTGAATGCCTGCTTGCATGCTGCATGCTTGCTTGCATGCTTTAACTTTATGCTTGATAAATTTATGCTTTAGAATATTATGCTTAATCATTATTATGGGTAGAGAAATTATGCTTAAAAAAATTATGCGTAAGCTGTTATGCGTAATTATATTATGCGAAAATATAATTATGCCAAACAACATTATGCTAAGTTATATTAGGTCTTAAAATTTTATGCAAATGGATAGGGATCCTCTCAGAAGGTGTTCTGAGATTCCAATCTAGAGGCTGCGCCCGCGTGGATGTCGGAGAACATCCCACGGAAATGTACTACCGGGATTAAAAATACCCTATGTGTTAATCGAGGCTATAAACTATCTGTGAGAAAAATTTCATCCAAATCCATTCAGCCGTTTTTGTGTCAATCCGGAACATACCATCCAGACAAACGGACAAAAAACATTCGTTACCATTTTATTATATATGTAAAGATATATAGATTGTTTAACTTCGAATAGTAGCTTACTGTCCTACTTACCCACATAACTGTATTTTAGGCAAATTATGAAATTACTCACAAAATTTTGTTAATAATTAAAGTGTGAATGTTAATGTGTTAATGATTAAAGTTTTATGATTCCTAAGCATTACATTAAGATTACAAAATGAAAGTAGATAATCTTCTTTCCCAGATAAATAATTTCTCAATATAGACCTATTTTCATTTCATTTCGTTCCATACTTTCATTGTGGGTACCAAGTAAATTAATTTTTTGGTTATTGGATCGAGCTCTTGAATGGAACGAGAAGATTAATTTTAGACGCGTGGCTGAGTTTTAATAGTGATATAAGGATTACGTACGCAGTCAAGTCTAGTGATCATAACCGTGAATGTTGGGACCCCAGGGTTCGACACCCAGGTTGGGTTCGATACCCAAGTGTTTTGGGGTTTTTCATTAAGCATTTTTCACAGTCAGATGCGAAACTTTGTAGCGAACAGTTATTTTAGATCTAGGTACATTTGAAAATACCCAGGCCGTCAAAGGGTTTTATTCATTTGGGATTCCCCAGTAGCAATAACTAAACTATGCACTACATTACATCATAAATCTAACGGAATTTTCGGTTAGTGGTTTTGCTTGACCCTCCTAGTCGGAAATCAATAAGTTGCCGAAATAAATTACTTTCACCCATTGAGTCTGTCCATCACAACGACCTTTTGAGCACGCTGTCATTTCTGACATCGGCAAAACGGGCCTTGATACATCTTCTTTAAGATGCTTCTTTAAGATAAACCTGATGTTAAGTGGACAACGCCGCCTATGTACAGATCTGCAATATAACCTGAACCGTAATACTCTACCTGATTTGTAACATTATACATTGATTCATTTAAGTTTTTTCTTTTGTTTCCTCCCGCTACTTTCTAGTTAAACTAGCTTTATCAATGTCGTGAAACTTTGTTATTGGCTTAAGTGATAATTGTAACTATCACTGAGCAGTGCATGCAGGCTGTATGATGCTGTAACCTTAACTTTGACGCGACTGCCTGTTCAACTGCATGGAGCTGTTCATTGATAGTGAGGTGAACTTTCATAACTCATGTAAATTTAATATTAGCTGTTGAGTTTCCAAATAAATAAATAAATAAAAATACTGACCTGACGGACGTTGTACTGTCCAAATTTCAATATTATTGATACAAATTACCCATAGAAAATGCACCAACTTTCCCGGCAACTTTTCAAATTTTTTTTTCCGTTAAAACCTAATTCGGGCTACTACGAACACTTTAAACCAAAAATAAAAACTTTTTACTAGTACTAGAAAGCTGTAATTTGGCATGGGTATACATATTAATCACAAAGTGGAAAAAAATAAAATCATGAAAAAATCATTTTTTTAGGTTACACGTAAAGTAGGGATGTTTTTTTTTCTCTGCTATCCTATGGTGTGGGGTGTCATTGGAAAGGTCGTTTACCTAAATGGTTGGTTCTGGATATGTGAAAACTATCACAGCTAAGTCGGTTCTACAAGTAAACGAGTAATAATCGACCAACTTAAATTTGTTGTTGCAAAAACATGTTTGTTAACTACAATGTTTAAGTTTGTGCTTGGGATAAATTCATCCCAACTACGGAACCCTTCATTGTGCGTGGTCCGACACACACTTGGCCGGTTTTTTTATTATATAGATTAAGAACTTGTATTGTGTATTTATTTTATTTTATATAAGAAATATAAAATAAAATAAATAAAAATTTTCTCTTTGTATCTCATTTTATGGACGGTCGAAGTCAACGCCGGCTGTCGCTGAAAACTAGCGCTCCGCTATGGCTCTGTCTCGCATAAGGTCACAACATTATGCTGAGCGATGGCCGTTTCGCGTGGATGTGACGCAAATTTTCCCCAATTTGTAATTTTTTGGGTTTGTTTCTTTCTTTGCGTTATGTTTTACCGCTAATAAACGTAGATTATCTTTCTTTTCTTTTTTTTTATAACCAGAACTTTCATATATGTGATTGACATTCCAGAGACCAAGCTGAAAAGTCTCAAACCACACCGGCACCAACAGCTACCCTTGTAACTGGAACACAGCTACATTTTGGCCGTAGAAAAAGATATGGTTCACGAAAAGGTCTGCCCCTAATGAATATTTTTGGCATGGGTTCAGCTTTTTTCCGGTCTTGTTTCATCCTCGGCTTATTATTTAATGAAGCTTAAATTTATGCTTGGAAAGGTGGATGTCAGATTGTAGAATTTAAATTTTGCTTCGAGAACCTAAATTATGTGAAACTCAAGGGACTTATCACAAAAGGGCCCATTGAGCAATAAAAGCTCAAAATGTACCAAAACTGAAAGAATATTCAATCCTTACTTAATAAGAATATAGTTGCATCATGGAATTAGTAAGTATTAGCTTCTGCTCTCGACTTCGTCCAGGAGCCTAAAACCTTCCTCAAGAACTGGACAAACCAAGCCAAAAAAATATATTTCAAATCCGACTCGTAGTTCTGGAGATTACCCCTTATATAAAAACTTACAAACAATCAAATTTTACCTCTTTATAATTATTAGAACTTGAATTCTTAAAACTTCAGTGTGCTTTTTTTATTTTTTTTATGTAGGCTACTAGCAACTATAGTTACGAACATGCGAACGAAATACTAAGAAATCTTTAAATCGAAATAATACGTAGAGCCGAGGTGGAGCCCTACAAAACCAATCTTCTTCTAATAACTTCTCGACTATAACAGACACCATCCATTTTCCCAATAACTATAATGTTATCAATACCGCCCGCTTTATATCGATTTAACACACAGCAGCCGGTCAACAAAAACGGGTTACTGCAAATTGGTTTGAATTGAAACCGTCATAACGATACGATCATTATGAGACTACTTTTTCAAGCTTACACTGCTCGTGTATTGGTATTTTCCAGCTGACGTAATTTTTAATAGCTTGAATTTGACTCTTGAAAATTGGGTTCTTCAAATGTTCCATACAGAGCCATAGGTATATCTTCTAAGCTTATAACATCGACACAATCAAACTTAAATTGTGCTTAGTTATAACACGTTTGACGAGACAATCGAGTTTATTGTTTAGTGACCTGCATGACAGGTGAAGCTTAACACTTTTATTATTTTGTTATTGGTGGTGGCGACTCTTAACAAGATTGTCCGAAAGGAGAATGGCAGCAGAATTGTTGATAGAAATATAAATTTTAGTAGGTAACCTGTTAGCACTACCTTCTTATAACTAATATTGATTTCTCTTTATAACTTTACTTACAAAAACCACGAGAATAATCAAGCGTTATCCGGAGACCGCAATCCATTTGTGAAATTATAGAAATAGAACTAGAGAGTAGAAAAAAAACAAAATTATCACTTACTGCGCACTCCGGTTCTGTTGTATACGATCCATTTGGGAAGTACTTCTTCGGGCACTCGGACCACGGCAATTCCGCCTGGAAGCTCTGCGCGAAGTAGAACAGGCACCAGGCGATGATGGAGTTGTAGTACAGCGCCACGTTGAACGACACCACCGCCGAACTGATCCCGATCCCCCCCAAGTACGGAGACACCTGGTGCCAGACCCCTATAGCACCCTTCCGCAAACGCTGCCCAATCGCCAACTCCAAGTAAAAGATTGGGATCCCCTCGATAGCTAACATCACGAAATACGGAATCAGGAACGCTCCTCCGCCGTTCTTCTGCGCGAGGTACGGGAACCTCCAAACATTTCCCAAACCCACGGCATACCCAACCGTGGCTAGGAGGAACGTCAGCTTGCTGTCCCAGGATTCCCTCTCGACCCCGCCACCCTCGGGCTTCACCGCGCCGCGGTCTTCCACGGAGCTCGCCTTGCTGGTGGGCGTCTCTGAGGAGCGCCTGTTGGGGCTGGTGTCCTCGAAGGCCTCGTTGGTGGCGCCGTACATGACGTGCGAGCGGACCGACGGGTGCCCGTTCTCCATGGTCACCAGCCGACCGCGGAGCTCCTTCATCTCCATCCTATCTATTGAACGCTGTGCGTAAAGATCCCGCGAGCTTTGTCGTCTCATCAAATGTGCTGTGTTCGCCATCTTTTGTTTTTATTAATTACTTTTCTAATTAAATATGAATTATTGTCGTCTTATTGACATTATTACGTTTTAAAACGATTCGGATTCCTTGTCGTGGCACATAATGAGGACCAATAAATTGCACGTGAAAGTTATGAGCGCTTTAATGTGTAGATTGTATTGCATGGCTATCGATTTGTGAGTAAGCATTTTCTTATGAAATGCACAAACTTATTCATTAACACGGCACTGAACTTCAGATTGTAAGTACACAAGGTTGTTTAATTAACATTTTTGGTATTATTATTTCTTTGTGATGGCGGTCGCGGAGTCGCGCGACGCTGGCGGGAAACTCGCCTGAAATGCGGGGTATGGGAGGGTCGGCCGTGCACACGCATGCGCTAGAATAATGCCCCCTTCATGGCACTTACACCCAAATGGAGATTTTTCAATGAACGGCTTGGATCTGAACGCCTAAGTACAAATAGAGCCCTATTGTAGACTACATTGATTTGGCAGTTTGACAAGAAATGAATGTAGCGTTCTCAAGACTTAGATACAAACACGGTGTTCCGCTAGTAAAATAAACATTCTCTTCTATTGCTGTTTCCGATTAGTAAGACATATCAAGTGTGGAAAATAAGTAAAGTTAGAAGTAAATTGGACAGAAAAAAGCGATTAATATCGTTGCTGCACACAGCTGAAAAGTTAAAGTGATGATCCCAAAGGATGCCTTATCATCGGTAAAATATGTAGAAACTACCTATATACGGTATGCAATCCAAAAATGTAGGTACTGTTACGTTTGAGGAACGTTATCTAAATATTTGTGTAAGTGTGTGTGAGGGAGAGGGGTAGGACACAACAATGATAGGCAATATTCTTATATTGTGTTTCGTATAATTATTTAAAGTACAACACAATATCTTATGACGCATAAACTATTCGATGGCTAGCTTTCTAAAATTTTTTCATCAAACTCAAAAACATATTCTTATTTTATTTAAAATACAAATTGTCAGAATGTTCGAATGCTCTTTTAACCTTTTTTCTTCTTAACGGCCATACTACATTTTGCATAAAACCTTACATTACCTACAACTGGTAAGGAAAAGACAGATATTCTATGTTCGGTAGGTATATTGTGCTTAGTAACTAAGGCGCTGAGCAGACGCTGGGCAATTGAATGTATCGGCAGTATATTTGTCCTACGTGTGCGTTATTGCATAGATTTCCATCCATTCTATCGTCGCGGACAAATTGTCTATCGTGTGCTCTGCAGCGCCTAATTGCTGTTTCTGGCGACATTTTTTACCTAATTCGCCTACACACATCACAGACACTGAACCAAATAATCCATAGTATGACCCAGAACTTTTTATTTTATTTTACATAACATAACATCACGCCTGTAATTCCCGAAAGGATAGACAGAGGTACCTATGTACACCCACATTTCGCTAGTTAAGTTTAAGTCCAATGTAATAGGGGCGAGTCTGTTGCCAATATTGACGTCAACCGGGCACAAATCCAGACTCCGGACTGCTACTGAGAAATTCCTGAGGGAGAAACCCAATAACACTTTGACCGACTCGAGAATCGAACCCAGGACCTGATGCTCAGGAGTCAGGAGTAGCGCTTGCGACCACTAGACCAACGAGGCTAGATTTTTATTTGAATTTAGGAATTAGTTAATTACCGTATCATTCTTTCGGGATACGATATGAATTAAATATTATAATATTTAAATATAATATAATATATATAATTAAAATAATAAATATAATATAAAAATAATATAAAAAAATAAATATAATTATAATATTTAAACTAACCAGTTGTAAATAAGTAAGGAACAAATATTTAACACGAAATCAAAATAGCTAGTAATTATTTTTTTTCTAGTCTGCGCTTCCACTCTCCTGGGCAATACCTATCATTTACTTATCTTAATTCACTTCTGCTAAGTATGATCAGCTTTCTAATTGCATAACACATTTTCGTAAATGATTAAGACTAATCTGTTTCATTTTGACAGTTCAACAACATTCGTTATTTTTGTTGCTGAGATGATTTTTTTTCGATCTTATGTAGGATTGGATTAGCATTCTGTTTCAAAATGTTTCTGACTGTAATTATGCCAAATAAACCAATTACAGGCACTTTAGAATTGTCAAGGGGTCGGTCAGTCAGGAGTATGAAGCTAGTCGCCCATTCCAAAGCGTAGTTAGGTACCTATGGAGAAGAACGGGCAAGAAACTCCACGGACACTCCTTTAAATCAAAATATGTTTACAAAAACTAATACACAAATAGGGTGCTGATCGTTCATGCTCCTCTCTAGAAGAAGTGTTTTTGGGATACGACATTCAGGGCGAGAGCCGGAAAAAACTTAGTAAGTAGGTACTCGACTTAGGTATCTAAACCCGATTTTGGTAAAAAACTAAAAATGTAGTATCATTTCAGAAGGCTGAATATTTAGTAAGTATTCTCCCCATGGGGAGTTGCACGGGGTATGTATGTGTGTATATCTTTCATGAAAATAAGTAAGTAGGTTTCTACCTTTTTTTTTTTTTTTTTGGTTGGGAAATTATAATATCAAATAACTTCTCCCGCTCTGGGCGGAGCAGGAGGGCGTGTCAGATTCTTACTGACTAAAACCCACCCGTGTTCCTTCCGTTGCCTGTACGTTGCCAGGGGCCACGGTATCCCTTTCGGACTTTCCCGCAACCCCGGCAGGCATCGGTCCTAACGGACCCCTTCACTTCTGCTGACATCTCTTTGAGGCGCGCGTGGAACACAACGCGCCGTCGACCCGGGCCTGGTCCTTATCGGACGGCGAGCTACCCATTGCTCACCGCCCGCAAGCCCGCGCCTACGGTGGCCGGGTTTCTACCTTAAAGGCACAATATTCTCACGCAACAATATATTATTTTTACCGATACAGACAGACTCGGACTTAGCTGTGGATGCATTTCCGAACTTTAATAATACCACAATTAAAAATATTCACTAAAATCAATAAAACTCAAAAGAATATCCACTTAAACTCTCGTAGGAGTATGAAACATGTTGCGAGATGTTTATATCGTTAATGGAAGGGGTGGTAAAGTGGGCGGTAGTGAGTGATTTATGATTCAACGACGCTTGATAAATAAAAGAAAGTGCTACCCACTTGTACCCCTTAGTAGGCCCTTTCCTCACTGGTCGGTACGTCCGCGGTGCGGGATCGTTTCGGTACCGCGTGACGTCACGCGTTTTAGTGCACCGTTTTTTTAAAAATATTATTTATATTACAGGCATCTCGTAGCTGACCTCTGAGGTCATGACTACTTAACCGGGCTTTCCTTAAGCTACTACACTTAAAGCATCCAGCCAGGGGCAAGCTGCACCGAAAGCTTATCGAGCGCCTTATACAGGGTGGCAGGGACATCGATGAGAAAAATGCTACCATGGATTCAGTACATGATTCTTAATCCCCTTGCGTTGAAATTTTTCGTCGGTAATTTTTTTTAAACCAACTGCGCTATTTTCTGAAAATTTTGTTTTCGGTATCTATAATCTATCGTTCAACTACATTCAGAAAATCAGACAGATTGCTATGAAACATTTCGGTTTTAATTTTTTTTTACATATTTTGAAATGCGCTCAGGTCAGACGTGATGCGGTACATTACTGAAATTAAGATTTTTGAATTTCAGAAAAACAAATCTATCGATTTAATACGATTTCGTACATAAAACGATACGGCAAAAACTTTGGTCATGGTAGAAGAGTACCAATAGAATTAATTTGAATTTGGAATTCTAAATGAAAGCAGTACCATTTCGGACAAATAATAAAACATAAGCAGTAACGAAACGATACCGCACCGACCAATGAGGAAACGGCCTTACTCCCCTGCTAAGATTGGGGAGAAGGGGGGACAAATGTTCAGTTTCCTTGACCCTGGACCTCACCTGCGAAGTCGACTAAGGAGTGTGTGTTGCTAAGTATTGAAAATACTTGGAGACATCCGAACAGACGAATCTACCCCAGATCTGTTAGACCCAATGCGTGCACATACATATAACGATCACCAACGACTCGATAACGATCATCACTGTTAGCGCTCTCACCGTTAACAATACCTAGTAATGGATACATGAGGCCAATGACCTCTGTAATAAAAAAACCGGCCAAGTGCGTTTCGGACCACGCACAATGAAAGGTTCCGTAGTTGGGATGAATTTATCCCAAGAACAAACTTAACATTGTAGTTGAAAAATATGTTCTCCCATACATTTCAACTGCAAATGTAAGTTTGTACGCACAATATTGAGAGAATTACCATGTTATTTTAAGTCCATAGACTTCTTATAAGTTTTCGTGTAATCTATGAGTAAAGAACCATTCTCTGTATTCTTTTCAACATTTTAGGTTCAGTAGTTTCGGAGATAAGGAAGGGAAATTATCAATTTCATATATTTTCTTAAATATCGTTCAAAGTATTTATTATAAAATTATTTAAAGAATTGAGATCTTCGCTATAATCCTTTTCATTCGATATGCCACAAGGTACAGCTAGCAAAACTATTTTTTTTTTTTTTGTTAGACCTCAAAGTGACACCCATATTCAAAATTAATTTATTTAGGTCACGCATTTGTGTTTGGGACAGAAATACATATGTGTACCAAATTTCAACATAATCGGTCCATTATATTCGGAGCAAATTGGCTGTGATAGCCGGACAGACAGACAGACACTCGAGTGATCCTATAAAGGTTCCGTTTTTTCCCTTTGAGGTTCGGTACCCTGAAAACAGGCCAAGTGCGTGTCAGACCACGTACAATGAAGGGTTCCGTAGTTGGGATGAATTTATCCCAATAACAAACTTAACGTTGTAGTTGAAAAACATGTTTTTGCAACTGCAAATGTAAGTTGGTTGATTATTTGTCGTTAACTTGTAGAGCCTATTTAGCTGTAATAGTTTTTCTTTTAATATCGTTATATATACTACTGCCGTGATTTTTTTCCCATTTCCAAAACCAACCATTTAGCTGGAGGGGGGACACTTGACTGTAACAAAAATTAGCACTTATAATTTAATGTTTCGCAAACATATCGCTGAATCTAAAAATGTTTTTGACACACTCACAATATAAATAATAAACTAATAATCTAATATAACGACCTTTCTGACGATACCCCACATGATGGGATAAACGAGAAAAAAAAAACATCCACACTTTATGTGTAGGGGATTAATATGTATACCCATGCCAAATTACAGCTTTCTAGTACTAAGAGTCTGAATTTAGCCGCGGACAGACAGACAGACAGACAGACGGACGGACGTGGCGAAACTATAAGGGTTCCTTGTAGACTACGGAACCCTAAAAAATAAGCCTCATATTCTCTTCAACACCTTTTCAGGGCGAACGGGTCGTAATATTCGTAATCAATCATGGCGGCCTTCCATTGTTCATCACTGGTCCATATACTCGCTCATGATCAAGAGATGGCCTAGTTCAGCTGAATGTTAAATTCGTACGAAAATTCCTAATTCGAAAATGTAGGTACATCGGTGAAATATGTGGTGGAAATCTGCGAAAGAAGAAAACCACGAATATATTAAAATAGTAGTCTTTTTAATAAAAGTATATATTATCAGACCCGACAGACGTAGCCCTGGCCAAATTTTAATAATTCATACATAATTCCCATAGAAAATGCACTTTCAGTTTTCCCGAATTTTCCAATATTCCCGGCAACTTTTTAAATTTTACTTTCCGTAGGAACCTGATTCGAACTATTACGAACATTTTAACACAAAAATTTTGCCAAGTCGGTCCAGCTGATCTAAAGTAGTGCGCTTACCAACGAACAGTAGGTATTTCTTTTTGATTTTATTATAGGTACAGACGCCAGCAGGTCAACCTACCCGAGACTGTCAAATTTTCCCAATCAACTTTGAACCTTATGCTGTAGTGATAAAGTTGAAAATCTATTAAAGAAATTTGACAGATTGTAGTAGGTTGATGTGCTGGCGTCTGTACATTGCGGCGTGGATCGCCAAACCCCCTCATCGCTATCTGTCTTACGGCCGCGATGACGGGGTTGGCGGTCACATTTCTAATGTGGTTTTATTAGTAGATAAATTATATTTTTTTAGGGACATACAAACAAGGTTTTTATGATTAATAAATAAGTGATTGAAAGCTACTACAATGTAGAAGATCTCAAAGAGAAAACTTATCGCCGCAATTGTAGCGTACCCAGCACTGGGTTGCGATAATCGCACTCCCCATGACGCCATGAGATCCCGCCGGAGCTCTGTCCGCTGTGCCGTGATTTCTCGCGGCAGCGGAGTTACACCCCGGCGTTTCGCTTCCTCGCGCCACTCCCAATTGTGCGCGAGGACTTTTGCCTCCAGATACCATGGCGGCAATCCAGCAAGGAGGCTCGCCGCGTCACCGGAGACCTTGCGGTATCCCTGGACCAGCCGGGTGGCCATGACCCTCTGGTACGCGTTCAACCGGCCGCCGCCTCAATGAACGCGCCCACACCGGTGCCCCGTAAAGGGCCATGGATCGCACGAGCTCCGCGTAGAGCCTCCGGCAGGAGGCGTTTGGACCCCCTAGATTGGGCAGGAGCCGCTTCAAGGCAGCCCCGGCCTGCTCGAGTCTGGGAGCGAAACGTCGGAAATGCTCCACGATGTTCCACCGGCTGTCGAGGACGAGTCCTAGGTACTTCATCGTCGACTCGACGCCGATGTGAACTCCTCCTACCGTTATTTGGGAACCCGACGGTGGCGCGTTCCGAGGACCAAGAAAACACATGGCCTCGGACTTGTGCAGGGCCACCTCGAGTCCCAATTGTCGGATTCTGTCAACGATTGTCGCAAACCCGTGTGTCGCTAGTTCGGCCACCGCCTGGTGCGACCTCCCCTGCGCCAGGATCAACGTGTCGTCAGCGTAACAAACAACGCTGATGCCGCTAGGAAGGTCGGCGCACAGCACCCAGTCGTATCCGATATGCGGCCCCAGGACCGATCCCTGTGAGACACTGCATGACATCTCTCGCCGGTTCCATTCTCCCTGGTGACCGGGGTAGATGATAGCCCTGTCCGTCAATCGCAAACGGAACCTTGAATAGAAATATTATGGTCATAACAAACTCCCAATATTTTTAAAATAGAAAATACCAACCTACTACTGTGACTGTCCCACTGCAAGGCAAAGGCCTCTTCTGATACAAAGAAGTCACGTGCCCTGATCACCACGCTTGCTCAAGACGGGTTGGTGATTTCAGAGTTATTTATTTATTTATCATAAGCACACCAACAGCACAGTCACTTACAATTCAAATTAAATAGCATCTAAAATTAGCATTTCAGTAACCATGCAAATGACAGGTATGCATGACATTCAAATATGAAATTTAGAGACAAAGGAGAACAATATAAAGTGTGTCTAGTAGACATAAATGTACAACACTACGAAAACAAACTAATGTGAGCTAGATAGACGGGCGCTCATCACACTGTTTAAATAGGGAGCGTCTGTATGAAGCGAAAGTCATGGAGAAAATATCAATAGGGCAATCCGTCAAGTTCGACCTTTCATTATATTGCCTTGCCATACGTGTAAGGGGGCTATTAAATAAATGTAATATTCAAGGTGGATGTAGGTAATTCAAAAATACGATGATGACGCTTACTACGTTGGCTAGGCCTAAAGTTAAAATAGTTTATTAATTGTGCATCAATGGAACCGTTTATAATTTTATGAAGTATTAGTAAGTCCGAATGGTTACGCCTTTCATTTAAGCTAATCATATTAAAGTGCCTTAACCTGTCATAGTAATCAGGTATAGATTTTCGAATCCCATTCTTCACACATAAATACCGAACAAAACGGGCCTGAACAGATTCAACATTATTAGTATAAGTTGAGTAATAAGGAGACCAAATAGTGGAACAATATTCCAAGGAGCTCTTTACTAGTGCGTTGTAAAGTAAAATAATGCTACTACTATTACGAAAAGGTTTGGACATACGGATTACAAAGCCAAGCATTATTTTAGCCTTAGTCACTACGCTATCTATGTGATCGCGAAAAGATAGAGATGTATCAAAGAGTACCCCTAGGTCACGGATGACCGACACTCTGCTCAGCACCGATCCATCAATATGATAATCAAATTTAATGTAATTCACTTTATTCGTGAATGTAATAGTCTGGAACTTTTTAACATTGAGCGTCATTCTGTTGTTCAAACACCATTGTTGAAGGACATCAAGATCTCTCTGAAGCCTCGCACAATCACTCAGGTCCGATATCCTACAGTATATTTTTAAATCATCAGCGTAGGCTAAACAATTGCAATTTATTAAATCTAAAAGATCATTCAGATATACCAAAAACAGCAAAGGACCTAGCTTAGAGCCCTGTGGAACACCAGAGCCAGGAGAAAAAGGAGCAGATTCATAACCCGCCAAGGCAACTATCTGAGAACGATTGACTAAATAACTCTCAAACCACCGCAACAGAGAGCCATGAATACCAGCGCAATTCAATTTCATAGAAAGAATTGAGTGATCAACGTGATTATTATATCAACTATAAGTCCATGTTTCCGCACGATGTTATCCTTCACCGATGTCAAATTATGTCTAAGATAAATTCAGAAAGTACATATGAATTGAAAAAATCACATTGGTACTTGCTCGGATTTGAACCCACAAGCTCATGCATGAGAGGCGAGGCCTTAACCGCTGGGCCACTATGACATTAAAATACCTATACAACGACAAATTGTATAGACGATAAAAAAACCATCCCTACTTTACGTGTAACAGAGGTACCAAAAAAAAAGAAATGTCAGCAGATTTTATTTCACATCGTTGTTGTTACTACGTATTTATAACCATGCCAAATTTCAGCTTTTTAGTACCAAGAGTATCTGAGTTTAAACCTCGAACAGACAGCTAGACAGATGAACTTGGCGAAATATTATAAGTGGTTAAATGCTTTAATATGGTTATAGCCGTGATATAGTTATGTCCCTAGGGATATAGCTATATACCGTAAAATTGTTATATGAAAGCGGTTCGTAACTGTCTTACTAGGAATATAACTATGATATGAGCACGATCTAATTATATAACTATTAGGGCACCCCGACCAAATAGGTTAGGTTAGAACAGTGACCAACTACGCACGAGCCAAGCGAGTGTAGCGAGCGATGCCGCGGCAGCGACCGGCGAGCGATACGTCGAAATTGGTCGCAGTAACAAAATCAGGGCACTCCGACAGTTATGAAAGGCTTTCTCAAAACTATATTACGGTATATAGATATATCCCTAGGATTATTACTATATCATAGCTTTAACCATCATAATACCTACAACATACATATTATAAATTCTGTCTGTATGTGTGACCACGTTGTTCTTCTAAACTAGTAACGGATTTTGATGCAATTTTCTTACTTTTCGCCATCATTTAAAGAATTGATTCCAGAAGGTTTATGTTACATTAATCATAAAGTTACATAATAACAAAGGAATCTCGGTGTGTTGACAAGTAGTAAAAACCATGCGTAGCAGAGGTGGGTTTTATTAATGAATAATAAATATTCTTCGAAGAAAACAACAAATTAAGTTGAGGTTGAATAAAAAATCACGCCATAACGGATAACAATTCTTTCAACCCAATTTCCTCTACACCAGGGACTCTCATCTGAAGTTACGTTACAAGGATCTTTTGGCACGTGTGTATCGGAACTAACGCTGCCACCAAATTTTTTTCGTATTTTTTTTTTAAATAAAATTTCTGTGTCATTTTCTCAAATGTTTACCAACAACGCCACCGATAACAAATCGCATATTTTGACGGTCGAGTTGCTGCTAGCGATGTCAAAATCTGTGTGAGATTTTAAAATCGCCAGCGAGTCGCTGGTAACTACATTCACTGCGTGATCTACCGAACTTAGGGCTATGTCCATAGTCCATATAAGTATTATTAAAAAGAAGGTCGGACTGTACAGGTTGCCCAGTACCATGGCATGGAATTGGTTTGTACTTTATCTCCTAGCTAGCTCCTTGCCCAGTTGCAAAGAGATGCTAAATTTTTTTTTGGGTGGCTACTCTTTATAAAGTAACCTGTGTGGCAACATCTTAGACTATTGTGTCCACAGAATATATAATAGAGACTATGGCTGCGTTCCAAGTTACGCTGTAATCGATTTGAGCGTCCTAACACCCGTCTATAATGGAGGATGGGAATAGTATGATTTGTAGGTACAGTCAAGAGTCAAAAGCACATGCAGCTTTACACTTGTAGTCCGAGTCTTATCTCTACGGCACACAATGCGGCCAAAATCGACACTTGAACTGAGAAAAATAATAATTTCCATTTTCAATGTTTGGATTGGTAGCGCTTTTGGGTAGTTTTTTCCCAAAACTATTCAGAGCTCCAAAGCTGAAACCTAATAGGAATTGTGACTGGGCATACCACCAATACATAGATATGAATATTGCGTCCTCGGACTCCAGATTAGACCCCGTTAAGGAGATATGGAACTTTCAAAAACGGAATAAAAGTCATCCAAATAAATAGAATTGGCTTTATAGATTATGTTTCTTTACATTATAATGCCTTGTATTTGTTTTTTTGTAACCTCTCGGGGGGCAGTTGCCCCCTATGCCCCCTTTTGGCGACGCCATTGAGAGACGTCATGACATGCGCCATCTTGCGATAACGCCGACCATGCCATGACAGTTGTGCTGTTTTGTTTTGACTCGCATCATCTAATTTAAACTAACGTGTCATTTTCGAAATTTTGCTTCTGGCTACCGTCGCGTCGCCACCCAAACAAAGCAGAAAAATAAAGTGGTCTAAATACAAAGAAATATGATATAATATCCAAGTTTTGTTGATGAGCGAGCACTGTGAGCGCGTTCACGAACGTTCCAAATAGTTGATAGCCCTTTTTTTGTTTTTCGGTGGGAAATTATCAAATAACTGCGCGTGTCAGACTCTTACTGACTAAAATCCACCCGTGTTCCTTCAGTTGCCTGTACGTTGCCAGTGGCCACGGTATCCCTTTCGGACTTTCCCGCAACCCCGGCAGGCATCGGTCTTATCGGACCCCTTCAGTCGGGCTGAAATCTCTGAAGCGCGCGTGGAGCACAACGCGCCGTCAACTCGGGCCTGGTCCTTATTTGACCACCAACCGCAAGCCCGCACCTACGGTGGCCGGGAATCGGCCTGCGATTCACGACGCCCAGGGCGTCTCCTACGGTGGCTTGGGACGTGAGGGCGCGAAGTTTGCCTCACCTTCACGCGTTCCGCCTCCTCCTTCGCGAGCATTACTGCTTCGTAGAAGGATGTGACGGCCTCCCATGCCCTCTCGCTCCGTACCTCCACGAGGACACGGCGATGCTCTGCCCAAGCCGGGCAGACCTCCACCGTGTCCTCCGGGCGATCCACGCAGAGATGACACCCGGGTAGTTGGTATCCCTCAGCCGTCATAATCGTGATATCTAAATCGGTACGCTAATTATTGATGTCAGCGCTGTGAGCGATTTTATTCAAATTCGGAAAGCGGCCTATATAGACATTGTCTTTGGACAACAATGACATTGACAAATTTGACAACTTTCTTCCTCTCCCTCCAGCTAACCTGCTGTCAAAAATTAAACGCAAATCAGAACTGAAGCACTGCAACATTTTGTTTCTAATCTTGAAAAAAAAAATGAAGATATCAATCGAATCATGTCGATTGCGATACAAATGCTAATCCACGCTTGTGTTACACGATTGTGATCCAGATCTACAATCGTACTCGGCGACATGTATTGTTTGCAATGGCTAATCCCCGTGCTACTAATACCGAAGCCCGTGAACCCGGCTTTAGTGAACACACATGTTATGTTCATGGTGTTATATTTAATAGGATTCTTCCTCGAAAGGAAGCCATGTACCGTGTGCAGCGTAGTCTTCCTCGCAGCAGTGATATTAATTTGTTATAGCGGTATTGGCAACTGTTTATTCTGGGCCAGTCAGTGTGAAGCTGACAAGTACGATACCTAGCTGCGCCAGCAATTCTTCCAGAGTTATCTACCTAAGTGCTCAAAATGCAAAATATTGCCCTGGTCAACATAGGGCCAGGAAAATCGTGACAATGTGAGGCTGAATACCAACACCATTGCCTTGTGCATTGAAAATTATTACATTTTCTTTGTATATTTTTGTAAATACTTTTTTTATTTATTTTTATCTCTTGATATGTAATGTAATAATGTGTGAATATGAATAATTCCAATATTATGGAAGTAATGTGCCGATCTGTACTTAGTATCTGAATTATTGTTATGTTGATAATTAAAAAAGTGATGATATGATGTACATACAGTTGTTATAATGTTATGATAATATAATAACAATTTGGGGATATCTGATTGTTTTATTGGACTAATACTTTATCACATTCTCTTTTGTTGACAGGACATCCTTTAGTAAAAATAGAAGAAAATAAAAGAAGTTAGGATTTTTCTTTTTTAAGTAAGTCATAACTATATAACTGAGACACATTGTCTATTTCCATAAGTGTAGAAATGTGTACAAAAATATGAAAATAAGTTTAGCTCATGGACAACCGGGGACATTTGCAGTGAACTACTTTTCACCCTTGGTAATAAGGTTGAAAAGTGGTTCACCGCCATCACCAGTTTCCGTGCTGGTTCATATTCAGTAAGTGGACAATGTGGACATGGAAACAAGCTAATGACATGAAAAGAGTTGCAACTGTCCCACAAAAATCAATAGCAGAGGTACATAGTTTAATATACTTATACTATTTTCAAGTTCCATTGGTCTTATACACATTTTTCAATAACATTAGACAGGAAACAAGCAAAAATATCACTAACTTCAAGTACTTACATAATTATGTACCTAATATGATACTTGTTTTATTTTAAACTAAAACCTATATCATTAATATATCAGGTATCTTCTTAATTTCTCACTGATAACTTTAAATTCATACATAAACTCACGCCTTCTTCCCAAGGGGTTGGCAGAAACTACAGAACACCACCTGCTGTGATCCATGCATTTAGCTTCGTTTACATTCATACATTTTTAAATTCAATGTATTCATTGCGCATGCATTGCTTAGGTCATTTCATATAATCTTTTGTAATATTTTGTTGGGTAGGTACAGAATTAAAGATAACATTAAAGTATTTTTCGTCGCCCGCTGACGGCAGTTATCGCGTGGTATCTGTTTGTAAAACTAATAATTAGACTAATTTGTTTTTAACACAGTATAATAAAGTAACAGTATTATGTCTCGGCAGTGACCTTAAAATAATATTTAATTTGTGTGTGGATCAAGGAATCTTCCCGGATTTAATGAAATACAGTAAGGTATAGACCAGTATCTGTGCTGCCGGTATTCAGCAAAGTATTCGAAAAGGTAATGCTCAATCAAATGCTTAATCATTTTAACACCAACCAAATCTTACACGATCAGCAATATGGTTTCACCAAAGGACGTTGTACGACTGACGCCGGAGTCACCTTATTAAAGCACATATTTACAGCGTGGGAAGAGGCTCAAGATGCCATAGGAATCTTTTGCGACCTCTCCAAGGCATTTGACTGCATAAATCATGAACCCTTACTCTTGAGACTTGAACATTACGGACTAGGTAAACTTGCGCTCAGTTCAGTAAAATCTTATTTAAATAATAGACAACAGCAAGTCCAAATTAATGGTGTCAATTCACTGGGTCTAAAAGTAAAATGGGTGTTCCACAAGGCTCGATTTTGGGTTCTTTCCTCTTTTAGTTTATATTAATGATCTACCCCATTTATTAAAAAACCAACCACAATTGGTGTTATTTGCTGAGGATACCTCCCAAATTTGTAAGATAAATAAACATGCATCAAATCTTGACGACGTAAATAACGCCCTACTGCAGGTCCAAAATTGTTTTACTTCAAATAATTTAGTGTTGAATGGGAAAAAAAAACTAAATGCATAAGATTTGCTTTACCGAATGTTAAAAGTAGTGATTGTGATATAGTATTGAATAAGGAGAAACTAGAATTCGTAGATAAAACTGTTTTCCTGGGGATCACACTCGACTCAAGGCTCAATGGGGTCCTCATTTAACATATCTTGCAGGACGGCTAAGTTCAGCAGCATATGCTGTAAGAAAAATCCGTCAATTTACTGATATAGATACCGCAAGGCTAGTCTATTTCAGTTACTTTCATAGTATCATGTCTTACGGTATTTTACTATGGGGACGGGCTGCAGATATCGACTCTATTATCTATGGAAAAGAGCCATTAGAGCAATATATTGCCTCCGCAGGCGCGATTCTCTAAGGGAACTGTTTACAAATTTTAACATCATGACGGTACCTTGTCAATATATCTATGAAAACATCATATAAGCTGGGGGATTATATTATATCGGTGACAAAAATGCTTGGCTCAACGCTGGTCCAGCTCCACAAGGGCGCACTAATTTAATTTTAGCATTCGAAAATATTGTTGGAGTTGCTGAAGATTGCATAAGTTATCTTTGAATTGTATAACTTCAATCTCATAGTATTGTATTGCATAGCACATGTGTGAGCACTGTGACCATGTACCTTCTATAAAGCTACCATTTAGTGAGTACGTCTTTCATTGACCTGAATGTGCCTTGGCGGCTGAGAGTATGTCATGCTCACTCAAATGTCTTGCTGGCGGTGGCGTGTGTTGGATCGTTAAGTTCCCTTCAAAATGGTTGAGCTAAACGGTGCTGATCCATGCGTCATGTTCGGGAACGGGCGCCGTCAGTAGGCACTGGTCATCTCTTATCTGCCATGGCTTATTTTAATTTTTGAATTGTTTTTATCTATTTATTACGGACGCTTTTTACGTACACGTTTTTCTACATTGTTCGCACATGTATAATTTCAACATGAATGATGTAACCAATATTTTGTTACAATATTATGATTTAAAAGAGTGTCCGTGGAGTTTCTTGCCCGTTCTTCTCCATAGGAACCTACGCTTTGGAATGGGAACTAGCTTCATATTTCTGACTGACTGACCCCTTGACAATTCAAAAGTGCCTATAAATGGTTTAATTGAAATAAATGCTTTGAGTTTGAGTTTAATTACCTACGGCCGCTCGGTAGATAAAGTAAACTTGATATTATTTTTATTATTATCAGTAATTAAACTTTTTAGCAAATATTACTACCTAAGAATAATTTTCATCAATTACCCTTAAATTAGTAAGTATTATGTTTTCCAGTGTTTTTCGATAAGATGGTTTGTTGACGTGACGAATTTTGAAACCGCGCGCCACTCATTCTGCCACTCACAGTACTCACGCACGCTGCCTGCACCGCCAGCCTAGCCTACAGCCTACAGGCCGCGCGATCGCGCCTACGTAATTTACCTATTGCAAAGTGTCATTTTTAGGTTTCCTGTAATAGGTAGACAGTTGAAATTTGCACAGATTGTGTATTTCTATTGCCGGTATAACAACAAATAATTAAAAAATCGCAATGTAATATTTGTATTTCATAATAATACTGTGAATTTTATTAATTATTTTTTGCTGTTGCAGAAATCCCCCATATTTAAATAAAATACCTTATGAATCGGCATTTTTAATATACAGTAACATGATATGCAGAAATTCTAAATTCCTAACTTGTTTAGTTGTTGCTATAGAGCTCGTACATACAAAAATGGTCTAAATGTGACAATTTTTACGGCACCCTATTTCTTAATTTTTGAAGATTAAATAAAATTGTACTCTACTTGAGGAGTCCTAGACAATGGCACCCCACATGCCAGCTTAAGATTTTTTTTCAAAATCAAAAATTTATTGTATGCCCCCCTTTAATGTTTAACTTTATTAAATAAATTAATCAAGTACACACGGCTACACATCAAGCTATACATTTCCAGTAAACTGACCTCGCGTTGTAAGGAAATCCTATAAATTGCGAGATCAGCATAAACTGGAAATGTATAGCCGTGTGTACATACATAGTGTCAAATCTTGTACGATGTGTTACGGAACCCTTTATGTGCGAGTCCGACTCGCACTTGGCCGGCTTTTTTATTTAGAACTTTGCTAAAAACCGAATAGTCGCAGTCGCCCCACATAGATGGCCACCAGGTGGCAATTGGGAAAAAAATCCAAGTTGCCACCGGGTGGCGACTGGGAACTTATTGCCCCCACTTCAAATCGCTGTACATTGCGGCGTGGATCGCCAAACCCCCTCATCGCTATCTGTCTTACGGCCGCGATGACGGGGTTGGCGGTCACATTTCTAATGTGGTTTTATTAGTAGATAAGTGATATTTTTTTAGGGACATACAAGCAAGATTTTCTTCATTGGCGTTGCTTTTAATCACTTATTATTATTAATCATAAAAACCTGGTGTAAATTCGTATCACAGAAAATCTTAGTAGGTATTTATAATAATTAAACTACCTAACAAAAGCTAGTCATCAGCTACAGATAATCAAATTACATATTTACAATAACTATGTTTTATCAATAAAATTACCTATACGTAAAAATTACCTCATAATCATAAAAACTTGAGGTAAATTTGTATCACAGATTCCGTCGATGTAGATGGTTTTCTTCGTCGCCACCCGGTGGCCACTGGGTTTTTTTTTTCCCAATTGCCACCTGGTGGCAATCCATGTGGGGGCGACTGGGAATATACGCTAAAAACCTACCCTCAGTAGGCCTCAAGCCCCCCCAAATGACAATCCTGGATCTGCCACTGGTCCTCAGCTATTAAATAAAATATCTACACCTCTTCTATCTGGGTTAGTAAGTACTTAAACTACAAGAAGGGTCTCTGGACTATAAAATATCACTGGCTGGTAGCTGGGACAGACTGGATACAAAAGGCAGTTGATTTGGATTGGGTGTTGTGGTGCAGCTTGGAAGACATGTATGTCCAGCAGTGGACTGTGATAGGTCAACCACTATGATGACTATAACCATTGATCAATACTTTATTAATTACCGATGACTATAACTTATCTTGTAACCTGCTTACAAGCATGTATCTTATTTGAAATTTCAATGCACAATAGGTGACGATAAAAGATCATAATTTCTGCTTGCTGTGTAGAATGTAAAATGCCAAACCCAGTAAACTCCAGACTAGAGTGGAGGTTGCTGGCAAAAGCAATTGGTTTTGATATTGCAGAGAAAATAAAAATAGGTATGTCTTTTTCTGTCATGAAGCATTGAATGGATCTGTGCAAAATTAAATATTAGAGAGGTGTAAAACAAAACACAATTTACACCAATAAGTTGTTTATTATGTGTGAATACAATGAGATAGTCATCTTTGACGGTTTCTTAAAGTTAACATAATAAGTTGGATAGATGGTACATAGCGAGTCTTAACCTAATGAACTGGTACAATGACCTGAAACAAAAAAAAAGTTCTTTTAGAGATTGTGCAAGTGTAAAATCAAAGGGAATATGGGTGTGATGGTAATGGTACGCGATTACATATAGGCTGTTGTTTTATCATGAAGATCGACATAAGCCAAGTTTTATCAAAGCTAAAATTAAGTTCAAATGCAATATCAACAAAAAAAGGCACAACACTATACCTGCAACAAGTAAAAATACAGTTTTTTTATGAGCTTTATTTATTTCAGTTGCGCTACGACCCCAAATTTTGGTAGTTTCAGGTAATTGGGCGAAGATTTTGGAGACCCGTTATTTAGCAACATAACCTTCAATTTTTTTTGGTTTTGTTAGGTTTCATTCTGTTCCGGTACGAGAACCAATTTAACTTATCCGCGACATTTAATAGACATAAATAATATTTACCGCTTATCGCAGTCTCCTGGCTTCACGCTCAGACTCGAGGAGTGTCAGGATGTCACCATCACGCACAGGTCCCTTCACGTTCCTGATAATTTGACGGCTAGTCTCTCCAATGAACTCTACTTTGACCTGGGTACATTGTCCCTGGGAGCCGGTACGGCCCAAGACCTTGACGACGCGAGCGAGCACGTTTGGCTTGTCCATTTTAGTTTAAATATCGAGCAATTGCGTGAATAATACACGTGCACCTTCAATGGCGTGTGTGGAAAAGAAATTGACAGCTTGAGTGATGTTATTTGTTAGTAATTGGGGAATTTAGTTCATCTACTCGATTTTAGAAATAGTTGATTTGCGTTTTCAGTATCGACTAACCAAACTTAATTCATTAACGATTTAAAAAAAATAGAAAAATAAAATTAATTTATCAAAATATCGTTTGCATTTTTTTGTTAATAATATTTATATAATCCGTAATTTTACAGTTTTATTTTTACACACTAACACCTGCCAAACCACAAAGCAATTTTGCAGGCAAGTCTAACCAAACCAACGCGTTGAATCAAATACAAAGAATTGCTCGGCTGATAATTAATTCACAAAAAATTTAAAAGGAGTAAAGTAATAATTATTAGATACAAAAAAAAATATCCAATTGAAAGAAGACACAATTTTTTTCGGTTTTTTCGATAATCGGTTTTAAAAACGGTACACCACTAGTGACATAAGATTCCACGTCAATCGAGTTGGAAAGAAAATTGGCATTTTGCCTCAAGTTTCTTGCTCTGTTGGACTGTTTGTTACAAAAGTGAATGGCCTACAATCTAGTTCGGTAGTCGCCGCAGTTTATAACACTTTTAAGTAATAAATTACATATTAAACCACAATGAAGTTAATATATTTGACGCTTCTAGTTCTCCCTGCGGCTCTCCTGTGTTTCCAAAGCGGTAAGTATTCTGATAAATGTTGAAATCTATGATATAAGTAGAAATAAGTACGTGGCATCGTATATGTTACAGTTTTTGAGAGAAAGTCTTCGTCCAAAACTGTTTTATAACATTACAAACACCAGTCACTTAGTTTCTAACTAGAAATAGTACTTATTGTTTAATTATTAGAGGTATTACTTAGTAACCTCTGTTTTACTTGATAAGACATTTCACAGCAGATCCTCATTCTAATGCTAAAGAATCAGCCACAATTCATGATTACCCCTTGAATTGCCACTACTTCAATGTGTTTTATAACTGCCGAAAATTTGGAAAGTGGTCATGTAATACTCACCTTTCATAATACTTTAGTACCCTTCTAAATATAAATTGCATGTTACTTAAACTTTCTTGAAAAAGTTTTAATTTATGAAGGAAATTCTTTTGTGGTAAATCCTTCGAACTAAAATGCATTCGAAAGACAAGTTTGAGGACGAGTACCATATGTTTGTATAGTACTAAAATCAATGTGTAACATTAACTAAGTAAAACAAATAACTTTTTATTTTTAGTAATAAGTTCTGCTTCAAAAAGTAATCATTTTCAAATTCTGGGATGGTCCATGTAGTAACATGGACCATCCCAGAATTTGTATTGGATATTGAACCTTAAGATTGCTCCCTTACAGAGCACTAATATTGAACCACTGTGCTAACAACTTTGGATGGTAGTATGTAGAGAACATTAGAAAACAATGCTTCGCACAATACCTTCTAACTTGTCCTCATTTGCAGTGATTTTGTAACAAAATATGTTGTATAACACTATTTCAGTGGCGAGGCTTAACACCTGGTTTCTGAATTGAGTTGAGAACTTGTCAAACTGGTATATCATTACTTAAGATGATTCTTCCAATGTGGCCTGTAACATTTTAATGAATCACCATAATAACTGCTAATGTGGCAGGTTCTGATTCAAATACTCAATTCAGAAAACGGGTATAAGACTTCTAAAGTGTAGCCAGTCACAAAATATTTTAGTTTTTTGTGTTTATTTTTATATAAAAGTTGACAAACGACGTTTTGGTTTACGTTTGATTACATACAGTTCATACAAATTATATAGACAATTCCACTAATTCCTTTTAAACCACCATGTTACAGGCAACACAATTCTGGCGAGAGCTGAGGAAGACGAGCTTGATGATGTAGTGGACATTGAGGGTGAAGACAACCAGGTGGTCGGGGACGACACACTGGGAGACGATGATGACTCCATTGTCAAGTCCTCACAAGACGTTGATACCACTATCCTGTTCACGAAACCTATTACTAGCTTAGGAGATGCTGTTTTCGGTAAGAACTGGATAGAATATTATTTTTTTAAATATGTGATTATATTTTTGAGCATATAATTTAAATGTCCTACCCATCTTAAAGCTCTCTGCATGTTAGTTGAGATCATAAAATAAAAAGAAAAAAAATGTTGACAGCCTCTCATAATTATTAAATTAATGAATGACATTTGTCTTGTCAAATTAAAAAATTAACCAAGATTGTCAAATAGTTAACTGTCATTCAATGATGGACAATCATTAGCAGTTACTTATTTAATGGATATCTGTAATTAAAAATACAATTCCATAAGCTTACTTATATCATTGCTACTTAATTTGATTTCCCTATATTTATTCCATTCTCATAATAATGATTAAAAACATTGTTTTTTTTTTTGTAATATCAACACAAAATAAAAATAATGTTACCTTGCTTGTGTAAAAGACGACTTCAAATCAATTACACATCTATTATCAGACTTGACCCTGGCAACACTCCAAGAACATTCCTTTAAGCTGCAGATCACTTATAATAATTTATTTAATTTTTAATTATATTTATTTTAGAATTATTAGACTGTAGGATTTAAATTTTGTACCAAAAACTGTAGAATTAAACATTCATCATTCATTCAAACTAGGCTGAGAATCAGCACTTTTGGAACGTCAACATTACATAGGACAGTCCCCCAAAATGCCCACCCTTTACCACTTCCTAGTGCTGTCGCTGGTAAGAAGTGGCACAACAAACTTCCTAATCTACTATGATGATAATGTGGGAGTCTACTCTCTAAGTCCATCAACGAAGATACGGGCCCGTCCAAAAGTATTGATTCATCAAATCAAGTGTCAAATTCAATTTTTTGGTCGGGCAAAAACATGGGAAGTAGGGTACTGTCAAATCGTATTGTCATTAATTCTTAGTCTGTCCTGAACAAATCTTATCTCCTTAAGTGATACGGAGTAGGTAACGCCCGTAACTTCGGCCGAAACTACGGACATCGTGCTTAAGGAGTAGGCCCTTTGGAACCAAACATTATTCTGTAAGAAGTCACCTGTGTACATTCTATGCAAATAAACGTTTTCTATTCTATTCTACTCAGACATTCAAGCGGGCTACGCAGTTGAATTCCTGGTTGGGTTCATCAACAAGGGTGCTGAGGACTATGTGGTGGATTCCATGGAGGCCTCCTTCAGATATCCGATGGACTACACTTACTACATCCAGAACTTTACAGCATTGCCTTACAACAGAGAAGTGAAGCCCAAGCAAGAGGCTACTTTCGCATACTCTTTCATCCCCAACGAGGCCTTCGCCGGCAGACCGTTCGGCTTGAACATCCAGCTCAACTACAGGGACGCCAGTGGAAACTCTTACCAGGTCAGTGAAATGACATTGCTATTGCTTACAAAATGTACAGTGCGTTCATTATAACTGGATCTTAGTTTCAATACCAATAGAGTTCAAAATGGCGACTGACAGAACAGTACTACCCTACCAATCACATGATTGCAAAATTCAGTGCGTCACATGTCAAGTTAATAATGAACGCACTGTAGTAAAACATATAATTTTTTTATCTTTTAAAAAGGGTTTGGAACTCTATTCAAACTCTTTCGCATCGCTACTGCAATCGCAATAAAAAATCGATTATACTTACGATTATTTTGTTTTGGTTTGGTTGGACGCTCGCCCACATGGGACTTAAAACATAATTAGCGAAATGTAGGTGGATGTGGGAACTGTATACCTCTGCCTAATCTTTCGGGGAATGCAGGCGTGATGTTATCTGTGTTTAGGTTGTGTACATACATGCATAATTTCACGACTTCTTCTTATTGGGGTAGGCAGAAACTACAGAACGCCAGCTGCTACGATCCTTACATACTCCTTTTGCCTCGTTTACGTTCATACATCTGGTCAAACACGCACGCCGGTTGCGAGCACTACGCACCTGACCTTTCTGAAAAACATCACCATTTTACTCACATCTACCTTTTGTTAGTCGGCTTTCTCCTCATTGATCCTCTCAATATGATCTGACCATGTTAGCATATTCTTTTGAATTTTCGTCAGTACATTTTGTTTTAATACAATGTCGTCGGTAACAGGAGGCCGTATACAACCAAACTTTGAACATCGTGGAGGTGTCGGAAGGCCTGGACGGCGAGACGTTCTTCCTGTACGTGTTCCTCGGCGCTGGCGTTGTGTTGGCGCTAGTGTTGGGCCAACAAGCTCTGTCCACGCTGGCCAGACGCCGCTCGCCGCGCGCCGCGCCGCGCCCGCTGGAGACCGGCACCGCCAACGATGTGGACTACGACTGGCTGCCCAAGGAAGTCGTCAATCAACTCAGTATGTACCTTTTTTATGTTATATTATACTAGCGGCCCGCTCCTGCTTCGCACGGTTTTTACGACTTGACAAAACATCGAGATTTCATAGTTAAATGTAACTTTAATATTAACGTATTATACACATAAACCTTCCGGAATAAATTCTCTAAACAATGGTGAAACCTCATCAAAATCTGTTGCGTGGTTTAGAACAACAACTCGGTCATACGGACAAACATGAAAAGCGTCTTTAATTTATAATATGTATAGACTAGAGACCCGAAAAAAACGTGCAGAGCAGGGGCGGGTCGCTAGTTCTTTTATAAAGAGAGATAAAATTGCCAAGTTTCACCGCTAGTGGCGCTAGCAGCACAGACAGTAAACTAACTTGTTTTCTCAAAGCTTGTCAACCAGTTTACTTTTCAAATAAAGCGTACCATTCATTTTCTCGCGATATGTTAGTCAGCAGACAGTATCTAAAAGATTTTTCATTTAAAAAAAACAATAATTTTCGCCAACACCAACCATTTGCAATATTCCGTTTGCGCTGGTGGCGCCATCTAAAATACTCCTCGTTTTGCGTACACTGTCCCTTTGATGGGCTTTGGCCACTTTCTCACCTAATGGTAAGCGATACTGGGGTTTTCAGACGTTCAAATAATATTAATATTAATAGTCATTTATTTCCCAGCACCCTAATTACTTTCAATCACAATATAAGGATATTCCTAATCCATTGCTTCTTATGTTCAAAAAAATTGTCTGCTTAAAAAGGTAAATAACGCAATGTAATGTTGTTGAACTGTCAAAATGAAAGCCATAGTTAAAGACAAACTACTCGACAGTCGTAAGGTCATCTCACAATACTCCAGAGATATTGACAGGATCTTGTCCCATTCATCCGCGAACACTTCACAGTCAGGCTTAGCGTCCAAGTGAGCGTTGAGCGCTGAGACTGGGCTCGACTGACCGTTCAACTCCGAGGCACGGCGAACAATCTATGCCTCCTGCCACGGTTATAGTTTATCGGAGCAAAAATATGGGATAGTTCGGCATGCAGTTCAGGAGCATCTGTTTTTCCGTGAAGGATCTTAAACATATGAATAATTTGGTCATTGCTCCTGGCCCCTCAGATCATACACTCCGCTATGTTAGGAATTCAACTTAAACTAACACTAGTGGTGTTATTACATACATTTGGCAGATATTGGTATTAATTAATAAGATCACGAATAATCAAATAAACAATACATTAATACAATAAACAACATTATTCTAAGGCACAGTCTCAAGGCAGTACTTGTGTCCTGGTTCAGTATCTAAATATTTGACACAGACAAGTATTTAACCAACAACAACATTTTATCCTTTTTACCCTAAATAGTTTGAGCATTCTTGGCGTATAGACTGAATGAAGGGACTGAATTTACTAGATTTTGTTTTGTACTAAATGAAGGTATTTATAAAACGTATGTTATGTTACAGAGAAATCTCCAAAGTCACCCAAACAGTCGCCTCGTCTGAGGAAGGCGAAGAGATCCGCCGGAGACGACTAAATATAGTGTCGCGTAGTGGGCATTAGAGTACACCATGCGAGTGCGCGGAGTGCTGTGCGAACGACCGCGGAGGCTAAACTAACAGTAGGCCTGAAAACTATACCAGGCATTACAACATCAAACCGTTGCCATGTTGCTCATTAAAAACAAAACACCTTTTTTTTTTTCATTCTCCAATCAGGCCTATTATTATTTTAGTCGATTTTTGTATACAGACTGTGTGGTTCGTAGATGCTAAGTTCAGTGTGTTGTGAGAGTAACTTATGGAACAAACAGTGTGGAAGCTTTTTTAACAACGTGAGCGATTATTATTAATGTGAGAATATTATTTAATAAAAATGTTAAATTTGTATTTGGTCGTTTTTTTTTTGGAACCACTACCTAGTTTTTAGTAACTTATTTGTGTATATTGATTAATTTTGACACGGCCACTAAGTACCACAATATTTTTCAGGGTAGTGTGGGAACCACCCTTAAGCCTTGGTTTCCTAAGAAAGCGGACAGTAACGGCTGTCCAAATACTGAGCGTTTTTTGACACCTAATGCGCAGGCCACACTGATAACAAAGCGAAACGAAACTAAGTTCGATTACCTTCGCTCATGTAGCTACCGCGTCTTTTCATACGTACTACGGTTAATAGATATGTCGTGGCCAGATCTCAGAATTTACCATTTCATGAAATGGCCAGCTAACATTGGCCATATCGTTTACACGTCAACGTTTAATGATTTGTCAGTCGACGTTTGGCCATATCATTAATGTAAGGTATCCATGGTGTAAGGTGTAGTAAAAATAGTCAAGTAACTGCGACCAACTTGGAAGTAGCAACACGGTTGGTTACAGTTCCTGACTAAAACCACCCCGGTGTTCCGTCACCACTTCTACAGTTCTAACCTAACCTAACCCATTTGGTCGGGGTGTCACATAAGCGGCGTACATTTTTAACTAGTGCTATCGGCAGCGACCGGCGAGCGTACTTCCAAGTTGATCGCTTTCCATAATATCATATTAAAAAAAAAAAAAAGTGAAATGCAACTGCTGTACTTTTTAAATAGCAAGCGCGCGCGCAGCCGACGCGACGGTGAGGGTGGGAGCGAGACAGAACACTGATTGAATCAATATTTACACACTGGATTTTTTCTTATTTCATTCATATCTAGTTACTGACTTAATGTCCGTACGTATTTTTCGGGTGACCACTGAAAATCAGCGCTGTGCTGTGGCTCCCTCATAGCACAGAATTATGCTGAGTGGAAGCCTTCTTGTCACAGTCATGACGTGCAGCTGCCAAATATTTCTGTTGTTTATATTTTTGTTATTTGTATGCACGTGTCTCTGTGACAAATAAACCTTTTTTCAAAATTATTTTGATACGCCATGGTTATGTAAAAAATTCTCAATACAATGCAAAAATGCAGCAATGAAAATCACATAAACAAAAGAATAAAAGTTAAAAAATGGAGTTTTGAATTATTTCTTTATAATCAGACAGCCGCATTGCAATGGACAAAATAATTTACGCGTCTTTCGGCTCAGGATACGGCTCAATTTGTTGTAGGTATACAACCAGGTACCTACTAATTACGTATCTCTTTATCATTTTATCATGCACTTAAATTATAATAGGGAAATGATGCGTACTTCTCAAGTGGGTACTAGTAATAGGTACTTATGATAATGTCAGTTGTATGTCCTTACGGCAATGTCAGCTTTTCATTATCTGAACAAAATTTTACATCAAATGTTAAAATTCATGGTCTTCCTTTTATTTGAGAGGACATACAGCGATCTGCGTGTCCAATACAATAACGCGTTCAGGATACTGTTGGGGCGGTCGTGGCGTTGTAGTGCGTCTGGTATGTTTGCGGAGGCGCATACTGATGACTTTTACGCCATAATTAGAAAAAGGACCGCATCCATGGCCGGCCGGCTGCGTACCGCCACTAATTATAGTCTCCTGAGCGTGTTCCGAGATCGGTGGGATTCCCCTTTGCTGCGCCACTGGATGAGGATCCACACCAGTTAAGCGATTTCTTATTTTTATTACTAACACTAGTTTTTTAAGTAATTTTGTTATACTAACCCTATGGACTCCTGTCTGAAATAAATGATTTGAATTTGAATTTTATTTGTGGCACTATGTTATTTAGCAAAAAATAATCCTTTTTTTGAAGCCTTTCGATTGGTATGATAAAGCTACAGGTTATTATTTTTCTCATGTAACGGGTTCGATCCCCAGTTCAACCATATAACCAATAAAACCATGTTATTAATTAAATATCTATGAATGCAGTTTAAATTGTTTTTAAAATTCAAATAACGTCTTCTTTCAGTCAAATGTTCCATCTACACCCATATAGCGCTTTTTTGTAGCCGTTACAAAACAATTCGACACTATCGCGTCGACACTGATTTATTCTCGAAACATGTTTTGGTCCGTGAGTCGACTTAGTTCTGTCGCTACGACTAAAAATGGGGAACAGTCGACACAGTAACATTTGGTTTTAAAGTTACGTTGCTGTGTGGTAACATTGTTCTTAGTCTGCAACCACTTCTCAGAAATCATTCGTTCGTACATTCATTCGCTGTTTGTTCTGCGACATGAAGTTTCAAAATTAAAAAATAATAAGAAGAAACCATCGGCCATCACTGTTTTGTCAACTTAAGTTTTTATTTATAGATTAATTGGTTTTTATTGTTCAAATATAAATGGGAATAGAAATTCATTGTGTAATTTGTTCAAATAGTTTGAAATGTATTAATGCGCCACCTTTAAATTGCAATTTAACCTGTGTAGTACAATGTAAACAAATGTAAACAATAGTTTTTCTAACAAGTCTTTACATTCCCAGAGCTTGGAAGCCTTTGGTTTAATAGATTGAATACTAACTATATGGTATGGAACCAAAAATTAAACCATAAAACTGGTAAATAATTTAAAAATGTATTTTTATTTAAAGGACATATTCTAGTCACAACTGGTCAAGAAGTTACTAGACTGTGACGACATATGTCGACGTGAAACCAGAAGTAGTTATAAATTTACCGAATTCACAAAATGGTTTATTGTTTCCAGCGATTCTCAAACGTTCGGAGGCCATATCACATATGAAGCAACGAATTTTGATAGTAACGATTTACCTTTGAATGAGTAATCCATCTTGAAGTAACTTTAAGAGCTCGTTTACAAATGGACGCAAAAATAATTCCAAACCCGGTTTTGTGCTTCCGAAAAATATTGCTATAACTAATGGAGCAACATCCATGCCGTCTATTTTACACAAAATTGGCCAAAATTCATTTTTTGTGCTTTTGGCTATTGGCAAGCCGTCTATGTTGAAAGACAAAAATATGCATGTCGGCAACTCTGAGGTCATTTGTAACAAAACTTCTTTAAGACAATTCTCTATGCCATTATACCAATACTTCCCATTTCCCATTGGTACTATATTATTAAATTTTGGCGTTTTTAATAGACTTAAGACTAAGTAATTCGTTTAAGCCATTTTGAGGAATCTGGTACTTTAATGCCCATTGTTGAATTTGGTCTCTTATATTTATAGCATGTATTTCACTGTCAGAATTAGACGATTCATAGCCAAGTGTCACGTCACATTCTTCAGCGTCTGCGGCGAAACTGCTGGTATCCAACCCCTCACTGACATCACATGTATTAGGAGAGATCTCAACTGTATCTAATTTCGCGATTGACACTTCGGAACTTGGTCCACTGGTACCAGGCATTTCGGAAGTCTTTTCAACATTTTTAAATGAAGACGATGCATGTGGTGTATTGCCTGGAAGATATAATTCTGAATTCCTAGTGTGGGGCAACGTTTAAAAAAAAAAAAAAAAATATAATGCTGACCTAACAGAAGTCATTAATTAAAATACCCACCAAAATTTTATTTCAAAGAAAACAAATCATAAAATGCTTATGTACGTGCGCTCTATTACTTGGCTTCTATTATTTTTGTCAAATGATTATAAATTATGATCAATGAACAAAAATATACCTAGAGAAGGACTTATTTGATCTTATAGGCTGTGAGCAAAAATATTTCATATAGATAACCACTCAGTTTAGCACTTTCTTACAAGGAAAAAATAATGGCAATAATTAATTTTAACACAATTTATACTTATTCTGTTAATTATTTGAAAAATTATGTACTTACTTGGAGATAGATTTTGTGGAACCAATAATTTGTTTACTTTTCTGTAGAAAGTCGATGTGAGACGGAATCGTTTTGGCTTTTTACTCGACATTTTGAACTGCAATCATTTGAACACTTGTCGAAACAGTTTGAGAAACAGTGTCATAAGATGACTTTTTTATTTACATTTTAGCAATATATTGTTCAGTATCAATGACGTAACATTACGACACGTCGTCGTGTAAATATAAATTTTAATTTATTATTCTAGTAACATGGTGACCACACCGCTACTACACATTCTTTGCTCGATTGTACACATGTTACAAACTGAACACTATGTGTTTAAAAATAAGTCTACACAAATGATACGTAACGTGTGAACACAAAGACTACATATAGTTACTGAAATGTTTTCCGGTCAAATTGTGTGCGAACTTTTACCACACATAGAGACCAAGCCCCACACAGTCACCATGTTTCGTAGCAGTTACGAAACTGTGACAACTTGTAACTACTTTGAAGATTCTGTGACCGAAAAGTGCTGTATGGGCAATATTCAAGGTACTTTCCCTCCATATGGCATATCCGTGGGACACCCTGTATACTTAAATTAACCTATAGGTAGATAGATTTCAACGAGTGCACCACTCGTCTTAGACCGCGGAAGTGATAACGATTTTATGATCAAACGAGTCACTGAAACAACATATTGCACGTATTTGTTAGTTTAATTAATTATTTGTGTGTGATTTAATTACATAATATTTAAAATCTTATTTCAATTATTAAAGTGTAACACAACTTTTTTGAACAAGGATTATAGGTAAGTGATATTTATTTAACTTAACCTGCTTTTTACTGTTTAATCTCGTTTTTTTTTTAAATACACAAATTACTATTTGTACACCAATTTAATTGGTAGAACATAGAGCTTGACTACTTACAATAATATGTATATTTAAGACCTTCTATGTATACCTATGTTCACAAATAAAGATTGATTGATTGATTGATTAAGTCTCAGGACAAGAGATACTTTTTCTTACTGTTTCATTATATATGTGAGTATAAAGGCCCCTACTGCCATGTTGGTATTGCATCGTTTCGAACTCCCTGTGATACTGAAAATCGTACCTAGTCATAGTTTAAGTTACAAGTAGGACCTACTTTAAAACTTTGAACGCCTAACCGCGCTGTGATATAGGTATGGTTAACAAAATGCGCTTGCGCAGCACCGGTAATTGCGTGACACTCAAATAAAGTGGCAATCGAACGCAATGCATTCCATTTTGACATCCATTGCGTCATGGGGTTGAAAAATTCAGCAAAGTAAATAATGCAATTAAATGTCGTTTCGGGGACACTAATAAAATCTGGTTTATCTAAAGTTACATATTCTATAAATATTTTCACCCGACTACGGCATCGGTAGAGTAAGTGTGGTACGAAATATCCACCAATATTAATGTCGTATGTTAGAGTCTCACGCTCCGATTAGCTGCGTACACTCAGCGGATCTATTGCAGCGCGTCGGCCACCTTCTTCGTTGTAATGGGAAACTACCTACTTAACCTTTAACTGTTGACAAGCGGTCTCGCAGGCCGCGCGGCGCTAGCGAAATATCATTTCAACCCTTTCCCCGCGCTTCCCGTGTTTGACCGCCTGAGTAGCTTTGAATTTAGGTGCGCCCACGCCGTAAAGGGGGATAACTGCGTCGGCCAGGCACAAATCGATAAGTAAGATCGATGTAAAGTTCTGCAGCGGCCTCCCAGACCTCATGTCACCACTTAAATAACTTGTTTCTGCAATTTAACTGTATTGATTTATTTAGTTTTTAACAGCTATAAATATAGTGCCACGCACTAGTAAAAAAAACTAAATATTCGGTGTTAGGTACGATATTAATTATTGCATTTCATAATCAATATTCTAGTTCGCTAGTTGGCCACATTTCTTATTTCTAATCAGTAATATTGCCAAATTAATTAAAATAGCGAAATATTTGATATCTATTTGCGACGTTGCCCACTTTTAGAAACGCTCTTAAGTCATGTGAGTCTTATTTTAATTCTCAAAGTAGAATCATGCATTTTTTGTTGGTCCTGCGCCTGATCTCTCCCCGATCGGGCCGGATAGTCGTCCCATCGGACTATGAGAGTGCGGGAAAAGGGGATGCACCTGTGTTTGCGCACACACTTGTGCACTAAGTAATATAATCTTCCTGCGTACTTGGCTAATCTTCGTTGAGATTGGCCGCCGTGACCGAAATTCGGTCGGGAGGATATTAGGTAACTGACGGTCCGTATGTCCGACCGTCTGTTCGTCTGCCCGTCCATCGTTTCGAGACATACTATGAAATACTAACTTATTCTTACGGTCAATAAAATCGATAGTGTGCATAATTAATGTAAATATTCATTCCAACTACGGAACCCTTCACTATGCGTGGTCCGACACGCATTTGACCGATTTTCTTTTTAGTTCAGAAAAAGTTGGTACAGCTACTAATTTATCATCGAAAAGACGAAAGATGATGCGTTGTATGAGCTTGGTTTCTATACCATAGATGGACGTGAAGATATAGTATGATATTTTGCTTTATTTGCAGAAACCACCTGAAGGAATGGATCCGGAAATAACTTATTTAACAACAATGTTAAATAAGTTAAAAGATGCCATAGGCGAAGGAGACAAAGACGAAATCAAGAAAATAATTGATAGGTTCCATCAGAATCTGGTGCGTAACAAACAACTATTATCTAAACAGTACGCAAGCGGAAGCCAATGTGCAACGCAAACTGATCTGATCCTTGCCGCATGTCGCAATAAACAAGCCGATACCCTCTACTTCTTATTAAAAGAAACAGATTTTTTGAACCACCTTCCCGGTGCCAACTTCAATGACACAAAGGTACAAAATCAGAGAACGGAAGCGTTCAAGCACGCGTTAAGGCTGGATGCTTTTCCTATGATCGAAATGTTATACGACTACTGGTCCGGCGACTTACACTGGATTGGACATGACATCAATAAGTTAATAACGCTCGGGCTGTTGCTTGAAGACGCCCGTGTCGTATGCGATGTCGAATATCAACAGTTGCTAATAAATATCCATTGCCTCATCAAGTTCAACGATTTTCAACAAAAACTCTACTCTACCCTTTGTCAGGAGACTAATTCGGAGGCAGAAAATCTTGTTAAAGTGTTGACTATTTATGATGAACATTCAGATTTGAATAATGTTAGACTACCGCACGAGGATATGAAACAAGAGCGCTCTTTAAAAGCCTCCTTCGAAGACAAGAGTAGCGAGTATATGAAAGTTCAAGCATATATAAAATACGAAGTTTATTTTCGTAAGCTAGACTTTAATGTCGCTTTGCTTATACTGGAGAATTTATTTATTCTTAGACAGAATTTAAAAAAACGGTTTAGCCAACCAGCAGACCAATCTAGTATTTATGTTGATGTAGTTTCGTTATACAAAGAAATTGAATGTGCCCTCTATCATTTCATATATCGCACCAGTGAAGATTGGAGGTTGTACTTACCTATAGATAGACAGATAACGACAGAAGAGAATCACCCAGGTATTCATAAAGGTAAGATTATAAATAATCTAAAAATTACATATGATGAGCATAAGTTGAATAATGGGCCGGTACTGTTCTTAGAGCGGAAGTGTTTCAATAAAAAATTGAACGAATTAAAAATAATATTGGAAAGACATGTTATCAATGAGAACCCAGCAAAAGTGGGACAGGACCACAACCAAAAAAATAAAAATGTTCTACCTGACAACTACCTATCACCAAATATGTACATGAGTGATTATTATTCACTAAGAAAAATAGTTTATTACATAGAGGCACTCGAAGATACTGACGATATTAATGTTTTAATGATTGAAAGAGTCCTACAAGTTACCGGAGAAATGTTGAAAAGTACTACTGAAACTTATCATCTATTGAAATCTACAAGATCATTGCTGCAGATAGGAATGTCTGTGGAGACCATGAACTATCTTCGAGATATAAGAAAATTATTGTCAAAAACAGGCAACGGGGAGCTAAGCACAAGGATTTATATCGCAAACGAGCAAGCCCACATATTTGAAGATATTAAGCAAGAGTTGAAAAATATTAAGCAAATGATTAATTCAGTTCTTGATATTTATAAGCCTATTCTTGATAAATCGCTACTTGAAAAGGGTTTACGTCTATTAGAAGAACGTGTTACAAATTTGCCTGATGAAGCATCACGACACTTTTATAACATTGATCGACTTTATAAAATACATGGGGAAGAATTGTTTTGGGAGTCTGGAAACTTATTTCAAGAACTTAGAGCATTTACAGGTTTAAAAACTCAACTTCTTAAAGAAGTTATTTGGATATGCTGCAATACAAATGATATATTATCAAAACTTCAATCAGCTAAAACAATGATTGGTGAACAAGTTGTACGCATATTACCCACATATATTCAAAATATAAGACAAACGCTAGATCTTATAAACGAGAATCGTAGAAATGTTAATCAAATAAACATACAGTTACGGTCCTATAAAATCAAAGAACTGCCTGATGATCCCAAAAACGGAGAGATATTTGTCAGGCAACTTAAAGTGAAGAATAAGAAGGAAACAGTCAACGTAGATTATTTAATTCTAAATAAGATAAAAGATTTATCAAATCATTGGGAATCGATACACAATATGTTGTCATTTTGCCTCAAGGACTGTGAACTGTTTGCACCAGAGGAACCAAAACTTAAAATCGAAGAAAATGATATGGCTATAATTACTAATATTTTAGCAGTGCTTGAAGACAAATGTAGGCCAACTTCTTCATGTAAAAACTTAGCAGGAAAACACTCATTTGGTGGTATAGAAAAACTACTCGACATCTTCAAACAGAATCTACCCAGCACGGCCGATATAATGGAAGAGAAACGGAAGAAGTTAATATTATGTTTAATCAGTAGAGTGAATCTGTTGAAAGACACATTACAATATCTGCAGCATATACCTCTGGAAGGTATCGCACCTTCGGATCAGCATCTTCGAACATATAAACACGATAAGAAGTTTCGTTTTGTGTTAGAAATGATACTGGCTGATATAGGAAATGTTTTGGTTGAGTGTCAATTAAAACGATTAATGAACAAGTCTGCCAAGCTATTAAGAGAGATTAACTTGGGTAACGTGTTAGATCACGGCGATCCGTTTCTTGAGGTGATAGGAGATGTCTTCGACTCTTACGACTTCTCAACTGGCTTGTTGACAAAAGCCATTATGTTTGCTAAAGACGGGGAATCAATCGAGGCCCTCTTCAAATTAATCCAAGATAACATTGATTATGAAACAATTAAAAAGGAAAAGCTGGAAAACATGAATGACGGACAGAAGACACTCTACAAACAATTCCAAAGGTCCCCGAACTGGGAATTTTATGTGAAACTTGTTCCTAATCCGTCGGCGTAGACGTCGGAAAATACTTAGTAAATAATGTCACCACATACTTACAGGTGAACATAAAAGAGTCTGACGTGCTGACATTTGGAACTAAATATTTTACTTAAGTAATGCAGACCTATGATTTGATGATGGCGCTACTTTGCCGACAAGTGCTAGTAGGTACTGCTAGTAGGTTTTGAGGCCCTCACGAGCAGTGTTTTGAACAGTTTATTTGAATTAGAGATGTGCCGTCTATGACTTTGGCAGACAGCCGACTAGCCGATTAGTCGTTGTAAAGATGCCGACTAGTCAGCCGATTAGTCGGCCAAGCCGACCACGGTTTCTAGGGTATTCGGCAATTTCCGTGACGCTTCGTTTATTTGCGCGCAAGTCGCAACCGCCATCAGCGAGCGTGTCGGAATATGTTTTGTTTACATTCGCTTTTTTCTTGATTTTTGCTTTTTCATGGGTAAGAGCTGTGTTTTTGTGTAAAAAAATAAAAACAATACTGTTTTTGTTAATTAAAGTGAAAGAGCTCAATTAAAATTTAATCTTATCTCTAATTTTATTTGATAAATGTCATAGATATTTTTTCTGTAAAAGTAAATAATTTTCGAGACTGATTACCAAAGGAAAGGTTGTTTTACTTATCTTTCAAAATGTGTAAAGTGATTCTAAAATATAATTATTAATTAACAAACACGCTAATGTAATTCTTCATATACATTTTATTGAGAAATACATACAAAGTAAGAAGCCGGATAGTCGGCGCTCTTTGGCGAATAGTCGCTAACTAGTCGCCTACTACGAAAGTGGCCGGCTTTACCGACTAGTCGGAACATCTCTAGTTTAAATCAGGGATTTGAAACGTTACCTAAAATAACGTTCCGCATAGTTCCGGTAACGGTCATTTGTACCGTTCTACCAGGATCGTAACAAAATGAAATTACCAGCCGGCCGCCGCCGCCGCGCCGGCCGCCGGGCACGGGGGTGGCCGGTGGTGGTGGTGGTGGTAGCGGTGGGCGACGACGACGGAGCGGTGCTCAGTTTATGTGTTTATGTTTTCTTGGAAATTGATCATAATTGCAGCTTCATACGGCTGGCGTCTCGCGTCGTCCGCTGTCGTGGAAAATACAAAGCGTTGGCTGAATTCATTTACTTATTTTTTTTGGATTAGGTTTTTGTTATAAATTTAACTGTTTGGAAAAAACAAAACCAGCGCGCCATTTTACATAAATATTTTGTTATCGTTTTCGTATTGTTATTAACAAAACGCAGGTAGCATAACTATTCTACTATATTTTTAGACCTTTTACTTACTCATTTTTATTTTTTTTCACTTTCTATTCTTTTATTTAATATGATTAATACGCTAATTGATGACTTAGATAATTTCTGTGTATCCGAGTCTAAAGTTTATGAAGCGGAACACTGCAAACAATATCTTTCCGGCTATAAAACACCGTTAACCATACTAAATATTCGTAGCGTATTTAAGAATTTTGATAGTTTTACACTTTTCAACAGCGAACAAACATGAATTGTGACATAATTGTTTTGACCGAATGTTGGCTTGCCAAGCAATATTTAAACATACCGCTCATCACGGGATATAATATGTACATAAGTAGTAAAAATCACAATCAAAATGATGGAGTGATAGTTTTTGTCAGAAATTATCTGAATGTCTCCGTTGAGGAACCTAATATGGTCGACAGTAACAGTTTATTGAGTCATTCCGAGAAAAATTGTACCTACCGTTACTAAGCTGGACAAAATGGACAATTTTAAAATGCCACTAGTATTTCACGACACGAAACGGACGTGACGAACTCCCGCTTTACTAACAACAATGACGATAAAACCAATATTCTTTGTTCTTTTAGAGGGAATCATTATTCATTACATACGCAGATATATAAAGTATGATTCGCAAATGAAAGAATGTTTTAAGAACTTCCCAGTATCACGGTATAACTGTGACTATAGTGGACTTCTTATTTGACTACCTGTAGTTCGTACGCCTTTCGTCACCGACTACCGCATCACGGTTACCCGATGGGTAAAAAGAAATGGCTGATCTACCATAATAATGTTACCATGAAAATAAAATAACTTGTTTTGGTAGTGTTGTACTATTGAAAGCAAATAAAGCAGTAGTGACTAAAGTGGAATGTCCACCTTGGTGCTAATTTGATTATCATTATTTTAAGAATTTCATTGTAATACAATAAGATTTGTTTATAAAATTTATGTTATAATTTAAGAAAAAAACAGTATTCTTTAAAACCTCACAAAAAACGCTGAGGTGTGTCTTAAAAACCATGAACATCGGTTAGTTAAAGTTAGCGACAGGTGTGACACGCTAAAATTGCCTGTTTTGCTTCTTATTTTTAATTTTTAATCAGATATATTAGCCAAAATTGACTCGGTTATTCTTTTTTTTTAAAGCATAAGAACTAAACAGTACATTAAAACAACTGCATTCAACACATAGAGAATAAGAATGTCTTGTAAATTGTTTATAAATGTTTGTGACAGTACTTTTTCCTTAGATACAATTTTTCTCGGAATGGCTCTATTAGTTAAAATTGGATCAGAATTTGTCATATTAGCATTATATCGGCCACCCTCCTTTAAAAATATCAGCAATTTTACAAACTCTCTGAATGACACCTTGCAAAACCTGTCACCCTTCAAAAACACGATTTTAATTGGTGATATTAATATTAATATTCTTCCAGGAAGTGCTGATACATCTGCTCAGGACTACCTCAACTAAGTCATAACGAATGCTAATTGTTATATAGAGTACATGCCTTGTAAAAGTCATATGATTTAATCATGTAGATAAACGTTTTTGAGACTTATTTAGAAGATCTCTGCTCTTGATCTTGATAAGGCATTTGAAAATGCGTTTACAAAGGTACTTAAGATAGGATTGACCAAAGCTGTTATATGATATTTTTAAGATCCAAGGCATTAAAAGCTGTGGTAGTCAAGAGCATTTTGCTAGTTGGGAGCTGACCGGTTTATATAAATCCATCCTGTGCTGTATAATTTTTATAGTAAAGTAAAAACAGAAGATTTGAAAAGTATTGTTAATTCCCACACGTGACTGATTTAGCGTTAGTTATCATTTTTCACAATCAAACTTAAAATTAGTTACCTCCAACGGTCGACCTTGGCAGAATTATAATTTTGATAAAACACTTGTTATCTCTAAATAAATACTGTGTTCACACTGAGTAACTTGTTAGAATGTGGTAACATTGTATAATCCATCAATATCATGGTGTTGATGAACGGCAACACTGTTGCGGAGAGTTAAGTTACTTTTTGACATTGACGTTTCTCCTTCTTCTCGTTTTGGACTCCCGGCATGGATAGCCTATGTAATTATAATATTCTTAAATTACTATAGAATTACTACTATTTATCTTGAGAATAAATAGGAATAATTGTATGTACCACTAACGTGCTCTTCGTTTCATTTCGGTTGACTCCGAGTATCTTACCACCTGTTACCACGTGCTGCCCGCATCCATTTACTAACCTTTGTGGATTCCGATTAACAATACACTCGCTATTCAGACCTCTCAACAGGTTATGGGCTCAGTGGATTAAAGGCAAGACAAGCCGTGGTGATTTTCTACACATCAAGGGTGAGTGCGCACATTGTGCACGTGGTCGCACGTCATCATGGTGGACACGTTACCTGATAATGGAGTAGTGGTTCCTGGCACCGGCGCAGCGATGTACTCGCTCGGTGGAGGTATACACGTCGAAAAATTGGAAGGCGTTGGTAACTACAATTCTTGGAAATTTCAAATGAAAATGTTGTTGACCCTAGAGGGGTTATGGAATTGTATTGAGGGTGAGAACAGTCAGACAGACACATCGCGAGATCAACGAGCTCTGGCACGCATATGCCTTAGTGTGAAAGGTGCGTGTCAACAACATGTGCGGCATTGTGTAAAAGCGAAGGATGCTTGGATAAAGCTCGCAAACGCATTTGAAGATAAAGGTCTTTATCGGCGAGTTTTACTACTGCGGCAGCTGCATCACACCGATTACGGTCAGTTTAGTTCAATGACTGATTATATTGATGGAATTATGACACGAGTTCAACAGTTGGCGGACATAGGCCGAATCATAGAAGATGCAGAGGTCGCTGAGCTCCTGCTCAGTGGATTGCCCCAGGAGTTTGACGCTTTGGTCTCTAATTTGGAGACAGCATGTATCACAAACGCATTGTCTAGTGAGCTGGTTCGTTCGAGATTGATACAAGAAGACTATCGGAAGAAAAACTTTTGTGACAGAAACATTGATACTGCTTATGTATCAAAGAATAGAAAAGTACCAAAAAGTAAGGTTATTTGTCACTATTGTAAGAAGATTGGTCACATCAAGTCGAAGTGTTTCAAGATGAAGAAGGACATGATGAAACCAGAAGATACATCGCTTGTGGCTGCAGCATTTATGGCCAAATCACAAGATAGTTGGCTAGTTGACTCTGGGTGCTCCGCACATATGTGTAATGATAAGAATTCGTTTTCAGAGCTAAAAGATTGTAATAATTTAATAAGCATCGCAAATGATGAGAAGTTAGAATGTTTAGGTAAAGGAATAATACACATTAAGACTGGAAATGTGATAAGGAAACTATTAAATGTTTTATATGTACCTAAACTTGCTCATAATTTGTTGTCTGTCAGCTGTCTTACACAAAGGGGCTTTAGTATTTTATTTGATGGCCAGGGTTGTTCCATATATGAGAATAGCAGTAAGAATTCTGGCAACCCAATAGTTTGTGCTTCCAAAGATAATGGTCTTTTTAGGGTAGACTTTGAGGTGTGTCGATCTGGTAGGTATTCGCAAATTGTGCATTCTTCTCTCCTGTGTGATAGACAGGAGGACCAGAGTGCAAAGGATGCTGCTCATACTGTGCCTATTGATATATGGCACAGGAGGCTTGGCCACCTTGGTATACAGGGTATGTGTACTTTAAAGAATGGAAGTGTAACTGGTGTTCTGTTTCAGACTGACAATGTGCAGGATCTGAAGTCATGCGTTCCATGTTTAGAGGGAAAGATGGCTGCCAAGCAGTTTCCAGTTGGAGAGGCAAGGCGAGCTACCCAATCCCTCGAATTGATCCATTCTGATGTGTGTGGGCCGTTACCTGAGAGCAGCTGGAATGGTGCGAAGTACTTAGTAACGTTTACTGATGACTACACCAGGAAGACTTTTGGGTATCTAATGAGGCACAAATTGGAGGTAATGTCTCATTTTGTTAATTTTAAAAGACTTGTAGAGAAACAAGTAGGGTTGCCAATTAAAATTTTTAGGTCTGATGGTGGTGGTGAATATTGCAATGAAAGTTTATCTAGATTTTTGCAACAGCAAGGAATAATTCACCAAAAGTCCATACCATACTGTCCGAGTCAGAACGGCGTTAGTGAACGCCTAAATAGGACACTTTTGGAGAAGGCTCGATGTATGCTGAGAGGTGCTGGTCTCTGTGGGCGCTATTGGGGGGAGGCAGTTATGACTGCCATTTATTTAAAGAATAGGTGCCCCACTGCTGCTCTTTCAGGCCGTACGCCAGAGGAGGTTTGGACCGGATCTAAACCAGATCTAAGTCACCTTCATGTGTTTGGTTGCATAGCATACTCTCTTGTTCCTGACAAGAAACGTCGTAAATTAGATCCTAAAAGCAAAAGGTATTTATTTGTTGGATATTCTGAAACTTCAAAAGGTTATAGGTTAATGGACCCTTCAGTTCCTAAGAAAGTTGTTTTGTCCAGAAATGTAGCATTTATTGAGAATAAATTTTATGATAGTTTCAATGACAATAACAATACTGAAAAAGACTGCATTTATTATGAATTGACTAGTGATGTCAATAATTTGAATTCAAATGGTATTAATGAAATTAATTGTAATAATAATGATAGTAATGTGATAAATTCTAGCAAAAGTGTCTGTGATAATATTAATAATTTGAATTCAATTAATGAAAATGTTATGAATACTAGTCAGCATACAAGTTGTGGTAAGGAAAGGTCTGTATTAAATGATACTACAGGTGAGGTAATAGTTTTTTCAGATGTTGAAGAAGAGTACTGCACAGGCAGCGAGGACGAGAGCATCCCTGCTGTTTCGTCAGTGTGTGGCGTGCACCACGAGAGTGTGTCGCCTTCACACGAGGCGTCGGCTAAGGGCGGAGGTGATCCTTCACCCCCGGTAGCTGAGAGTCAGCGTCCTGTGCGTAGTACCAGATCCAGATTACCGGTAAAGTACAATGATTACGAAACAGACTTCTGTTTGACAGCGCATGATTATCCATTTCTTGAACCTCAATCTTTTGAGGAAGCTGTAAATTCTCCTGATAGTCATGAATGGAAGGCTGCAATGCAATGTGAGTATGACTCACTGCTCTCTAACAATGTATGGAAGTTAGTTGATAGGCCCCATAATGAAAATGTAGTAAAATGTAAATGGGTGTACAAGAAAAAGTATGATGCAAATGGCAATTTTGACAAATTTAAAGCAAGATTGGTTGCCAGGGGTTTTACCCAAGTAAGAGGAGTAGATTACAATGATACATTCTCCCCTGTTGTGCGTCATAGCACCATGAGAATACTGTTTTCTTTTGCAAATGAGCTGAATCTAAGTATAGACCATATAGATGTAACAACTGCATTTTTAAATGGTGACCTCCAGGAAACCATATTTATGGAACAGCCTCCTGGCTTTAGTAATAATAATTGTGAAAACAAGGTGTGTTTATTGTTAAAAGGCATTTATGGCCTTAAACAAGCAAGCAGAATTTGGAATGCTAAAGTGCATAATTTATTAACTAGCAATGGCTATAAGCAATGTAAGTGTGAACCTTGTGTGTATTTAAAGCATTCTAATAAGGACATAATAATAGTTGCATTGTATGTGGATGATTTTTATGTGTTTTACGGTACTAAAAATAATGAGCTGTTTCCTTTGCTTGATGATAATTTCAATGTCAGAAACTTGGGAAGTTTGAAAAACTGTTTAGGAATAAATATTGATAGAAATCGAGCAAAAGGTATTATGAAGCTAAGCCAGTCTGAATACATAAAGAGACTATTACAGCGCTTCGGTATGGAAAATTGTAAAACTGTAAAGACCCCTATGCCTACCAATTGTAAATTAGTTAGGGGAGACACTAATTTATGTGATGATCAATATAACTATAGGCAGCTTATGGGATGTCTTATGTATTTGTCTGTATGTACTAGACCTGACATCTCATACGCTTGTAGCCAACTGAGTCAGTTTAACAACTGTTTTGATGTGACACATTGGCAGGCAGCTAAAAGAATATTGCGATATTTAGCAGGGACAATTAACTATTCTTTATATTACTATAAAGGGAGTAAATTGAATTTGACTGCTTTTGCAGATGCTGACTGGGCCAATGACCCAAATGATAGAAGATCATATACTGGGTTTGTTGTAAAATTTGGGAATAATGTAATTAATTGGGAATCACGTAAACAACGTTGCGTAGCACTATCCAGTACTGAAGCTGAATATTTAGCAATAACAGATGTATGTAAAGATATTTGTTTTATAAGAAACTTCATGATGGAGATCATACCTAAAGAATATAATGTAACAATATTTAATGATAACCAGTCTGCTCAAAAATTGTTACAAGTTAAAGAATATTGTCATAAACGCACTAAGCATATTGACATCAGATACCATTTTGTAAAAGACTTTGTTCAAAATGACTCTGTAACAGTTAAGTATTTGCAGACGGATTGTATGATTGCAGATGTGCTTACAAAGCCTTTATGTGCTGTAAAACATGATAGATTTATAAAAGATATGAATGTAAAAGTCTGACTTATTATTTAATATGTTGTTGTGATAATAATACTATTTGACGGACTATGTTGATAAATCTGTTTGTAAATAATACCTACTTATTTTTGCTAAGATGTTGATATTATCTATTGACTATGTTGTAAAAGTTGGTAGAGTGGGTACTTACCTTATATTAATAGAGAGTTGTAGAGTACTCACTTGACTTCTATAAATTATAAGAAAAATTGTAGAGCCATAGAGCAATTTGTTAATTTTATGGAGTTCTAGAGTTAATTCTGATTTTGAATGTAGAGCTCTAGTGTAGGTATTTAAGCATGTTTTTCCGATATTGTGTTATTGTAGTGTGACATGATGTTGCATGGATTAAGGGGTAATGTTAGAATGTGGTAACATTGTATAATCCATCAATATCATGGTGTTGATGAACGGCAACACTGTTGCGGAGAGTTAAGTTACTTTTTGACATTGACGTTTCTCCTTCTTCTCGTTTTGGACTCCCGGCATGGATAGCCTATGTAATTATAATATTCTTAAATTACTATAGAATTACTACTATTTATCTTGAGAATAAATAGGAATAATTGTATGTACCACTAACGTGCTCTTCGTTTCATTTCGGTTGACTCCGAGTATCTTACCACCTGTTACCACGTGCTGCCCGCATCCATTTACTAACCTTTGTGGATTCCGATTAACAATACACTCGCTATTCAGACCTCTCAACATAACTAACGTATTTTTTTAAACCTTTTCTAGATATCTCCGTACTTCACATTGCAGCATTGGTATAACGTTATAGCAAACAATTCACAAACATTCTGAAGACTTCTCAAGTAGTGGTTTAAATGGAGTGTCAAGGGCAATAAAAAGCAAGTGTGATTGACCGTTGGCTCTGTCCACATGGAAGTCACTATAACTGAATAATATATTTATTTATTTTATTAGGTATGCATACAATGAACGCCACTTTTGCACTCCGCCAGTTGTGCGAGAAGTAGGTACAGACGTGCACACAAGAACACAAATGGTGTTCATTGATCTGGAGAAAGCGGGTGACTGAAAAATTGTGTGGAAATCGGTTGTCATCATGGCATTTGATGCGCAGGAATGAGGAAAATGTCGTGAGGAAAGTTTTGAGTATGAATGTGGATGGCTATAAGAGTAGGAGAAGACCAAAGAAACGATGGATGGACTGTGAAGATAATATGGCTAGAAAGGGGGTGGCTACCGAGATGACGACTTATAGAGAAGCTGTATGGGAGAAGAAGACATATTGCGCCGAAATAAATTGGATTAAGGACAAAATAATATATTTATAAAAATAAAAGTACCCGTAGGTTTATGTGAAATAAAATAATATGTTGCTTTTTTATTTGAATAATAAATTATTGGGACTGCTCACTCGTGCTGATAATATCAGTGGGGGTGCTCGGGCACCCCACGCAGTGCTAGTGACCAGATTCGTAGATTTTTGACAGTCGTTACGGGAAGTCAGAGTTTTTCCTGATAGTCTGACAACCAATCTAACCAAGGGGTAGCATGTTACCCAGTTTCTGTGTTGTGTAGGTCTGATAAGCAGACGCTGCATGTACTTAAAATAATAATACCTATGTATTCAGCAGCGTTTGGTTACTGACTACTGACTGGAAGTGGACACCAACATAACTTCCATCAAGCTGCTCACAAGCGGAACGTCTGCCAAATTGTATTTTATGAATTTCTGTATGCAAAACATTTTACAAAAAATAAAACAACAAACTGTATGTTTTTGTAAGTAAGTACCTACCTACTTATACCAATGTTTTTATTTTTCACTTTTTAATTTTAAAGCCTTACCTTGAAAATAAATAGTAGTTTGATGGGCGTGGCTTATTTCCCCCGCACGCGGGGAGTGGCGGTTCCATCTTCCTGGTGGTCGGCCGCCACGTCGCAGCCACAAACTTATCTGAACCAGTGGCCAAAAGTGGAACTAACGAAATCACTGAACGCAATTATAGACGTTACTTACAGTTCGCGTCAAATAACTTTGCCGCTGTGAAGTTAGGTTGCGCATGCGCGCTGGCTTTTTTTTTTTTTGATCTAGGGCATCTTGCAGGTGACCACTAAGGTCGTGGCTGCTTAACCGGACTGTCCTGTGGCTGCCAATAGCTTCTACACTAAGGGCCTCCAGCCAGGGGCATAAACTATTTTAAATTAAAGTTAAGTGAATGCTTGCTAAGGGCACCCCCTGTGGGGTACGAACCTCGGCTTAGGGCATTCGCTGAGGGGAGGACAGCAAGTTCAGGGACAGGCTGGATCAAGGAGTGATCATTATTATTGTCAGGGGAATTTAAAGCTACACGCTCAGCTGCGGCGCGAGCTGGCGTTTCATCGGACAAGGGATGCGCGCTGGCATGCGTGTTACTGTTTTATAAGGAAGATTGACCACTGCGCAGTCATTTGTAGCTTACTTCAGAGCGGCAAAGTTATCTGACGCGAACTTTAATTAGCTTGGGCTTGGGATGGAAGCAAAAGTAGGAATGGCGATAATGTGTGTGCGTTCGGATATAAACAACGTATGTGCCAAATCAAATTGCCGTCTTTTCGAAATAAAAAGTATTATTAAAACTAAAACTGCGTTCCTTTAAAGTTAAACCTTGATACGATCACTCTCTATGTTATTTATTAAAGTCCATTGAATAACTCATTTAAAGCATTACGCCTTGATACTCAAAAGAACATACAAATAGAACTTTGCATTTTTTTTGTCGAGAAAATTTCATTGTATCGTGTATTCCTTTGTCAGGATGCTAGGCCATATAGTCAAAAACCATACACCAAAATGTTGAATCCTTTGATTATATACTTACTTAATACGGTACACGATAAAGAAATAGCTAATTGTTTTTAAATATATCCGTCAGAATTAAAATGAAATATAAGTACATAACAATTTAAACCTAATAAAAAAAATAAAAAAATCTTAACTTAGACAAACTATTAACAAACTAAAATATGGCATCGAATCGCTGTCAACTGGTAATATACCATGGAGTTAAAAATATATAAAATATTCTCTCCGAGTGGGCCTCTATGTGAACTGAGCTTTACTATAATTGTTGGTGCAGATTTATTCCACAGGGAGCAGCGGTCAACACAACGACATCAGTTACGATTTTGCCGTCGTACCGCGACTACTATGGCTGATAAAGGTAGAATTAATTATTATCGTATTATAATAATTATCTGACGACACACTATCATGATAAAATCTGTGTTTTGCGTAAATTGTTCTGATTTCAGTTGTAAAACTTAGCTGCAATACGTTGATTAGGCGATATGCAACTGCTGCAGTGCCTGCTATCCCAAAATGTGATTTTACACCGAAAAAATATACTGTGAGTTATTTAAATTTATAAGTATTTCGACTTCTTCATATCATATCGAACCTGCTCACCACCTCCAGATAAGTTTTTGTTAACTTATCTGGCAAATGGAATATTTTTTATTTGGTAGATATTGCCTATAAGGAGAGTACGAAACGGGCCCTTTATCTTTCAAAAAACAACAGAATATTTTGCCTTTGTCTCGTTGTACAGTAAACCGCAGTTACTGCAAGCTCATCGTCAGTTTTGCATTTATGTATGTTCATCTGTTCCCTCATAACTTCATAATTTGACAAATGAGGTATCGTTAGAAGCGTCTTGATCGTCCGCAGGTTATAAGTTGACGCTGTCTGACGTCAAATTAAATTGAATATGGCGCTTTCTAGAGGGCAAAAAGTGAAGAAGGAAAAAAAATTGCTGCCATGTTGGGTATCTAATGAAATGGCTTAATTAGCACATTTCAAATATATATATGTAAATCCGGAGTCACACGTAATCTGTTCTCGTGTGACTCCGGAATTATATTTTGTCTGTCTGTGATGTCTTGTTTATACCTTTATATTAGTTGAGTTTTTGTCGTAGTTGGGTTTTAGTTTTTATTACTTTTATTTTTATTGGATGTAGGTATTAAGGGTAATCCAGTAGAATTGGTGGAGGCCTATGCCAGCAGGTCAACCTAAACGAAACTGTCAAATTTTCCCAATCAACATTGAACCTTATACTTTAATGATAAAATTGAAAATCTATAGATTAGAAATTTGACAGATTGTAGTAGATTGATGTGCTGGCGTCTGTACTGGACGTCTTTCGGCTGAAATGATGATGATGAAGAAGGATTGTCGCAAAAAAAAAGAAATATATACCAGTAGGTATAGTTCATGTGTGGTAGATCGTACTATTACCACTGCCAATGTTTCAGGGTCCATCGTACCAAAAGACGGAGCAAGTGAAGAGTCAGCACTTGCCTCCCGCGGTGTACAACATTTACCAACGACCCCTGCTGCTTCACCAGGGTTGCATGCAATGGCTATACGACCACGAAGGCAAGCGGTACTTGGACCTCTTCGGAGGCATTGTCACAGTCTCTGTTGGACATTGTCACCCGTAAGTAGTTTAATACAGTGATTCCCAAAGTGGTTTATATCGACACCCCGGGGTTGACGACGACCTGCAAGGGGCCACGTCAACGGGGAAAAATGGGGCTCCATGAGATGTAAATGGGGGTCCACGACAGTGCATCTCATTTAAGCAGGTTGTGACTTTAATTTTGGCTTTCCATTTATGGATAATCCATACATAAACACAGATAATACGTACATATTTATTTCCATAATACTCCATAAGCACAGATATTTACTCGTATCTATATAAGTTACGTTTTTATTTTCTCTGCGGGTAAGTTTTTATTTTGTAAAAAATATTTTTCCGCGGTAAATCTTACCGTAAAAACTAAGGTGAAGTGGGAAGCGGAGTTAAGGGGGAGTGCGGGTTTTTTTTAAGAGGTGCCTTTATTTACCCTCTTTGCCTTATTGCATATTAGGCCATGTGCCATGCCTTGGTGCTGACACAAGTAGTAAACAAGGAATCCTTATAGTTTTGCCATGTCCGTCTGTCTGTCCTCGGCTTAGCTCAGACTGTTAGTACTAGAAACCTGTAATTTGGCATGGGTATACATATTAATACATATTAATCACGCCGACAAAGTGGAAACATAAAATCATTTTTTTTTTTTTTTGTTGATCTGTTTTTTTTTTCTTTTCTGGTCTATCCCATGGTGGGTGTCGTCGGAAAGGTCGTTCAAAAATATTGTGAGTGTGTGAAAACCATTTTTCAATCAATTCAAGGGTCGGTTTGCGAAATATTAAGCTTTAAAGTACACAATTTGCACTTTCCCTGCCAATGGTTGTACTTGGATTTGTGAAAAAAATCACAGCAGTTAGTATACAACGTGTAACGTTAAATGCGCAAAACCTGAAAATAGTTTAATCAGAATAACGAGCAGAATCAATTGAAGCACTTTTTAATATAGATCACATTTTTCAAAAATCTTCATTAAAAACTTTGCCGTATATCTATATTTATTAATAGGTCAAACCATCACATGCGCAAACCCACCAAAATAGGTAAACAAACACAAATTGTTGACCAATTTAAATCTTCTCATACGCGGGATAGCTTTTATTCCAATGCAAATACGAGTCTTCCATACAGTATCATGAATAAGACAAGAGCGTCGTTGCAGACGCAAGAAACGATCAGAATTGCCAGTAAAACTAAAACATCACAAAAAACCTTTACAATTTCTTTAATGATTTTTTTCTCTCTGAAATAGGTCAATTGAATCAAAAATCTGTTGGGGTGTCTAAGGTTTTGCGCATTTAACGTTACACGTTGTACATAATGAAGTTAAAAGGAAAACTATCACAGCTAAGTAGGCTTTACAGGTTAACGAGTAATAATCGATCAACTTAAATTTGCAGTTTGAAAAACATGTTTTTCAACAACAATGTTAAGTTTGTTCTTGGTATAAATGTATCCCACCTACGGAACCCTTCATTGTGCGTGTTTCGACACGAACTTGACCGGTTTTTATTTTAGTGTCAATACGTATAATTTTCTTTCTTTTTAAGTTTACTGTTTTACAACTTACGTGCCGTGTCGGCTTGTTGATAAACACACTTTTTCTCATTGTTTACCATGAATACGAGGCTTTATTGTACGTACAGTATAAACAATATTTAAATTAACTACATTTATATGTTGAAATAAACGAAGGAAGTTACGTAATAGGTACGCACAATGATTGACCATCTTATACTTATCGCATTCTGCACAAGGAGTCTCGCTGTCGCAGTAAGATGGTTATAGCCATGATATAGGAATATCCCTAAAGATATAACTATATACTAGTTATATGAAATCGGTTCATAACTGTCGGAGTGCGCAATTTTTTTTACTGCGAACAATTTCGACTTAGTAGTTGGTCACAGTTCTAACCTAACCTAACTTATTTGGTCGGAGTGCCCTAATAGTATTATATTACTAGATCGTGCTCATAGTTATATTCCTAGTAAAATAGTTAAGAACCGCTTTTATATAACTATATTACGGTAAGTATATATCTAGCTATAGCCCTAGGGATATAACTATGTCACGGCTATAACCATCTTAAGGCTCGTGCAGACTAGCGTGACTTGTCAAGCGACGTGTCACCGGTAATTGTTCTACCACCGTGAAGTTTTCTTAGAAATTGTTTTGCTAGAGTCGCGTCGCGCCGGTCTGCACGACCCTTTACTGCGATATGACTATTAGTAGTACCTCAAACAGAGCTCCTTTCATGCTTCTGAGCGTCTACAATTTATAAGTAGGTAGGTATGGCTTTATTCAACAGTTTATTTGAATATTAATTTCGTTCACCGTACCTTTATACATTAATGCATATTTAGGTAACCTAAAATTAGCATAACTTTGGACTTATTTAAATAAAATTAAAATCACATGAGGTGAGTGGAAAGAATTAAATACTTATTTAAATATTGTGTCGCATAGTTACGGGTTCTCTTGTACAAAGAAGGAACTTGAAGCGCCTTTCACTTGGTATTGGTGTAAAACTTGATGGTAATTTAAAGACAGGTCCTTAGGTCGACGATTTCCGGTAAAAAAGAAAAAATATAACCGAATTAAGGCCAAACTAGTTTTGACCCTGAATTTTATAAGCTGTGCCGACTTGCGACTGTTCAGTAAGTAAAAGGTAGTTTTTAGTTGGAGGCAGACATACCTAATGTTAAATATTTATATAACTAAAATTTTCACATTATCAAAATTTTCTGCGCCCCGGGCCCCCGATAGTCTTAGTCCGCCATTGGCTGTACCCCCAGATACTACACCATACAACTCGTTCTTTACTTGATTTTTTATTTTCAGCAAGGTTGTTGGCGCTTTACAAGATCAAATAAACACTTTATGGCATTGTACGAATATTTATCGCCACCCGAAGATTTATGAGTATGTCGAACAACTGGTATCGAAGTTTCCTGGAGACCTCAAGGTATATAATTAGTTGATTGTTAATGTTCGGACACAGAATTCCTCTCTGACAGGGGGAGCAATGGTCCCACATCTAGGACCGTGAGAGGCAGCAATGTTCCTACTGCTGGGACACAGGCTTCCTCTCTGTGAGAGTCAATTCTTCCAATCTTTTTTCTTCTCTTTATGTCTGTGGAAAAATAATTATTGTACGCTTTTATAATTTCTAACGTGACGATTATTATCATGGCCGTCACGGCATCAAGATAACACAGGGAAGTAAAACTGAAGACGCTTTTAAATTTCCGTCCACGATAACGTTATAACGTACACGTCCTCGTTATAACGTGACGGTATCGTAGCTCAGCAAACTTTCAGATTCCTGCTAAAGTGTCGACAAACGTCAACGGTTTGTAAATTAATAACAAAAACATTTTTTTCGTGGTAAACTCGTAGACTGATCAACTGACGTGTATAATTATAAAAGTGCAGTTGTGTCTGTCGATTTAAATTAAACCGACGGATCTTGAACCTGCACAAGCGCCACATACGCCACGGTCACAAATTACGATAATAATCATAATTATTATAATAATATTGACATTATTATATTACGCATCAAAGGCCATAATATCATGAAAGAGATAAGGACAGATTCAAACAATGAATTTGCTGTTTCGTGATAATTTTGCACTTATATTTATCAAGATGCATACAAAACATACCCACATACCTACCTAATACAGTTACTTACCTACTATAATCATATAGGTAGGTTATCAATAATTATGAATAAGTACCTACTTACCTATCACTTATCAGGCATCTACCAAATATGTTTGCAATTGCTATGTTTAAAGGAGAATTTACGAGTTATTTTTTGGTTCAAAGTAGGTATGCAACTGATTGTATAAAGTTTACTTTTATTTTTTAACAAGATACTATCAACATAATATAATACAGGGTGGATTCAGTACATGATTCTGAAACCCGGGCACGCACGCGTACGAGGTCAAGTATGGAACAGCAGATTTTTTTTAAAATAACCGACGAAAAATTTCAACACAGGGGTTCAGAATCATGTACTAAATCCATGGTATCAGTTTTCGCATCGATATCCCTGCCATCCTGTAGGTATACGCTAACAGACTTAAAATAATAATACGTACACATATATAAAAACAGGAGGGCAAAGAATCATAGGGCATCAAAAAATCCGTCCGCATCGCTGTCAACAGGAAAAGTGCCCAAAAGGCTGGCAACATTGCCACGTTGTATGGCGATGCTGATTCTTTATGGCCAAAAAATAGTGAATCAAATATAATAATATAGAAGGTAGTTGGAGGGCTAGCTAGAAGGGAACGGTAGGTAGGTACTACCCCGTAATGATCTTTAAAGAAAAAAACACAATTTAAACGCAGCTATTATAAAGACCCATCAAAAATCCACAGGTATCACCGATCCTCATTGAAAATTCAAACCTATATACAAAATATTTTTATAATTCCAGGTGGTTTATCTCGTGAATAGTGGGACCGAAGCGAATGACCTAGCTACCCTACTGGCGAAGGCCTACACCGGTAACCTAGACGTGGTGTCACTTCAGAGCAGCTACCATGGGTACTCCTCCGCCCTGATGGGGCTCACCGCCACCCAGTCCTACAGAATGAAATTACCTGTACCGCCTGGATTCTACCACGTAAGTTACAAAAAGTACAGGCTGTATAGCAGTAGGTTAACCCACATTTCGCCAGTTATTGCGACCCTTTTGCCATCAGCCGAGCACAAATCTATACTCCTGGCTGCTACTGAAATGTTCCAAGTAGGAAAAGGACAGTAGCCATGATATTTATTTCGTTCTGCTTGTGCCCATTCTTCGAACATGTGTCACTGTCACCCCTATGTCAAAATGCGCTCACAGAGGTGGGTAGGTACATTATTTTTATCTCACGAAGCGACGCGTGCTTTACTTGTGGTAACCAAGTGCACAACACGCTGTGAATGTGTGTGTAAGCGCAAGAGCTCTCGGTAGTCGGTACCGTCCCGCGTCCGGGACAGAACATATTGCCCATAATTGAGCAACTAGTTCAATTCTGGGCAATATGGGTCAAATATGAGTCACGGCAACATCAAAACATTTACTGCGCGTTGCCAGCATGTAGCAATTGATTGCTACAGATACCGCCTCACCTATTGAGCGACTCTAGATTGCTCCACTAGTTCTTGTTCTTCCACTGTCTCAGGTAAAAACTGTTGAAAAATATGCCCGTGTAAGAGAAGTCAGAATTATGATTACCACACATCTTCAGTCGCTTTCTCTTTATGTTTTCAGACTATGTTGCCAGACCCTTACCGAGGCATTTGGGGTGGGTGTCGAGACTCACTGTCTCAGGTGCCCGGGGCATGTGCCTGTCCCGGCGACTGCGTGACCTCAGACAAATATGTTAATCAACTTAACGAGGTAAGTTACTAAGAGGGTGGAAAGCTTAATACCTACTTCCTACACATACAAAATCGCGTTGTTTTATAACGCGAAGTTAAGAGCGTTTATTATGAAACTGGGCAACGTCGCAAATAAATGTCAAATATTTCGCTATTTTGATTAATTTGGCAATATTACTGTATGGAAATAAGAAATGTGGCTAATTTGCGAACTAGAATATTAATAATGAATTGCAATTATAACATTGATTTTAATGTTGTAACCGTTCTAAGTGTAAAAAAGGCATTTCGAAAGTTTCCAAATACTTTTTTTACATCTAAAACTAAATTTTCGGTGTTACGATATTAATTATTGCATTTCATTATTAACATTCTAGTTCGCTAGGTTGCCACATTTCATAGTTCCATACAGTAATATTGCCAAATTAATCAAAACAGGTAAATATTTGACAGCTATTTGCGATGCTGCCAACTTTTAGGATAAAGTGGAAAACCACAAACTCTTTTGAGACTCGATATGTTTTTTTTATCCTTTACCTACATCGCAAGTTGTAATTTTTTTTTTTTTGTTTTTTTATGAACATCTTTTTCACATTGTCTTCGTGTTTAGCTTCTAGAAAACTCGATCCCCAAGGGGCGTCTGGCAGCTTTGTTCGCGGAGTCGATACAAGGAGTCAACGGCACCGTACAGTTTCCCAAAGGCTACCTGAAGAAAGCCCACCAGCTCGTTAAGAAATATGGTGGCTTATACGTGGCCGATGAAGTGAGTTATGGTTTAATATTTATTATTTTTTTGCGGCTCTAAATCTGTGGAAAACATCGTGATGAAGCCGGCATATCCTAGAACCAATTTAAAATTGAGCCAGCGCGTGCTAGATTTCGACCCGCTATCTAATTACCTACGTAACTTATTTTCGTAAACGATTACGACTAATCTTGATCTTAATAAGTTTTGGCAGTTCAACAACATTACATTGCGTTATTTACGTTGCTGAACGGCGCGGCAGTGCCCCCGTCAAGTCGAGCAAAACAAACACAAAGGCACAGCCATACCATATTTTCTCGAAACCAGTCAGGACATTTTCGAACCCCTTTAACTTCGTTGTGGATAAAGCTAGAAGCTTGAATTCAGTGACCAAGAGGGCTTAGTATAACTAGGTATATTCCCAAATTACATTAAATTTGAACCTGTACTTTGAGAACTACTTATTGCAAGTCAAAGTTCCTTAATTTTGTCACTGACATACTGACTCACTCACTCACTCACCGATCATCAGAATTCTAAGGAACTTCTAGCAGATACACAAGCTTCAAATTTTGAACGCAATTTGTGTTTAGTCTATAAAGCAAGGAAAAATTAAAATATACTGCAATTTCAGTCCCGTTTTATAGATATAAGAACTGCATAAGTAACTTTGTAATCACAATTATATAGGATTACAAAGTTACTTATGCAGTTCGTGTATTTAGAAAACGAGACTGAAATTGCGGTACCACATTGACAGGGATGTGGAGCCCCTCCACACCGCTGTCAATGCGGTGAAGCAGTCGACCGCCTCGTACATAATGGCCTTTCCTGCAGCAAGAGCGCTGGTTGGTTGACACGGCACGCAAGCATTAATGACATTATCCGTCGGGCTCTTGTCACCGCCGGGATGCCAGCTGTCTTAGAACCTAATGACTTGGCACGCGACGATGGGAATAGGCCAGACGCAATGACCATGGCCTTTTATGCATATACATAGGCCTTTGGTGTGGGATGCAACCTGTGTCGATACCCTCGCGCCATCCTATCTTCCTAGCACGGCGGGCTGTCCTGGGGCGGCTGCTGCAGGTACAGAAAACTTCAAACGGCGCAAATATAACAACCTTATTGGTAGCTATATTTTTGAGCCGTTTGGGATTGAAACACCCCTAGTGTTTCAATCCCAAACGGCTCAAAAATGTCCGTGGTCCGAGTGCTCATCGAATATTATATTATATTTTTATATTTATTATTTATTATATATACCTAGTCTTGCCATAAATATTGTCACACGGAAAAATATATTTTTTTAAATTGCAAATAATATTTATTACTTTTACAGTGTGTTAGTTTAATACATAAATATAAAACAATTTAAAATATAAAAAGCTTATTCAAAGTGGTCTCCATTGGCTGCAATACAGTCCTTTAAACGTTGAGGCCAGTTATCAATAGAAGCACGCACTCTTTCCATGGGAAAATTCTTCACTGCCAATCGTATGGATTGTTTTAGGGACTTCAAATTATCACGGCGTTTAGAGCAAGCCGTACTCTCTAAAACTGACCATAAATCATAATCCAGCGGATTAAGATCGGGACTAGACGACGGCCAGTCTTCAGCTCTGATGAAGTCCGAAACGTTCGCTTCCAACCAAGACTGCGTGGACCGAGCTTTATGACCCGGCGCCGAGTCTTGTTGGAAGGACCATACTTGGTTATTGAACATGGTGTTGTTAAGGGGCTTAACTCCCTTCTCAAGAATGGTATCTTGATACACTTGTGCCGATGTTTTTATACCTTTTTCACAAAAATATGGCTCAGTCACTCCTTCATAGCTAACACCCCACCAAACCATCACTGAAGTCGGATAATGCCCACATTGCACTCTGTCGACTAATTGGGAAGCTTCCTTAGAGCTTTGAGCATAAATACGGTCATTTTGTTTGTTAAAATGTTGCTAAATTGTAAAGATTTTCTCATCCGTAAAAAAAAAAAATCTGTGACCTCCCTTTGCGTACCGCTTCAGTAGTTGTTTCGATTTAACCACCCTATTCTTTTTTTAATTATCAGTTAAAAAATTACCAGTGCGTCTCTTATAGGCTGCAAGTCCTAAGTCATCTTTTAGAATACGCGACATGGTTCTTGGTGCTATCTTCATCTCCCGAGATAAAATCTTTTGTTTTCGGACAGGATTTCTTCGAATTCTTTCCCTTACTGCTTTGACCACCTTTTTCGTACGAACACTACGTGGACGGCCAGATTTTTTTCTGTCACAAACAGAGGAGGTCTCATTGTACCTATTAATAGCCCGGTACACAAACATTTGACTAAAACCAATCGTATGGAGAGTTTTAAAAATTGCATTTGGCTCCAAACCAACTTTGTGTAGTGCAATCACAGCGATTCGGTTCACTTTATCACCCACTCCATTTTAATATCGCAAAATATTGTACAATGTATTGGCGCCAAACTTAGAAAACTCAATGAACAATCGTATAAAAATGACAGATTCCAAATTCAAATGTAATATCTTTCTTATTTTTAATTTTAACAGTATTTATGGCCAGACTGTGTATAGATTATAATATTGTTTAAGTCCGTTACCCAATAATGTTTTTTTGTCGTTTAAAGGTCCAAACCGGCTTTGGACGTACAGGTGATAAGTTCTGGGGTTTCGAAAACCACGGGGTGATTCCCGACATTGTCACAATGGCCAAAGGCATAGGCAACGGGTTTCCAATGGCTGCTGTTGTCACCACAAAGGAGATAGCCGCCGCACACGCCGGGACGACGTACTTCAACACTTTTGGCGGCAACCCGATGGCTGGAGCAGTGGGTAAAGCTGTTTTGGACGTAAGTTTACCAACCTCCTATGTTATTTTAACGCATATGTTCATAATCATAACATATCACCATAGTATGTTAGCATAATGGTGTTATCTATCAGACTATCTTAAAAAGCATAGATCCCTGAACCAGCAATTGCGCTTATGGTTATGACCACTAACTTACACGAGGCAGTCAAACTTAGAATCTTCGCTTAAAATACGAATTGGTTCAGAAAAAAGCTTCATAATGTCATGTCGTACCTACCTTTTTTTCAACAAAGTGATATATAGGTTCTAAGTTGGCTCCATAAATACTTAAGTAGGGAACAAGAGTTTCGTCATTATTTTTGCACAAACGTCACCTATCTTTATTCTACGCAATTAAGTACTAAGATAGATCTGAAAAACATGTTATCTTGTGTGGTTTGTGTTAATTTACATAACTCACAAAGCGATTTGTTATGTTATCTATAACCTCTGCAATAAGCAAGACATAACAATACCTCAACAATCACACAAAATAACAAGTGACAGTGACAATGACAAGGGCCGGGGCAGCGCTACTAATATGCCGCAAATAACGGCACTTTAACCGACAGGGATAAAGTGCCGCTAGCGGCACTCTATACACTTCCTAACAAAAATCCACACGATGGCACCACTTCATTAGATACCTAACCTATGAAAAGATAATAGTAGGTAGACTATCTACCTAAATACATACAACCAATACCTATAGTTCTTTTTGTAGTGAAAAATTATATCTGTGTGTACGTTATCTTATCATACGTCATGGTCACGATAAACGAAATCATTAGCCACTTGATGCAGTCGATGAATTAAGTCCAAGGACCAATCAGCTACCGTGGCTATATTTTAATAACAGACGCATAGGTCGATCTTCAACATGCAGTCGATGAATTAAGTCCAAGGACCTATCAGCTACCGTGGCTATATTAGTAACAGACGCAAGGGTCGATCTTCAAAGTTAAGCAACACATGCCAAGGTCGGTCCGTAGATGGCTGACTATCCATTGCATACTGACTGAAACCCCTCCGTGCCTCGGAAAGCGCTCTAAGTTCCGGCTGTCATTTTGTAGATCTTTGACAGTCGTTACGGGCAGTCAGAAGCCCGAAAGTCTGACAACAAGTCTTAACAAGGGGCATTGGGTAACACAGCTGCTGGATTGTGGACGTCAGATCGCTGCCGATCTGACGTCCACTTCATGTAAAACACTGGTATTCAGCTGCATCGCGGTTAGAATGGGAGCCGACCCCCCCATCATAGTTGGGAAAAGGATGGCACTAGGCAGAGATGATGCGAATGCCGCATCCACCAAACTTTTATGTCTGTAACTTAACTAACAAAAATAATTACTCTGTTCCAGGTGATACAAGAGGAAGAATTGCAAAATAATTGCAAAGTTACTGGCAAATACTTCATAGAACAACTAATGCAGTTGCAAAAAATACACCCTGTGATCGGTGACGTGCGCGGAAAGGGCTTGATGCTGGGCTTCGAGTTCGTCGTGCCGGGAACCAAGGAACCCTTGAGTGTGACCGACGTGAACCTTATCCACGAGGATATGAAGGACATGGGAGTACTTATTGGACGCGGGGGACGATGGAACAATGTAAGTTAAGGCAAAAGCGACAGGGTAGCCCGCGAAATTCAAACTAACATACGAGTAACATAACAACATAACATCACGCCTGTATCTCCCTAAGGGTTAGGCAAAGGTGTTCCTATAGTACACCCACATTTCGTCAGTTATGTTTGAGTCCCATGTAATAGGGGGCGAAATTCAAACTATTTGCAATTTGTGCCAGGATGTACGTTGACCAAAATGTGATTTGCGACTGCACTAACAAAAAATTAAACAATTAATTAATAATTATTAATTGCTACAAAAATAATCATCACTGACAGGACTATTGTAGCCAATAAGCCTGATATTGTGGTGATAGATCGACGAGAGCGCCGTGCAATGATTGTTGATATCGCTGTCCCTCATGACGAGAATCTCGTGAAAGCTGAAAAAGATAAAAAAAAACAAGTATCTTGACTTAGCACACGGGGTTGTCGACATGTGGGACGTGGACTCTGCAATCATTGTGCCGATAATCGAATCGGTTAATGGCCTACGGAGAGCTTCGACCAACACCACAGGAGGCTGGGTCAAGGGCTTGATTCAGAAAGCAGTACTCCTGGACATGGCACGCATAGTGAGGAGGTTCCTCTCTCTAGAGCCCTGACCACAAACTAAATGTTTTTTAAAGTTTTTTTATCAAAATATTTTAAAATGTAATTAATAAGTGGCATTTAAAATGAAATAAAGGATAATAATAATTATAATACGTTAGGCGGTTGGATCAAGGGCCAGATTCAGAAGGCAGTTCTCCTCGATACGGCTCGCATTGTGAGGAGGTTCTTGTCTCTGCAGCTCTAACCACTAGTAGCTTGGACCGTGCTCCCGATGCTGGCGGACCATTTATCACATTTTTTATATTTTTAAATGGTTTTATATCTTTTTATGAAATATTTAAAAATGTATTTTGTAAAATTATAATCATTAAAATCATCAATAAACCTCTCTAAGTTCAAATTGACTAATTCATGAAGTAACAACATTTGAGGTTAATTCTAACTTAGAGAGTTGTATTGAATATAATTATGTAAATAAATATTTGTTGCGGTCGCAAATCAGATTTTGATCAATCAGAATGTGACACAACCTGCAAATTGCAAAAAAAATAAGAAAATTTGAATTTCGCGGGCTACCTTAGCGCATCCCCCCTCTGTTGACTACTTGTGTTGCTGACTACCTATAATAATTTGTTCAAATCAGTCCAAAGTTTTAGAAGTTTTTTTATGAAATCAAACCAAATATTCTAGCTTCTAACAATTTATTCAGAGTAAGGAATGCTTTGAAGACTGCTATTTGGCTAGGTAGGCCATACGGCTATACTTACCTACCTGAACAATAATTAAAAGTTAAAAGCATACTAAAATCATTTATTTTGACAGGTAATGAGGATAAAACCGCCGATGTGCATCAACAAACATGACGTCGACTTCGCTGTATCTGTATTAGATCAGGCAATCAAGAATTATTTAAATAATAAAAAATAAATGAAGCGAAATGAAAGGCGGTTTTTATCTCAATCCTTTAATTATGGTACAACAGTGTAAACCTGTATCAATTACATTAATTTGTTATTAGTTAGTACGGGTAACGGCGTTAGTTTGATCAAGTTATTTCATACTTACCGGCTGAAAATGGGGTAAGTAACACAAAAATCTGTCTATAACGCCAGATTCACTGCAATTTTTGCAGTGATGGCAACATTGTTAAGATCGTCATTTTGTTACGTCACGCACCTCAGTCACACACACACACACCTGCAGTGAGTAGTGTGATTCACATGAAAAATAGAAATGTCTGCGCAGCGTTTTACGCAAGTAAATAGAGTTTTTTAATCTTACCTCGTGGCCTGTAACTTTACTTACGTGGTAGGTACCTAAGAGTGTTTTATTGGAATATCTACTCATTATTTTTAATTCTTATTTGTGTTATTACATCTAAATATGGGTATTTTTTGTATTTTAGGACTTATGACAATTTTCCGTCTTTACCCATCAATATTTGATGGGGTAAGATGAACATATAGAAGACAAAGATGAAATAAAGATGCAAAATTTTAATTTTGATTTGTAATATCTCGTTATTAGAATAAAGTAAAGGTAAAGGATTTATACGATTGATAGTGATGTTTTATTTGCAGTATAACCTTAAGCAATCAAAGGGGAAAAGTTTGAGCACCTCTACTTCAATCTTCCCCCGGGAAGGGGGTAAGTTTGAAAAAAAAAACAAGATCTTTGTTAACTAAAGGTATTTTGACTACAGGCAGTTATTTTTCAGGGCACTACAAAGTATAGACTAGGGCCCATCAACAACGTCTGATATTCATTTGAACATTTAGAAACTATATCGATCAATCCCCATCGTTTTTTCGTCTTCCCCCTATTTCATTCTCGTGATAAAAACATTTTATTGATTTTTGTTCTGCGTTGGGTTTGATTTATCAGGATTTTATCATTATGATATAAAAATATACTCTTCGCTCCTTACTCTCTAAAAATATAAATTTAGCATAAGCTAATATTTATTGTTCTACAAGACTTCAAATACAACATTGCTCATCTCATCAAAAACCCGTTCGATCTTCCCCCCACTCACCTTGATAGTTTTCTCATAATGCTTATTAAATGAGATTTAGCTACTCCAGTAGAGGGGATTTCAAAGTAAATAAGAAGTAATTCCAATAAAATAAGAAGCTGTGTGAAAAATATTGGGCTCCACTCCATTCCTGACTAAGACAGGAGGTTTTAAAAAAATTGCTAAGTGCAGTTTTATTTTCCAGTGGTCATTTTGCGAAAGACACATTCTGAGAAATGGACATTTGGACGTTCAGTAGGCTCAGTCGCTGAACGTCCAAAAGTCCATATAAAAGCCATAGTTTCGGATTTCGCTTCATTTGAGTCCCGTCTCAAAAATCAACGATTATAAAGCTTTACTGCAGTAAAGTTATTTAATTTGAAATTCTTGTCTATTATAATTGTATTTCAAAGTTTAGTTATAATGACCGCTGAAAAATAAGCACTAATTTTGATAATTGGGCATTATAACATTCAAAACCAAAACATGATCATAAGGACCTACACAGTGGCATAGCTACCAAAGGGCTAGACGGGCCAGTGCCCCGGGGCCCCCAAGCTCAGGGTGCTTTGAACTAGCAATTAGCTACTGAACTATTTCAAACTTCTTCTTCGGAATGTAGGTAAATGAAATAGTTAGCAAAACGACTAATCATATCATCTCATTTGAAAGAATATAATATATACCCCTGTATTCTTTCAAATGAAGGGCAACAAGTTTCGACTTCTGTTCGAAACTGGATTCAGGGAATTCCCCTGTATTTTTTCTTTTTTTTTGTGCAATGTGTGCAACTTTAAAGATTCGCCGTCACATTTATCAAGTTAAGGTAATAAGGAAACGGTCTATAATAAAATCCGATAAATAAATTAATAATAATAATAATATATCTTTATTTCCCAAAAATACAGATAGAACATTTACATAAAACATTTGGATGCTGAGAAATCTGTACACAATTGATTAAACTCTGTCTCTTAAACTAGAATATTATGTATCTTAAGAGACAGTGATTCGCAATGAGAAATTAAAACTTTATTGCAACAAAAATCTTTTATAGAAAACCGTAAACTGTACTGTAAGCTCTGGGTCGCAAGGACGTATTTTTTTTCGTAAACTGGATTTTCAACTCTCGTTATTGAGCCGACCATTGAGAATCCAACAGAGCGCATCCGTCGCGTATTCCAGCACGTCAAAAAAACACACCTTTCCTAAATTTGGCCGCAAGCCTATCAGGAGCATAAAAATCATGAAATCTCAGGACAGATCCTGAGGTATGGTACGAGGGCGACATTGAAAGTTTTTAGAACTGGCCACTTGTAAACGATATAATAAAAAAATAAGTTCAAATTTTGAAAATGGAACTCTGCCAATATAATTGTGTATATTGTATTTTATTCATTTGTCATTTGTTTACGATATGGCGGCAAATTGACAATTGTCTGTGTCACATCAGCATGAATTTAACGCTATAAAATTTTTGTACAATGATTTTTTATGACTTTCGATGTCATGTCATGTCAAATCAACAAGAAAGTTATGATAGACTTCGATTGGCCTTTCACGATGAAGCCCCATCTCTTGCCACTGTTTATAACTGGTTTAATGAGTTTAAACGTGGTCGCACTAATCTCACCGATGATCTGCGTGAGGGACGGCCTTCTACGGCGACGACTGAAGATAACATCAGTTAAATTACATGCTTTGTGACATCAGTGTTGTGCGGCGTATGATAGAGACTGTCAAAAGAGTGACTTATCAGTATGAGTGAAGTGAACAAAATCCTCCATGAACATTTAGCGGTCAGGAAGCTTTGTGCCCGGTGGATACCTCATAATTTGACAGAGGCCCAAAAACTCCGTCGCGTTGATTGGTGTCGTGAAATGGTTCAAAGATTTAACGGAGGTGACTCAAATGCTGGGTTCGATATACTTACGGGTGACGAAAGTTGGATTTATTGTTATGATCCTGAAACTAGAGACAGTCTGCTGTCTGGGTGTTTCCTTCCGAGGAGTTGCCAACTAAAGTGAAGAGAGGTCGAAGCCTGGGAAAAAAGATGGTGGCCTCGTTCTTCGGAAGGACAGGTCATTACGCAACAATTGTTGTAGATGATCGAAAAACAGTTACTGCACAGTGGTACACTAACAATTGTTTGCCAGTTGTCTTGGAAAAAGTTCGGGAGAAACGACCTCGCAGTAGGATCCTCCTTCACCACGACAACGCCTCGTCGCACACCGCCAAGCAAACAATCGACTACTTGGCGACGTCAGACGTGGAATTACTGGGTCACTCGCTCTATAGCCCCGACCTCATACTGCGATTTTTATTTATTTCCTAACATAAAAGAAAAACTTCGAGGAAAATGTTTTATGGACGCCGAGGAAGCAGTGGCTGCGTTTCAAAATGCCGTCGAAGAGACCCCTAAGGACGAGTGGGCAAAGTGCTTTTCTCAGTCGTTCCATCGATGTATTGCATGCAGCGATGTATTGATGTAAATGGACACTATTTTGAAAAGATATAATCAAACTTATAACTTGCTAGTTTGCTCAGTTTTTGATTTTCTAAGAACTTTCAGTGTCACCCTCGTAACCCTAGGTGCAACCCATTTTCTTTCATGTCCGGCAGCGGCTGCGCACAAACGCTCATTGAATTAAAATATTTACTGCTGGTCATTTTAACCTCCAGCCCCTACTCTGGGGGCTCCCTCAGAGTCTTTCAGAAACCTACCGGTTATTTAGATCCACAATGGCAAGCTTCGTGTCAACTGTCACATGATGACACCATCAAAATCAATACAAATAGCCATCCGCCGAATGTATAATGCATGGGTGTAAAGATCTTAAGTTCGTTTGTCAAAGAGACTTGCAACGTGAGGTGGTTTTATTTTATATTTGCGGAAAAGACTTGTTTTTAGGGACGACCGATTGAAAAAAATGGAACCCTTCAAGGATCACTCGTGTGTCTGTCTGGTTGGCTGGCTGTCCGTCCGTCTGTCACAGCCAATTTACTCCGGACCAATTTAGTTGAAATTCGGTACACATGCATATATGAATTTCTGTGACCCAAACATACACCCGTGACTAGACATGTTAAAAATTCATTTTACGTTACACGTAACGTAAATAAATGAATTTTTAATATGGTCACTTTTCGGGGCATAATTGGAAAAAAAAAACAAAAACAAACTGTACCCATTGATATATCAAAGGGCATGCTGTGAGGATCTCAATTTATTTTTTATAATTTTAAAATAAATACTTTTATCTAAAGATATTAATGAAAATAGATGAAAATTCTCCAAAACAACATAGCCAAAATTTTGAAAGAAAAACAAAGAATGGTTCTTTACTCATAGATTACAGGAAAACCTATTATAGGAAGTCTATAAGTCTTAAAATAACTGTTCATACGTCCTGGTTGCCAGATAGGCGGTGTCGAGTACACGGCAGCTAATTGTATCGGCATGTACGATACGTGTAGATTTTCAACTTTATGTGTAAAGCATACGGTTCAAAGTTGATTGGGAAAATTTGAAAGTTTCAGTTAGGTTGACCTGTTGGCGTCTGTACATATACTTAGCTGCCCATACACTTAGCTGCCGGATACCCGGCACTGGCTACCCAGCAACCGGGACGTATGAAATGGCACTTCTTAATATTATGCGTACAAACTTACATTTGCAGTTAGGAATGTATGGGATATATTGATTATAATTCTATAAATACATATCTGTTAAAGTCGCGCATCATATTTTGATCAAGATACAACCTGACATGACCTGCAAATTGGAAAATTTGAATTTCGCGGGCTACAACTGCGGTTTCATCTAAGGCAAGGTAATATTTGAAGAAAGTTACTATGAGAAAATAAGCAGGTTTTAATTCATCGTTAACACGGAAATTGTCTAAATAGTGAATTAAAACCAAACTCACTTGAACACAAAATGGAATGAAAGACGAAATGTCAATTTTAGGAAGATTGTAGGCCGTAGTCACGCCATCTACAATTAACTTTGACCGACCTTCTCCATTCAATATCTACAGGTCTCAAAACTACTAGGTACTCTTCTTTCTTTTCTCAATCGGTCTCTCTGCTGACAATTGTGACTCCGTTTCAAAATGCCATCTGTTACGATCGGTGACCTGGGTGGAGTGCGGCGCAGATAGGTTTACCACACCGTTTTGGACTTCGTCCTCTATGATGTTTTTTGTCCTGTCACGTTGAAATTCAAGTGTTTGAGAGCTGTCAACTGTCACTGCCTGACGATCGCTTGGCTTGGCTGTGGGCTTGGCATTGACTGTCTGTCATTGTCAATTTGTCAGCTCGTAGCTCGCAGTATTGTCAGGGTGCACTCCGAGTTACGCTGTAATTGATTTGAGCGCGCTAACTCCCGTACTGAATTAACGTGGGTGCGATAACGATGTGTCTTGTATCGTCATAGATGACGTTATGACATGCGCCATTTTGCGATAACGCCGACCATGCTTTTTACTAATATCACCATGAGCGCTGTCAAAAATGACAGTTGTGCTGTTTTGTTTTGACTCGCATAATCGCATTCTATCTTTAAACTAACCTGGCATTTTCTAAATTGTGCTTTTGGCTTCCGTTCGCCACTTAGCCAAAGAAGAAGAAGAAAATTGTGGTATAAACACAAAGAAATATGATATGCAAGTGTTGACGTTGAGCGAGTACTGTGAGCGCGTTCACGAGCGTTCCGAATTGTTGACAGCCCTCAGCTGTCATAATCGTGATATCTTAATCGGAACGCCAAATATCAGCGCTGTGAGCGATTATGTTCTAATTCGGAAAGCGGCCTCAGTCTGCTGTCACGCTGACAGTCAAGTCAGCTGTGCCAGGGTTTTTTTTTGTTATTGTCGGCTTTATTTTTATCTTGGATTCTAGCTAAAAATAGTATAAAGCTCTTCAGAATAATAATTTTATTTGTAAGGTAATTCTGTTTCCTTTGCGACTAAATATAGTTTTTAAGGCAGTGAACGAATAACCAAATATTTCATCATTCAGTGTAAGGCGAGGAGTAACTATGGTTTTCAAGTGTCAGGAAGATAGCTTCTTAAAAAAGGTAAGTTCGTTAGACAATCAGTCCACAATTATCAGACCATCAGTCCACAATAATCAGACAATCAGTCCACAATGATCAGACCATCAGTCCACAATGATCAGACCATCAGTCCACAATGATCAGACCATCAGTCCACAATAGTCAGACCATCAGTCCACAATAGTCAGACCATCAGTCCACAATAATAAGACCATCTTGTCGACAAACATGAGCCTAGTTATTATTTATTTATGTTTAGTACTTACAACAAAAGACAAGTATACAAGTACCTACTAATTAGAACCTTTAGTACACCTACATTTATGTCATCTAAGTTTTCTCCTAATGTTTTCTGTACTCATCATCATCATCATTCTTTTGCCCTTATCCCAATTTATTTGGGGTTGGTACAACATGTATTTTTCTTCCATACTTCTTAATTTTTTCAGTACTCATCAGTAGTTTTAAAATGTGAACCAACAACGGAGCCAGTGGTTGAGTATGGAAAGACTTCACCATTTCAGGGATACCAAGTCACTTTGGAGAACACAATACTGTTTCCTGCAGGCGGTGGTCAAGTAGGTTATAATCTTAAAAGTTTTGCAGCTATGTTAGAACAAAGGTATTTTAAGAGGTATTGCAGCAACTGATAATTTTATTTATTTTGTTTATCTTCGCACAAAAATGCTATACAGCAAACTTCTCACTCGCTCATCCTGTGCTGGACTATAATAATATTTGGTCAGGCAAAATTTGGCAAGAAATAGGTCCTACACATAGAGTTGATATTTAAAGTTTTTATTTACTTTGCAGTCCAAAAACATTGGAAAAATACCTATGACTGACTCTTGTCAAACCTGGCTGAATTTTGTTAGTGGTATATTATTTGTGCTGGCCCTTTATTTAACCCGCCATATTTTACCATGGTTATTGCATGTGACTCATTGTTTCACTTACTTTAAAAGAGATCCAGTGATTATTTTTCTAAATATGAAATAGTTTTTAAAATATACTATGTTAAACATTTTATATTTCATTTTCATAGCCCCATGACATTGGTTGGCTGAACAAGAAAGAAGTAGTACAAGTCCTTCGCAAAGGTGATGAGGCATTGCATTTTACTAAAGATCCCATTGCGTTGGGTACCATTGTTGAACAGGAGATTGACTGGGACAGAAGATTTGATCATATGCAGCAGCATTCAGGTAACTAATAATACCAGCCTATTATTGTCCATCTGCAGGGCAAAGGCCTCTTCTCATACAAAGAAAGCACGAACACTGACGCAGACCTGAAAATTTGTTTGTTCCATAACAACTAAATGCTTGTTCCATAACACCATAAAAACTAACAACCCAATGGGGTGGGCAGGGGTAAGGTTATGTTAAAATATTAGATGCTATAATTGTTTTTCTATGAACATGTTTTCAGGCCAGCATTTACTGTCTGCAATATTAGAGAAAGAGCATAATCTACCAACAACCAGCTGGTGGCTAGGCTCCGACGAGAGTTACATAGAGTTGGAGACTGTTAAAATAAGCAATGAAGTAATAAGTGCCACGGAAAAAAGATGCAACGAATTGATCAAGGAAGCGGTACCAGTCAATGTAAAGTTTTGTAAAGTTACTGATCCTGATTTGGATGAGGTGTAGTATTTTATTTTGTTTTTCTTTTCTTGAATTTTTGTCTCTTAACATCCATCTCGCCTGATGTGAAGTGGATGATTGTACGAGTGCACCTAAACTTGAAGACCAATTTCTTTTTCATTGATATTACTCTATGTTTATTTCTGTGTAAGTAGATCTTTTAAGACACTTTTACTCGTAAATTTTTTGCTCAGTATTTTAAAACAACATGGACATTTCCTTGCTGGCTGATACCTGCGAAGAAATGCCGAAATAAACTCAGACGTCAGCATGGTCTCTTTTAAAGTCCAAAAATTATATTACTTATTATGATTTTATGTGAGTCTAACAATGCAGGACCATGTAATGTAATTCATTTAATTAGGGAATAAGGAGCCAGGGCCACTAATCACTAATGTATAGAGAGTAAACTGTGAATCGTAGTGACGATTGGTCTGGTCTGGTATCGATATTACGATTCTCGTGTAATCTAACTTGAGTATAGGTATATCTTAGGCTGCGTCCAGATGTTCTTTTGCCCGTACCGTACCTTCGTTTCGTATGATCAGCGTCGCGACCCACGATACGGTGAGATGCTGTAACACCGTACCGTACCGAACAGGCGTCCAATCTAGCGTTCTTGGGTCGAGATGCTGCCGCTGATACGAAACGGAGGTACGGTACGGACAAAGGAACATATCTGGACGCAGTTTGATAGGTTGTAGGAATGTTTCGTAGCAATACCAGGCAGTATTGATTAGTGATTACTGGAGCCCTACTAAATAGTAATACGTCATAGTATGATACAGTGACGTGTTAAAGCTAGGTATCATTGTTCAAAGTCAAAGTCAAATCAATTTCAAATAGGCCTTTATAAGGCACTTTTGAACGTCAAAAATTTACAAAAAAATTGAAATGATTCTAGTCGCCCCTTCCAAAAGGTAGTTTTCGCATGGAGAAGAATGGACAAGAAACTCCACCGTTACTCTGTTTTACAATATTCTGTATAAGTACATTAGTTATGCCTATGGCATTAAGTCCGCCTCTGTACATTTGTGTGCTTGAAGTATTAAATAAATAATAAATATAATTATATGTGAGGACGATGCACCTAGAATAAAATTATTATACCACAATAGGTAAAAAGAATTAGGAATTAAAAATGAAGCAACAACAGATAGACTAATTATGTGATAGATACATGGTGCTCACATATTTACAAACATTGTAAAAGTAGACGATTTTCCTAAAATTTTACAATTAACAAGTCAATTGTAATTGTAAAAAAGGGATAGTGCTATTTGTACCATATATCGCCAGCTCTCTCTGACACTAGAACAATTATGGCTCCTGAAGTCGTCAAACACTATTCTAAACAATAACACCACGCCCATATTCTCCGAAGGGATAGGCAAAGGTGCAGCTATAGTACACCCACATTTCGCCAGAGTTTAAGTCCCATGTAATAGGGGGCAAGCCTCTTGCCATCAACCAGACACTAATGAAACTCTCTTCTCAATGTATTTATTCGTTAACTGTCGTTTCTCAGGCACATACTAGGGGGCTGCCTAAAGACTGCATGGAAACAATCAGAATCATATGTATTGGTACTATTGACGAGAACATGTGTTGTGGTACCCACGTCACCAATCTGAGGTAACAACTAACTTTTACTTTTTCAATTAGTTGACCAAGCTCGGGTATCTAGTAGGAATAAGTAAATATTATAGCTATAACAATAAAGAATTATTTTAATTTTTATTACTTTTATCACGAGCCATTTACGAGATTCAATCGCTTGCGTTTGAATCTCGATAAATGACTCGAGCCAGTAGCGCTTGCGACCACAAGACACTGCAATATTATGTTAAGAAATTCCAAAAAAAACATCATTTACCTATTGCTGAATGTCCCAGGACAGATTGAATTAAAGAGGAGATAAAATAAAAACGAAATAGAATTATTTGAATAATGCATGCCGTAAGTAGGTAAATAATATAATTATATAAAATTCAATCATTGGTAACAATCAATTCATAAGTGACATTAAAATCATTATTTGAATGAATTATCGATCTAATATTATGTACTTAAAAACTATGTAACACCTCTGTAACTATACTTGTATTCTCACAAATAAATGTACTCTTGCAAACTAGATGGCAAGTTATTTTTTTAAAAGCAAAAATTTACAGCTACAACACAAATTTAATCAATCGAGCAACAATTTGGCAAAAATAATTATGAAAAATAAATGTCGATCGCTACGACGACGTGTTGATGGTCCGATGGTTCTCGAGCGAAAAGGGGCGCGCGGTGCGACTGCGCCTCCTTATATACGGATTGGTTTCTTGAATGCTTCTGATTCACAACACGGCCTCTCCTGACAGGAGGCCGTCCCGGTCTCCTTCATCTTCAAGACTTCTGCTGCGGTGGTCGGTCTCCAACACAGGCTTGGAGAGCCCTATGTCTGCTGGTAGGCCGCTCAGGTTCGACTTGAAGTTGCAGTGGCTCAGGCTCGACGTGAAGCTGCAGTGGCTCAGGCTCGACCTGAAGCTGCAGTGGCTCAGGCTCGACGTGAAGCTGCTGTGGCTCAGGCTCGACCTGAAGCTGCAGTGGCTCAGGCTCGACGTGAAGCTGCAGTGACTCAGGCTCGCTGTGAAGCTGCAGTGGCTCAGGCTCGACCTGAAGCTGCAGTGGCTCAGGCTCGACGTGAAGCTGCAGTGGCTCAGGCTCGACCTGAAGCTGCAGTGGCTCAGGCTCGACGCGAAGCTGCAGTGGCTCAGGCTCGACGTGAAGCTGCTGTGGCTCAGGCTCGACCTGAAGCTGCAGTGGCTCAGGCTCGACGTGAAGCTGCAGTGACTCAGGCTCGCTGTGAAGCTGCAGTGGCTCAGGCTCGACCTGAAGCTGCAGTGGCTCAGGCTCGACGTGAAGCTGCAGTGGCTCAGGCTCGACCTGAAGCTGCAGTGGCTCCGGCTCGACGCGAAGCTGCAGTGGCTCAGGCTCGACCTGAAGCTGCAGTGGCTCAGGCTCGACGAGATGCCGCGACGCCTTAGCCTGGGTCCCGGAGGTACTAGGTTGTGGCTGGGAGACAGACTCTGCAGTAGCGAGTGTAGACTCCTCATCTTCATGGTCTGCATCTGCACAGGACATTAAAAACATGTGCTCTATGCACAGTGCTACGCATTGTGCATACGCACATTGTTTGATTGTTGTCTGGCACACACTAAGCTATCGAGATAGAGGCACGACGTGAAGCTTGTCTCGATAAATTAGCGGGTGAGTCATATATCAAGACGCATCTTGATATTCAGCTAAGAAAAAGCCCCTCAGTGTGGCATAACTTAGCGGAGTCAGAGGCTAGCCGCGAGGCGTACTCGTAACTCGGTTTGGTCAGGATAGAGGCACTACGTGAAGCTTATCCCGACACATCATAATACAAAACAAACAACTTATCGGAGTCAGAGGCTAGCCGTGAGGCGTACTCGTAACCCGATTTGGTCAGGATAGAGGCACTACGTGAAGCTTATCCCGGCACATCATAATACAACACAAACACATAGCTTATCAGAGTCAGAGGCTAGCCGCGAGGCGTACTCGTAACTCGATTTGGTCAGGATAGAGGCACTACGTGAAGCTTATCCCGTCACATCACAATACAAAACAAACAACTTATCGGAGTCAGAGGCTAGCCGCGAGGCGTACTCGTAACTCGATTTGGTCAGGATAGAGGCACTACGTGAAGCTTATCCCGTCACATCACAATACAAAACAGACAACTTATCGGAGTCAGAGGCTAGCCGTGAGGCGTACTCGTAACCCGATTTGGTCAGGATAGAGGCACTACGTGAAGCTTATCCCGGCACATCAAAATACAACACAAACACATAACTTATCGGAGTCAGAAGCTAGCCGCGAGGCGTACTCGTGACTCGATTTGGTCAGGATAGAGGCACTACGTGAAGCTTATCCCAATACATCACAATACAATACAACACAAACACATATGAAGCTTCATATATAAAAGAGGCATAAAGCTCTCACCATCGAAGTAAGCAGCACATACTTCAGGAGTCCACTCTCCACGCCAAGGAATCATGTACTCCGCAGCCGCCTGCGTGTACTTCCCATACGAGCCGGCCAGGAGTTGGAGTTCGTAGCGCCCTTGTGGCAGCGTCTTCACGATGCGGTAGGGACCACGCATACAGGAGTCCAACTTTCCAGTCGATTGAGCCTGCTTTCGCACAAAAACCAAACCGTTTAGTTCAAAAGCTCGGGGAGGCTTTCTCCCTTGATTTACGTAAGCGTCTTGCTGGTGCTGATTCCGCTTAAGTCGTTCCACTGCTCTCTGTCTACTCATTTCACGTAGGCTCTCTCTATTAGGACTGGAACCCTCGAACGCAACATCACGTACCAAACTTCTTATAAGCGGAGTTGCTGCTTCAATACCCGCCAGCAGATTGAGGGCGGAGCATTGCGTAGTTCGGTGCTTGGTAATATTCAGTACCAACTGAATTTTCCAAATAACAGTCGGCCACGCGTTTTGTCGATAGTTAGTTTCGACACGTATCATATTTAAAACCGTTCGACAATAACGTTCGACTTGCCCATTAGATTGGTGCATCTCAGGCGTTATAAAGTGCGTATCACAACCCATACTTTAACCCGGTTAAGAAATTCAGCGCTTTGAAATATGCGGCCTCTGCCGGCTACTATTAATTTAGGGGTTCCAAATAGGGATATAACATTGTTAAAATGCTTTAACTCATTTGCATCCTGCCGATACTTAGGGTAAAGGAGGCAAAACTTGGAAAATGCTCAATAACTATTAAGACATGACGGTACCCATCGGCTTCAGGAAGGGTCATATGTCACTAGGACATTTACGAGCGGCCTGATGTTCTTTTCCCCCAGTAAATTCTATCCCTTTCTTAGTAAGGCAAGCGATACAAGCAGCCTTCTGAGCGAAACTCGGTATATACGAGTACCTATGAAAGTAGCTGTCTAAGCCCAGAAACTGGCGGACCTGTCTTACGATTTTCGGTTCAGGGGAATCAATCAGGGCATTTATCTTGCTGGGGCTCGGTCGTACCTGACTTTGGCTAATTGTACATCTTAAATACTCAATTGCAGTGGTTAAAAAGGTTTTTTTTTTTTTTCAAATTGGCAAATGAAAAATGTTTTAACAGTGACGATGATATAAGCGATATGGTTGACCCACTATCGATTAACACATCCACCGGTATACCCTGAATAACGGCTACTACGACATCATTATTGCGGGTAATCTTATTTTCTAGACAAAAATTTACGTTATTTTTGTTGCGTGACTGATTTTTGTTTTGCGAAACAGTTATCTACTTTGTGGCCAGGTTTTTTGCAAAAAGAACAAGGTTCAGATTTTAACGCCACGAACACTGGTTTAGAGACGGAATTATTTGAACCACAGGGGTTCAAACTCTCACTTGAATTAACCTTAGCTTTCTTATTGCAAGCAGCCTGTTTATGTCCGACAACGCCACACGAAAAGCACTTGCCATCCTCAAAACTACGCTTTCTAATTACATTACTCGCGTGATTAATATTAACAGAATTATTTTGTGAGGTAGGACGCGAGCTTTGTGCCTTAGAAGTAGACGGTTTTACATAAATCGACAAAAATTCAACTATGTCGTTAGGTGACAACTTAGCATTAGTAGCTGATGCTCTTATGTGAGGCTCCACAATACCACGAACAACAATTGCAGAAATAAGCTCGTCACTGAGTCCGCGCACTATGCGTAATCGAAGTAACGAGCGTCGGGCGTAATCCGCATACGTAGAGTAATTATCCGAATTTGAGCTCATTACATCGAATAAAATATTTGCAATGTCTAGCGTTTTTGGACACAAAGGCGTAAATTCCTTTTTGAAATTACTCCACGTACGATCACTCGTAACCCACTCGCGTAACCACGTACGAGCATCACCTTTTAAACAATTACCTATTCGCGAAAGACATTCATGATCGCTCCAATTATTTAATAGTTTTGCCCGATCAACTTCGTCACACCAATCACTAATATTATTGAAACTAGGATCGAAGCTAGAAATAAAAAAATGTTGGTCAGATCTAACCCGATTATTGATGGAACGGATCGCGTCCACAATGCGGTCCGTTGCGGTGATATCACTTACTGCACCAGCGTGTTCTAACAAGGACTCTGCCGTATTACCGGTACGGAGCACGCTAGGCGGCGCCGACGGCAGGGGTGGCGTACGTGACCGCGGCGCTCGCGCAGATCGCCTTGGCAACGGCGACACGACGCGTTCGGCATGGCGCCGCGTTGTCGGGGTCGTCTGGCGCCGGGCAGGCGGCGGCGACGCGCCACGCTCGGAACGCGGCGACTCATGTGGAACTACCCTCCGTTTGCGCGAGCGTTTCAGCTGTGCAAACGATGCTTGATCTTCTAATACCTTCAAACGTGCTCGCATGACCTGTAGTTTCCGCTGTAGGTCACTCTCCGGGGTCTGCGTAGGATCCCGATGTCTGCTTTGTCGCCTACCTGGGTCACGGCTGTGGCGACGACTTCGACAGCGATCCGACATTATTTTTTTTTATTTATTTTTTTTTATTTAAGTACAAACCCAATCAACAAAAACAGAAATTGGATCGAATCCCACTCCTGATCTTGCAAACTAGATGGCAAGTTATTTTTTTAAAAGCAAAAATTTACAGCTACAACACAAATTTAATCAATCGAGCAACAATTTGGCAAAAATAATTATGAAAAATAAATGTCGATCGCTACGACGACGTGTTGATGGTCCGATGGTTCTCGAGCGAAAAGGGGCGCGCGGTGCGACTGCGCCTCCTTATATACGGATTGGTTTCTTGAATGCTTCTGATTCACAACAGTACTATAATACACTATAAGATATGCTAAAAATTTGTCGTTTTTCAGTCAACTGCAAATGATGAAGCTGATAGGAGTAGAACCGGGCAAGAAAGGTAAAAGTATCCTCAAGTTCCTGGTGGGCAACAGAGTCACGAAAACCTTCCAATTGATGACCGACAGAGAGAGGGCGCTGACTGGTCTACTCAAGTGAGACACTTCTTTTAAGTACTACTTTTTGTTTTTGTCCTCAATCATCTTTAAATCAAAGAAAAACCAGTCAAGTGCATGTCGGACCACGCACATTGAAGGGTTCCATAGTTGGGATGAATATTTACTGCTGAAGTCTGGATGACTACAGTCAACCAAGAAATTTTAATGAAAAGACAGAATAAGTGCCAATTTCACCAATGAAACTAAACGCGATCAGCACTTCTAAACCGCGTTCAAGAGCTGTCAGTGTCATCATTGTTGGGGAATATTGACACTGACAGCTCATGAGCGGAGTTTAGATGAGTTGATCGTGTTCAGTTTCATTGGTGAAATTAGCACTTAGTGTGAGAGATAGACAGTTATATCTTTTTTCTCTCTCATGTAACGAAATGTGCCAAAACATGACCCGTCCTTGAACTTTAACTCTCAATTTCTCGTCCTATTATCGAATCGCTGTCTAAAAAGTTAATTTTAACAATTCCTTTGCCCAACGCCCAGTTACGCTTGCCACCACTACTAGACCAATGAAGCAGTTAAGTCAATGTTTAGTTCTCACCGAAAAATAATACTCTTGTATTCTTGTTTTTGAGCGCCACGTTTTTTTTTTTTTGGGTGGGATTACCAAATAACTTCTCCCGCAGACTCTTACTGACTAAAACCCACCCGTGTTCCTTCCGTTGCCTGTACGTTGCCAGGGGCAACCGTGGCCGGTATCCCTTTCGGACTTTCCTGCAACCCCGGCAGGCATCGGTCCTGTCGGACCCCTTCACTTGCTGACATCGCTTTGAGGCGCGTGTGGAACACAACGCGCCGTCGAACTGGGCCTGGTCCTTATCTGACGCGAGCTACCCATTGCTCACCGTCCGCAAGCCCGCGCCTACGGTGGCCGGAATCGGCCTGCGAATCCCGACGCCCAGGGCGTCTCCTGCGGCGGCTAGGGGCGTGAGGGCGCGAAATTTGCCTCTCCCTCACGCGTTCTGCCTCCTCCTTCGCGAACATTACTGCTTCGCAGAAGGAGGTGACGGCCTCCCATGCCCTCTCGCTTCGTACCATGGCCTGGACCAGGGCCGGATGCGAGAGATCCCCGCCACAGATCGCTTCCACGAGGATTTGGAGCGCCACCTTACGGCACGACATTAATTTTACATTTTGTGATTACTTCCTCACACACTGACTTATTAGGTATTATTGTAAAATTTTAAGAAAATCGTCTACTTTTATAATGTTCGTAAATATGTGAACACCGTGTATCTATGACATAGGTAATTAATTTATCAGTCATTGCTTCAATTTTAATTCTTTCGAGCGAGCGAGCACTACTTCCAAGTTGCTCGCAGAAATGTTTCTACCATTGTCTTATTATCAATGATCGGAGTAGGTAGATTGAATTGGGGTCATTGATCCGAAACGTATATATTAATATGGACATTCCTCCGGAATTGGTTGATTATAAAAAAAAACCTTAGGTAGGAATTGTATTAAAATGAGCAATATTATATTCTTCATATTTTTTTAACGGCAAACAGTCACGATTCCAAGCTTTGCTAAGTAATATTTTACTTGTTACAAGGAGTTTAAACCGATGTACTATAACAATATTTTTAGTATTGTGTTTGTTTGCTTAAGCTGTTGAACATACCATCACCAACTTTGAATTGAGTAGTAATAATATCACACACAATATTTAATTGAATCCGGAAATACCGGAATTGCTTTCCGGAAAAATGGCTTATCCATGTTATTCTTTCTGTGTGCATTTATGATACAAGTACCAAAAATCAATCTACCTACTGCGATCATTGCTTATTATCCGTGTTTTCGCAATATCACTAGGGTTTTCGCGAAAATACGAATTATGAAATCATCCTATGACATACAAAATATTGTAAAACATTTTTCAAAGAGTAACAAAGAGTTTCTTGCCCATTCTTCTCCATACAAAACTACCTCTTAGAAGGGGCGACTGGAATCAATCATTTTTTTTTTGTAAATTTTTGACGTTAAAAACGTCTTTTACGTGCCTATTTAGATATATTATTTGAAATAAATGATTTAACTTTGACTTTGACGTATCGGCCAAAGTGCCAGCACATTGTGTTTCAGCTTTTTGCCCACCAAACATACATATTATAATATTAAACATAATTTTTTAAATCTATTTCAGAAACGAACCATCCAGACACGAGGAATTGATACAAAAACTGCAAAAAAACTTAAAAATCACAAACAAAAACCTCCAAAATGTTCTACAAGAACTCGCCCAATATGAAGCGGATAAAATAAAGAGTTCCAGTCCGAAGCCTAAGTACGTGATCATGTTTAAGAAGGAAGCTACTCCTGAATTTAACCGGGCAATCATAAAGGGCCTGGAGGGAGAAGGCCTGTTCTTGTTCTTAGCTTCCGAAGATCCGGATAAACCGAAAGAGGGACAGATTATTATTCAAGGGCCCGAAGAGCACTGTAATGCTTTGGGCAATAAGTAAGTACAACTGTTTTCTTAATGTCCCTCGACAAACTTCATGTTTCGTCAGTCGTCGGATTTCTATCAGTTGCTCTTTGCACTTGGTGCAGAACGGACGCTCTCAATCGACTTGGAAGTACATAGAGTTGTTAATACTTTTAACCTGTTAATCTTTTAACTTAATGTAATTTATTTTTTTAATGGGAGGAAAGCTGCTAAAGTCGCAGGCACATTTTTTACAAGAAGCCGATGGATTCAAGAAATAAAGAAATAGTTATTTTCAAAAAGCTCAAAAGCGTCTTGTGGTGTTTCGATCGGAACTGTAAAGAATATTGTAAAAGAAAATGATAAAAAAAGATAAATTGGCTGCCTTCCCATCACCAAAACGAGTAAAAAAGATTTTAAAAATCGTTTAAATTTGGACGATTTTGACTATTCGTTACATGATTTACGATTTTCATTTACGCTTTAAGGAATTACCTTGTTTGAGGACTTTAAAATCGAAGTTGGTTGAGGCTATCCAATTTGGAGGCTGTCTTTCCAGATTGTTAGTATTATTGGTAGTATTTCCAGATTGTTTTCTGATTTTTCATATCGGAAACCAATATCTTTCAAAAAAAATCTTAATGTGGAGACATTAAGATTTTTTTTGAAAAATCAGAAAACAATCTGGAAATACTAATTAATATTCGCCTAAAAAGCCTAAGTATGTCTGAGAAATTTGAAGGATGAGGAGAAAAAATATTGTCTTCATGGTTGAATCATATATGCATACTTCGCACTCAAAAGGGAAATTTTGTGACTGAATTGAAAAGATTAATAACCGGATAAATATTCATCCATGCCGAACATTGAACCTTTTTTTTGGAAGTCGGCTTTTATTTTGTTTATATTTTTATTCATTTCCGTGGTATACTATACATAATATTGAAAAGGAGTAAATGTTATAAATACAGAACCTCCTTTTTTGAAGTCGGTTAAAAAGGAAAATAGTCTTACAGCTATATATAAGTAGTTAACACGGATATCAAGTCGTACTTGTTTCCTTCGGTCATATTAAGGTGCTCCTTCACCGGGAGCATTCGCCTTTAATGTAACAGATTCGATTTTCGTTATAAAACTGCCTCCCTGAGTGACGAGCATTCGCCTGTAATATAACAACACAAGTGGTGCGCATTGATGTTATAAGTTGTATTAAAATATTACTAACATTGCGCACTGTCATTCTCGGTTCTCCTCACCCACTGACGAATGCTCGACTCTGTAACGTCACGCTACAGGGGAATCCCTCACCGGGAGCATCTTTATACTAAATTCAGGATTCTAGCTTCAAAAACGGCCGGAAATAGTGCATTTTGATGCAAGTGTGCAATGACAAATGCTCACGCGTATCAATTGACGTTTTTCAACACATTTGCGAGGAGATATTTTGGTGCGAATATTTGTGATAAATGGCTCGCATTCTGATGGAGAGGCATTGACGCGAACCCGCCAAACAGCCTAATATTAAAAATAACTGAATATAAAAATAACAATAAAATAGAACACAACATACATGTTCATTTGTGGACAAAAATAAATAATTTGATGAAATATAATGTTTATGTATCATATTTATTTAATAAAAATCATTCAGGATCTTTTTTGCTAGTTAAAAGCTATTATAATATAAATACCTCGTACTTTTCAGGTTAACAGAACTGGTGAAAGGCAAGGGTGCCTTCAAAAACGGCAAGTTTCAAGGGAAAGCTGGCGATCTAAGCGGCATGAGTAAATGCCAGAAACTGATCGAGGAATACTTCAATGGTCTAGAACTCTAAATCATAAATAAAAACAATACAGTCATATCTGTTGATATTTTATTGAAATAAATATTGCGTACACAACTTTTGTAATATAACATAAAATGCTTTAACTTATCATTAACGCAGCTATACAGAGCATGAGGTCTTGGATTCGGTTCCCTGGTCGGGATAAGTGTTAATGAGTTTTTCAATTATGGAATTTCTTAGTGGCAGCCCGGAGTCTGCATTTGTGCCCGGTTGATGGCAATAGGCTCGCCCCCTGGGACTTAAACATAACTTGCGAAATGTGGGTGTGCACCTCTGCCTTACTCTGCGGGAATACAGGCGTGATGTTATGTAATGATAAAGTCAGCATAATAAAAAATCACTTAAACTAAGGAATGAATTAAATACAATTGAATAACAATAACATAATATAAACGTTTCACTGCATAAATTAGATTTTGACTACAACCCGTGCGAGTTAACGAGGCCCCTGGCGCTGTGACGTCACATCACAAAGAATTATGCTATCGCTACAGCGAGGTGCCTATTTAATTCGCACGGGTTGTACATAGGTTGACTATATTTTACATCATTATATGTATAACACATGCCTGGGTAAATATTGAGAACTTTTTAAAAATAATGATAAACTTTGACAAACATTTCAAAGAGTTGAGATGAAAAGGAGAAGGAAAATCAAAGCTAATTCTTTTGGCCGCTAATTTCTATTGTTTCAGCTTCCAACTGTCCTATTTCAAAACTCGGTTCATTTCTCTTTACAGTTGCTTATAAATGACAACATTACAATACGGTCGATGAACCATGGCCGGTCTGAACTTAGGCTCTCCGGACTATCGCGGATGTTCTCTCGCTCACACTCGCGTCATGTCACTATTTCGTTCTTAAAAAAAATTATTGCGCAGCCTTCTGCGCAAAGTTCGGACCGGCCATGATTCATCGGCCGAATTGTACAATATCGAAATGCTCCGAATTTGAAGGAATAGTGCTAAGAATTGGGACAATAAATGCACGAAGTGATCTATAACATTGCATAACACAATCATGTTAAATATAAAATTCGTATATTCAAGTTACATAATATAATAAATTACTCTAACACCACAAAGTAACACTATCCAAAGTCGAAATCCTAAATTAAGGGAGCTTCCTAAGATCGCCTTCAAAATTGACAGCCCATAGCTTATGTGTTGTGTACAGTGCGTTCATTATAACTTGACCCGTGACGCGATTGGAACCACAGAATTTTGCAGTCATGTGCTTGGTTGTACTGTGCTGTCAGTCGCCATTTTAAACTCTATTAGTATTGAAACTAAGCTTGACGACAAGCAATGGTGCCAACATGACGGCAAGGGGACAAATTATAGTGAACGATCTGTAGTTGATAATTTCGGCGGCGTCGATGTACGCACGAAGGAAAGTATAGATGATGTCATTTAAAATTGCGCTCCACTGCTTGTTGCAAACACATTTCAATTATTTGTATAGGAAATTCAGTGAATGCAAATTTTATTTAGACGATCTATACTCAAAAGAGTTAATTTAGTATAGGGATTTCTTATTCTGTAGTTAGTAAAACCTTTGACTATATGATGTTAAATAGTATAGCTTACATTGAGTGTAATGTTCCCTAAATATTCCCTTTACATTATCCAAATAGTTTCTCATCTTCCTTATAGTCTATGGTGTTTGAAGCGTTGATGCTAGCAATCAGTTTCTCTATGCCAAGGTTTGTCCAGTCCTGAGACAGGTCATCCAAATAGTTGTCAAAATCCACAAGATCTTTTTGGACACCACGTTGCAGCAGGTGCGATGCAGTCTCTAAGACATAGGGAGTTTCTGTAAGGAAAATAAAATATGTAAAAAAGACTTGAAGAATAGAAAAAAAAATTATGTCTGCAATAAGATCTGTCACAATAAACATGGTGTCCTATTGTAATCAATAAAATGTATACTTTATCAAATTAAATAAGCTATTTCCCATATAATCTCTATTGAAGCTACTTCATTATAGTCGCCGGCAGGTAACTTGGCAAGAATCGTAGACGCACAGAATTCGTTTTCGCTTGTTTTTCTTAACAGACATGTACAAAAGTTTTTGTTGCAGTAAGTGAACATGCGCAAATTTGCTCCTAATACGCCAAAAACTTGCCAAGTTACGTGCCGGCGACTATACCTGGTTTTATACGGGGTGGCAGGGACATCGACGAGTAAAAAAATCTTTTGTTCCATACATATTGACCGCGTAGGTTTGCACTTTTCTATGAAACAGCAGATTTTTTTTTAATAGTCGACGAAATATGGCAAAAGTTTTCGCGTCGATCTCCCTGCCACTCTGTATACAGTGTGTGTCTTCATAATGTGCACATATCGAAATTACTGATGAAACTATGCTTAATTTTATAGACGAATCCACCACGCAGGCCCAGTACGGGTCACAAGTCTTCGAGTAGAGATGTCCTAGAAGCAAAATCTAGGACATCTCACGATGTTTTCCTTCACCGGTTTTAAGAGCATTGGTGATGAAATAATTTACACAAAGTAAAGTGCCTGCTTGGATTTGAACCCACGACCTCAAAAGTCGCGGTTGTTACCACTGGGCCACCACTGGTCTACGGTTATACAGGCTGGATTTTTGAGATGGGGCAGTAAGGACAGGTACAGACGCCAGCAGGTCATCCTACCCGAAACTATAGAATTTTCTCAATCAACTTTGAACCTTATACTTTAGTAATATAGTTGAAAATCTGTTAAATAAATTTGACAGATTGTCGTAGGTTGATGCGCTGGCGTCTGTACCTTAACAGTTGTCGCTACAAGAAAACTGTCTTAGGAGACTGTTCCTAACTTTTTGAGACATTTTGATCTGCATTCACAGATTTTGAAAAAAAAATACGGTCAACAAGAAAATGGGCAGTTTTCAAACTTTTTTTGATGTCAATGGATCCTGTTTCTTGTATGGATAAACCCTATCGGAACAACTGAGGTTTGAGTACTAGAAAAGTCAGAAATCGCAAAAAACTTTTCCCATACATTTCGTGGGAAATGACCAACCTACTTTTCACGATGGATGGACTGGAAATAAACAAAAAATCGAATTTCAAATTTCGAACGATTACGCGTTATAATTTTATTTGATTTGAGAACTTTAGGTACTTTTCTTTTGAAAAAACTTTTCCAATTCAAATGTTTTTTGCAGTTCCTAAATGTAGCAGACAGTTTAACGTTACCCATACAAGTCAGAAAGTTCTAAATTATTTGAGGATTCTTTTTCTCAGAAAGTCTGAAATCACTACAAACTATCTTCTACCTAATATAAATAAAATTATAACTCGTATTCATTTGAAGGTTACATTTTTTGTTTATTTTTAGCTAGGCATCACCAAAACGTAAGTTGGATTTTTTTTCCTACCTTAAGTATCGAAAATGTTTTTTGAGTTTTTTGACTTTTTTGATCCTAAGAAACAGGAACGATTGGCATTAAAAAAAAGTTTTTGTGTAAACTTCTTGCTGTCTGTACATTTTTTTCAGAATCTGTGAATGCAAATCAAAATGTCTCAAAAAGTTAAGGACAGTCTCCTAAGACCGTTTTCCTGTAGCTACAACGGTTAAGGTAGCTGCCCTTACTGCCCCATCTCAAAAATCCACCCGGTATATTATTAATGGGAAAATCTGTATGTGAAATTCGTCCAAATCCATTTAAACATTTTCGTGATTGAGTGACCACACATCTAAAACTATTTGTGGAATAATTCTACTTACGGAACATGACTTTGTTGGCATCCTTGGGCTTCCACCTTCCATCAGTGTACTTGTGTAGTTTGATGGCGGGTGTGTCGAGATGCTGCATCATCCTCTTATTGTCCACCTGAGGACCACCGTTACACAGATTAGCTAACAAAATTCTTCAAATGTCTAAGTTCCTTCTGTGTCAGGTTCTTGATTTGATACTCAGATTGGATAATAATTTGGTTTTTTTTTTGAAGCTCATTGATATCAACAGCCTGATCTTAAATTTCTGGCGACACTGAGGTAAATAGAGATGCCAGACGCTTCAATTGTTTTAATGATTGGGACGTCAAGCAACTATTTGCTACATTCAAGAAAACATAATTGGTGCGGGGAAAATCTCGCATGTGGTGCGGGATTCGTTTCAGTTTCACCAGAGCCTTAGAATTGTGCTGGTGACTATATGGCAAAGCAGGTAATATTATATTGTCAAACAGTGAAGTTTCTTGCCATGCACTTAGTATCATTCCATAAAAAACGATGAAATATTGTTTATTATTTTTAAAAGTAAATACTTTAACAACTAGTGAGATTCCGCTCTTCCAATATCTAAAATAAGTAGATACGATTTACTTGTTTTATTTTTGATCCTATACAAATGAAGATACTAAATGAATTAATGATTGAAAGAAAATAAAATTAAAACTAAAAACGTATCCATTGAAGAATTTTTCACATCGAAACTGTGTTTGATTTTTGCAATGAAATAGTTCTTACCACAATAAAGACAGCAGAAGGGAAGTGTTCTGCAATTTTTTCAGCAATCTTTTGGCCGGGACACTTCTCAACAGTATTGTCTTTAAAGTTCTCGCAAGCTGCGTAGTAGCCGGCTATCACACGGTTGTCTGACTGAGCCACAGTCTCTATCTGTGAAAATACAGGTGATATAATTCAAATGTCTATGGGAAGTATTAATCTAGCATTGTCATCTAAAAGGGTGATGGGATGTTGTTAAGTATTATCAACTAGCTTCATATTTCTGACTGACTGACCCCTTGACAATTCAAAAGTGCCTGTAAATGGTTTAATTGAAATAAATGCTTTGAGTTTGAGTTTGAGTATTGTTCTTCTCTGATAATTAGGACATACTATAGAAAACTAGACATTCTTTGTGAGCCTTATAATGTGTATTCTATTTTTTAAATATTACAATACACACAAATGACTAGAACAACAATATCTCATAAGTTTACAAACAAACACTGACTGTACAAATATGTTAAGATAACACAAAGGCGATTTGGTCATCGTGAAAACAGAACTTTTGCACTGCACCAAATAGTCTTTCAAGGAATTTATCATTGAAAATTAACCTAGCACAAGTTAGTTATGTTACCCATAAATAAATAAGTACCTGCGTCAGTGCTATCTCTGCCATCGGCGACAAGTAATGGCTGTGGTGGAACAGCGGAACTGTATCCACAATATCCAAGTCCTGATTCTTCGCTCCATCTCGGATTTTTGTGGCATCCGCTAAAAGAACGCCGTTCACAGCACAGTGCGGGTATTTAGCAGCGTGTAAGATAATTTTAGCGTAAGCCGCAGTTTCCAGCGACACTTCTCCCATTGTTTTAATATATGTATAATTAATTATGGAAATAAAAACGGATAAACACTTGCAATGAAGCTTGCAGCATGAACAGGAAATTGAATATTTGACAAATAATTGTCAAATTCGATTGTCATTGCATTGTCATTATTTTGTTGCCATTACAAAAAAATCTTTCAGTCCTGCCAAATCTTGGCCAAGCTGTAGAAAATAATCGAATAAAAATTATTATACAAATTTTACAACGGTAAAAAAATTAAACCGCTTAAGCACCCATTAATATTTTTCATTTGAAAAATAATGGGTGCTCTCTCCCTAGAGTAAAATATGTTTATTTATTTATTTATATTCCTTGGGTGCTCCTCTCTAGCAAACAGCTGACTGAACGAGAACGACTTGAGTTACATAAAAGTCAATGTCATATGTCATTGTTTTGTGTCAGGTGTTGTTGACACATGCAAATTACTAAGCGTAAAAAACATTTCAATATTTTCAATGTTTATTACTAAATATTCAACAATAATCTCCTGATTATGGATAAATATGATACATCTCAAATTACAGAATTTCCTCGTTTTGAACCAGAGTCCGCCCAGAGTGGTGTCTCAACGTTCTTTAATAAATTATGGAAATTTCCTATATTTTCGCCAAGTGAGGATGTAGACAGTATGCAAAACAGAGTGATGAGCGACGGTAAAGACGCCCCTCGAACTGAAGACGAGAAGCAAGATTATGATGATGGGAAACCAGAGACAGGGTCGTATGCCGTCGAGTTAGAGGGTAGGAGCTTGCCTAATGTTCTTAGAAGAATAAGCAGTCTGATTGCCTTGGGGTCTGGCGTAAGTAGACACTAACTATTACGTAGCTTAGTAATTATTATTATAAAAGGTTGTCTTATGAGTGTAATTTAGGTTTGTTTTGCAAATAGAACCAATAGAAGCAAACAAGACTTGTTAAGAAGCAACTACATAAAAATACCTTTGTTATTTGGCTACCTACGTAACTTATCGATGATGTATTTAGCGAATTGGCCTTGAATAAGATAATAGAATAAATATCATGCACTTTGTACACTTAATACTTGTAGCATTTTCACATTTTCGTCATGGAAATAATACTATGAGATGAGGTTGTATCATTAGTTATTACTGATGTTCAAAGATAACTACTCTGATTTTAATATATTTAAACTTTTAGGGTTACTGTGTTATTTTAAAAATGAGTACTTATAACATTAATTTGTGTCTGGTGACAGGTGCTCTAAAGATATCCAAATGAGAGTACTTGGGTAAAAAATTGATGTAAATTATTCATTTATTTCCAGAGCGGTACGAAGTACGCAGATACGGAGCTAGCTCGCTACTGGATGCCAGATGATATATCTCGTGAGTGCTATGAATGTGCCACACGGTTCAGTACGTTGCGACGCAGACATCACTGCCGTGTGTGCGGACAGATCTTCTGTTCTAGATGCTGTAGCCAACGAGTGCCAGGTAAATAAATGAAGCAACTAACACCTGGTTACTGAAATACTAATCCACCAACAAATTTGGTCTACAGGCCGTCAAACTCAACCTTTGAATTGCTGTGATTGGCTGACTAAAATAAAAAGAGCCAATCAATTGACTTTACATGAGTTTGTGAGGGGCAATTCCCTTAATTTTTAAGAATGTTCACATTCGCATTACATTCTCTGTCACAAATACAATCAATTTACCAACATTTTTACAACTTTGAGAGATTGCGACTTGAATGTGAATAAATTGGAATTAGAATTTTTATTTATTTATAAGAATGTAGTTTTACATAGTATGGTGTTAAAATATTTTTGTTAGTTTTATACATTCTACCACAAAGTATATGGTGTACAAATATTCAATTGTCATTCTTAGCTAATGTTTTTTATGTACGAGAATTGGCCACCTGTTAGTGACTGTCAGAGTAGAAGAATGTTTTTTATAAACAGAATCTATCCATAGTCAATTATTGCACTCATATTTAGCTGCAAAGTTCAAACAAATAAAATCAGACCATATTTGCTTGTTTCAGGGCACATATTCGGTTGTGCCGGCGGTCTACGAGTATGCAACTATTGTTGCAATGTAGTACTGAGTTATTTAAAGGAGAATGACATGACGGGCGAGATACCGCCAGATCTTAGAACCTTGCAGGAAAACTTACAGGTATGTGTGACACTTTTTTCTCTTATGGTCCCTATTGTAAGTTGCGCCTCGTTGGTTTAAGGGATCGTCCATTAATCACGTTAGGCTCTCAAGGGGGGGGAGGGCTTAGGAAAAAATCACGAAATTACACAAATGGGGAGAGGGGTGAATAGATATCACGTGTATTAATTTTTTCGTTGAATGCACAATTTTTAAGATACTTTGTACCAAAAAAATACACGTGATTTTTGTTATGGGAGGCGGGTTAGTCTAAAATCTCACCACGTATCACCAGGGGGGAGGGGGAGATTAAAAAATTGCTAAAAAACGTCACGTGATTAATGGACGACACCAAGCAGCGCAATAGTTATAGGTACAACGATTTACAAAGTAGAAGTTCCTGGGTTCTGTTCCTAGGTCGGGAAAAAAATTATTGGCTAGGAAAAACATATCAAAACTGTATTTAGATGTAATGACTTTCATAACTTTTAAGACATAATTAAGACACTTTAAAAAAATCATGTAAATGATTTACCTATTTAAGTGTAGTAGCCTGTAGGTATAGTTTAAACTTTATAACCTTCTTTTTACCAGGTGAAATTCCCTGAGAATAAGTCTGCTCAGGCGAGCAAGTTGCGCGACAACTTCATGTTCGCGCGCGAGCAGGAAGAGCGCTGTGAAACGCGCACGTCGCACAAGGAGGCCCTGCACGACGTATTCAGACAGCTGTCATTCACGCTACCCACACAGCAACACAGGTAAGGACCAAACAGGGCCATTTAAAGCCTAGCCAAGCCCTTGATATCTTCAGTCAGTTTTGAAATCTTTTCTTTATCAAGTCATACCTTTTGATGCTATCGCACAGAAATGAGAAAACTATATTAATTACCTTTGACCAATGTCGAGTTGACATCAACCTAAAACCTTTTTATGAAACATAAGTTTTTCTATTTTTTTTCATGTTCTGCTTCTGTCAGTTTTTTTTTTTTTTTCGGTTTGACATGTAAAGAAAATGTCTGAATTTCATTGTGTGATATTGACATTACGACACAATAAATAATGTTGAGTCAAGCAGTTTCTATCGTGCAATGAACAGACAAAAATATCTTCGTCATCTTAAGAGCCTGCATTGTGAAAGTGGGCAACGTCGCAAATAGCTGTGACGGCACGGTTGGCGCAGTGGTTAAGAGATTGACTGCTGCTGCTAAATATTTGTATGACCTACAAGTAGTTGTTCCGGGTCTGGCTGTTTGTGTATGTGAGTTTAAATGTTTGTAAACGCACCCACAATACAGGAAAAAATCCAAGTGTGGGGCAACGTTTAAATTTGACAATATTTTTGTTGTTTAGTCACTATTTAGCGATATTTCATAATTAATCAAAACAGGTAAATATTTGACAGCTGTCTACGACTTTGCCAGCTTAAAAGGTGACGAACATATTTTGGCTGAAACTGTACATCAATCACGTCACTTCCAAGTCGTCTTTTAGTCACGTCAATGTTACGTAGTGTTACTAGATTCCCGTAGAGTGCATCAAAAACGCCCGGAAAAATAAGAACACAAATAATGTTGTGGTCTTATTTAGCAAAATAGTTTTTTCAATCGAACTAGTAAATATTTTGCAAACGATAACTTTATGTTTGAGTGTTAAGGCTTATAATCAAGTTATACTTATGAAATCGTGGCCACTTTAGCGATGTCTTTTTGTTCCTAATCCATAATCTAGTGCTATTGTTGATCGAAGCACAACGATGACTGTACGCGCGTGGCGTGACTGACGTGTGGGGCCGATTTACTACGACTCCTATTAAACTATTAAACTATATATTTGACGTGACTGATCACTGCCTTGACTGATATGTGTGCATGAAGCTTGGGGTTCCGTACTCAATAGGTGCTGACGCAACCCTATAACTAAGCTTATGCATCGATTATCTGTATCTTTAAAACCGTACAATACGGCTGAAATAACTTGGCAGTCCCGAACTTCGCACGGAAGGCAGCGCAATAATATTTTTTAGGAACCGACTGGTGACTGGAGGGAAGTGTGAGTGAGAGAACATGCGCGAAAGTTCGTAGTGCCTATGTTCAGACCTGCCAAGTTATATCGGCCGTATTGTAATAGCTGCTAGAACAGATTTTTTGTCAAAATATGTGTAACTATGACCGGTATCACGGCAAATAATATTATTATGTGTACTTTTTGAAAACGTAATACGGTACTGTCAACACTGGAGGAGATACAAGGATAAATAAAACACCTGTTTGTGATGTAACTCGAATACTTATTAAGAATCTTTTAGTTTTTACATTATTATATTTTATACTGGCTAGACTGGAATCCGACCCCAATATAGTTGAGAAAACAGATTGATTGATTATTATATTTTATATTTAGGAAAACACTTTTCTTCTATTCTTTATTTGTATCAACGTTTATATTATAATTTTATGCCATAGTTATATTATAAGGCTTGAACGGAGAAAAAATATGTTATTTCAGATATCGCCTTGTCCGCTACAGTGGCGTTTGGCGCGGCTGCGACATTCTACAATGGATCATGGATAACACCAACAATAAGACAAGGTGAATAAGAATAGAATAGCTACTCTTTATTGTACAACTTTACAAATTATAATATATACATTTTACATAGACACCAGGGGCGGTCTTATCACAAAATAGTATTTGCCGAAAAACACATCTTATTTTTGGAAATGAGATATGAGCGTCGAAACTTCCATATTTCAACACTAATCTCACTGTCTTTGGGTGTAAATAAATAACTAATATAGTAAAAAAAAATGCAAAATAGAAACCGTACAGGGATTGATAATTTATCACAAATCCTGCATCGCGCTAACAGAGTTTACCGCGCGATCGACATAATATATAAATTTCCGACATCAATTTTTGGGCAGTTACCCACCAGACACGACGCCCGTCTGGTCGGAGGATCCTCCCTTTTCTATAGAGGATGAGTGAACTTTACACCTTGTTCCTCATAGCTCTAAATACTTAACATTAATCCTCAACTTTTCCATATATTTATTTCAATATTACTAATAATTATTAATATTACTGCTGCAGTATTTTCGGTATAACCGAGGATCATGCTAAGCAATTTGAGGCATTATAGACTTAAGGATTCGGAGATAAGGTTGGTTTTCTTTTTCAGAGCGCAAGCAACTTTAGTATGTCAGAACCTCTTAAGCGCGGGTTACATGGAGGGTATGACGGAATTACCCCAGTTCGCAGACTACGCGCTGTACAAGCCCATAGTTCTACCACCGCGGGCCATTGATGAGGATGAATCACGTAAGTGGAAACACACAGTAGATAAATAGACACATAACATAACATCACGCCTGTACACCCACATTTCGCGAGTTATGTTTAAGTTCCATGTAAACGAGGGCGGGGCTATTACCATCAAGGGGTAGTTCATTGATCTCGTGATGTTTTTTAGCAACTTTTTAACTCCCACCCCCAGGTGATACGTGGCGAGGTTTTAGACTAACCCCTCCCCCCCCTACCCAAAGTCACGTGTATTTTTTTGAGTGCGAAGTACAATATAAAAATAGAAAGTTCATCATATTATAAAATTCAAATAAAGTCGCTTTACGTGTCTGTCTCTGAGACCGAGTTGTTATTTTAAACTACGCAACGAATTTTGATGCAATTTGCACCATCATTTAGATGATTTATTCCGAAAGGCTTATTATGTATAAAAAAATAATATTGAACTTGCATTTATAATAAATAAATCTCGATGTTTTCTCAAGTTTTGAAAACCGTACGAAGCAGAGGCGGGTTGCCATAGTTAAGTATAATATTATTCCGTGTTTATTCTTGAAAACGTGCTCCGACTCCCGAGTAGTAGTATGGTGGCTCGGGATAGTAGTCAAGGCTGCCACAAATCACTCGTCAGAAGATTAATTATTAGGAAATAACGTGTATAACTTGGGAAAAATCTAAATATCGTCTTCCTAGATAATGACAGATTTATTTTTGATCTGTTCGGTATATTAACGAAACAATTATGCAGATGCCCATAATACAGTATACTTAGGGCAGATTTTCAATAGTCAGACAACTTGGATTAAATATGTTCAAACTTTAATATTTATTCTTCAGGTAAAAGTTATCTTATCCTTTAGGCACTTTAATTATATGGAAAATCTTTTTACTGTTGGCTAGATGTACACTTTTTGTAATCGTTTTTTATAGTCCATATACAATAAGAGCGACAAGTGGATAACACAGGCTTTTATTAATTAAATAAATAGCGTTAAACTAAAGATGTTTTTCAGAAAGCAATGGTCAAATAAAATATCTCCAAAATACACATTCGTCCACAGCGGAGGAATCAACTAGACTGGTCGAGAGCGTCTCATCGTACTGCCTCGACCTGAACCTTGGTGAGAACTCCGCAAGGCTGATCAAAACACCCAAAACAGGTATAAATGCAATAAATTACCTTAACGCCTATAAAATAAGATCTGTAGCGTTGTGTTGCACGTTGCACCCGCGTCGCCGTGTCAAGGATAGGTACTTCCCTTGCTTCCCCCCGCCAGCGCTCACTCGCGTGGCCAGTCGGCTCCCCGCTACGCACCGAGCGAGACAGACCGCGTCACCGCGCCGCGCACGCTGCGATCGTGCGACGGCCACCGTAATGTAACGAGAATATTGTAATAAAGCCACATATTGTGTTATAAATTGCGCCCAACTCGTGGCACGTGCTCCGTACGGCAAGTAGGTACCTACCTACGAAACTGAAAATAACCGACGCGAGTGCGAACGAAATCCACGCGAACAGTGTTCTACCTAGTCACGGATCGAATAATCAGTGTCACTACTGGACTATACTGCCGTTTATAAAGTTTGCGTCCATCACCGAGTGTTACCGTCGAGAAAATGCCGCCGAAAACACGCCGCGCGCACGCAATCGTGGAGGAAAACGATGGTTCCAGTAGCGATGAGGAAAGCCACGCGGTAGCTAACCCCGTGAGCGTGAACACGACTACAACGTCTACACCGATCCCAGCAACGACATGTGGTAACATGATTTCCATGTCCGAAGAACAGCTCACACGATTGTTATCCAACGTCATGAGAAGCGTTGCGACGTCGACGCCGACGTCAACGAGTAGTGACCCTTCGGGACCGACTCAACGTCAACCCACCGCTGCACACACTGGACCGACCGTGCCTAGCATGCACGGAATGCACAACAACTTTACCCGGTGCACGGCCCGCTTCGACGGAGCCGCCCGCAGTACCGAAGCCCTAGAAGCATTTGTCAAGAGCGTGCTCATCTACAAAGAGTGCGCAAGTGTATCCGACGAACACGCCCTTCGAGGTCTACCTATATTGCTGACCGGAGACGCCGCAGTGTGGTGGCAAGGAGTGAAATCTACAGTGGAGACCTGGGACGACGCGATACGCCGCCTTCGATTCATGTACGGCGCCCCGCGCCCCACCCACCGGATCTTACGAGAAATATTTGCGCGTGAACAAAGTGATAACGATAGTGTCGATTCCTTTATATCGCGAGTGCGGGCAGAAATGTCGCGTATACCATATAAGCTACCAGATGTTATGCAAGTAGACATAGTTTACGGCCTTTTACATCGTAAGTTTCGTAAAAGAGTGTCACGCGATAGTGTAAGTAGTGTCGACTGTCTTCTCGAGCGAGCGAGGTATTTTGAGGATACGCTAGGCGAAGTAAGTCATACTAAATCACTAATTCAGCCTCATAACGCGAGTATCTCGACTAATAACAGTAATAACACTGCAAGTTCCGCGAAATCTCGAAATGTAAACATTAACCCTCCGACGGCAACGGTTAATCAAAGTAACCCTTCTCGCGCTGTGTCCGACTCTAGTTCGAATATTTCTAACGATACGAATTCGAATTCGAAACGTGTTCGACCGCGCTGCGCTTTCTGTAAACGGTTTGGTCATTCGATAGATGAATGCAAAATAAAAATAAAATCAGGTGATCAAGATAATAATGCACCGCTGTCTTGTTACGGCTGCGGTCGACAAGGAGTAATACGCTCGAAGTGTCCGACGTGTAAAAGCACACCCTCCGCCGATAAGGTGAGTTTCCAAAGCGCTATCACCCATAAGTCTGATATGTCACACCCTACGGTCAAGATAGAAATTGCGTCTTTAGTAGGTATTGCAGTGCTGGATACAGGTGCTACCGAGTCTCGCTAGTCCCGGACTCTATAAAATATTATTAGATAAGGGGACCACTTTCACGAAAACACGTCGCAACCTCGGTCTCGCCGATGGAACGCAGCAGGTACGTGAGTTATTATCATGTGACACGAACGTCACCATTCAGGGACACGTTATCCCCACCACTTTCCTAGTGATACCGGAAGCGGATAATAGAACGCTTCTAGGACAGGACTTTATCGCTAGAGCAGGTATAATAGTGGACCTCCAACATAACTGTTGGCATTTTAGTAATTCCCCAGGGCAGAAATATGCTTTTGTGCAGTCTTTTAGCCTTACATCCACCAGCGATGCAGAGCTGATGCAGGTTGATACCACCAGCTTGGCGCTGAGAGAGGATGAAGGGACGAAGCTGTCACCTGCTCAAAAGACACAACTCAACCAGCTTATAACTGAGAGAGTTGAGCGCTTCGCCACTGAAGGACCTCCTACAACTTACGCTACTCATCATATTCGGGTTGACGAGAAGGAGGAACCGACCGCTTCACCACCCTATAGGATGTCGCAAGGTAAGAGAGAGTTGTTGGACGGTGAGCTTGAGAAGCTACTGCGCGCAGATGTAATAGAGGAGTGCGAGTCGCCGTGGGCTGCCAACGTTGTCTTAGTTGCGAAGAAGGATGGCGGAGTCCGCTTATGTGTGGACTACCGTAAGCTCAACGCCGTGACTGAGCCGGATAGGTACCCACTCCCGCGCATGGAAGACGTGCTTCATGCAGCGAAGACGACCAACTACATGACGACGCTAGACCTCCACTCCGGTTACTTTCAGGTTTGTGTCGCTGAAGAGGACCGTGACAAAACTGCATTTGTTACACCCTCCGGCACCTATAGGTTTAAGAGGATGCCGATGGGCCTTCGCAACTCTGGCGCCACGTTTCAGAGATTAATAGATCGTTTCAAGTCAAACCTGAGTGTGCCTATTCGAGGACAGGAGGTTAATTACAGCTCCGATATCCCAGATCCCCAAAGAAGTAGGCCTGTGACTATTCTTGGATATCTGGACGATCTAATAATCTTGTCACCTAGTTTCGAAGGTCATATTGATGATCTCGAAGCTATCTTCGACAGACTCAAAAAGTTCGACCTTCGAGTCAATCGAAAGAAAAGCTGCTTCGCCCGTGACTCTGTGAGATTCCTTGGTCACATAATTGTTCCTGGCGGTCTACAAGTAGACCCAGAGAAAACCTCAGCTATTGTTGACATGCCTGCCCCGAAGAACGAGAGGCAGCTCAAAGGTTTCCTGGCAACGTCCAGCTGGTTTCGACGGTTTGTACCGAACTACGCTACAATCGCTAAGCCTTTGACTGACCTGCTCAAGAAGAACAGCAGTTGGAGATGGCATGATGAGCAGCAGGCTGCTTTCGAGCGCATCAAGGAGCTCCTGGTCACCGCTCCCATTCTTCGCCAGGCTGATGAGTCCAAACCTTTCTCCCTCCGGACAGATAGCAGTGGCTACTGTCTCGGCGCTGTTTTGATGCAGGGGGAGGGCCCCGACGAAAGACCCATAGAGTACGCCAGTCGCCTACTCTCGCCAGCCGAGCGCAACTACACTACCACCGAGCGCGAAGCACTTGCTGTCGTCTGGGCGGTCACGAAGTTCAGAGGTTACGTGGAAGGCTCGGAATTGGTGGTTAAGTCCGACCATCAGCCGTTACGTTGGCTGATGAGCCTTAAGTCACCCAGTGGTCGTCTTGCCAGATGGGCATTGACCCTTCAGGCCTATAACCTGCAGATACAGTACACTCCTGGAAAAGTGAATGTTATCGCCGACGCACTGAGCCGCCCAGCTTGTTGCGAAGAGAACCCAGCTGGTTGCGAGGTATGCTTAGTGAGCGTAGATATGCCACATAGAACACCTGAGGATGTGCGCTCTAACCAACTCAAGGACCCAGAGCTGAAGAGTATCGTCGAGGATCTAGAGACTACCGGCGATCCCTTCAGGGGGAGAAGGTGGTCAGAGAGAGGATACTTAGTGTCTGATGGTGTATTGTATAGGTGTGCACCCGAATTGGAAGATGCCGAGTCCGCCTGCCTCGTGGTCCCTAAACACGAGAGAGAAGATGTCCTCGTAGAGTTCCACGACGCTCCCACAGCAGGCCACTTTGGTGTTGAACGTACCCTACAACGCATCAGAGTACGATACTTTTGGCCAGGTATGAAATCTTTTGTCACAGACTACATTAAACACTGTGCAGCTTGCCAGCGATACAAGATAGATAACAGGAAGCCTGCAGGACTACTCCAGGCTCCTGCACAAACCCGACGATTTGAAGTAGTGTCGGTCGACTTGTTCGGACCTCTACCAAAGACTTCGAAAGGTAACCGTTGGATATTAATTCTAGAAGACACGTGCTCCCATTGGGTTGAGCTGTTTGCGTTGGAGAAGGCCACCAGCGTGGAATGCTCTGAGATTTTAATATCCGAGGTCTTTCTGAGGTATGGAGTCCCGCGTAGGATGATCAGCGACAACGGGGTGCAGTTTGTCGCTGAGGTGATGCAACAGGCTTGTCATGTGATGGGTATCAAACAGTCTTTGACACCGTTGTATCACCCAGAAGCGAACCCCGTTGAGCGGAAAAATCGTGACCTTAAACCACAGTTAGCGATACTGGTAGGAAAGGATCACGCATCGTGGGATACTCATCTCGCAGCCATAAGGTTTGCGATGAACTCCGCTGTTACAGCGAGCACTGGATTTTCACCAGCTTTCCTTACCTTCGGGAGAGAGCTGCGCGCGCCATCGGACGTCGTGGCAGACATGAAGACCATTGTAGACAGCGATAATTTCGTCCCTAATATCACTCCATACTTACGTAGGTTATCGACTGTACTGCTTGATGCCCGAGATGTCCACGAACGTAACCAGTCTCTGCAGAAGAAGTACGCAGATGAAGGCAGACGCGCTCCTCCAGAATACAAGGTAGGTGATCTCGTTTTATTGAAAACGCAAGGGATGAATGATGTCGGCCCCGGGCAGTCTGCGAAATTTATACCCCGTAGGGATGGCCCTTATCGCATCCGCGAAGTAGTAAGCTCTACTACTTTCCTAGTGGAGGGAGTTACTAGAGGTGACCACGTAGGACGTTACCACGTCTCTGATTTGACTCCATTCATTGGTGAAGTCGAAGCTCCCGTTAGAGAGAAGCGCAGACGCGGTCGACCGCGTAGATTTGATTGCTAGCCCGAACGCGAGGGCGCTATGTTCGAACTAGAGGGGGAGTGTGTAGCGTTGTGTTGCACGTTGCACCCGCGTCGCCGTGTCAAGGATAGGTACTTCCCTTGCTTCCCCCCGCCAGCGCTCACTCGCGTGGCCAGTCGGCTCCCCGCTACGCACCGAGCGAGACAGACCGCGTCACCGCGCCGCGCACGCTGCGATCGTGCGACGGCCACCGTAATGTAACGAGAATATTGTAATAAAGCCACATATTGTGTTATAGATCTAAATTAAGTTGAAAATAACATTTTGAATTGTTCCAGAGAAGAAATCATCGTCAAGTGAAGAAGAGACGCCTGCGTTAGAACAAAATGAAGGTGAATATTTCTTTAATTTTCCATCAACATAAATAATTCCCCATAATATTTGAGCTATGGCTATTTCATTATGATTATTTAACTATTTAAGTGAATGCAAAAAAAAAAACTTGTTTGCCCAGTGTCAACGGAAGCGCGCCACATATGCAAGGCGATCGTCGTTTCGGGCGAAGATCACCTTCGTCTACTGATGCGACAGTGTCTCGCGCGCCACGCGCTCCCGGCCGCCTGGCTGCACGTGCTCTACCCACTGTGTGTGCACGCCGCCGATACCATCGTGCTAGGTACGTACGTACACTCGAGTACCGAAAACAATTTAACAACTAGATCAATATTTGACCAATGTAAACACTACAATTTAGTCCAGCTTCCAGTATCCAGTGGTGGATTTGAATAGAGGAATCGCTAATTAGTCAAATATTCATTCAGTGTTGCTTTATTTTTATTTTATTCGACTAGGTCATCTCGCAGTTGACCTCAGAAGAGGGTCGTAGCTGCTTAACCGGACTTTCCTGTGGCTGCCTTAAGATTCTACACTCAAAGCCTCCAGCCAGGGGCAAAAACTATTCTAATTATAAACTAGGCGAGCGCTCGCTAAGGGAACCCCCTGTGGGGTACGAACCTCGGCTTAGGGCGTCGCTGGGGGGAGGACAGCAAGATGTGACAGGCTGGATCAAAGATATATTATTATTATTATTAGTCGGGGAATTTAAAGCTACTGGCTCAGCATCGACACGGGCTGGCGCATCGTCGAGCAAGGGTCTGGCCCGGAGGTGGTGGCGCTGTCAGTGCGCTAGATATCCCACATTGTCACTTTCCATAGTGATTTCGTTAGTTCCAATTAAAGCCACCGGGCCTGATAAGCTTGCTGCACTATGAATATTTAAGTCAGCCATACAATAAATAGTAATTGTAACGTGTGTTATGTACAGACGTGAACAGCAATGACATTGACGTCCGGAACTACGTGCAAGTGAAGAAAGTGCCTGGTGGTACTATGAGAGACAGCTGCGTCGTGCAGGGAGTTGTGCTTACTAAGAACGTAGCTCACAGGTTAGTTATTTATTTATTGGGTACACCAACAGCAGTGCATACAAAATTACAAAGTATTATATTATAAAAGAACAATAATAAAATAAAACTACTGGAACGTATGCCGTTTATATAAGTTTAGAATTTCTCCCGTAGAAGAAAATATTTTTATAAAAATGGGTGTGTAACGATTCGCCACAAACCTGAAAATCAAATATTATCCACGTTTTTATTACATTTAGTTACGATTTTTTATTTTATTGTTTTAACTGAACTTTAAATGCCCTCACGTCCCCGTCCTGTGCCTAGGTACAACACACACACTCTAACACACACACACACGCACACGCTCTAACACACACACACATGCACACGCTCTGACACACACACAAACACACACACACACACACGCACACGCTCTAACACACACACATGCACACGCTCTAACACACACAAACACACACACACACACGCTCTAAGCAAACCCAATAAACTTCAAAACTTTTGAGTGACAAATGACGATCTGAATCCAGAGTAGGTAACCCGACAGAGACAAACTTCATATTACTTATGCACCTATCATGGAGCGTTTGTATGGTCAGAAGAATCTTTTAAATAACCAGAATATTACTGTCAAATATTTTTGTTGCCAATGGGATGTCACATATTTTTGCAATATGAGCGGCACTAATTGCTATATAGAAGAAAACTCGACAATTTTATACTGTCAGGTTTTTATGCTCCCAAAGTGATGTCAGATACTTTTTGTCACAACGAGGTATTTCATTCTTCTGAGATGAACTGTGTAGGCAGATATTTATAAAGCAAGACATGTCCGATATTTATGCATTCTGAGAGGAAACATCTTTTAGAAGCCCTGATGCCGTATCCTATATTTTGTCGTCGCTTGTCTCGTCAAATAGTTTTGATGTTTCTTCGATGTCACATATTTGTGCCGCTACTTGCCTTCCACAGATGAGCACTTAATTATGTTTCCTGTCTTCTTAAGAAAATATATCAATGAATTAATGAATCATCAAATCAGATATTATTGCCGATCTGTCCATAGTAATATATTTACCCTCGTGACATATCAATAATAAAAGTCGTTTTAAATTTTCTCGTTTACTCAGATGTATAGAATGCGTAGATTTTTGTTCCTCTTACACCTTGTATGTATTTTTTCTAATACAGGGGCATGCCGCAGCAGATATCGAACCCCACGATATTACTCCTAGACTGTTCTATCGCGTATCAGCGAGTTGAGGGCAAACTTACTTCGTTGGAACCTGTATTGATGCAGGTTAGCTAAAACCTTAATATTTGTATTTTTTGCCTTGTTGATATTGTAAACTTTGCAAAAGTTTTCAATATGAAGTACAATCGATCTTGTAATGTTCGTTTACCACTTTTTACAACAATTTCCAGTAAATTGAAATTTCACAAAGGATGAAAATATGTAACTGTCACATGGACAGTTAGACCTTGTCATTTTATGAGGTGCAAGTGTCATTCAAGTTTAGGTTGGTAAAGTAATTATGAAGTCGACTATACAAAGCTATGAAATTACCGTTTGGAACAGAAAAGGTTAAAGTCTTGTCAAACCTTTGTTCTATGTTGTAATAGAACATGACATGTTTTGACAAGAGTAGACAGGAAGAAAAAAATTAAAACATCTGACAATTTTTGTCGATGACCTATGGATTTTATAATTATTTAAATCATAAAGTTTAGCGAGCTATCGTGCAGTACCATCACAACTATGTATTTCTAGAATTATAATCATTAACATCATTAATATAACTCTTTAACTAAGACTATTCTATGAAATTATGACATTTAAGTTGAGGTCAATTTTAATTCAGAGAGTTGTATTAATGATTCTAATGATATTAATTCTGTAAATACATATTTGTTACGGTCGCGAATCATACTTCGATACACAGAAATCGTAATACTGACTTGCAAATTGCAAAAATCGGAAGAAAATGAGCATTCGTCGCCGGAATATTGCAGGAGCGCGAGTACCTGGTGCGCTGCGCGGCGCGCATCAGTGCGCTGCGGCCGCGCGTCGTGCTGGTGCGCGGCGCGGCGGCGCGCGGCGTGCAGGACGCGCTGCGGCGCGGCGGCGTGGCGCTGGCGGCGCGCGTGCGGCCGCGGGCGCTGGCGCGCGCCGCCCGCGCCACGCGCGCCGACGCGCTCGCCTCCATCGACGCGCGCGTCGGCATGCCGCGCCTCGGCACCTGCGCCAACTTCTACGTCAAGAATTGTGAGTGACCGAGGAGGTACTCTACTCCCGATTGAACTCATTTAGCTTTCATTAAATTCATTCATATCGAGAGTCGATATCTAATAGAGATGTATCGACTAATCGAAAAAGCCGACTATCCGGTCATATTTTTGTAGTCAGCTAATAGTTAGCAAAAGCGCCGACCGGTCGACTTAGACTTTATTCAAAATAAGGTGATTGAAGAGAAATCGTAACCTTTTTCAGAATCAACCATACAGTTTGTAATATAATCTACATATTATAGAACCTCTTCTTTAAGAAGTCAATAATTGAATTCAAATCAAGAAAAAAGAAGCTGAACCAGGGACAATATTATACTCAAAGCATTTATTTTAGTTAAACCATTTACAGGCACTTTCGAACTGTCAACAAATCGGTCAGTCAGAAATATAAAGCTACTTACCCATTCCAAAGCGTAGTAGGTACCTAAGGAGAAGAACGGGCAAGAAACTCCACGGACTCTGTACGGTTCGTACACTTGCAGAGTTGTTGTTGTTTAGGTTGAAACGCGTAGAGAAAAGATCACTTAGTTCCCGTTAGGTTTATTACGTATAAGTAGTGTTTACAAGTAATACTGTTAACGATTCCTTTCTCTAATGTTAGTCACCGCGTAGCAGTAATCGCACTCGCCGATTTATTGTGATGTATGTATATTTATAGTAATAAAATGACGCACGTGAGGTGCAAGCCACAGCGTCAGCAAAACATGTACAGTGTAAGACTGTACACACTCTTTTAAATAAAAAAATTGATACAAAATATTAATTACATCATTCATGTTGAAATTATGCATGTGAGAACAATGTAGAAAGACGTGCACGTTTGTAAAAGCGTCCGTAATAAAATAAAAAAAAGAACCATTCAAAAATTTTAAATAAATTAACGTAAGCCATAGCAGCTAAGAGATGACCAGTCCCAACTGACGGCGCCCGTTCATGAACATGACGCATGGATCAGCACCATTCAGCTATTTTGAAGGGAGCTAAACGATCCAACACACGCGCCACCATCAGCGAGACATCTGAGTGAGCATGACATACTCACAGCCGCCAGGGCACATTCAAGTCAATAAAAGACATATTACCCGGTAAATGGTAGCTCTTTAGTACATAGTACCTGTGCTATGCAATCATATAATACAAAGATGGTCTTACAATCTTCAGCAGCTCCAATAGTAATTTCAAAATGTTAATCAATTAGTTGTGGTTGTGGAGCAGGACCAGCAATGAGCCAAGCATTTTTGAAGCAACCACCAAGCATTTTTAGATGTGATCCCCCAACTTATAATATGCCTGCCTACATAGTGTGCGTTTAATACAAGATTTGAATTTCGTCTCATTCAGTTGAAGTAATTTTATTGTAACATTTTAAACAGTACCCCATGAAAGATGAGTCTACTTTAGCCAGTCTGAAACCTGTTTGAACTAATAGGTCCCTATTTCTTGTACTATAATTATGTCTATCGGCTCTTTTACTAAAAAGATGTAATTTATTTCTTACGTACATAATGTTTTCATAGATATATTGACAAGGTACCGTCATGATGTTAATATCCTTAAACAGTTCCCTTAGAGAGTCGCGCCTGCGGAGATCTGATCGCTCTTTTCTGCAGAATAAAAATAGACTCGATGTCTGCAGCCCGCCCCCATAGTAGAATACCGTAAGATGTGAATACTATGAAAATAACTGAAATAGATTAGCCTCGCGGTATTCTACATCAGTAAATTGACGGATTTTTCTGACAGTATATACTGCTGAACTTAGCCGTCCTGCAAGAGATGTTAAATGAGGACCGTTATACGAGAGGATTGTAATACGAGAATAATTTCAAAATGTAAAAGCTCTTTTTTGCTTTTACTGCATTTGAATGTCAAAGAAAACATTTTAGAAATATCAACGTTAACACAAATTATTCTATTTATACAGATTCCAGCAAAACACTTATGGTACTTGAAGGATGTGCTGAACCAAACCTAGCATGCTGCATATTGCTACGTGGCGCATCCCTACAAGAGCTAGTCAAAGTGAAAAAAGTCGTCAAATTCATGCTGTTAGCGTGTTACAACTGGAAACTAGAAAAAGCATTTCTAGGAGACATCGAAGCGATCCTCCCTGAACCTGGCATGACGTTCGACGATGATCTTAATGAAAACGACGTAACGAAAAATGAAGTTGTTAAAAATGATATTACAAATAATGATACTCAAAGTAATGAAGGTGTAAAAGATATTCCGAAACGTAAAGATTCCTTGAACGAGGAGTCGAAAAAGAGCAATGAAACCGATAGCAATGAATCTTCGAGATCTGACAATATATTTACAAACTCGAGCGTTAAAGATTCTGCGAAAAGTGATGATAAAAATGCTATTTCCAAAAACACAAATAGTATTGAAGAAAAGAATAATGAAGTTAATCATACGAAGTCGTTTGAAGAAGATCCCTTGCAGAGTACAAAACCGTTTATGCGTAAAACAGACAGTGATAAAACGCTGAGTTGTGGTGTTCCGATCAGAGACTTTAGCGATCCATTGCGCGCTACGTTGTCTGTTGATGACGATGTTTTCTTACCGAAAGAGGAAGCTAAGCTGAAGGCAGATCCGCATACCGATCGGTAAGTCGTTTATAGAAATTAATTTTAAAAATCTAATCTAAGACTGAAATAGAATTGTAAAATAAAATCAACAGTTTTTGAAATAGTGATATGGTCGCAACAATCAGAGAATGAGGACAGCGTAGGACTTGTTGGTGTTGCGATTTTTTGAGATTAGAAATGCTGATGTCCGCAGTGGTCTTATTCTTTGATTTTCATTCAATCGCCAGGATGCACTCCACTACATATCGTTTTCGATCTATGGATAAGATCGAACGATATACCAAGCCGTGTGTGTGAACATTGACAAATGTTTTAGCTTGAAGAGATGATTATTGGTAAATTGAAACACACACACGGTTCCATATAATATCTGAAACTATAGATAGTAACGATATTCAGTGTGCTTCCAGGGACAAATATCTTAACTCCAAAAATGCTACTATTTCCTTTTGTAGGTGGTCAACAGACGACGTGGTGCTGTCCATGTCGCCGAACATGATCATCCCGGCGCCCTACCTCGAGACCGAGGCGGGGCGGCGCTGCGCGCTGCGGGAACAGTTCCCCGCGCCCCTCCTCACCGCGCCCCCCCCGGCCCCGCACACGCCCCGCGCGCCCCGCCACTCCGCGCGCGCCGACCTCGCGCACCGCGAGCTCAAGGTACCACACACAGTTAGTTCACGCGCCCCTCCTCACCGCGCCCCCCCCGGCCCCGCACACGCCCCGCGCGCCCCGCCACTCCGCGCGCGCCGACCTCGCGCACCGCGAGCTCAAGGTACCACACACAGTTAGTTCACGCGCCCCTCCTCACCGCGCCCCCCCCGGCCCCGCACACGCCCCGCGCGCCCCGCCACTCCGCGCGCGCCGACCTCGCGCACCGCGAGCTCAAGGTACCACACACAGTTAGTTCACGCGCCCCTCCTCACCGCGCCCCCCCCGGCCCCGCACACGCCCCGCGCGCCCCGCCACTCCGCGCGCGCCGACCTCGCGCACCGCGAGCTCAAGGTACCACACACAGTTAGTTCACGCGCCCCTCCTCACCGCGCCCCCCCCGGCCCCGCACACGCCCCGCGCGCCCCGCCACTCCGCGCGCGCCGACCTCGCGCACCGCGAGCTCAAGGTACCACACACAGTTAGTTCACGCGCCCCTCCTCACCGCGCCCCCCCCGGCCCCGCACACGCCCCGCGCGCCCCGCCACTCCGCGCGCGCCGACCTCGCGCACCGCGAGCTCAAGGTACCACACACAGTTAGTTCACGCGCCCCTCCTCACCGCGCCCCCCCCGGCCCCGCACACGCCCCGCGCGCCCCGCCACTCCGCGCGCGCCGACCTCGCGCACCGCGAGCTCAAGGTACCACACACAGTTAGTTCACGCGCCCCTCCTCACCGCGCCCCCCCCGGCCCCGCACACGCCCCGCGCGCCCCGCCACTCCGCGCGCGCCGACCTCGCGCACCGCGAGCTCAAGGTACCACACACAGTTAGTTCACGCGCCCCTCCTCACCGCGCCCCCCCCGGCCCCGCACACGCCCCGCGCGCCCCGCCACTCCGCGTGCGCCGACCTCGCGCACCGCGAGCTCAAGGTACCACACACAGTTAGTTCACGCGCCCCTCCTCACCGCGCCCCCCCCGGCCCCGCACACGCCCCGCGCGCCCCGCCACTCCGCGCGCGCCGACCTCGCGCACCGCGAGCTCAAGGTACCACACACAGTTAGTTCACGCGCCCCTCCTCACCGCGCCCCCCCCGGCCCCGCACACGCCCCGCGCGCCCCGCCACTCCGCGCGCGCCGACCTCGCGCACCGCGAGCTCAAGGTACCACACACAGTTAGTTCACGCGCCCCTCCTCACCGCGCCCCCCCCGGCCCCGCACACGCCCCGCGCGCCCCGCCACTCCGCGCGCGCCGACCTCGCGCACCGCGAGCTCAAGGTACCACACACAGTTAGTTCACGCGCCCCTCCTCACCGCGCCCCCCCCGGCCCCGCACACGCCCCGCGCGCCCCGCCACTCCGCGCGCGCCGACCTCGCGCACCGCGAGCTCAAGGTACCACACACAGTTAGTTCACGCGCCCCTCCTCACCGCGCCCCCCCCGGCCCCGCACACGCCCCGCGCGCCCCGCCACTCCGCGCGCGCCGACCTCGCGCACCGCGAGCTCAAGGTACCACACACAGTTAGTTCACGCGCCCCTCCTCACCGCGCCCCCCCCGGCCCCGCACACGCCCCGCGCGCCCCGCCACTCCGCGCGCGCCGACCTCGCGCACCGCGAGCTCAAGGTACCACACACAGTTAGTTCACGCGCCCCTCCTCACCGCGCCCCCCCCGGCCCCGCACACGCCCCGCGCGCCTCGCCCACACAGTTCACGCGCCCCCATCGTTTCCGCACACGCTCCGCCCCCGCACACGCCCCAGAAGCTACGCGTTCCGCGCGGCTATTTGTTGTACGATAATTTTTCATCGGGCACGATCATTTTCGGATATTCATACGATAATTCACTTGAACTCGTCTGGCAACCTACACTTTTGAGGTACACCTAACCGTGACTATTTGAGTAAATAAACTATACACGTAACAGGATTTACTGTTTACAGTGACTGATATTGCATTGTGTTTCCTTTAAAACTTATGTAACACTTTACTCTCTAAGGAGCTTCACGAATTCGCAAAGATGGCTATATCAGCGCCGGCCGACGACCCGGCACTTAGAGCGGCGCTCGCGCACTACAGAGCCACCGGCGGCCGGCTCGTTAACGACAAACATAAACGTAAGTTACTGTGTATTAGGTAGGACATTCACGATCGGCGTAAAAGTATTAGTAAGTCATTGCAATGTAACTTTTATCGCGGTAAGGTAAGGTATAAAATAGAATGATTGCCGAGAGTTTTATGAAACAAGAAAATCATTTTAATTTATACACTATTACAATGATATAAGAGTTATATTGCAATAACCTACTAATGGTTTTACGTCATAAAAATATAATCGTGAATGTGCTATAAATATTTTTTTAATAAATAATTGATTAATAAAGACCCGAGGAGATGAGGAGGAAATAAGGTTCTTTATTTTATATTTGAAATATAATATATATTTCAAATATAAAATAAAGAACCTTATTTGGCTTAAAATCTCGATTTGGAAAATTTCATGACGGGTCTTATGACAAAAAAAAATTACAAGTTATATGCATGACAGTAACTTTATAATTTTCACAAAAACTGTGTTAGACTGTGTATCGTTCTTATTACAAAAACTGTGTTAGACTGTATATCGTTCTTATTTCAAAAAGTGGCTCGATGGTTAAAAACTTTAAAGTATGTCTAAAGAAAAACATAAGTAAAAGTAATAAGACCGTTGGAGTTCTCCTGAAGTTCACATAGCTGTTTCGTTCACTTTATGTTAAGTTATATTTTTTTATTAAAACTCAACTATTCTTAAATCAATCATTATATGCTACTCAACAGCACGATAAAATTGTTTTTTAAACAAATTTAAACTACCTCTTTTTTGCCAAAAATGAAGAAAAGAAAGAAAATACGTTTATTTGCGGTTTTACATGACGCAAAGAAAGAATACAAACACAAAGATCCTTCAATCCTTCATATTTGATACTGGAAAGTTCAATGACCGTACTAACATAAGTTTCGATTTACATAACGAGCCGATTTCAGCTCAATGTCCGATGTACAAGCCATCCGTCGTGAAGAAGCCGAAAGAACCCGAAGTGGACCCGAACGAGAAGCCGAATGACAACGAACCGCTCGACCCACTGGCGCCTGAGAACCATCAACAGCTGAGTCTGTTGCTGTACAGCTTTAGCAACAAGTCTGCTAATGTACCGGACTTCTGCGTCAACCCGTGGTAAGTATTTATTTATTGGAAAGTTCCTTATCGCACGTAATTCTGTCTGCATACTTGAACTTCGTTTCAACTGGCTGTCCCGCGACACCTCTCGACTGTTTTTAGGGTTACGGAACACTATTACTAAGCCTCCCCGTCTGTCTGTCAGTGGACTTTATATCATGAGCCATTTCTATTGTTTATAAAAATAAAGTAAAAAATTAAAGGGGTAATAATTGGTACGGATCCATTTGTGCTTGCACTTAGCTGGTTTTACTAGTACTTTGCATTCGCAGTAGTAGCCCGGTTAGACTGCCCCGTTGGTCTCGTGGTTGCAAGCGCGACTGCTGAGCGTGGGGTCCTGGGTTCGATTCCCGGGTCGGGCAAAGTGTTATTGGGTTTTCCATTAGGAATTTCTTAGTAACAGCCCGGAGTTTGGAAGTTGGCGGTGTGATACCCCCGTGCCTCGGTGCACACGTGTCGCCGTTGGTCCTGCGCCTGAGCTCTCTCCGGTCGTGTCGGATCGCCGTCCCATCGGACTATGAGAGTGAGGGAAGAGAGAGTGCACCTGTGTCTGCGCACACACTTGTGCACTATAATATCTCTCGCGCCGAAGGCTAGTCTCCGTTGAGATTGGCCGTCGTGGCCGAAATACGGTCTGGAGGACTACAGTAGCCTGGAGTGTGGGTTTATGCATGTTGGACCAAAAACCTGGGGGAATGAGGTTGTACTTTACACGTCTGCCTACCCCTTTGTGAGAAATACAGGCGTGATGTTGTTAAAAAACATGTTTTTTTATTTCGTTATCCAGGATAGTGACAATGGAAATGTACGGCCGCCACGACATATCTTTGGGCGCGTTTCTGGAAAAGTATTGCTTCAACGGAGACTACAAGTGTACTTCGCCGAACTGTAACGTGCCCATGAACCAGCACGTGCGGAGGTACGTACTTACTATCCGACCAACTCAGTTATTCCATATTCAAATGCTTGTTGCTAAATGTTATTATCGAATGATTATATATATATCGATGTTATATAGAAATATCAACTTTATGCTGGCGTAAATTAAGTTAATTTCAGAATGAAAAAGTCGAAAGAATGATTGAAAATATAGCGCAAATTAAACTTTATGTTTGGTTCTTAAAGTTGCAAACGCATTATAGACAGCTGTCAGTCGTGACGTCCTCCAAAAACAGCAGCCTTTCGCGTAACACCTTTTATTTCGACAATTCCACCAAGTGGTATAGAACAAAAGTTCGTTAAACTGTATCGCGATATCTTAGATTGATACCTATCACGTCTGTGAAGATAACAAAAAATAAACTGTTTTTATCAGATATTTCAAGAAACTACACAAAAAAGGGTCGTCTCCAAAAAATAATGTCATCAATTTTTTTTATCGTGTTTAGTTATCGATTCAGTTTAAAGAACTTTTATTATATCATCACCTCTGGTATTACCCATATTCAAACAAAACAAACGTCTGCGGAGTTTTGCTAACTAATTTAATTTGACCCTTTTTTTATTCAAATTCAGGTTCGTGCACGGAGACGTGTGCATCACGATAACGTGCAACACTATCGGACACAGCAACGTCGACAAAGTTAAGGAGGAACAGAGCAAACAGGTAAAAACGCGCTTTCTGAAGGCTACAAAATTAGCTAACAGACTAATAATTATATATTTTTTATTTCATCAAAAGCTTTTAACAATATCCTTATGACTAAAGGCATAAAAAGCATTATAATATCTCCCGCGTCGATGGCTAGTACAGTTGTATTTGTTTCTACTACGAGTACAGTAGTAATGTAAGCTCGGCTCGCACGTGCAGGTGATGTTCTGGTCGCGCTGCGAGGCGTGCGGCGCGAGCGGCGCGGCGCGGCGCGTGTCGCGCGCGGCGCTGTGCGTGTCGCTGGCCACGTACGTGCGCGCGCGCATCGCCGCGCCGCGCTACGTGCGCGCGCACACGTGCCCGCACGCGCTGCACGCGCACGCGCACGCCTTCGTGCACCAGCTCACCACCGCTTGCTTCAGGTAACGTGTTGTTGCGCCACTTCTTCTTCTCAGCTAAAGCACTAGGAAGTAGTGAAGGGCGGGCCTTTTTGGGGACTGCCTTATGTAATTTTGACGTCCCATAAGTGCTCATACTCAGACTTATTTGAATAAATGACTTTTGATTTTGGTGTTTTTAATTATTTCTGTATACACAAGTAATTAAGTGATTGATTTTGTAATGTTCTTGAACAAGAATCAAAATAACAGCTTTACACGCAAATTGTAAGAGATTGAATAAAACTTATCCGCAATACTCCTTCATCAATAGTAATAGGTAAAAGTTTATTTTAAAAGAGTGTCCATGGAGTTTTTGCCCGTTCTTCTCCATACGAGTACTGCTACGTTACCTACTACCTTTTAGAATGGGCAACTAGCTTCATCTTTCCGTCTGATCGACTCCTTGACAATTCAAAACTGTCTGTAAATGGTTTAATGGAAATAAATGCTTTAAGTTCGAGTTAGTAATAGACAAAAATACAAATACGACTCGATCTAATTTAGCGTAGTAACATAATGATAATTAATAACTAACAATATTGTACCTACTTCTAACTTCAAACATACCGTTCTGACACTCGTTCCAAGGAACCTTTATTTGTATGCAACCAGTGACTAAGTGTATTCTGTTTTTGAGAAAGAAATGTCTTAAACCATAGTACAAAAGCCTCAATCCCACAGGTACAGCAAGATAACGCCCTACGAGATCCAGTTGCCTCCCGACATGATATCTATAAAGTACGACACCAAACAAATGCGGGACACGCTCATCTCGCAGCTCAACGAACTGGTACAAAAAGGTATGGTCCCTATAACTAAACCATTGATTTGGCTATATTTAAATCTTAAATTCATTTCAACCTAAGCCGCTGGGTCTAGAAGCATGTTTTTTTTTCTTCAGGAACGATGTTTGCAAACTCATAAATGGATCAAATACAGGATGAAAGTTTGAAAGTTGCCGATGGGAAATCCCATCGGGTTGTCCTAGAAAATTTTCAAGTTTTAAGAACACAAACTCAATTTTATACACGGCAAAGTTCAAATTCCCTTGCAACCCTTGGTAAGACTGGTTGTCAGACTTTCCGGATTCTGAGAACCCGTAACAACTGTCCAAGATCTACGAATGATAGCCGGGACTAACGGCTTAACGTACTTTCCGAGGCACGGTGGGGTCTCGGTATTTCGTCGGTATTTGTCACACGTTCGCACTTCGACAAAGTTAGACTAACCATCGATCGTCCCTGTTATTATTTAGCCATGACTTAGATCTTTCGACATCATCACCATTCTCCTGCCCTCATCCCAATTCATTCCTGGTCGGCGCAACTTGTCTCTTACTTCCATACTTCTCCATTAGTCGTCATCTCGGTAGTCACCCCCTTTCTAGCCATATCATCTTTCACACAGTCCATCCATCGTTTCTTTGGTCTTCCCCTTCTCGTATAGCCATCCACAATCATACTCAAAACTTTCCTCACGACATTTCCCTCATTCCTCCGCATCACATGCCTTACCATGACAACCGATTTCCACACAACTTTTCAATCACCGGGACCACTTTTAGACTACCTCTTATACAACGTGTAACGTTAAATGCGCAAAACCTGAAAATAGTTTGATCAGAATAACGAGCAGAATCAATTGAACCACTTTTTAATATAGGCCACATTTTTCAAAAAATCTTCATTAAAAACGTTGCCGTGTCTATTTATTAATAGGTCAAGCCATCACATGCGCAAACCCGCCAAAATAGGTAAACAAACACAAATTGTTGTCGACCAATTAAAATATTCTCATACGCGGGATAATAATAGCTTTTATTTCAATGCAAATACGAATCTTCCATACAGTACCATGAATAAGACAAGAGCGTCGTCGCAGACGCAAGAAACGATCAGAGTTGCCAGTAAAACTAAAACAGCACATAAAACCTTTACAGTTTTTTTAATGATTTTTTTCTCTCTCTGAAATAGGTCAATTGAATTAAAAATCAGTTGGGGTGTCTGAGGTTTTGAACGAAAGAAAGAAAGAAATTTTCATTCTCATCTTTTTTTTTTCTTTTTGTGGGAAATTATCAAATAACTTCTCCCGCTCTGGGTGGAGCGGGAGGGCGTGTCAGACTCTTACTGACTAAAACCCACCCGTGTTCCTTCCGTTGCCTGTACGTTACCAGGGGCCACGGTATCCCTTTCGGACTTTCCCGCAACCCCGGCAGGCATCGGTCCTATCGGACCCCTTCACTTGCTGACATCTCTTTGAGGCGCGCGTGGAACACAACGCGCCGTCGACCCGGGCCTGGTCCTTATCGGACGGCGAGCTACCCATTGCTCACCGTCCGCAAGCCCGCACTCTCCATGACGCCATGAGATCCCGCCGGAGCTCTGTCCGCTGTGTGTGTGTGCAAATTATATGACGCCCGTACGTATATAAATGATGTAATAAATATTTCAGGTCACGAGATATTCAGCGGCCTTTCAGACGGCGATGCAGAGAAGGACTACCAAGCCTTCAAACAACACATGGAGCAGATACACCTCGCGCTCACATCGGCTAGTCTGCACGAGAACAACACTACAGCTGGTAACCGAATATACACCTTATGTCTTTTGAAATAGAGATCTAATTGCTTTTGTAGTCAGTCAGCATGTATTTAATCGAACCTCAAATAATTCCATTGAACACTCTAATTTAATGATTGCGCCTCTTTTTTTAAACCTCAAAAAAGAGCCTAAAAATACTAAATAGCCAAGTAACCGAGACCAACTCAGTTCTAAAAAAAAAAATTCTAAATATAAGACGGAAGATATACTAATATCATGCTGATTGTTCTAGCCGTGGTGCGTAGTTTGTGGAGCGTCTCGGATCGTATCATCTCGGGAGAGAAGATGCTGCGAGACGCACAAGACAAGTGGTCCAGTCCACCTGCTAAGACGAAGGCACAGCCAGACAGTGCAGGTAACAAGACACAATTAAATTAACAAATAATAATACCAGACTATTATTACTTTCCCACGGCAGGGCAAAGGCCTCTTCTCATACAGAGAAGGCACGATCATGGATCACCACGCTTGCTCAAGTTGACGATTTCAAACTTATATTAACTATATGTCCAGGTTTCCTCACGCTGTTTTCCTTCATCGATGACAGTCATGTCGAAGATAAACTTAGAAAGTACATAAGAATCGACAAAGTCACAGCGGTCCTTTGAACCCACAACCTAACCACTAACTCAAATGAACAAATACCTACTTTTAATTAAATACGAAGTACAGACTGATCTTATTTTTCACGAACGCCCGTCAATCATTCTAATTTACACCTTATTACAATGTCATAAGAGTTACATAACGCTGAATTGTATTATCTATGTTTAATTGCAGTTGAAGAGAAATCTGATTTGGACGATTCTTCTGGCGATGATGGCAGTAAAGAAAACTCAGGTATTTTTTTTACTTATTACAAACCTTTAGATTTTTATGTATTGGAAAAGACATAGTCATACGTACATAATCCCTTAAACTTTAGTTTCTTAAGAAAGCTGTGAAAAGTCACGCAATAACGGCTGTCCAAATACAGAGCGCTTTTTGATACTTGAATGTCAAATACTGCTGAAAATTAAAGATTTTCATGCCGTTATAATAGTGGAGTAAGTGCAGTAATTTCGTGAAGTTTCTTGCCCATTCTTCTCCATACGAAAACTACCTTTTGGAAGGGCGAATAGTTTTTTTTTTTTTTTGTAGGTTTTGACGTTCAAAAGTGCCTATTTCGTGCCTAATTGAAATAAATTATTTAATTTTGACTTTAAATATGAAGGAACCGTTTGAACTTAGGAAACTAAAGCTTTACAAATTACACAAAACAGCACTTTTAAATTTATCAGTTTTAACACTTTTATCACATCCGATTTACGTGTTCACGATAGAGGTTGTATACCTACATGACAGTGTTTAAAGATTCGACTAAAACTATTTAGAATATGTCACTACATTAGGAATAACAGTAGTTGTGTATTATATTAATTGTGGTGTCAATAAATGTGTTCCATGCAAATAGCGTCTTGATTTCATTAGTTCGTTTTCTTCATTCATAGAATTTCCTACATCGAAAGCTTCTGTATTGTTTCTGTGGTTAGGGTATACAGGCTGACTTATAATTAATTGACAATCCTTCTGTATAAACAACTTTTAGTAAACCAATTCTGAAATGGCGAAAACATCATTTGTTCCAACATTTTTATTGGGAAGTTGATAGTTTTTTTTTCGATATATCAAAGTATTTTAGATTCTATTCATGAGTTTTGTTCACCCATGAAATATTTAAAATTCAATGCGCGTTAGTATTGCAATGGTCTACACAAGTGGACATTGACAGTGGGCATTATTATACGCCGTAACAAAACCAATTTAAGCTGAACCTCGTATTCTATGAAGCTCCGTACTACGCTAGGCCAGCTTAGTCTAAGTGTAACCAATGACGTGCGGCGGTCGACTGTCCGTATCACGCGCGGTTATAAAAAGCAAGAAAGAGTGACAACCCTCGAGTAGAAAGTTCTTAGAAATTCGCACCCTAACCCTTGCGTAACACACTTTTAATCGGAATCCCACGGATTTTTGAAGGAAATTGCTAATCCATTGCTTTATCACATAACATCACGCCTGTATTACCCGAAGGGTTAGGCAGACGTGTACCATCGAAGAAGTTCATATCTATACACCGAAAGGACTATTTCTGCTTGCAGCGCTCGGCCGCTATAGAAAGAAAGAAAATACACTTATTTAGCACAGACTAAAAGGCACACAAGTAAAAAGAAATCAAGTAAAAAGAAAGAATACAAAATAAAAAGTGTAAAGTGCGTTGTAAGATACTAGCAAGAATGTGTGTATAGAACCGGGCGGGAACAGAGGTGGTCATCGTGTTCACGGGATTTTGTTTTCAAAGTGCTTGGATATGAAATTCTTCGATGGTACCTATAGTACCTATTTATAGTACACCCACATTTCGCCCGTTATGTTTAAGTCCCATGTAATAGGGGGCGAGCCTATTGCAATTAACCGGGCATAAATCCAGACTCCGGAAGCTACTGAGAAATTCCAGATATAATAACCCAATAACACTTTGCCCGCCCCAGGAATCGAACCTAAGACCTCACGCTCAGCAGTAGCGCTAGCGATCACTAGACCAACGAGGCAGTCAACCATTGCTTTATATGTTCGAAAAATCCGTCTGCTCGGCAACTTAAAACAGGCAATGAATGTTGTTGAATTGTCAAAATGCACGGCCATTGTAACTGTCTTACGCCAATACTCCGCTGTTCTAAATATGCACCGTCCCACTCGCACGCTTTATGACCACAACCACGAGTCGGCGTTTAGTTTTTTTATTTACGTTTTAGGTACAACATACGTGTTCACCACAGATAATAACAAGGATTCGGAGAAGGAACACGCAGGTACAGCATAATTTACTTTGTGTATGCTTAATATATAAAAAATATACTCAAAAACTCACACTCCAAGCATTTATTTCATTTACAGGCACTTTTAAATTGTCAAATAGTCGGTCGGTTAGTCAGGAAATTGAAGCTAGTTGCCATTCCAAAACGTAGATCTCTATGGAGAAGAACGGGCAAGGAACTTCAAGGACACTCTTTTAAATATAGATTTTACAAAATCCTGGGTATCTTCTTGTTGCTTCTATATGTGAGAACAATATACAAAAAATTATTAAAACAATTCAAAATATAATATTAAAAAAGCCCTGGCAGATAAGAGATGACCAGTCACAACTGACGGCGCCTGTTCACAAACATGTCGCGTGGATCAGAACCATCCAGGTCAACCATTTTGTAGGGAACCAAATGATCCAACATACTCGCCATCATCAGCGAGACGTTTAAGTGAGCATGACATACTCTCAACTGCCATGCTCTTTCAAGTCAACATACAACATAATAACATAAAAAACGGCTCCATGGTACTCACATTTACAAAAAAAATTAAAATGTTTCTAAATTATACAAAACTATCGTTTGCAATGTATTTGAGAGATTAGTAGAATTTTACTACCAAAAAGAAAGAAAATCATTATTATCTGTTTGGAATATTCAACAATTAAAACTTGGTTAAATAAAAAATAAACATGAAGTTCGTAATGTCAGAAAAATAAGAAAACGGGAAGCAACTCTTCCAAATATATATATTTTTAACTAGTGAGCCCAAGTGGCTGTGAAGCAAGACCAGCATTAAGCCAAGCATTTTTATCTACGATATAATCAACCAACTTATAATATGCTTGTCTACATAGTGTGCGTTTTATGCATGTTTTAAATTTCTTCTCATTCAGTTGAAGAATATCGAGTGGTATTTTATTATAACATTTTACACAGTACTTCATAAAAGAAGTATGTACTTTAGACAATCTGAATATATATACATATTATAATTATATACCCATAAAGACGAATGGAAAACCTCCTCCTTTTTTGAAGTCGGTTAAAAATGAGATATATTTTTAATTTACCTAGTTTAAATATAAAAATATTTATTTTTGTTGGTGGCCCTTTTGTGCCTCCCTCGAATTAATAATTCTACTTTGACATAAAATTACACACTTTGTAACATATTGAAGTAAAACAGTCAGCCATAAAGTAGGTAATATGTTAACAGTGTTCAGTTACAGGAGAGATTTTTTTAATGAAAACATTCTAATTGTTACTTGTTTTGTAACTAAATAGTCTTAAAAATAATAATAAAACTTGCATGGTTCAAGGTTTAAAAAAGGGGCTGTTTAACAAGAGGTTGGACCTCTTGTAAAATTGAGGTTAGGTTCGTTTGAACATTTTAAACACTTTTATTTTACGTCATTTTATTTTTTTTATTTTTGTAACATTCTGATCTTTAAGTAACAAAAAATCCGAAGTCCCTTTGTTTTTGTGACACGTATATTTTTTTTGCAAATGACTAATAATATCTACTCAAAATCTGTCCGAAGATTCAGGATTCCGATATTTTACAAAAAAAAAAAAAAACATTTAATACATTACTGGTGCTGATTCTCTTGTCACAAATGCCTCTAAACTAGACTAAAAGTCACCAAAATTTAGTTTATTCCTGTCAAAAGACGATTTCCCATTCTGAAATAGACTAAAGTGACACAACTTAACTATATTTTAATTTGACAGCACTAAGATGGCACTGAGTTATTAATTAAGTGAAAATGGAAATTTTGGATTTGACGTTTTTCACCTAAAATTTTGATTGTCTAAATAAATCTGACTATTTTTAATCGCTGTTTAAAAAGGTGTGGAATAAAATAAGTTGTCATAGACTAACATTCACACCAATATCACGACCCCCTTTATAAAACCCATAAACCCCTAAAACTAAACATATAGGTAATAATTTTTCATATTTTCCATACAAAAAGTGAATAATTCCATATAAAACACGCCAAGTCTGCGCGCCTCCGGCTCTAAAAAAAATTCACGGGGTAGGGCAAACAAGCACCACGTGGAGTCGCGATTGTCAAATTCGATTTTAGTTGTGTCAAAATTATTTTTAAATTTGGAGACTTATTTTTGCAGAATAGGTTTAAGATTCTCATAGCTCAAGGAATTTTATTGATATTTTAGTTCGGTCTACAAGAGAATCGGCACCACTGTAACGGAATAGACCTTCATAATAAAATCGTTTAATTCAATAGGCACGGAAGAGGATGAAGAAAAGGGTGATAAGAAGACAGTTCGCCAGATATTATCACAACTGCTGTCTAACAACCAGCCAGCCAACCAGGTAAATGCAACTTTTGAATCGCGAACTTTATACAACGTGTAAATTGAAATAAAAATGGGAATAATTCAAAAATATTCAAGTCTTTTATTCAAACTAGGCTGAGAATCAGCACTTTTCGAACGTCAAAATTACATAAGACAGTCCCCCGGCACGCCCACCCTTCACCACTTCCTAGTGCTTTAGCTGGGAAGAAGAAGTGGCGCAACAAACTCCCCAGCAGCACAGCTGTCTGTTCAGTTAATAAATAGGTAAAGGGAATCGTTTGTCTTGGTATGGGGTATGTGATGAAGAGAGATGGGACACCTGTAACCAAATCTTTTCTTTGGTTATGCTCTATGCCCAAAGTAAAGATGGACGAATTGTGTGAGAGATGGTAATTAGAAAGAAGAAGGATTGAATGATAAAGTGACAGCTGAGAGTGAGAATGAAAGAAGAAAACGTGTTGCGTCGACCCCAAGTAGCAAGGGCAGGAAGAAGAAATTAAAATAACCCGAAAAAGGGTCATTAAACCCACCACTTTTACTATGCCTTAGTAGCTCAGCAAATTGTATACAGCTTGAAATATCTTATTTAGCTAACATTCTTTTAAAAGTTTAACCAAATCAATACAGGCTTTTTTTTTCAATTGATTTGCAAAACTTCACAGGCGTGACGTCGCTATCTTATACTTAAAAAACCCTCTTCAGTCCAATGTCCAAACAATGTTTGTACCAATACTTGAAAAACTTTTACAGAACACAGTACTAATGAATACGGACAATTTTTATAATTGGACCAACTCAGAAATCCGCTGTTTCATACAAAAGTGCAACTAAAGTCGAATTTCACCAATGAAACTAAACGCGATCAGCAGCTCTAGACCGCGTTCAAGAGCGTTGGTGTCAAAATTCCACAGCAGTGAACGAGAATGGGCAGTTTTAGCGCTAAAAGCGATCTTTTAAAGACAACCACAGATACACACAGATATTTTTGTTATATCGAATTGCGTCGGTTTGCAGAGCGGTATCATCCTGTGCGGTGGAGTGGTGCCGGTTGTGGTGCTGGCTGGCGAGCTCGGCTCCGTCATCGCCGCCACGCTCGCGTCCGTCACCTACCGCCGCACGCGCACCAACATGCGACACAGGTATGTGCCACATGCACCTCACACAACAAACACTCCGTCATCGCCGCCACGCTCGCGTCCGTCACCTACCGCCGCACGCGCACCAACATTCGACACAGGTATGTGCCACACGCACCTCACACAACAAACACTCCGTCATCGCCGCCACGCTCGCGTCCGTCACCTACCGCCGCACGCGCACCAACATGCGACACAGGTATGTGCCACACGCACCTCACACAACAAACACTCCGTCATCGCCGCCACGCTCGCGTCCGTCACCTACCGCCGCACGCGCACCAACATGCGACACAGGTATGTGCCACACGCACCTCACACAACAAACACTCCGTCATCGCCGCCACGCTCGCGTCCGTCACCTACCGCCGCACGCGCACCAACATGCGACACAGGTATGTGCCACACGCACCTCACACAACAAACACTCCGTCATCGCCGCCACGCTCGCGTCCGTCACCTACCGCCGCACGCGCACCAACATGCGACACAGGTATGTGCCACACGCACCTCACACAACAAACACTCCGTCATCGCCGCCACGCTCGCGTCCGTCACCTACCGCCGCACGCGCACCAACATGCGACACAGGTATGTGCCACACGCACCTCACACAACAAACACTCCGTCATCGCCGCCACGCTCGCGTCCGTCACCTACCGCCGCACGCGCACCAACATGCGACACAGGTATGTGCCACACGCACCTCACACAACAAACACTCCGTCATCGCCGCCACGCTCGCGTCCGTCACCTACCGCCGCACGCGCACCAACATGCGACACAGGTATGTGCCACACGCACCTCACACAACAAACACTCCGTCATCGCCGCCACGCTCGCGTCCGTCACCTACCGCCGCACGCGCACCAACATGCGACACAGGTATGTGCCACACGCACCTCACACAACAAACACTCCGTCATCGCCGCCACGCTCGCGTCCGTCACCTACCGCCGCACGCGCACCAACATGCGACACAGGTATGTGCCACACGCACCTCACACAACAAACACTCCGTCATCGCCGCCACGCTCGCGTCCGTCACCTACCGCCGCACGCGCACCAACATGCGACACAGGTATGTGCCACACGCACCTCACACAACAAACACTCCGTCATCGCCGCCACGCTCGCGTCCGTCACCTACCGCCGCACGCGCACCAACATGCGACACAGGTATGTGCCACACGCACCTCACACAACAAACACTCCGTCATCGCCGCCACGCTCGCGTCCGTCACCTACCGCCGCACGCGCACCAACATGCGACACAGGTATGTGCCACACGCACCTCACACAACAAACACTCCGTCATCGCCGCCACGCTCGCGTCCGTCATGTAAAGATGGTCACCCATCCACGGATCAACCCCGGCAAGCGTAGCTTAACCTGATGGATCGACCCGTGCGGCTGTTGCGACTTAGTCACAAGTTCCTCTTTAGTAAATAACATGTTAGGATATTATTAATTGAACTTTTTTAGTTATCTTGTTTAACGACGGGGTGGTCGATGTTTTTGCACCAAGTGTAGATTTCCAGAGGCAGCGATGACCACGTACCTCACCGTGAACTTAGGTAAAGTGAGCTGTCAATAGTTTCAATCCTTAGCATCATGTGGAATGACAGTTCACTTCACCTAAGTTCTCACGGTGAGATGTTCAGGTGAGCTGTCGGCTTGTTTGCTATTCAGTAAAATGAAAACAGTTTATTAATACAATTTTATTATCCTTTCTCTAGCACCCAATCGGAGCAGGAAGAAAATGAGAACACGAACTCAACGGGAAAGGACAAGATCGATGGGGACAAGTCCAAACTAACCAAGTCCAATGACCACGTGGAAGTACTGCTCAAGGTATGTTTGTATGCTCGTATCAGCACAAAGTATGTAACAATATCGTATACCGTTGAAAATATTAGTCACTCTAAACCGATAAGCCCCCCGATTCCCATACGGTCAAGCCCCGGTATTCCCTAATAGGGAATCGCGTTTCACGCGGCTTTAAACTCTCTTTCTACCATGAAATAAGGGCTAATCTGGTTTGTGGGCATTTTTACTCTATGGCCTGACGGATATTCTCGTCAGATAAATCATTCACAACCAAAAATATGCACTAGGCAACATTAAAAAAAATATATTTGAAAATGACATTTTTCAAACTTCAAAACTCCGTGACTGCGTCAAGTGCGTTGGACGTTTATTAACAAAAAAAGTGTTTTTTCACTATTTATCTAAGGTAAGTGGCTATATTTTCATTTATAAGTAGTTATTACACCGTTGTAGATAATATTTTGACGAAATAGCATCATAAAATCATATTTATGAACAAAGTAATTCTACGCGGAAAAACCGTGGACGCGTAATTATTTTATGATGAATTTTGACTGATTTTGTGTGTAATCGACAGCAAATGGATGAATATTTATTTAGAAGTAGATAATACATCGTTTTAGATAATATTATCACGAAATACCATCATAAAATCTTATTTTCGAACAAAGAACTGTTACGACAAAAACCGGTATCAAAGTCGTAAAATTTTTGAAAATGTTATGATTTTGTGTTACGATTTTTGACATAAAAATCATAACAAAAACGCTGTCGTCAGATAACTTATCTATTCATAATGTAACTTTCAAAATATCGTGTAAATTATTATAGTAGTTTTATCAGAAATAGACAAAACACAGGAACAAACACTATTCAAGCCCGCTATCTGATAACATTGTTCTGTTATAAATACAATTCTCGTAACACGAGTATAGTTTACACTTCATAAAATGCTCCATTCATTCACGAAACCAAAACAGTTTACATTACGTGCCTAGAGCCCATAGAAACAGCAGGAGAGCGTTTTTTGTTATCAGGGTCATAAATACGTCACGCCGTCGGAATGCGGCCGGGACACAAGTGTTTTTGACGTCATCGCGGCGGGGGGCTTTAGCGGTAAAATCAACTTAATTTCAACTCTTATAAAGTTGATGTTTTTTTTATTTTTTTTCGCTTTTGGCAACTGAGCGGATGTCGACTATTCTGCCAGTGTCATGTAGTGACGGCAGCACAGCAAAATGAGCCGTCGAACTTTGCACTTCGTGGTAGTTGTTAGTAGTTATTGGTATAATTAGCTGAAAGGACGAGACAAGTTTTGTTAGTAATGACATTTTTTTTTTTTTTGTTAGTTATTAGTTTACATATTTACAGTTATAGTTATTATTTATCACACACCAGACTACATTTTTATATCATTGTCATTTAAACATTTTGCTAGGACTTGAATCAGTTTAGGGGAAAAGTTAGTCAAGAGAGAATGGAAGTTAGTAGGAAGGGTAATTTTAATTTTAGGAAGCTTAAGGTACAAATCGAAAGACTGTGAATTTGAAGGACATGAAAAAAAGATATGGTCCAGAGTACCCTCATCAAGTCCGCATTCGCACAGGGAACTGTCACGAACACGAATCTTATGAAGGAATACTGGACTGCAGCAGTGACCGAGTCTCAGCCTACACAAGGATGAAACAGTTCTTTTAGATAATTTAGTGCATTTAAAAAACCAAGGTTTTCGTTGGATGTCGGGTTGTATACTGGCGTAGTACGCCCCCTTCAGCTTCGAAGTTACCTGCCACCCTGCTGACCATGAGTTATGCATTTTAAGTTTGGTGTCAGTACGTAAGTCGTAACTATGGACGACATAATGTTTTTGGTCAACAGGGTTGGATGTTGCGGAACCCAAGCTATTAAAGATAATATAAAAAAAATAGAGTTAATACAAACCTTAGACTAAACTACAGACACAAAGAATAGTCTCGATTGTAGTTTACACATTAACTAAAATCGAGAAAATTCGTAACACAAACAAAAGCACTTGTAGCCTTCACCACTACCCACGAAGCAAAAAACAAGTTATATTTGTTTGCTCTCCAAATAATTGAAAAATATTTTACAATATTTTTTTTTTAAATATTTACGTTTCTGATTTTCATGACTGTCACATGACGATATCTTGACACGATAACTACGTTTTAATCAAAAAGTTAACCAAAATGTTATAACTTAACTTCAATTACCCCTACCCTGTACCATTGCATGCATCCATAAGCTCAATGTCTTGCGTGCGTTACATTGCGCGCTGACGTAAACAGCGATTTTTCACCTAAAAAATAAGAGGCGTTTCTCAGCAATATTTTTTGCTACTTAATTTGATGTGCAGAATGCGTAGATAACGGCTAAAGCTGGAAAAATGGTTCTTTTTTACACCTTGTACATATATAATATAGTGAAACTCTGTACTAAATTGTACACTGACTGGACAGGTCCACTCAATCTGTGTGGTTCTTTCCTCAAAATACAATTTCAGACACCAATCTACATGGTCTTCAAATGATCTGACCAAGATTATGTCTGGACTTTAAAAGAGACTGACCTCTGAGTTTATTTCGACCTTTCTTCTCACAGTTGTCAGATAGAAATCGCCTACCTCATTTAGTTTTTAAAATATGATTGACTTGTAAAAAGTCTTTGTACAAACCCATTTCCAAAAATAAAATCATTCGTTAAAACTGTTAGTTACTTACCCATCACTAGTCTATAAAGGTACAGACACAGCCAGCACATCAACCTACTACAATCTGTCAAATTTCTTTAATAGATTTTCAACTTTATCACTAAAGCATAAGCTTCAAAGTTGATTGGGAAAATTTAACTGTTTCGGGTAGGTTGACCTCCTGGCGTCTGTACATTGCATACATCTGTTTGGCATTAATGTTGAAATGGACCTTTTTGGCGCAGCCGTGAGACACATACTGTTGTAGTTTAAACATTTCTCTCTTTTTTAATTTGAATTTTGTGTTTTCGATCTGTAGCCAAATAACTTATCCTTTCTCTGTACGGTGGCCAGGACGGGCTCGTGTGCCGCGTGTACTACGCGTCGCAGTTCCAGCGCCTGCGCCACCTGCTGCTGTGTCCGCTGAGCGGCGCCGGCGCCGACGTGGACAAGTGCGGCTGCTACGACGAGAAGGACCGGACCGATAGTATGCACTTCGTATACCACATTGCATCCTTACGGCAATGATTTTCATCATCATTCTCTTGCCCTTATACAATTTTTTTTGTGGTCGGTGCAACATGTCTTTTTCTTCCATACTTCTCTATTTGTCGTTATCTCGGTAAATGACTAGAAAGGGGTGACGGCAAAAATTTAAAAAGTGACCTTTTCGCCTGTTCTTATGTACATATTCCAATTTTATCGTGCACTGAATGAAGTTTTTTTTTTAAGTTATGGCGCACGGAGATTCTGCTACGTATAAGTATGTGGATAGAGTAGAGTAAATTGAACAAACAAAAAATGTCCAAGGATATGGAGTCCTAAAATGTCACGTCGTCGAGGTATGTGGATAGAGTAGAGTAAATTGAACAAACAAAAAATGTCCAAGGATATGGTGTCCTAAAATGTCACGTCTTCGAGGTATTCGGGGGTTAAGATAGTTCATACTGTTTACATTAACTAAGTTTTTTCTGTTTATTTTTGTGGGCCTATATTCGTTCGTTAAGTTTTAACCCATTTAGGTACCGATAACAGTTTTAAAAATAATCTTGACATCCGTGCTCAAAGGGGTCGGACCACGGATCTTTGAGCACGGATGTCCGGTTCATTACCCTGCGCGCGCGCCGCAGGCCTGTGCGAGCTGGAGGAGGGCTTCATCCGCTCGCTGGCGCACTGCGTGCCGTGGGCGGCGCGCGGCGGGAAGTCCGGCTCCACTTTCTGCAAAACTAAAGGTACATTATTGATCCGTTTCACTTTCCCAACACATTTTAACAATGTCAAGTGAGGGAAATTAAAGGCTAAGCAAAAAAAATATATATATATATTTCACATGAATCTACATGGCCATCAAAAAAAAAAAGGGAAGAGGTACACTTGTACCAGGCAAAGCAAGTAAATTGACACCCTAGTTTGTAGTCAATTTACTTAACTATTAATTTATTAATTTCCCTTTTTTTTTTGGGTGGGAAATTATCAAATAACTTCTCCCGCTCTGGGTGGAGCGGGGGAGCGTGTCAGACTCTTACTGACTAAAACTCACCCGTGTTCCTTCCGTTGCCTGTACTTGCCGGGGGCCACGGTATCCCCTTCAGATTTTCTCGCGACCCCGGCAGGCATCGCCACCAGTTCTGACAATTAATTTCCCTGGCTTTCAAAGTCAACAATTATTATGTTTACAGGGCCTTTTTTAATTATCAAAATCTATATGTTACCAATATCCATCACATCTGTGAAATTTCGCCAGTTAAATAAAAAACTTATAATTGCAAACTAAGCATAATCTAAAAGTGAATTTGTCTTAAAGTATCGCTGAATTAAAGCGAAATGTTATACTTATAATTAATTTGTGTAGAGCAAACGGGCTCCAGTATTTACAAACTCTTAAGAGGGAACAGGGCGTGCGATTCTCCATACAAATGTATTCTCCTTTTTTCTTCCTGAATAATGCCTCTAACTAAAGCAATCATTATTTTTTTCATAAAATCAAAGTCTGCTGTAGTCAGTCCCTGTTATTTCCTTTTTTTCAGCAACTTATCGGTAAAGGAAATATGACATTACAAAAATGCCCCATTTTTACCGCCGTGATTAGAGGAGTACCAGACAAATTCGAAAAGTTTTTAACATAAATGAAAATGATAGGAACCAAGACGTACTCTTTCTTAAAATTTTAATGTAAAAAATAATTGAATCGGTTCAGTTTTCGAGGAGAAAAAAGGGGAATACGAAACGTCGATTTCGTAATGTTTTTGTTTAATATAATTGGTCTGAGCTGTAGCTATCCCTATCGCACTCTACGGGGGCAGACTTGAGGTAAGAAGACGGCAATAGTTTCTTCAAATACCTATTTTTCAAATTCCTCGCAGCCCCTGTTCCCTCTTAAAGGAAAACACAATATTTCTTCAAAAAACTTTAATAAAATGTTAGTCGCCTAGTGGTAACGACCCCTTCTAACGAGTTGTAGGTGATGGTTTCGAAAATTTCAGTACTTTGTGTAATTTATTTTATCCCCACTGTTTTCAAAACGGTAAAGAAGGAACATAGTAAGGAAACCGGCATGTCCTACAATCAAAAATTGGTTGACATCCGCCAACCCGCACTGGCCCCGCGTGCTGGATTATAGCCCACTCCCTCTCACAGGAAGTGGGAACATGTTAGAACTGTGGGAACATTTTAGAATGATGCTTTTGCTAATAAAATTTACAATTTATGAACAGATGACAGATACGTGTTGAAAGAGATGACGAAGCCTGAATGGCAGCAGTTTTTGGACTTCGCTCCGCACTACTTCGGATACGTCACGAACTGCAAACAGAACAAACTACCCAGCTTGTTGGGTAAGTCCATTTATCATTTCATCATCATTTGGCAGCCTTGTTGTAAATTCGTGGCTAACTACATTACATACTTTTACATCCTTGAAGGAAAAAAACATCGCGAAGAAAGGACTTATCTTAAATTTGAAGTGTCTGTTTGTACTGTCAAAATAACATCTTTTTTATTACTAAATGCAAATGCGAGAAAGTATACACGGTACATATAACAAAAAAACGTAGCTTTAAACGGCTAGACCGATTTTGCCGGGACTTTCACGGGCAGATAGCTGATGTTATAAAGAGCTATCTCTCAGTACTTTTATTTTAGAAAAAGAATTTGGGTCCACACGGATGAAGTCGTGACCAATGCCATCGTGACCTTCTCTGTGTGAGACGAGGCCTTCACCCTCCAGTGGGTCAATAATTCATTCTCACACGAGTTGACCAAAATTAAATCAATTTTCAACGCCGACGCAACCAATAGCGTTCGCACATACAGTACAACTTTTTTTGTTGATGTCCCTCGGCAAACTTCGTGTTTCGGCAGTTATCAGTTGCCCTTTGCACTTGGTGCAGACCAGACGCTCTCAATCAACTTAGAAGTAATTTATTTAAAAAACTGGGAGGAAAGCTGTTTGTATTCGGAAATGCGATGATTCCCGAGGGATATTACGAAAATAGTTGCAGAACAAAGATTTCCTTATTGTACCTAGGACTAGGCTCAAAAAAATTTGTAATTCATTTAAGTGCCAAAGTATACGTTTTTACAATAAACTCCCAAGCCATGTTAAAGAACTGAGCGAAAACTAATTTTCAACGGCGACGCAATCAGTCACTCGCACGGCACTGCAGGTCGCGTCGCCGCCGTTGACAACTAGTTTTCGACACGTTGCGTCGTGTGCGAACCGCAATAGAAATGTATGTGCTAACACGATTGGTTGCGTCGGCGTTGAAAACTGGTTTTATTTTGATCACCTCGTGTGAGAATGGCCGTATAGGCTGGTATGATGATATCCGACGTGTGGCGCAGCGCGTATCCTGGGCGTGTACAGCGTGGGCGGCGCGGGCAACGGCGTGCTGGTCATGGAGAACGTGTGGTACGCGTGCGCCGCCCGCGCCACGCGCTTCGACCTCAAGGGCTCGTCGCGCCACCGCCTCACGCCCGACACCACGCCGCTCGCCGTGCTCATGGACGAGAACTTGCTCAATTGTATGTACAAACATCCTACATAATTATGTTCCTCACCTTTTAGGGCTATTTTTATCCGCTCGTTGCACGATAGAGTCTGCTTTGCCAACTCAGCATTATATATTTCGTCGTAATGTCAATACCGCGGAATGACATTTATTTTTATTTTAACTGACTTTAAAAAAGGAGGAGGTTCTATGTTCGTCTGTCGGTTTTTTTTTTTAATTTTGGTCATCGATATTTTCATCAATTGTGAATCGATATCGAAAATTCTTTTTCATTTGAAATAAATGCTTTGAGTTTGAGGCCAATAAATGTGTTTTCTTTCGTCCAGTGCGCTGGGAGAGCCCGCTGTACGTGCAGTCGCACACGGCGAGCGTGCTGTTCGCGGCCGTGGAGCGCGACACTAACTTCCTGACGTCACACACCGTCATGGACTACTCGTTGTTGCTGGGCGTCGAAGACAACACGCTTGTGCTGGGCATTATTGGTAAGATCAACAAATCAGCAAAACAAACAAAACAGAAAGAGCTTAATCTTCTTAAACTGTCTTGAGCAACGAGCAAAAAAGGAGGAGTTACTCAATTTGGACGTTTTTTTATTTTTTAATGTATGTTATAACTCCGTTAGATATAGACGGATTTGCTAAATTCTTTTTTCTATGAAAGGGTATGCTCTCGAGGTGGTCCCGTATAAATTATTAAAACGGCATGGTTGGCGCAGTGGTTAAGCGATTAACTGCTGCACTGCGTGTCGCGGGTTCGATTCCCGCACGGAACAAATATTTGTATGACCTACAAGTAGTTATTCCGGGTCTGGCTGTTTGTGTATGTGAGTTTAAATGTTTGTAAACGCACCCACGATACAGGAGAAATTCCTAGTGTGGGGCAACGTTTTTTTTAAAAAAAAAAAAAAATTGTATTAACTTAGGTTGGATAGTTTTTGAGTTAGCTTCAATAATACGTATTCTTCCCACAGTCTATATGGATGATGTTATAAGTTCCTGTCACTGTTATTTACATAGAAGGTAGTGGTATTGGAATTTGTGTGGGGAATGTACCACAACTAAAAAGTGAAAAATAAAAACTTACAACCAAATTTAAAAAAAAATACTAGAAAGTGAAAAAAAAAACTTTATTTCGGAAGTCGGTGGTAAGAAACGAAAATTCTAAACCAAAGACACCTACTTCCAAAATAAAGTTATTTTTCACTTTCTAGAGTTTTTGGGAAAACGATTGTTTTTTTTTTTGTAAGAATGGTTTTATTTGTTTTATCATTTTTGGACATCGATACCCATCACGGTACGTCTGGCAAGTTTCGCTAGCTAACTTAATCTGACCCTGTATATTAACTGTCAACGAGAGATGGATTTTGAGCTAAATTGAGGGGGCTTCTACCCACAATCCATCTCTCGTTTCTTTTTGTACAATACGGCCGATATAACATGGGAGGTCTGAACATAGGCTTTGCGAACTTTCGCGCATGTTATCTCACTCACACTCGCCTCATGACACCATTTGGTTCCTAAAAAATGTTACTGCGCTGTCTTCTGCGCGAAGTTCGGAACTGCCAAGTACCAGCCGTATTGTATGTGTTATAATATTTCAATAAAAATCCCAACTATCAACAGATTACATCCGCACGTTCACTTGGGACAAGAAACTGGAACACCTTGTGAAGAAGAACCTCGGGTCGGGTCAGCCCACAGTGGTGTCTCCAGAACAGTACAAGTCCCGGTTCTGTAGCGCGACTAAGAAGTACTTCCTGCAGTGTCCCGCGCACTGGGACCATCTGTACAACACTATACATGGGTAACATCACGCCCGTACTTCCCGAAGGGCTAGGCAGAGGTGATACACTCACAATTTTCCACTTATGTGCAAAACGGGCGAAGCTATCAAAACACAAATCCAGACTCCAGGCTACTACTGAGAAATTCCCAATGGAAGCTCAATAAAGCTGCCAGATCTGGGAATCGAACCCAGGACAATAACAGGGTCAGGGGGACTCGTAAACAGCGTCATATTTAAAAGCGATCATCGCGAGCATATGTCACTTTTTTTGTCGATGAACATGAACGCGTCGTCGCGCCTGTGGCGGCATCTACATCGCCACATACGAATTACGCATCACACTGATGTTACGCTAAATACTGCATCGCGCAAGCAGAGTTTACCACACGATCAGCATATATATAACTTCGCAACATCAATCATTGAGCAGTTGCCCACCAGACATGACACCGGTCGGAGGATCCACCCTTTTCTATAGTAGATGAGAAAACTTTACACCCTGTTACCTCTACGTCTTTCATACGTGAGCCTTTTCCGGAACAAAAAGTGACATATATGCGACTTTACGACTTGATCGCTTTTAAATAGGCCGCGGGTACCACGCGACAAAAGTTTCGCTTATATACGAAGTATGGCGTATTCTTTTCTATGACGTTCCGACGAAACGCACTATTTCGAAATGTGTTTCGATTTAAGCATTGTTTAAAACTCGCGGGAGGGAGAATATTTTATATTCACAGCTCGTTAACATCAGTTAATTTAGGAGCCTGCCCACCCGATATATTTTGTAAAAATCTTACCCTGCAAACTTAGGCGAACTTGTGCCATATTATGAAGTATTAATGCCATCATTATTCCACTGCGAAAAAAGGATGGTACTAGCGGCCTTGTATAGCTCCGTCTCTCACTCACGTTGGAATAATGGTGGCATTAATACGTCATAATACGGCCTATGAGCTTGAAATGAGCTGTCAATAGTATAAATCCGCATCAGGTCGAATGACGGCTCACTTCAAGGTCACTTTACCAAAGTCATTGTGAGTTTTCTACAGAATAGACCGGTAGATGCGGCGTTATAGGTCCACGCGCAGATAGCCACTCGTAGCAGAGTACCAGCCAAAGCATGTCCTGCCGCCCACGCACGTGACATTACGCGCGTTTGATACGAACTTGCTCTTATTTGTGTTTTTCTTTGCGTCATGTTTACCGCAAATAAACGTATTTTCTTTCTACTTCTTTCATACGATTGCAGTTGCGTGTAAAGCGTCCTGTCCGGACAAACACTAAGCCCTCGTGCTCACGGGCGATTTTTTATCGTGGACTGGATTTTCGACTCTTAGTGTTAAGCTGAGCATTGAGAATCCAACAGTGCATCTCAGTGCGTCAAAGATACACTGTTGGATTTTGAACCCTCAGCGTTAAGCAATGCGTCGAAAATCCAAATCGTCTCACGAGTTCTAACTTAACTCCAATCTCAAACTTTCGAGCTAATTATGGTATTTTGAACTTAATTCTAAGGAACGTTAAGTTCTTAATACAGAAACTGTTCTTGTCTAGTCCCAAGTCTACTTAAATTGTCAACGTTGTATTAAGAACAGACATTAGTCGGAATAAAGTTCAAAATAAGAAAAACTGGCTGGAAGGTTTAATTAAGTCGGGACCTATAAAACACAGTTTTATAATGAGACAGTAGCCCATGTCCTAGCCGAAAGCGACGATCGTCACCTTTCGTATATAAATATGATGACGTACTTGCGCGATCATATCAAGTTAAGTTTGTACGTCATAATTCATTTAAGCGATCGCGTGACGCTCTCTTTCGGTTAGGACACGGGATACAGCTTTTTAAAGCAACATGTATTGTATTTTACTTTCTGTGTTCAATTCGAGACACTGGTTGCGTGAAATCATCACGCTTTTGTAGTACGGTACATGCCCAGTCTTACCAAAACTGTGTCAAGTTAGCATCAATTCTTCTTCCTCGTTTAGCTGGGGATCGCAACCACATACGACGCGTGTATATTTGCGAAAACCCCAAAAATGGGGTTTCCCCTTGTTGCCACTTACGTTTACTCAATTCATAGCCGACAAAAATTAATAAAGTGGCATAAGCGCTTTAGAGATTCTAAAGTCATTTTGAAAAAATCATTTGCCAATTAAACTTACATAACCGGTGTCTCGAATTAGTGTAAGACTAAGAGTTCTCTTTGGAGACTCGAGCCTGATAAAAATCTTCAGAGCACAAGTTCTTTTGAATTTGAAGTCTTTTATAGGAAGATTCGAATATTGTCATCTGAGTCCTCTGACTGAATCAGTGAGTGCAAAAAAACTGAATTTACAGAATATGTGATCAATGTGATCATATACATAATTTTGACCCGATTTTAAAATTGTATTCCTTAAATGTTGATAACATAATACACCAACTTTAAAGCTCATGTTCAGTTTAAAGAACTCGTGACTCGTGAGACTATTAGTATTGAAAATCTACTTAAGTCGCGAAATGAAGACTAAAAGACTCTACAACACTGTCTCTAAATATAAATTCACTTCAGATATTATTAACTTTTACTTTGTTCTTGATCTGATTTCTTCTTAATGTTAATATGCAACTAAAGTGCAAACTCACAATCAAAGATATTATTTAGCAAAATTTTACTGTAAGCCTATGCTTATTATTTAGGAAATTAAGGAAATATTTAATGTTATTTTATACACCGCACATTCCTACTGTTGAAGATTTATAATAAATTAGGTTTGATTGAAAGTTTATTGTTTTATTGAATTCCTTCGTACATACTACATCACTTTCTAACAGGCTTATACACTGACGAGGAATATATAAAAAAAAAGAAATATCTCCTAAACCACACAAGTTAGCTACATGAAGTAAAACAATTTTATAGATGTTTTTTATGCGCTATTAAATACATTTGAATGTTGCTTTTTACTTCAAGAAGCTATTTTGCGTGGTAAGTATCGGAAATATTTCATGATAGTTAGTGGCTTTTTTATATTGCTTGTCAGTGTATTTGCTAAACCCACGGTTCAAACTCAAACTCAAAGCATTTATTTCAATTAAACCATTTACAGGCACTTTTGAATTGTCAAAGAGTCGGTCAGTTAGTCAGAAAGTTGAAGCTAGTTGCCCATTCCAAAACGTAGATCTCTATGGAGAAGAACGGGCAAGGGTTGCCTAGTAGAGCGGTGGCCAACGCATAACGTCTGCAATTTACCAGCGGATGACATCACTGAAACCTTATTTACGAAAGTAAGTTCGAATTCATCTCAATTTGATGTCGGGGCTCAGAATAGTCTGCAGACGACTTCTGTTCCTGGCGGGTTGTTGTGCTCGGTAGAGCAGCGTCGTGCTGCGATCTGTCGAGACTCAGCCCTACGCCAGGTGATTCGTCCGAGGACTATGATCGATCAGTGTTCTCTTAGTTTTTAACACCGTATAGCCGTAAACCGCTGCCATTATTTTCATGACAACGCTCTTAGAAGCGACCGTAAAAAAGATTTTCAAACGCAAGTCAAGTGATTTGACTGGTTGTCGTTATTGCAGTCAGCCAATCATAGCACGAAGTTAACATGTTTGACAGTCTCTTGGCTATTGTGTTGACAACCTATCAGAAACAGGTTGTTTCCAGCATACTGTACGCACAACAATTTTCTAGGCTATGACGCCCGTTATATAAAAAAGGAGCCGCGTAAAATACATTGTGTTCGGGCCCTTAAATGTAAATGGTCCATATCCATGAGGAATGGGGTAAAAAACTGAAAGTTCGTCATAGTTGGCAATACTGTTGTTAGTCCAGAAACCGCACACATTTTTGGACTAGTGATAGTAGCGACATCTGAAGTGAGTAAGTGGTAGTTTTTTCTCCATTATAGAAGTATCAAATTAGTGCAGACCACCGCACGTCAATGGAATAGCAATAAAGACTGTATTTGTAATTCAAGAACCTTCCAACCAGCACTGGGCCCGCGTGGTAGATTACAGCCCGCAGTGGGAACATTATAGGCTGATTGTGCTATGCTTATGCTTGTAATTCAAGTGTCGCTGACGTGCTGTTGACGGTACAAAAGGTTACGGCAAAGTAAGGAAAAAAAAGTAAAACAACATTTTAAAATAATGAATCACAGTTTAATGTACAATAACATTTGTCGAACAAGCACAAATTAGTTTTTAATTATTTAGAGAGTACCGGACTTTACACGAAACACATATCTATAATTAAGATATTGAAGTCATTTGCAGATGGCAGGAAGAACATTCATACTGATATCAAGCAACGTCTGTGCAGTAAGTAAATGAATACAGCCTCAATGGCACACAAAAATATATGTATTTGTTCGTATTTACAATTTTAGCGAAGGTTCCGTTAACATACCTCTAATCAATGATATTACAAGTAATAAAAAAAAGGTCGGTAGGTTGTACACGCTCCTCAAGTGGCACGCCAAAACATGGCAAATTATTAGCCTAGTTACGTATCGCCTTGTCCCTTTCTCTCTCCCGATAATTATTTTACGACATGCCGTCCTACTTCCACGTGTTATCAAATTATGACATTGTGCCGTTTTTGAATATCGAATGCTGGTTACGTGACCTGAGCCATTCCGAGAAAAATTGTACCGTTACTAAGCTGGACAAAATGGACAATTTTAAAATGCCACTAGTATTTCACGACACTAAACGGACGTGACGAACTCCCGCTTTACTAACAACAATGACGACAAAACCAATATTCTTTGTTCTTTTAGAGGGAATCATTATTTCATTACATACGCAGATATATAAAGTATGATTCGCAAATGAAAGAATGTTTTAAGAACTTCCCAGTATCACGGTATAACTGTGACTATAGTGGACTTCTTATTTGACTACCTGTAGTTCGTACGCCTTTCGTCACCGACTACCGCATCACGGTTACCCGATGGGTAAAAAGAAATGGCTGAATTCTACCATAATAATGTTACCATGAAAATAAAATAACTTGTTTTGGTAGTGTTGTACTATTGTAAGCAAATAAAGCAGTAGTGACTAAAGTGGAATGTCCACCTTGGTGCTAATTTGATTATCATTATTTTAAGAATTTCATTGTAATACAATAAGATTTGTTTATAAAATTTATGTTATAATTAAAGAAAAAAACAGTATTCTTTAAAACCTCACAAAAAACGCTGAGGTGTGTCTTAAAAACCATGAACATCGGTTAGTTAAAGTTAGCGACAGGAGGTGTGACACGCTAAAATTGCCTGTTTTGCTTCTTATTTTTAATTTTTAATCAGATATATTAGCCAAAATTGACTCGGTTATTCTTTTTTTTTAAAGCATAAGAACTAAACAGTACATTAAAACAACTGCATTCAACACATAGAGAATAAGAATGTCTTGTAAATTGTTTATAAATGTTTGTGACAGTACTTTTTCCTTAGATACAATTTTTCTCGGAATGGCTCACCTACATATTTACCTCTTTTTACTTATAATATCATTGCCTCTAATAATAATATTAATCAAGTAAGTATTCGATTCAGAATACATTATTTATTCACAGCAAAATAATGCATTTGGGACTAATATTTTTTTCACATAAAAAAAATAATAATTAATTAACATATTTTTTTATTTTTTTTAAACCAATATTGCGACGTAATGTTCAAAATATATAATATTATTTTTAATGATCCTGCTTAACTAAAATGATTGCATAGGTTTGACTAATCTGGGAATATCAAGCAGTTACGCTCATATACAAGATGTGATACTTGTTTTGGACAAATCTTGTAAATTACTTGTCAAAAACATTTATCATATTGAAGTTGTTTCAGACATGTATTTTTAACTATTTTGTTCACCTTTTTGACAAGTTTTCTACAAGTTTAGTATACATCTTGTTTTTGGTGTAGATAAATGAACAACGAAAACACTTGACACAACTTATAGAATACATATTTTATACATTGTTCTATACGCGGAGTTACATAGATAAACTTTTATACTACTGTGGTCTTGAACGTCAAATTCAATAAAAAAAACGAAAATAAATATAAGTAGCTATCATTCCCAGAATTGCAAAAAAAAAATATTTGTATATTTTCATACTTTAGTATTCGAGTAGTTCACACGAGCACACTAAAAATAAGCCTTATCACAATTTGCGATGTTGGAACCGAGATTCGCACACTCAGTGGTGATCAGCGTATTTTCAGCTATTCTCTCAAAGCTTTCTGCTTCGATACTGAATTAATCGGAAATCAGTTTAGGTACACTCACCGGTTGTTAAAATGGCACATCGTATATTAGATCCATAAACGTATACAAAAAGACGATATTCGTGAACGGGCGCCGCCAGTTGGGTCTGGTCATTCCTTAGCTGCCACGGCTTATATTAATAATTTTATTTTTGAATTGTTTCTTTTTGTTTTTACTCTTAGACGCTTTTAACGTGCATGTCTTTCTACATCGTTCTCACATATAATTATAAATTCAACCAATATAATGTAACAATATCATTTAAAAGAGTGTCCATGGAGTTTCTTGCCCGGTCTTCTCCATAGGAACCTACTACGCTTTGGAGTAAGCTTCATATTTCTGACTGATCGGCTCCTTGACAATTCAAAAGTGCCTGTAAATGGTTTAATTGAAATAAATGCTTTGAGCTAGTTTTCTAGAGATCGATGTGACATATTAACGCCCGGTGCTGTAAGTAAACAGTTTGCATGCGGCCCTCAGAGAGGGAAACGTATTATAACACATACAGGCAGCGATATGAGTCGCTAAACATTTCGGAGTAAAGATTTATTTAATATATTTCAGAGAACTTTTAGTTTTTTAAATATTCTCCTAATATTCAATGCTTTAGAAGCAAGTTTCATTTTTTTTAATCTTCTAAAACATGGGAAACTGTTACCGACTTTGTCGCTGACTGTACATGTCGCTGAGCGACCAACGAATATTTATTAACAGTCCGTAGAAAATGATGTCAGATAAACCCGATGCGCTTATAACCACTATAGTATGAATTTGTCCTTTTGTTCCACCAATACGTATGTGCACATAATAGCTCTGGCCAAACTGAGGCCAATCCCGCGCGGGATGCGGGACGAAATTCGCTCGTGCCGATTATGAAAACTAATACGACCAAACTGGCGCGCATAATCGCGAAACTTCGTAACCATTCAAACAATCGACTCACATTCGCGGGTTATTCCGTATATCCACCCTAACGTGGATACTCGGAATGGCCGAGAATTCACCCTATTTTGTTGCGGGAAAGTCCGAAAGGGATACCGTGGCCCCTGGCAATGTACAGGCAACGGAAGGAACACGGGTGGGTTTTAGTCAGTAAGAGTCTGACACGCCCTCCCGCTCCACCCAGAGCGGGAGAAGTTATTTGATAATTTCCCACCCAAAAAAAAAAAAAAAAAAAAAAAAGCCTAATTGGATAAATGGAATTTTTAGGCTTAGGGTGGATTGTCGGACATACGTTTCTGAGTATCCACCTTAGGGTGGATTTTTTTTGAGTGGATAAACGGAATCACGACCCACATTCGCCTGTGTGGCCAGAGCTGAAGTCCTAACAAAAACGACCATCTTAGAATACATCAGACCTCTTTAATCATAATTTACTAACTCCCAGTTACTGAAAGGCTAGTCAAGTTCTGTAAAAAATCACGTAAGATTTTGTAATTTACTAAAAATAATAAATAAACCCATAAGAAAGTCCATGAGATTTCACCACAAATAAAATTGAATAAACTTTTAGAAACCGGCACCGTAATTCGCACTCCTAATGACAATCGCTATCGTTTCGGCAGTTCATTCGTTGTTTGATCTACACTCTAGTTTCGTAACACTTTTAGTGACAATCAGAGGGTTTTGAAGGAAATTCCTAATCCTTCAGTTCAACAACAAAAAACTGCCAAGAATAAAAGGCATGGGTTTCTCAACTATCCCACTGGTTTTCACGAACACGGATTACAAAACACACGGCGCAATGGATATAAAATGAAAGCGATTGACATACGAAGTGTGTTACACATACGCTGCGAGTATCAGTTAATTTAGATTTATATCACCATCACATCCACATTCAAAATAGTCTTATGGCGCCACGAGCAGACTGAAGAAATCTACCTTTATGATTTACAATTACACGAGGTGACACCTAAATAATTATATGCTTAAATAAAATTGGATTCTAACACTCGGCTCAGCGCCGAAAGTGCCTAATGTTAGTGAACACGGGACCCCCAACTTGCGAATTTCTAAATAAATCGCATTTGGTAAGAATGGAAGCTGACCTAGGAAAAGTAGGATACTCACGATATTGTCGTTAAACTATTTAAATCTTACCAGTCAAAGAGCATTGCACTGTACGTTGTCTGCAGTATAAATACTACACCGCGCGTTTATTGCCGTATTCAATTACAGCCGTATCAATAATAAGGCGTTGCTGTAAGAAACTTTTTTGCGGACATAAAGGTGCAGTGCAGTTCTCTGATCGACCTTTAATTTTATGAGAAAAAATACTACAAGTACAATACGGCCGATAAATCACGGCCAGTCCGACCTTTGCGCAGAAGGCTGCGCAATAACATTTCTTAGAAACCAAATAGTGACGAGTGTGAGTGAGCGAACATGCGCGAAAGTTCGGAGAGCCTATGTTCAGACCGGCCATAATTCGTCGGCCGTATTGTTCTGAGGCGAGATGTGCTCTAAAATCGATGTGAACAAGTATTCAGTACGAGAATTCTTCGACAACCAGTTACAAAAAATGACTAAATGTAAAACAACTTACAGAAAAAATGGAAGATGTTTAATACTATACACACGTTTTATTTCGATGGTCAATTTATTTAATATTAATTTTGTATCCACGTTATATTCCGACTGGACTTTAAATCCGGCTAGTATATTAATTACCATAGATTTTTTAGATTATATTCCATATTTTAACAAGTTAAAATTCATGAATTATTTTTTTCTTTGGTTTTTAATTCATATTAAATTCACATTTTCATTACTAATCTGCGTTCGCAATTTGTTTGCCAAACATGTAAGCAAACGCGAGTTTTGGGAAAAACAACTGTAATACCTACACATAAGGTTCAGTTTGCGCTACAACTTCATATTATTTTGTATGACTTTTTCAACAATACTAGTCAGTCTAAAATCAATTTTATTTACACTTCCATAAAGTTGATGTTTGTTTGGGTGGAAATAACATTGATTCGAAACAATTATTTAAATAGACCTTATGTAGTTTATTTATTTATTTAGAGGTATAAGTAGTATGTATTAGGTATGTTGAAACTGTTAGTACTCCCCGTCACTTGTCCATAAGGGTTCATTAGAAAACCAGCCTCAGACAGCATTTGTCTGGCATTAATGCTGAAATGAACCTTTTTGGCGCAGCCGTGAGGCACACTTTTATCGCTTTATGATTATTTTCACTTTTTTATTTTTATTTTTGTATTATGTGTTTCACGAACTGTGTCCAAATAAATATTATTCTTTCTTTCTTTCATGAAAGTCAGCCAATCATAGCAGCACGCTTAAAATGACCACAATAGAAACGGGTTTTGTCGATGGAAGAATAGACAAAATGACAGATAAACAATCACCATCTGTCATTTTGTCTATTCTTCCGCCGACAAAACCCGTAGAAAACTTGTTTCTATGGCTGTCATGCTACGCGTGCTGATAATATAAGCATGGAATCCTGGGGCCGTACTATGACGTGTCAAAGTCATGATTGTTCCGTTGTCAAAATGGTTGAGCTGAATGGTGCTGGTCCACGCGTCATGTTCGTGAACGGGCGCCGTCAGTTGAGACTGGTCATCTCGTAACTGCAAAGGCTGTATTTAATCTTATATTTTAAATGTCTCGTTTTCTACCTTTATTTCACGTATAGAAGCAACAAGAATATTGTACCCAGGATTTTGTAATATGTATCTTGATTTAAAAGCGTGTCATTGGACATCTTGCCAGTTCTTCTCCATAGAGATATATGTTTTGGAATGAGCAACTAGACTAGCTTCAACTTTCTGACTGACTGACCAACCAATTGACAATTCAAAAGTGCCTGTAAATTATTTAATTTTAATAAATGCTTTGAGTTTGATTAGCTCACACTGGAACAACGATGGCTTTAACACGTCATTGTACGATACCTAATTACACGACAGCTCAAAAAGGAGTGTAATGTTTTTTCTTTGCCTTTCAGAAAACGGTTGAGTGTTATAAACATCCGCGTATTTAATAGGCGACCAATGTAAGCAAAAAATTGCTCGACACATGAGCGATTTACCTGGGCAATAAATAAGAAGAAAAGAAGCCCAATATAACTTAAATAATTATGTGAAATGTATGCGTGAGTAATGTGTGTGTGTAATGTGTGTGTGTGTATGTCTGTGTATTATTATACACATTTGGTCACTTATTTGTTAATGAAACGCGTAAAAAGTTAAGGCAAAATTAGACCTCGAAAAATGACTACCGGATGTAACTTTATTCAAGGGGGTCAAAGAATAGCCGAGTTATATAGCCTAAGGTTTTATTAATCCAAACGGAATATAACTTGACAATAACACACACGGAGAAAACAAATGGATTACTTTTTTTCTAAAACACATTTAATTTTCGCATTATTTAAGGGCGATCCGTCAATGTAACCTCGCGAAATTCAAAATTTCTTAGGATTTTTGCAATTTACAGCAGTAAGTTATGTTGTACGTTGATCAAAATTTATTTCGCGGCAATTATGATATAATAATTACTAAAAATATAATCATTTAAATCATCAATACAGCTCTCGAAATTATATTTGATGCAAATAAGAATCGTGAAAATATGACTATTCGACAGCTGATTTAGGTACTGAACAGATTTGATTCGACTTTCTAAAACCTGTTATCAGAAAACGGCGTAGCTATGTATATCTATACAAATAAATAAAATTGATGTCTTTGTTTGTAATGTCAAAATAACTTTTTACTAAATGCATATGAAATTATATGTCACCGTATAATTATGAACTTCGTTAGTCTATCGGTATTATTTCCGTTAAATTATAAACTGTCGAAAAATTCTGAACTGTAACGAACCTTTTATAATTTAACGCATTATTTTTCGATAATTTATCTATCTATGGGAAACCGATAAATTCTGAACTGGTATCAAATTTGCGTGCGACGTAACACACCTTGCGCTAATACTAAATAGCCTGCCTAGCTGCGAGCAACTTGGAAGTAGCGCTAGTCGGCCGCTGCCGCGACACGGGACCTTCATCTGCCAGGTGCAGATAGCTGATGTTATAAGGACTAAATTAGGCTTATTTTAGAAAAATAATTACGGTCCTCGCGAGCGAAGCCATGAGCAGCAGCTACAGATAGGACCATCCAGCAAGACGCGCCCCACTCCGCTACGTGTATTTTATCTAAAAATGTATCTATAAATAGAATAACAGAAGGTCGCTTTTCGTGTGCCTTTTTCAACTAAAGCTACAGTTCTTCTAAACTACACAACGGACTTTGATGAGGTTTTCACCATCAACAAGAGTATTTATTCCTGAAGGGTGTATGTGTATAATACATTAATATTTAACTCAGATGAAGCACAGAAATGTCTTAGTTTTCACATGTCGCCACATCAGTAGATCGCACCCGTTTGAGGCAGAGGCGGGTCGCTACAGTCCATGCGCGACTGCTAGTCCCCGCCCGCTATGAGCGGTGAGGCGCGGGAGGTACACGTCGGCGCTGACTCAGTCTGACTATGTATTTATTGTCAACGGCGCCCTCCCCGTGTCCCGCTCACATACCGAGGGCGGTGACTAACAGTCGCGCAGTGTAAGATAATGTAACTGTCTTAGTACTCCGATCACGAATAGTAATTGCGCCATTAAGCTGTGTTTCAATGCCCATTAAAAGGTTTGCTATGGTATTCCATTTGTTTCCTACCGCGCCAGTCCGTAGCTCATCCATGGAGGGGGGAGAAGTGCGGAGAGAAGGGGTGAAGGAGGTTGGAAACAGTTCAGCATCATGTCGGGTCCAGGTTCGTGCTTAGTGTCTTTAGCTGCTCTAGTCCTGACAGGAGTTCTCTGCAATGTGAAAGAAATTGGGTTAAAAAAAGTGTCGGAGTCCCAGTACGATGATCAGAACACGCCAGGCACCATTGAGTTATATATCTAAGATTTGCTCACGAACTTATGAATTTGACCAGCTGCCTATGTATTAATGTTTTATACATAGACTAAAGCACCACCTTACGAGGATCAGATGGTCATAAATGACAGCCTAGTCTAAACTAAATTATTATAAAGAGAACAGATTTGATTTTTTGTATGTTTGTTTGTTACTCTTTCACGCTAAAACGCCTAAACGGATTTGGATGAAATTTGGCACATTTGTAGACCACGACCTGGGTTAGTACATAGGATACTTTTTGTCTATATTCCTACGGGATCGAGACTTATGTGGGTGAAACCGCGGGGCGCACCTAGTTTTTAATAAAATTATTAACTAACAAGACATAAGATACAACAATTGTCAACATTATGTAGGTACCTTTTATGTTCCTATGTCAATGAATATAATTGGTGTTTAGCATTAAATTTTCTTATATACCAAAAGTGAGTACACGGCTTATTAACTATAAATCTATCTATTTATATACCTAAATAAAAATTAAATGCTGTTAGTTGGTGAGCGTATAACTGGAGAACGGCTGGACCGATTTGGGTAATTTTCTTTTGTATGTGTTCGTTATAGTCCGAATAAGGTTTTGAGGGAAAGAAAAAAAATTGGAAACTTCTTCTTCTTCTTAGAAAATTCGAAAAAAAAATACTGAATCTGGTTTTTTCTATGGGATTCTCGTATGACTTTTTGAAATTTGGACAGGATAACGTCTGTCGGGTCAGCGAGTAAATAAATAAAGTCGGCAGTAGTTACCGCAGCGAGCCCTCGGCCACGAGCGCGGCGCGGCGCAGGCCGGCCGCGGCCGCGCCCTGCACGCCGCGCAGGCCGCGCGCCTCCGCCTGCGACGACGACAGCTCCTCCTGACCACACATACGTTTTAATAAGGCATGTATTTCATCGACCCTCAAATAGTTCCTATTGTGGAGTCCTAAAAATACTAAATAGGCAAGAAATTGCAAGCAACTTAGACAGTAAAATTCTTCGGATTGGGAAAGAAAGTGTAATGCAGACCACACACTTTACGATATACTTGCCCAACTTTGGACTTGCACAAGTGTACATAAACGTGTGTAGGATGAATTAGCACAAGTATCCGACCCATTCGATATCACGGCAAACTTGTGCAAGTCTAAACTTGCGCAAGTAACTATAGTAACGCAATTTTGCAATTGGGGGTGTTCGTTTCCTCATAATGTTTTGCTTCACCAATGTCAGTAATGTCTAAAATAAGCTCAGGAAGTAACTTATACAAGGTGTAATTGAAATAAACGAAAACCGTAAAAGGGGTCATTGTACTCATCATTGTGTACTTTTACTATGGGAACAATCCAAAACATTTTAAAAAATCTGCTACTCCATAGATTTTGTCCAGTTATGCAAACATAACAACAACATTTCTTGCCCATTCTTCTCCATGCGAAAACTACCTTTTGGAAGGGGCGACTAGAATCATTTCAATTTTTTTGTAAATTTTTGACATTCAAAAGTGGCTTATAAGGGCCTATTTGAAATAAATGATTTGACTTTGATAAATGTATGGAGAGGCTGATATTTTTTTGCAATTTCATTATTGGTCCCTCAGTAAAAATTGTTTATGAGAAGTATAATGACCCCTTTACAGGTTTTCAATTATTTAAAGTACACCTTGTATACAGAATTGCTGGTTATTGCTCACGATCCCGCGAAATGAGTTGTAGAAACACGTTATGAAGTCCGGGTCGTTAGTCTGTACTAATACATATTAAAGAGGTAACATTTGAGAGTTGGTATGTTGAGGCACAGATTAATAAAGATGGTTCAGTCCGCAAAATCATTTAAATAAAAAACGACTCTTGCTTGTTACGACACAATAAAGTGAAATTCAGGTCGCACAGCGCTAATTACCTTCAGTTATTTTCAACTATAAGTTGCCTCTCTTTCTATCGTGTAACTCTTATATCTTCTGACTACGTAACGCCCACTGAATTGGCGCGACAAGACAAGCCCGCCGCGTATTTGTAACTTCACCAGAATACCCGAGAAATTTGGCGGATTTTTGCATAACTTTTTAATTAGTCGAAATTATTAACTCATATTCTTTTTGTCACCTCTTTAGATCGTGAGCTATCCGAATATAAAAAAAAATAATATTTGATCTTGTTCTTAAGGGGGAGGCGTGAAAACTGATTTGCTGTTACAATGTTTATTAGATACTTAAGATGCGGAATGCGCCTTCTGTACTATTCTGTGGTATAGTCGCCGGCGCGTAACTTGGCAAAAATCGTAGGTGCGCAGAATTCATTTTCGCTTGTTTTTCTTAACATGTTCAAAAATAAATTATGGCAATAACTATAGAATAATGGCATGCAATAAGTGTTTTTTTTTTGTTGTTGCACCAATTGTAACACGCGCAAACCTACTCCCAATACGCCAAAACCTTGCCAAGTTACGTGCGGCGACTTTAGAGGGAAATCGATTTGGAAAAATCGGAAAATTCTTTCAACTAATGGGTAGCTACAGTAATCGAAAATTTCACGCGGACAAAGTCGCGGGTATATAAAAAACTAGCATTACCATTAAGAGTAGCTTTCATGACAAATCGAGAATGGACTTACCTTCAATTTCTTAATTTGAGTCTTCAATCTAGCTATCGTTGATTCAGCCTCCGCCGCTCGAGTCTGTAAACATTTATTTTCGTTTTAAACTTCTAGAAATCTACAGAGTCGGAGGCCCGGAAGTCTGTCAACCTGGGTTGTGGAGTCGCTCCTTTTAAATACCGCTGCATCGGGTTAGCCTGGAAGCCGATCCCAACATAGTTGGGAAAACGCTAGGCAGTTTTTTTTAGAAAGCGCTTCTCCTAAGTATATCTAGGAGATTGTCCACTGCTTAACCAAAAACCTTATAAATAAGCGACTTCACGCTAAGGGCACCTCTCCTGGGGGTTACGACCCTCGGTTAAGGGCGTCGTTGGGGAATGGCAGCAAGGGACAGGCTGGATCGGATCGTGATTATTTAGGGACGTATTTACAGCTACAGACGCAGCGGCGCCAGCTAGGTGATGATACTGATTGTTCTAATAGCTGCCACAAGTGTTGCTTTTAACGTGCACATCTTTTGTCCGTGGCAGCTTTATCTTTCTGACTGACCAACTCCTTGACAATTCAAACAAAAAGTGCCTGTTATTGGTTTAATTGTTTTTTTTTTTTTGTAGTTTGTGTTACTAACCGCGGCATCAGTGAGACTGCTCTCGGCCCTCTCCGTGGCAGCGTCGAGCTGTCCGGTGAAGTCCCGCTCGGTGCGGCGCGCGTCCACGCGGCGCGCGCGCAGCTGTGCCTCGGCGGCGCGCGCGGCCGCGGCCTCGGCGCGGAGCAAGGCGTTGCTGGAGCGAGCCTGCGATAGCTCTTCCTCCACGCGAGAGCGACGAGAGCGCTCCGCGAATAATTCGCATCTGCAGGTGGTAAGATGAAAAAGAAAATCTATAAATAGAGTCATCATTAGTTGTATATATATTATTTTCAGCCGAAGAACGTTCACTGCTGGACGGCCATCTAAGCCGGCCTCCCCCAAAAGTCATCACATCGACCGGTTGTGGTTCTCGCATGCAACGGATTCCTGCGGCCTTCACAAGGTCCACCTTGGAGGCCTTCCAATGCTACACGGTCGCCTCTCCAAAACCATTTGGCCCCATCGGCCATGTGTTCTATTGACATACAGGTGGCCAATACGAAAGACAATCATTAGCAATCATATCACGTGGTTAGGAAATGGCGGTTTCATGACACGAATAACATTGAGCATGGAATAATATTATACCAAACGAACATCCGGATTGAACAGATACATGTACACGTTTCCATTCAGCAGAACATAGGTTACTACCTAGACTCACTGTGTAGGTAATATTGGTTCATCTTATCGCTCACTAAACCGATCAATGTTCTTTAAAGATTTTTAACTAAAAACAAGTTTTATATTTTATAACAAAATTAGGTGGGTAAGTACCTCGTTCCGTTTCATACACAAGTAAACACAGCCTTTCGCGTGCTACAGTTAACAGTGGTTTTTCATATCCACCAACAAAGGTCATGGCCCATAATCCGACCCGGTACAAAAATGTTTTTGTACAAAAACGAAAATGGTGGTAAATAATGCAAGCATAACCCACTTTTCATTATATGTAAAAAGAAAAAAATAATTCGTTGGAGAAATCTTGCAGCAGACCAATAAATATTGGATAATAATTAGCGGTTTCGCCTGTCTGTAAATTATTTTATCCATGGAAACATGTCACTTGGGTAAAAAGTATACTATGTCCGACTCCAAATCAAAAAATATATCTATACACGGCAATTTAATCAAAATCGGTTCAGTGGTTTAGACTTGAAAATGAAACAAACAAATTGCCATTGTTTTGTTAAATAAAAATATCATCACACACAAAGCAAACTCGTTCGGTCAGGTAATATAATATTTTCTCCTCCCTAAAACCACAAGTTATGTTTTCATACTAGGTAGATTACATTTTTTTATTATTATTCTTTCATGATCCCCATGAGCCACAGCAATGCGCCACTTATCATTGAAAAGTATAATCATTTGTCTTTGATTCCCGCCATATTATATTTCTGTACGCCGTGGGTATATTTTTCACACTAAATGGGCCATTACCTTTTCTGAAAATATTTTTGCTCAGTGTTTTAAGTTGTACAAAACCAGCCAAGTGCATGTCGCTAGAACAAACTTAACAACTAAGTTGGTCGATTATTACTCGTTAACTTGTAGAGCCTACTTAGCTGTGATAGTTTTCCTTTAAATTTCGTTATATATACTACTGCTGTGATTTTTTCACATATCCAAAACCAACTATTTAGCTGGCAGGGGGGGGGGGGGGACACGACTCTAACAAAAATTATCACTTTAAAGCTGCTATTTCGCAAACGGATCCCGGAATCCAAAAATGGTTTTCACACACTCAATATTGAACGACCTTTCCAAAGACACTCCATGGGACATACGAGAAAAAAAAACATCCCCACTTTAGGTGTAGTGGAAATACTAGGATTTTATTTAACCACTTCGTCGGCGTGATTAATATACATGTATATTCATTCCAAATTACAGCTTGACAGTCAGGCAGACGGTCATGGCGAAACTATAAGGGTTCCTTCCTAAAGATTAATACATTTCTGTAAGGGTAAGTATTTCAGTTTTCACCGTAGGGGTTTTGTAAGTACATTCAAGTTAAAAGCATGAATTGAGCTTCTAAAATATTTTGATTAAAACAGGTCAATTGTAAGTTAATTATACTGTTACAACAAAATAAGAAATACGTAGTGTGTGCAATGATAATAACAATGTAACTTGTTGTAGAAGCCTACACTTGGGTAGATGCGTAATTTACTCTACGCATCTACCCAAGTGTAGGCTTCTACAACAAGTTACATTGTTATTATCATTGCACACACTACGTATTTCTTATTTTGTTGAGAAGAACCGTTTATGCAAAAAATAAACTATTATAGTTCAATAAATAGTGCTGTATATTGCAAGCGAGCCCTTTATGCAAGCGACATCGCGACAGGTTCATCCAGACGGAAATGGCGGGATGTGCTAGACTTAAGACTGGTCCTTGGCAACACTAGATTTATGTATACATGTCCCGGAATTAACGCACACCACCAAACACCCGAATTAGAATATTATGTTATAATCATAATACATATGTCGTTGCCAGATCATAGAATTGATAATTTCATGAAGTGTCCGATTATTTCATGAAATGGTTGTATTTTATGAAATAGAACGTCGACCGCTGGCCATATCATGATGATCATTGAATACTCAACGTTTGACGATATGAATAGTTACTTACGACTACTTCATGATGTTGCCAAACATTAGTGATCAATCATAAAATAATTATCCACCGGTAGAGGCGTTGATGTCGCTTTGTTTTTGTTGAGCATCATGGCGGCGGCATACAACTAATCAAATAAAGTAGGGTGACTACGCAATAGTCGATGGACTTTTGGATTTCCAAATATGATATTATAGAAAGCGAGCAACTTGGAAGTAACGCTCACTTGGCTCGCGCGCGGTTGTGGCACCCCGATCAAATGGGTTAGGCTAGAACTGTGACCAATAGCGCGCGAGCCGACCAAAGTGAGCGAGCGGTGCCGCGACAGCGGCCTATGAGCGCTACTTCCAAGTTAGTTTGTTTTTTTTTTCTACACCTTAAACCATGGATACCCTACATTAATAATATGGCCGAACGTCGATTGACACATCATTAAAAATTGACGTTTAAACGATATAGTCAATTTTTGCTGGCCATTTCATGAAACAACCATTTCATGAAATGATTGAACACTTCATGAAATGATCAATTCGAAGATCTGGCCACGACACATACACTGAATTTTTACTATTATGTATAAAATAGTGTTTATTTGTTTTAGATAAGCTGATTGTGGGAGAAAATTGTCACATTACAAATCTACGCACTCACACAGTCGCAGACGTTTATAGGACACAGCACACATATCAACTCGGAAAGGTTTTTTTTTTTCACTTATCATTAAGAAAGAACAGGGGCTCCGAGGAATTTGAAAAATAAGTATTTGAAGAAACTATTGCCGTCGTCTTACCTCAATTCTGCCTCCGTAGAGTGCGATATCACAAAAAAAATTGACGAGATCGACGTTTCGTATTCCCCTTTTTTCTCCTCAAAAACAGGGCCGTTTCAATTATTTTTTACATATTTTTTTAAAGAAAGAGTATGTCTAGGTTCCTATCATTTTCTTTTATGTTAAAAACTTTCGAATTTGTCTGGTAGTCTTCTAATCACGGCGCTAAAAATGGGGCTTTTTTGAAATTTTTGGAGGGTCATTTTTTCTTTACCATTATGTTTCTGAAAAAAAGGAAATTACAGGGATGTGTCTACAGCAGACCTTGATATTAGGAAAAAAAATGAATGCTCTAGAGGCATTATTCAGTAAGAAAAAAGGGGAATACATTTGTAAGGAGATTCGCAGGCCCTGCTCCCTCTTAAAAGACAGTAATATAAACCCAAGAAAAGTTTAAAAAGTTAAATTCAACAACCAACTGCAAGTTGCTCAAAAAAAATATTAAACCAACAATTTTCTATTAAAGTTCAAACGTCCGTTGCTGTCGCTGTCTTGATGTGACGACATTTACCACGACACTACTTTGTTTATATCTGTTTTTTAGCCTCAAATCATGTAAATTAAATAATTTTTGTGATTTGCTCATGCAGAAATCGCACTTAAGTACTTACTTTAGTGAGATTTCAAGCACTTAGCAAAGATTAGATTTTAGTTTTTTTCGCCACTTCCGCATTGTCGAAAACAATTTTTTGATTTTGCGTACCGTTCCACCTAAAAAACGCAACATAAAATGAATTGTGAAATAAGTAATGGATAAAAAAATTGGAACGTGTTTCTTGACCCCTACACTATTTAAATTTATATAATGGATACGTTTTGAATTACGTGCATATTTATTAGGCTGACTCCACCAAGCGAGCCGGACGAAAATTAACCAATATTTTAAACGGATCTTCTCCACTCATACATAAGTGATCTTGGTTACTTTTCCTCTGTTCCGCCTCAGTGAAGGGCCAGTCTTACAGGCACATTAGACACTTCAGATTTGTCCCTCAGATGGCAACGCATCTGCGATGCCTCTGGTATTGTGAACGTTGATAGCTGGCGATTACAACTTTCCACTGGGCAGATCCGTCGGCTTGTTTTGCGGCTGGGACACAAGCGCCCTCTTCGTGAGAGGAAGTGGGCCGTTATCTACCACGCGGGCCTATTGCTGGTTAGCGATGTCACGTCTTGGGAGTTTTTGGTTCTAGTTTTCCTTCACCATTTTGAGCAGTGGTGATGAAATCATTTACGCAAAGTGCCTGGGTACCACTCCTCGCTCGCTATTAATGTAAATAAAAGTTATCTTCGAACTTGGCACAAACCTGGTCCGTTCCAGCTCAGCAATGATTTGCTGCATCTGCTCGTCCTGATGCTCGGGCTCCGGCGACGTGCGGCCTGGGTGGACCGGCAAGAAGTCCGGCAGACACATGGACTCCGCTCCTGAAATACATTCCTACTCCATAATATCACGCCATGATAATACAAGTATAAATCAAATCGTTTATCGACATCACGCCTGTATTCCTCGGGGTAGGTTAGAAGGGTATGGCCACGACTTCGGCAGTTAACCAGGCACAAATAGACTCCGGGCTGCTACTGAGAAATACATGACTGAAAACCTAGTAACGCGTAGACCAGCCTGGAAATCGAACCCTACTTATGAGAGATCTGCCGTGATTCAATGATAACTTCATATTTTTATAAAAGAGTGTGGGAACATAGAGTATCTAGTATAATAAAATAATGAAATAAGATAAAAAGATGAAGGCGGCAATAGTATAGTGGTTAAAGCACGGACTGGCAAGGGACGTGAGTTCGAAGCCGGACTTGCTATTGTAGTATGGGCAATGAACTCAGTGATAGAATAGAATATAAATCATATAATCGAAAATTATGAAATCAAATCAAATCGATTTCAATATTTTATTTGATCTATTCATGGTGAGAAACCTATAACATGCAAGATACACATCGTAAAAACTTAATTACAACAATCGGGAAACTGCGGCTACAGGAAATGAGCTGTCAGCTACAACTTATGTTTAACGCAAACAGCTGGTATAAAAACTGTGTAAGAGGAGAGAGAGAGAAGGGATAATTTAAGTTAAATAGTCCGTCTATCCTGCGCGGGAACCACGTCCCTCATTACTGTTCCGTTTCAGAGAGTCCCCTAGTTCAGACGATCCTAATTAATTATTGCATTCTGTACAATATGATCTCAACCACATGTTGTAACAACACATTTTTTTTGTTTAGTCTGTCGAGTATTGAAGCTATTTAATACCAGAAACTACCCATCCATACTAATATTATAAACTAGCTGCGTCCCGCGGTTTTACAAGTCTCGATCCCGTGGGAATATCGGGATAAAAAGTATCCTATGTTCTAGTCCAGGTCATGGTCTACCCATTTGCCAAATTTTATTCAAATCCGTTCAGCCGTTTTAGTGTGAAAACGTAATAAACAAACAAACTCACTTTTGCATTTATAATAAATATAACTATTATAGGATAGGATAACCTTCCGCCAGCGGCATGTTACTCAATGATAATATAGCATTCTACTGTTGTAAGAATTTTTTATAATCGGTCCAGTAGTTTTTGAGTTTATTCATTATACAAACAAACATACAAAAAAATCTAATCTTTTCTTTTTATAATATTAGTTTAGATTAGATATAATATACAGTTAGGATACGAATGAAACTATGTCTGTTACGTTTTCAAGCCTTAGGGGGGAACATCGCTTGAGATTCTCCATACAAAATGTATTACACAAAAATATATCTAATTTTAAAAAGATTTCCGATATTCATAGTTTAAATACGAGGAATAAACACAACCTCGCTGTACACCGCACTCGTCTCCACAGAGTAGGCAACTCGTTCATGGGTCAATGTATACGCTTTTACAACAAACTTCCCATCGACATTCGAAACTTACCCATTAAACGATTTAAAAACTGTATTAAAACCAAACTTTGCAAAAAAGGGTACTATAAAATTTTAGATTATTTAGATGATAAAAAAGCTTGGGATTGAGCTGCTCGCTCTGCTAAGCCTTGTGCAAAAATCATAAAATCAATACCAGTATTATATAAAAATTACATACAAAATGACATTACTTTGTAAAGTATTTTTTTAATTTTATTTTTAAAATTTTTGTGAATGTGAGGACTATGTGGATTTTTTAATTATTATTATTTTTTCTTTCTTATTTAGTTTTAATGATGGTCTGGCAGTTTTCAAACTGCTCAAGAGTAGTTTATGAGGCCTACCCAAATGTCCTTTCTTTGGTATTGTTCGTCGAGTTGAGCTCCTTAAGTTCTGGGTTGAGCTCCACGATTACTGACAAATGCTTGCACTGACAGGACAGGTCCACTCAAATCTGTGTGGTTCTTTTCTCAAAAGACCATTTCAGACACTAATCTACATGGTCCTCATATGGCCTGACCAAGATTATGTCTGGACTTTAAAAGAGACTATGACCTCTGAGTTTGTTTCGGCCTTTCTTCTCAGAGTAGTCAGATAGGAAACGCCGAACTCATCTAGCTAATTTTTAATTATTTTTTTAAGATGACGTGTAAAAGTGATTCCAATATCCTATTTACAGAATAAACAATTTCATTTCATTCCCCTTTTTTCTTCCTGAATAATGCCTCTAGAGCAATCTTTTTATAAAATCAAGGTCTGCTGTAGTCTCGACCCTGTTTTTTCCTTTTTTTCAGCAACTTATCGGTAAAGAAAAAATTACCCTCCAAAAATTACAAAAATGCCCCGTTTTTACCGCCGTGATTAGAGGAGTACCAGACAAATTCGAAAAGTTTTTAACATAAAAGAAAATGATAGGAACCTAGACATACTCTTGCTTTAAAAAAATATGTAAAAATTAATTGAAACGGCTCTGCATGCCGTCGCGCGGGCGATGCGACGCGCGACGGGCAAAGCTAGTCGGTATTTTGTGAGTGAACTTTTTCAAACATGGAAATGATATAATACTGGCGAAATGTGTGTACTTTACACTGGAATGCAGCCATGACATTACGCACGAAATAAAATTATTAGCCATGTTAATTTATTTGCCAGCATTGTATGAATACCCGCCGAAGTTCAAGTGAAATGAACCACCGATTAATGAATAATAATACGTATTATGTGCTAATTGATATATTACAATAAAATATTTGCCTTTAAATGGAATGGGAACAGTTTAGAAAGTGTGACCGAATTTTAACAGGGTCAACAAACTATGCATCAACATTTTGACAGGGTTAACAAACTAGTCATCAAAATTTTATATAAACAGTGTCAGTGCCATTATTTCCTTTTAATTTGTACTACTTATTTGTCGAAAACAACACAGTACTTATTTAATTGTTTCCCCTAATATTTTCGGTGGCACAAATTATAAATGCCATTACATTTTCACTGCATTAATTGCTATTCCGATTTTGATAGAATTTCGTAAAAAGGTACCTTGAACCCTCAGACATACAAAATACCTACTGTAGCCATTAAAAAGATGACTGCTTATTCCAAATCCATGCTGCAAGTTGTGAGCAAAATATAGTATAGCCATAAAAAAATAAAGATTTGCAATAGTTTACAGTTTCGTGTAGTCTTTTTGATAATGAGTTGAGCACATGGTTAAGAACATCGAAAATTGACATTGAAATGTTAATAATATATTACAGCAGTTTTACACACACAGCTTTCTGTTTCTATGTGAATTTATGCATGTATTGTCATTGTAAAAAATCTCATATTCTATACTCAGAAACCTACTCTTGCAATTTGTTTAGTAATCTATACTAAAAATCAATAAAATTGAAGTGGCTGTTTTTAATGTCAAAATAACAGCTTTTTAATAAATGCATATGAAAGTATATACATACAGTACTTATATAACAAAAAAAAAAATTTTTTTGTCTGTATCTTTTTGTTCCGGCTAATCTCAGTAAGAGACCTCTGCTGGACCGATTTTGACGGGACTTTCACTGGCAGATATTTGATGTTATAAGGAGTCGCTTAGGCTACTTTTATTTTAGGAAGAATATAGGGTCCACGTTGGCAAAGCTGCTGGTAGCAACTAGTATAATGAAAAGTAATAGCCAATAATTATAGTAGCTATAGAATACAGATGTCACCGGACATTATCGTGAAGGTACAGAGAATTAATTACCAATTCAAATTGAATTAACAGTAAGGAATAATTAGTGTAATATGTGACTTTCACACTTATTGAACTGATATAGTAATTAATATGCATGTCTGTGTATGGATGGTAATGAGGGAAGAATGCAACACACAGATTAACATGCCCATGACTATGTTTGCATTAACTTAAATTCAATTTTCAACCACTTGTTATTTAATGATTAGTTTCTTTCTTCATTTGGATAGATCTTAATTAGCCAAATGAGGAATCGGTCCAGTCATCATTGTCCCTACAAGTTAGTAAACATTCTAATGCAACATTATGTATTGAACTAAAATAGTTATATTTAATTACAATAATCAAAAAATTAACTTACCAGCATTAGGAGGTAGATCCAAGGGAAAAGTGTTTCTTGGAGACACATTCCTCCTGTCTGCAGGGTTCACAGATTCTGTGAGATCTAGGCTCAAGTGAGGCGGCAGGTCCAAGGGCAGGGCAGGTCCTGCCGCCTCAGAGCCTACCGGCAAGTCCAGTGGCATCCCACTGCCCGCCTGTCCAGCGTCTGATGTCGATGCTGCTCCCATATACGCTTCATAATCATAACCCCTTCCACCATAATTGCTGTTATTCCTCCTACCCAAAGAGGAAGAGGATCCCGCATTGAAACTAGTATTAAATGTAAAGTCCGGTAGGTTATCCAAATCAACAGATATTGGACCATTAAAGTTCAAATATGCCTGCTCCACTAATATGTGGTCTTGCACAAAATCTGGCAACGAGGGCATCCCTAGAGGCTCTGAAGCCAAATTCGGTCTGTGATAAAAGGGCACGTCATTATTGTCCGTGTAAAAGTTATGCTTAGAATCAGAGTTATCCACTACACTAAAAGGTATTTCTACGGAACTACTTGAGGATGTGTTGTCACTTATACGATGGCTGCTGCCGTCGCTAGTCTTCTCTTTGGCTTGGGAGTCACTCGAGCGGGGTTTGTCCCGCCTCGAGTCTACGTGAACGTCTATCTTGGTCGGCGAGTGCTGTACGGTGTTCGCATACACTTTCGGACGGGCGCCTGTGTTTTCGTACGTCGAGTTACCCGGCAACGAGAGATCCCGCTTCAAAAAATGCCGAAACGAAAACGGGTTCTCATCTTTCCGCGTCGCCCCCGTAGACTCTGCAAGAAAAACGAACAGTCGACGAGGAATGCCTTTATATTTAGGACAAAAAACAACTTCGTAAACTCACTGGAAGAAGAACTTTTCGCCTCCATAAGCGATGCGTCACCATTTTCATTACTATTGTACTTTGCTTCTTCGATACCTAAGTCTGGTTTCGCTGCATTTCGTTCGTTTTCCTGCAAGGGTCCTCCGTTATCCGTATTTTGAGGCGAATTCTTATTCGAAACACCATCCTCGTCCTCCGCCATGATAATGAAAAATGACAGTTAGCGAACACGTTCAGAAACGATGATATTATTATTATTTTCCGTCCAGAAATTCCTCGAATGCTTTGGCTTGCTAGAGGAAAAAATTACGCTCTAACTTTTTTTCACAAGGTCAGGTCACAATATTTACAAGTTGGTACTCTATTAGTTATTTTTTACTGAAATAAGCTGCAGACCAACTGACAAAAGGAACCTACATAATTCGATTTTTTATTTACCTACTTACTTACTATCTGGAAATGCCTTTCCTTCTAGATGTCTCGATCAGACTTAAAATAAAAAGACGCATTTCATCTATTTTTGAATACTTACTGCAGTTTTTGTGTGCAATTACAAGTAAGGAATCATACAGTAATTTAAGATGCGACTGATGTGATCAGCTCGCTTGTACTTATATTATGTAGCCCAACCAAAGCGCACGCATAAATTCACACACAAACGCCTATGCTGACTGACTCCAACGTTGGTCTAATGGTCGCAAGTGCTACTGCTGAGCATGAGGTCCAAGCACAGGGTCCAAGTTTCGATTTCCGGGTCGGTCAGTGCCTGGAGTCGGGATTTGTGCCCGGTTGATGGCAATAGGTTCGCCCCTGTTACATGGGACATATACATATAGGCGTATTTAATAAATTCGCGGAATACAGGCGTGTTGTTTATGCCAACGAGGCGCGATTTGCAACGACAATACCTCAAATAAAACCACAGAATAAAGAGAATGTTTTATTACATCTAGTATAAGGCTCCTTTTTAACCATTTCATATTGTACATTATCGAAGTGATTCGCTACGTACTTTACAACAAGTATTAAAAATAATAACAGTGGGATTTATTAATAGATAATATAACACAAAATAAATTCGTTAACAATAAATGCATTACTTTTAGACTATAATAAGTATTAAGATTTTTATTATAAAAATAGTGAAATAATTTCAAAGATTCTGAGCATAGGTATAGTTTTTTAAGCATCACACCTTCATAAAGATTTCAGAAAGTATAAAATGTTTGAAGAAGTTATTAAAATCTATACGGTTAGACCGAAATCGATGTTGGGTAACTAGCTTTATGACTGAGTAGGTAGTAAGTAGAATAGGGTAGAGAAATGTGAAATTTGTTAATTTCGATCTAACCGAATTTTAAATTTTATAATAGGTACAATAAATAGTGAAATCTAACACTAATGGGTAATGGAAATATGAACCGGTTAGCTCGAATGGAAAAAAATCACATGTCTTCCATCCACTATAAATTATTTAATGGAATCCTTGAAATATTTTGGCTAAGACCCAAGTAACTACGATAAGAGAAATTACAAAAATAATATTAGCCGAAATAAATTTTAAAATAATTTGGCACTGGTCATTATTAAAAAAACAATGTAAAAGCGGTATGAATTTATGAGTTTACACAAAAATAATGTAGAATAAATAATTGGCCTACTTTTATAAAGGTAGAATTTGAAATAACGTTAAAATCTGTACGATACTACAACTTTTCGGATCGTAGTGCTTGTACACGTGCCAATTTCAAGCACCTGCGAACCCACGCAGGTATTTGCATACCTAATATTGTATTTAAGATGACGATCACCGGCTTTTAATTATTTTATACTGAATATCACGTCTAAACAAGTAGTGTTAATGATTTGAAAAAATATATATGTTAAATTAGAGCATTTTTTTAATAACTCAATCTGTGAATATTTTAGATTATGTTTATATTACATAGTGTAATTAATTTGTAAAGTTACGTCTAACGCGGATTAAAAACTGAGAATCACGCAAAAACTATCAAGCGTATTTTTCTGAAACCATAACCATTTTAAAGATAATTTAATTAATTATCTTTTAGTACTTATACGTGTTTTTATTAAAAATACCTTTGTAATTAAAACACGTATATGATAATTTGCGACAACGCACCTGGACGGGCTTCCTATTACTGGCTGGACGTACGACGCAATGCGTAACCACTCAAGGCCAGTGGCATTTATCGGCGTCTTAATAACCTTATTAAATACTATATTAGGTACTTATATAATATCTGCATACGTTGCGTCGTGTACAAACAGCGTAGGTAAGTCCGTAAGTGCATGTCCGGACGAGGCTTTTACGCACGTATCCGAGAAAATAGGAGTACCTATTCCGTTCACATGTACGCAATTCACGCGCGTAACAACGCCAGTCCAGATACTCGGGGCGTCTTGTTCTAGTATTACTCGTTACGCGCGTAATATTAAGCCTTGGCAGGACATGCTGTTGATAGGTTAACGGTAGGTGATGCCGTCACTGGGTCAAAGTTAGTAGGACTATAATCCAAAATATTTTGTTAATTTTTCAAATAAATAAATGGCACTGTTCGATGTTAGGAGAGTTAAAATAAACATTAAATTAATAGTTACTAAAAAAAATGTTACGCAACTAAACTGAATAAACATAAGTTTTTTTACCTTTCTTTATCAGGGTAAAATTTTTGTTTTAAGCATAGGTTTTCGATTGACAAACACAGGGTTATTGATTTTTACACTACAATGAGAGTGATACAAGATTATTACAAAATGATTATGCAATACTTACAAAACAAAAATGGTTTCGCATTTCTACATAATAATTGTTGGGCTAACAGTAAACACGAATAAATAGAATTTAGAATCTACAAATTACATTCTTTGCCTAAACTCAAATAGGTAGTAGAAAAGAAATTGAAACAAAAATCAGTCTTTAGGTTATCTAGGAAGAATAATTTATAATGGATTCTTTTCGTACAAAATACATAGGTATTTTAATATTCTTGAAATATAAAGCAATTATTGTGGTACAGGGTTGTACTGAAAACTATGTTTTTTATTTACATGTTCTAAGATATTTAGTCATTAAACATTTGTGACTTGATTCAGTTACAAAAAGAGTGAACACAAAAATATCACGAGACACAATGTAGTCAAAAAGAAGATTTACAAACAAATGTTCTAAAACAACACTAAATGGAGACTGGGCAAATTTATATGGGAAGTGGTCTATGGATCAATAACAGTTATGGCGTTTATGTAGGGATATCTAAGAAAAAAAGTATTTATTTCTTGGTTTTTAGTGGTCAGTTCTTTTTGGTACTTCACCATCAGCTCCACTTCTCCATATGCATTGTGAAGAGCATAAATTGCTTGGCAACCATATTAATCGAATCGCAACCCGTGAGATACTTATTATTGAGTAGTTCCGGTGGCCATCTGTGGTCTTCATCATCAGTTCCATCTCACCAAATGGTGCTTTCCGAGAGCAACTGCACGAGTTACTATAAAAAATACCCCAATCGCTACAGAGAGGCTATAGAGAGGGAGTTTGTTGCGCCACTTCTTCTTCCCAGCTAAAGCACTAGGAAGTGGTGAAGGGTGGGCGTTTTGGGGGACTGTCTTATGTAATTTTGACGTTCGAAAAGTGCTGATTCTCAGCCTAGTTTGAATAAATGACTTTTGAATTATTTTTTTTTTGAATTTTGAATAGGTGTGCCTATAATATTTGAAGAGTTCCCTCGATTTCTCCAGGATCCCATCATCAGGTCCCGACCTAATGACAATGGAACCATCTCGGCAGTATACACTTAAAAAAATAAAAGAATTTTGCAAATCCGTCTATATATGACGGAGTTATGCCCGAAAAAACATTAAAAATATATATATATATGTATATATATATTTACATCCGAATTGATTACCTCCTCCTTTTGGAAGTCGGTTAAAAATATACAAGGAGGATTTTGTGAACCTTTGAGCATGACTTGGAAGCTACAGGAACACATTCTTAGGAGTCTGTCTGCGCGCCTCAAACAGATACAACTGGCGGGGTCCGATAGGACCGATGCCTGCCGGGGTTGCGGGAAAGTCGGAAAGGCATACCGTGGCCCCTGGCAACGTACAGGCAACTGAAGGAACACGGGTGGGTTTTAGTCAGTAAGAGTCTGACACGCCCTCCGGCTCTGCCCAGAGCTGGAGAAGATATTTGATAATTTCCCACCCAAAAAAAAGGCGTCTCTACTTAACTTATTAAGCCATTTTGACATGCATTCACAGATTTTGAACAAAATATTCTTTGCACAAAAGGGTGTATACGAGCTATCCCTACACAAATACCAATACTGTATCGCTATTAGGTCATATCCACACAGTCTCGTTTCGAGATCATAATCTCATTTGATTATTGCACATAAAATTTCGATTAGTTTCATTAAACACAAGCAATCCATTCATTATCATTAGTATTTCTTTCCAGTTCCTAAAAGTTCTTCGTATAAGAAGAACTTCTTATTCGAAGAACTTCTTTCAGGAACAAAAAGTTTAGTCTGGTTAAGATATTGGTGGTGGCTAGACTTTAAACCTAGAAACTAAACAACAGGGTATTAATTATAGCATTAAGACAAATAACGGGAAAATAATGACAGTTATTGTGTAATATTGTCAAAATTACTGAATTTTAGAATTATTTTTTAAATGTAAATGGTAAATAGAATAAACTTCTTTGTTTTATCGTGAAATCACGGAGCTTATAATACGTTTACTATATCGAAATAACGAAAAGGTTATAACCGTTATTTGTCTAATGTTATAAAAAATGAGTACAGATGTTTATAATATTAAATAGCCACGCTACCGACGATGTACCAAACATGTTTATAACAATACGTACACTAATACTTTACATCCTCAACATCGCTGTTCGCGACGATACTTAGGTTTCATCTTCATAAGAATCAAATGCCAAATACTTTTCACTAATACATTGCATTGGCATCAAAAGAATGCGTACTGTCACAAGCAAAAGAGTTTAGCGTTTTTATTTGTTGATTTATAAATTAAAAAAATATCAGACAACGAAATGAACCGGCACCGAAATGAAATTTGAGTAAATGAGTCCATTTACTCGAATTGTTTATAATTTTTTAAATAATGACGGTTCATTTATACACAAATTAACAATAGCAGAAATAGAAAGAGCTATTAACTTTATTTGTGTACACTTAAAAGGAATATTATGAAGTGAAATAATGCAAATTGTTATGTTGTTAGAATTCAGTGGTCGGGAACACGCAAGTCACGCTATTAGATCCACGAAAGAGATCGGCAAAAACAACGCGTACCTACCTACGTAGGTAAGCGTGTTAATGCATTTTCCCTTGTTGAATAAAAACAACTAACTGCCTCGTTGGTCTAGTGGTTGCAAGCGCTACTGCTGAGCATGAGGTCCTGGATTCGATTGCCAAGTCGGGCAAAGTGTTATTTTTCCATAGCTCCAGGCTGCCACAGGAATTTCTCAGTCCAGGCAGCCCGGAGTCTGGATTTGTGCCCGGTAACTGGCGAAATGTGGGTGTACTATAGGTACGCCTCTGCCTAACCCTTAGGGAATTACAGGCGTGAAGTCATTTTATGTAAATAAAAACAACGAGCTACGACTTCGGTAGTGGACGAAATTGAGTTAAATCACCATTTTCCAATCTTAACCATAAAATTAAAGTTAGCTTTAGCGGAACCCGTGCGTTGCCAAGTCGCACACTGAGGCGAATCCAACTTGAAATGATTCTTGGTTTATCAGAAATTGGGAAAAACTAAAAGTAATGGATTTTTAATTAAATTTCGCAGTTGCAATTTTTTATAACAGAACCATTTAATAATACTTTACTTACTTATATGGTTTTAGAAAAAGTCAGCACGTACGAATATTTGCAAAAAAATAATATAAAAAATGGTTAAAAAAAACTTGACATTTCGATTAATTTTCCTCAATTAACTGTAAGAGTTCCGTTTCACAGAACACATAATGCATATTTGCACACACGAACGTCTCGTGAGAATTGTATCACACAAAGCGAAGAATTCACTTCAGTTAACCACTCCTTGAAAGTACAGCAAATTGTAGCAATTATCATCAATAACCAGCATCCTAATTGCTATCCGATAATCAATCACTATCCGAGTTTTGAAGGATATTGCTAATCCATTGCTTCATAGGTTTGAAAAACTCGTCTGCTCATCAACGTAAAACAACGCAATGGATATTCTTGAACTGTCAAAATGAAACAGATTGTGATTGATCTTGTTCGTGTGTTACACAATTAGAGTGTAGGATAGGAACTGAACAAGATAAATGATACAGTTTTTAATTTTGTATCATTGTTAAAAAGTTGCTAAACTCGTTTGCTTGTGATAAAATTTGGCAACAACTTTAATACTAAACACTACTTACCAATATAAATTCCGAAAAGTATTTTATTTGCTGGAAAAATCGTTGAAAAATAAATAGTCTGGTGTAACTGGAAAATCTACCGACTATGTACATGTCATACATTATTTGGTTTCCCTTAATATATTGTAGAGTAGATTAAGATGAACGGAGATATCTAATTCCAATGACTATTATCTAGCTATGTGACTACTGAAATGAAGAGACATGCTGCGCCCGCGCCGGTCCCAATTAAATTGGGATAAAAGCGGTTATCCGTTTTCTATGTATTTTCCGGTCGAGTTTGAATGTAATAAACAATCAATATAGGCTTATCAGTGCAGTATTGTCATTATATGAATAACATCCTAAACATGCGTGTTTGTGTAAAATCCCGCGGACATAACGGAATAAGGTATCTCCATTTATCTGTTTAGCTAGCGTTTTAAGTAATAGTGGACTCTATTTAGACACAGTAGACCACATAATTAAATGTGCAACTCACTTAAGCTATTTGGTTCCGTCGTAAAGAGACCTTGTCCCGACCTTCACGCTTCTTAATAGAATAATTATCAATTGATAATATTGGAACAAGTGCATCTGCTATATTTGTACATACTACATATTCCGGTTCTTATAATGAATACTGCAAATTCATTTGCAGTTTGCGGATTGAGCATTTTTGAGAATTATAACTGTTTACAAAATTATCTCTAACATGTTTGACGGCGATTGTACCCAAGACCTAATTACGGACAATAATTAATTGAGATTTTTTTTAATGAACTTCTTGTGATTCTGATTGGTGAATGGCACAATGGCATGCGGGCTACTTGCATACTTCTGTGCTAGGTACTAGCATGTATTGTACCTCCTGTACGGATTGTTTTGAAGACCTCAGTCCAAAACGTTTGTTATTTAATCCGAATTTCACGATAAATTTAATTCGTCCCAAATTAAAGTCACCTTGTTCACAATAAGCTGGCATTATTGGATTCATTCCAAATGTTTTGTATCAGAAAACATTGTGGTTTCTTTTCATAAAGTGCATCACTATGAGATTGGCTAAAATCATAAGTGATCTAGACTGGGCATAAAGTTATTTCAAATTATAATGGAATTTAATATAAGTTTATTTAAATTATTACACATGCCGCCCAAAGTTTGTTTGCCAAAATATAAACACGCTAAACCAGAAATATAGAGATTTCAAATAATTTTTAACATTCTCCAATGTTTTTATTTTGTTATTAAAATAAATCTGATTATTGATAAATTACTCCGTTTAACGTTCTTTTGGACTTTTTTATTTTTTCTCGGCTCCTGAGGGTCGTAGTGAGATGTCAAATAACCTATAACTTTCCTCAAGACTATCTTGACTTCCTCAAGAATTTGGCTAACAAATGCAAATAATTTTTCAAATCCGCCTGGTATTTCCAGTGATTAACAAACAAACTCTTAAGCTTTTATTCGTATAGAAGTGTAGATAAGTCGAAGAACAACGATGTAGCAATTTAACGTGTTTTCATATAGTCAAATATTTTCCGAACCGACTCAACTTCATAAACAACACGGTCTATTCTCTATTGCCAACAGTCGAAACATGATTGACAGGAAACCGAACGAACAAAACTTGATTCTTTGACACTAAAATATCTGTGACGCTACACTATCTGAGTACAATCGTAAACTTTATGGACGCATATAACCGCGTTATCTCCGTCTAATTACACGGATTTGTTGACTCGTCTGAGTAAAATTAACTTTGCCTCGATTCCTGCGAAGCTGTTCAAAGACCTCGCTTGACTTGACAGCCGTCTCAAGCCATCAAACGTTAACATTCAACTCACGTCATTCACGGTCCTTTCTGAGCGAGATTCATTGTTACCATCACATATCTATTACTCACCTATGTAGGTAACCATTATAATACAAGGAAAGTCTTATAAATATCAACATACTACCTCATATCAGTGAAACAGTTTTAAACTAATCCTCTTGGAGGTAACATGGCGATTAAATATAATATCACAGGGTTGTAATAAACCCTTTAATTCATACGAAAGTTTCTGCGCGGGCTTCGGACGTGCGTGGGAAGCAGGCGTCGGGCCGGTCCTAGCTGGAGTGGCCCTCAGAGACGCTGTCCAGGTCGGTGGAAGCCCTGGCTGTGGGCTAGCTGATAGACGAGCTGCTGGAGGTGGATATCGTCTCGCGGCCCAGTTCCGCCGCCATGATGGCTATCGTGAGCTCCTTGCGGGCTTTCTGCACCACCCACACCATCAGCGTTATGCCGATCAGGATCTGGAATTGTATATTTTTCGCATTTAGTGAGAAAAAATTGGTTTAGTCAGTAGGTAATTTATCCCGTATGCAAAATACGCGCTTGGACGTGGAGTTGCGCACACCAGCCCGTTATACTAAAGGTATAGATAGTGCCTTTTGCCCTCTACCACCTCCGAGAAGACGCGCCCCGTTCTTCTTCCTAAACGCGACTACTGTACTGTAAGTGATTAGGAAGAAGAACGGGGCGCGTCTTCGCGGATGACACTATCTTATTTTATTTCACATAAGCCATGCCCTTGTAGGGCACTTATGAATCGTCAGAAGCTAGGTACACGGTTCCAATTGATCGTTTCCTAGCCGGCAAGAAACTCCACGGTTACTCTTTAAAAAGTAAATGGTATTTACAATGTTTTCAAATTACAGTGTTTATAGGTATGAGAGGTCAGTGTAGGCCTATCAACAAGTACCAGGTACTTAGCAAGATAGAAAATGGTGACAGATCTACAGCTAGAACAAAGGAAAAGAACAAGCAATTATCTATACATATAATAAAATAGTAACGAAGAATTTTTGTCTGGATGTATGTTCCAGATTGGCGCAAAAGTGGCTGAACGGATTTGGCACACAGATAGTTTATAACCTATATTATCACATAATAGGGTACTTTTAATCCCGGTAGTACGTTCCCGTGAGATATTTTCCGACATACATGCGGGCGGGCAAAAGCTAGTTTTAAATAAAAACGCCCTCGTTTATCTGATAAATAATACATACAACCCTTCTAAACTGGGTGAGCTAATACATTTTAAAGGCAAAGCAAGCGAAGGGCGGCTTAAGTCAACAGACTGTAAAACACATTTATGTAAGAACTGCACGCAACCCCTTGGTGGATTCTTGAATATTATTACACTGGTGGCAACCTACTTTTAAGGCCTTCGCACACCTCGAAACTAACGCGAATCAAAGAAAATAAAAGCTTTGAAAATTTTATATAAAGAAAATACGATTATGTGCGGTAAACATGACGCAAAAAAAGGAACACAAAAATAAAAAATAAACAAGTTTAGGCAAAATATGCGTCACATCCATCAAAACGGCCATCGCTCAGCATAATGCTGGGACCCTATGCAAGACAGAGCCCCAGCGCTGGTTTTCAGCGACAGCCGGCAGCCGGCGGGTCATGTTTAGAAGAAAACGACGTAAGCGCAGTCGGCGGAATTCTAGACTAGCAAAATATGATACGTGCCATCAAAGAAGATGAAGAATTTTTCAAAATTCAAGTCAGTCTAGTATCTTAATTGCGTACGAAGTTTCGACCACTTCAGAGGCCGCATGCCACTCATAGGCCCACACCCACAGTCTTTGTGAAACTCAAATGTTGAAAGTCCGACGAATTGTACTCTTTGACGACACATGAACGAGTAGTGAGCGCTGCTTGCTGAAGCTGTTCCGAAAGATGGGTTGGAGTTGACCTGGTTTGCAAAGGTCTTTATTAACACAAAGTTGTTACAGTAGGTACTGAATCATATGAGGATGTAGTAGTCGGACCTATAAAAAAACCCGTGTTCGTATGAGTCAATAATGAGGAAAAAGGCTGAAGACCGCCTGTCAGTAATTTTCTTTCATCAAAAGATGGCGGAGAAGTTACGGTAATAATTACAAAAGCCCGCAAACCTTAACTTTCATAAATTAAAAATAAAAGTCATGTAATCCAACTATCGATCGACTGAAAGCCGCTGAGGCGTTTCCAGGCTGTTAAAATCATACTAACTTACCAGCCATGGTCGATTGCTTATCGATAATCGATAGAAGGTCGATCGAAGGCTTCTCAATATGTCTACGAGCCACAATCATCAATCGTCCAAGATATTACATTATAAGACATTGATCAATTGCATACATGTGAAGTTGATGACGCATTCGTGTAATAAATAACACCTTTAGTTTTTATGAAGTGACGTCAAAATCCAAGATCCTATGTAAGAATCAACTTACATTGCCGCGTAACAGAATGGAAGCGAATTATTGTCACGAAATTGGGTGAAAGTATAATGAACTTTATGTCAGTTGTGTAACGTATAAACTAGATATGAACAGCAAAACAGCTCGTGCGTCCTCCGAAAATTCCCGCAGCTAGCAGCTCGAATCTAGTTTATACGTTAATCAACTGACATAAAGAAAAAAAAATCGTGACAAAAATTCGCTTCCATTCAGTTCCGCGGCAATGTAAATTGAGCCTATAGCCCTTTGTCCACCGCACATTGAACGGGGCGTCAACGAGAACGAGATGAACACGCCGAAGTAGCGACAATACATTTACTATGGCCACGTTATCTCGTTTCTCGTTGACGTCCCGTTCACGGTGCGGTGGACAAACAGTGTAAGTGTCATGCTAGTTTTCATTTAGTGCAGTATAAAATATCTTTACGGACTATATACCTAACAAGGTTTTGTTTAAGTTTATAACTGCGCAAAGAAAATCGATAGCATTATCTTAGTTATATAATAGATTCTTATCATGGCGAGTAGTATTACACAACACGACAATGAAAGAAAATTAGCAATTATTGCTTACATCCTACGCTGATAACATGACATACTACTTGATGCTACTACGTAACACAGTTATGTGTTATTTTTATAATTATGGGTTGCAAAAACGGAAGGCGCCGTCGAGGTCGACTCAGAAAGAGGGGGCGACAGGACTTGGACCATGATAGCTGTTTCAAGACGGTGCGGGAAAGAGAGTCCTGGGGGCCTACCACCACCTCTTTAAGCAGTATTATTTTAATGTTACTTCAGTGGGGGAAAGAGATGGAGCAATACGTCCTGTAGAGCTTCATCTCTTTCCCACACTAAAGTAATATTAAAATAATACTGCTTAAAGAGGTGGTGGTAGGCCCCCTGCAAGGACTTGCGGGAGGCCTTTGCCAGGCCCCCCAACGGTGAAGAAATATTTATATCAAAACTAAAATGTATTTAGGAGTTGTTTTGAGTAATTTGACATTTTATATTTTTATTTCGGCCCAGTGGTTAAGGCCTCGCCTCTCAAGCATGAGTTTGAAATACGGGTAAGTACCAATTTGACTTTTTCAATCCTGAGTTTTCTGAGTTTAACTTTGACATTACTGACATCGGTGAAGGAAAATATCGTGAGGAAACCTGGAGTTATAGTTTACTAGCGACCCGCTCCTGCTTCGCACGGTTTTTACGACTTAACAAAACATCGAGATTTCTTAGTTATAAATGTAACTTTAATATTAACGTATTATACACATATAAACCTTCCGGAATAAATTCTCTAAACGATGGTGAAAATCTCATCAAAATCTGTTGCGTGGTTTAGATGAACAACGCGGACATACAGACAAACACGAAAAGCGACTTTAATTTATGATTTGTTTAGATGTAAGTCTGAAAAGGCCAACCAGTCTTGAGCAAGCGTGGTGATCAATGCTCGCCTTCTCTGTATGAGAAGAGGGCTTTGCCCTGCAGTGGGACAGTAACAGGTTGGTATTATTTATTAAACAGGATTATTGGTTATATGTCTGCAATCCGTTAAGGGGATGTAGGAGGTAATTTGCAACCAAATGACCCCTACGCCAATGTCAACCATTGCCGAGTAATTTGACATTTTATATTTTAAAATGAATAAAATAAAAATATAAAATGACAAATTTCCAGTTAACTTTGTACTCAAATTATAATTATGTCGTATCTCTAAGTATTTTACTGTGTGTACATAAATAATAAAATAAATAAATAAATTACTCGAAAATTGTTGACATTTGCATAGGAGTCAAAAGGGGTCATTTGTTTTTACAACAAATGACCTCTCCTACATCCACTTAATGGATTGCCGACATATAACAATAACCCTGTATTAACAAACACCGCACTGAGCCCGCGTTGTGGACGTAATCCACCACGCGGGCCCAGGGCGGTGTTTCTTTCTCAGTGTGAGAAGGTCGGTGGCCCAGCAGTGGGAACATGGAGCACATTTGTGACGACCAGTAATTGCGGCTTACGGTCGATAGATGCGTCGTATGCCGTATCTTTCATCAGCCGACCACGTTACTGTACTTCTATACCACTGTTCGGCAAACTCATTAGTCAATACTATAACGACTAAGATTTCTTATGAGAGCCAATCCTTTGTGTCCAAACTGTCTCAATACACTTTTCTTAGTCCTTAAAACTCCCGTCCTCGTTCACTTCAACAACGTTTCCTAAAATTAGCTTGCTAAGAAGTAGGATGACCTCATTATCATCATCATATCGGCTGACCATATGAAGGTATCTTACTTATTGACAAGCTAACCTTGAGAAAGGTACAGTAAATGATAGATAAATTTTCGATGTCCTGTTATTTTTTTGTGAAAATACTTCGGAAACAAATCTTTGAAATATAGTTTGAATTTAAATTGATATCTTGCTTAATTACCGAAACCCCGACCTCCCCGGGTATCTACACTTGCACTCATCGTACAGAGCCGCACTCTATAAGTCAAAGAACCGCATGTGGCCACCATGTTATTGGCTGCCCAATTATTTATACATGACGATACGTCTTCTGATCATTGACCACATCTGGTAGTCTCATTGGTAACGTAGCAGAAAAGCGATATAAAGGATGATGTGGGAAAACTAATGCTAGCTCAGCTTCCCTTTTCTTATGAAAATATCGTAAATCGTCCAAGAGACGTGAATTTCAAGTATGTATATAGGATCTCTTAGCGCAGTATTCAGTAAATGCTTGTTCGTACACAGTTCTCTCTTGCTCCTATGTGCATGATTCTGGAATTTCAGGATACATTCTAACCCTACCTGCCCACACCAATGCAAAAATGTTCATTATCTTTTCCTGGTTCACATTATTAATACATTAGCAAGGTCTCTACAAAAAAAATGGCATTTGCGTTTGATAGTTTACGCCAATGCGATAAGAGTCAAGTGTCTGTCGATTCGCCGCAGCTATACGCTGGCGATAACGCTTGTAACTTAAGATTAGCGTGACTTTGCCAAGATTCTGGACATTATCTTGATTTAGCATATAGGAAAGTGAGAACGGAAACAGAATACCTGCAGTGCTATTCTGTAACCATCTCACCGTGAGAACTTAGGTGAAGTGAGCACGGAGTGAGCTGTCAGTCCCTAGCAGCAGGTGGAATGACAGCTCACTTCACGTTCACTTCACCTAAGTTTTCACCGTGAGATTATTACAGAATAGACCGGCAGAAATGGCGTGTCCCGTCACACACGCCACGCGCCTCGCCTGGGCGGCTCGGTTACAGATAGCGCTACAAAATGTTAAAAAAAACAGGTTTTTCAAACTTTCAATTAAGGCAAATTGGTTGCTGTTACTTGTGTGAACAAAGTTCAATTCGACTAATGATCGTCACTCATAAATGCTTCACATGGAGAAATATTTGGAGTTGACGACCCACATTCATGTAGAGGCACCATAAAAAGAAGAATCGATTCATCACTACACCCCGAGTTGGAAACGAAGGATAAGATAAACGTTATCGTCAACACAATGTTCTTTTTTTGTACTATAATCATTATCTGTTTAACCTTTCCACAAGTCTGTGTCAGCTTCCAGGCAACCTGAGACGAATGGAATATATTTATAGGAGCTAGATCTTTTTAAAGTTGATGTCTGTACATAAAAACCATGCACCTAAGGTTTTGAGTCCATATGAGGTTCCATACTAAATCAACAACAACTATAAAATTAAAGCAGGAAAACGTACCGAGCGGAGCGGAGCGAGAAATCGTGAGCTCTTTGATGACATTGACTCAAATTCAAGACATGAATGCCTAGTGATATAAATAGTAGGTACATGTATCTTCGTTACAAGTTCACGCTAGATCTTTATCGATACACTAAACTTTATAAATATCAATGCTGTTTTGAACAACATGTTTGTGTGAATCAGAAATGCCTCGCCGTTATTTTTATCTTTTTCCTTACACAATAATGTTTTTCCTAACTATCGTCAGAATGATTATGTGAGATCCCACGCGACAAAATCATTTATTTAAAAACTGCGTCACTAAGTGCATATTAACATGTGAATGAAAAATGCTGAGAAACAAACTGTCGAAAAGCATTGTTTTGCGAACACTGCATTATGTAATTTATCACTTACATTATTTTTGCTAAGTAACCATTTAATAATATATCGGTTTTTGCCGCGTTAGCAGTAAAGGGTTACATGTTAAGTAAGTAATTAATTAAGGAAAATTTATTTGCGTAGACTAAAGTACATGAGATATAACAATAAAATGGGTGATCCTTGTACAATCAACTTTATATCCGGCAAGCAAACATTGTAAAATTTGTGACATAATTAAACAATATTTAAGGTAAGTATTGAAGTTAAAATAACAGTCGGCATGAAACATTTATAGTCAAGACATGGTTATTATTATGTAATTTTGGAACGAGAGTTCCGTCATCGGCTGATGATATGCCGATTGGCAATTTGTTACATGAGACATGATATAATGATACTGCCAAATCCCAATCTAGAGACAAAATTCCAAACCGATGACTTTTTGCGACATCAAACGGCTGAAGACCTTGCAGGAATATTTGACGAAGGACAAACAAAAATGACATCTACGAGTGCATGTGTAGTATTAAATCAACCCTTCTCGTACTTGTAGACACCTAGCATATTATGGTCATAATTTATTCAACGCTGACCTTTGCGGTTCACCTTTGGCCACATATAGCTCCCTTGTTCCGATAAATACACCTATCACTTCTAAGAGTTGGGCTAGACTAGGTAATCGGTTTATGCAGTTATAAGGTCAATCGTAAAAGTGGAAATACCTGTCGCCAAGCAGCATTAAAGCTCATTTTTATTGGTTGATAGATCGGGGTGTAGGAGATTTCTGTAACACATGGTAGGGTAGTGAAGATTTCTGCAAATTATGTCATACGACCCATATTCGGGAAACTGTTTTCATTGGTAGATAGGTAACGATTGTGGTATACGGAGAACCTGCACCGCACATTTGGCAATTGCTTTGAAGGGTCATTTTTATTGGGTGAGTGTCCGCATGCTTTTTACCGACCGATGATTTTCATTGGCCGCAACACCCGCTACGGGGATTTCCCGCAGACGGTGTACTGACCGCGTTGTTATGACTTTCATTAGTCATTATCTCGTCTGCGGGGAGACCCCGCATGCTGTATATCGACCGAGTTATCGACTAATGAAAATGAGCCATTATGTTACGGTTTTCATGAGTATGGGTAGGTACTGATGTAATTTCAGCTTTATTTCTGGGATGGCAATGCATCTACCATGCCTCTGGTATTGCAGAAGTCCATAGGTGGCGGTCACCACCTACCATCAGATGGGTCAACGGCTTTTTTGCCATCGTTTAACATAAAAAAGCTTCTTCCACATAATAAACCAGCAGCATTAAGGAAGATTCGGAAAGATTTATGATCAGTAGAAGACAGTTACCTTAGTATTGTTATCATAGCCAGAGGTGGCATAAAAACGCAATTAATTTTATTGATCTGAAAGTAGCACATTAGCATGGTTGCGAATGTTGGAAGTCGATTTTCAATTAAAAAGGATTAAGTATTACATTGTGGAAAGAAGTGGCCAGTAGTTACAACCGTTTCCTATCATCCTCGTGGATGTTGAAGAAGACTGCTCAGAAATATCGTCAAGAGAAAAGTGCACGCTTTTAACTAAAACTGCAACCAAACCATGTATGCCAAACGAAACGAAATTATGTATATTTCTGTAAGTAGATCTTTTAAGACACTTACACGTACACACTTTTTTTTTGTCAGTATTTTAAAACTAGATGGCGCCGGCATTTCGATAGCTAACTGACTGATCCCTGAGAAGAAATGCCGAAACAAACTCAGAGGTCCAGGTAGTCTCTTTTAAAGTCCAAACATTATATTTTAAGATATTATGTGAGTTTAATAATGCAGGGCCTGGAAGGGTCTTTTGAAGATAGAGCCAAACGTGGTGATTATCGCGAATTCCTCTTTGAGAATTAATTGCAGTGGCTTTTAGAAAGCGCAAATTATTACTTAATTCCATCTCTGATGATTTATGTCTTTGGAGAGTGATGTATTTCAGTTGCCCAGTTCAAACAGCAGATATCTCTATTGCGTTTATGTGCGATAAAATAACGTTTGATATCAATTTGTTACGCAATAAACTGGCGGACGTGGAGGGGCCTGTTTATATGCCCCTAGTTCCCTATTGCGTTTACGATTTCACGTAGCAGAGATGAATTGTGGCGTCATAACTTAGGTGCAGTCCCGGGCGTCAATATGAAAAATGGATTTTTAAAATGATGATGACCAAATTTTAGGACTCTTTGAGACTCAGGCCTCCTTTGAGAATGGGCCGTAATCCACCACGCAAGTCCGCTGCAGGTTGGAAGATGTCACATGTCTCCGAATTTTTAGTTCTCGGACATACCGGTTTCCTCACGATGTTTTTTTAACTACGCCTAGCTATAGGTAAACTTTCTTCAAAATACGCTCTTATCTTTAACTCTGGCCTTCACGCTTGTCTCGTTACGTAATGAGTTAAAAGTTAGTACTTATCCGAGGACAGATACGCAGGAAGTCAGATAAAATGTTTGAATTACAATATTTATCTACACGGCAATTGGAGTTGGAAAATCTGAATTTTAAACTAAAACCGGTAGAATATAGTCGGATTTAAAAATAAATCGCAGGACAAAGTAGGTATACTTCGGTTTCTATAGGTAGAATCTCAAACAAAAATCGCGTTCATTTAAATGTCTTCATTGTTAAAAGCCGAAGCTATAGGTATTTTTGAACAGGCATTCTGTACGCGTGGCTTGTTTGACACAATACTTTGTTCCTTGCTGTTTTAACCTAGACCTCGTTAGAGAGTACGAACATGTTACATACAGAATAACAAGGTCTTAGTTATGTAGGTTGACCACCTGAGTACTTATGTTCAATAGTAGGTAGGGCAGCCATAAAAAAAATCATTACAATGGATGGAGGACAAGTAGGTATCTTAGTACTTCTAGAGAAGGTTCAGACACGAACAGGGACTCATAGTCATAGTATTTTCCGTTTGTCTTGCTCCTGATCTCTCTCCGCCACTCCGGTCGTGTCGGACTGCCGTCCCATCGGACTGAGGGAAAAGAGAGTACACCTATGTCTACGCACACACTTGTGCACCAGATTTCACTTCGGCGCAGGAGATATTATAATATCTCCAGCGCCGAAGGCTAGGTTTGGTCGCCATGGTCGAAATTCGGTCTGGAGGACAATTATTAATTTTCTTCTGTCTTTTTCTTCTTGTGCCTTTTTACCCATCTAGCGTTACTCGGACTTACGTAATCAGACTGCCGGTCTATTCTGCAAAAATCTTACTGCGAAAATGTAGATGAAGTGAGCTTGAAGTGAACTTTCATCCCACCTGACGTTAGGGATTGACAGCTCACTTCAAAATCACTTCACCTCACCTAAGTTTAAACGGTGAGAATTTTATAGAATAGATCGGTAGGTAAGTACTACTGTGAGTTTTCGACAATACTGGGCCTTGCCGGGGGACATCGGTGCGGGTCTTACTCCTCTGGAAAGGGGCAAATACTCTGGCTTTTCAACGTAAGATGTCAGGAAACTCTCGAAGGTTACCTGCGTGCGTACGGCGCTTGTATGATCAAATAAAACATAAACCGTACACAGTAATTACAACTACAATAATGTTACACAATAATCTCAGTCGCATCTGAAGTTTATCGTCTAGAACAAACCAAAGACCAAACTATATAGGAAATATAATAATATCATACAAAGATCTCGATACGTTCTAGAACTTTCGATTTCTACCGGTATCGATAAGGCTCTAAATATCTTAAAATTGATCGCAGCACTTTATGACGTCATAAATAATTTCTGGAACTTTACACCGTGCACCATAAGTAATTGCATTGCAGTAGCAGTGTGCGCTCCACTTGATTATTTATACGATATCTATGTACGTATAAAGAACTATTGAAGTACTAACTTCGATGTACAAACATAGACAATGATATAACATGTACCTAATTCAATTAGTTGTCACGGACGATGCGCTCGCGCAAACAAACGAAGACAGTGCTTGCTTACCTTACTGATAATACCTATATGGTTTTGGCACACCTATTTATCGGTCTTCATTTTAAGCCTCAAATTCAACAGACATATTCAGTGACATGGGACTCGTGCAGGTCAATTTCTGGTCAGTAATTTTCGTGATCATCTAATAAAGAACTTCGGAGATCGAGAATAGAACTCTTCAGCATATGCCAGCCACTTTTGGGAATTTGCGTCATAAAATGGGCCTCACCTGACACACAAACACGATGTATCCAGTGACATGGGACTCGTGCAGGACGTCGTGCATGGACCGCAGCGTGGAGCCGAGGTACACGTTGATCATCTGCGCTGGCAGCAGGCCCAGCATCGTGGCCAAGTGGTAACCGCAGCCTCGGACGTCGCTTACCTGGAGAATAAAAAATAATTATGAATATTAAACAAATAAAAAAAAAGATAAATGATTTTATTTCTGGAAGTTTGTACATACAAACTTGCACTTCAATAATATTTTCAAAACTCGGCGTTTCCTATCCAACTACTCTGAGTAGAAACACCGAAACAAACTCAGAAGTCACAGTCTCTTTAAAAGTTTAGACATAATCTTGGACCTTGGTCAGATCATGTGAGGACTGAGGACCACATATACATATAGGTACGTGTCTGAAATGGTCTTTTGAGGCACGAACTACACAGATTTGAGTAGACCTGTCCAGTCAGTGCACGCATTTCTCAGTAACCATATAGCTCAACTCGGAACTTAAGGAGCTCAACGACTCGACGAATAATACCAAAAATAAAACATTAGGAGATAGGTACATACATGATAATAATGACTTGACTGAAAAGATTAAGTCAGTCATCTAGATAGATACTGCTTGAGTAGAATAAAAGATTATATAATATTAGAAATTTTAAAACTTACTAGGGAGAACAACAGTCGAATGAAAAGTGTAAAGTCAAAGAGTAAAGCCAAAAAGTAAAGTGTGAAGTCGTATGTGAATCCGAGGGTATTTCTACAAAGAGCAAAATTATATTTGGCAATAGGAACTGTCTGTGGGATTCTACGAAGAAAATCTGATTAAAATCCGGTCGGAACAGAAATCCTACAACTGCTTTGAAAATGTAGGTTAAGTAAATGTTAAGGGCACTACTTCTAACCTTCAAATTCCAACGCACTCCTAAATAATGCCCATTTTCATAAATTACTGACTATCATTATGAAATCTCGTCCATATTTTCAGTAAAATTCGCGTGCAGTAAATACATTAAACTTATATTAAACGATGTAGATTTGGAACACGTCAATCCTATTACCATTCGTCAAGCAAGATTATAAAGTTGTGTGCGGTTGAAGGCAAATGTGTACAATTATATTTTAGTGGCTAAGCATTTGCTAACCATGGAGTCACGACAGGCAGGTAGATTGCTTTGAAAATTAACGCCATACCTTCGGCGCCTAGTAAATTAAACAACAATTTTCATGTACGGACTTAGAATAAACCTTGCGATATAGCCCAGTAACCTACTATGCTAATCATGAAAAAAAAATGCGTCTTCATCGCGTTATTGCTCAGATCAACAAAGTTTGGTTTTCGTAAATCCTTTCGTTTGGACAGGATCGTTTTCTGTCACAGTAAATACCAGTGACAGTCCTAAAAAAGCAAGATTGATCGATTGTTTTTCTTAAGATAAACAAGTTGACCGATCTACGTGGCCTTGACGACGCCGGACGCTCGTATGTGTCCAAGTAGGCCAATTACCGGCTGTATGAAAGTCGGTGTAGTGGAAAAATTCCTGCAGTGAACACGTCCGAGTTCTCCAACACATCAGTAGAAATGGAACATAATAATTTATCTTCCCAACGAGTTCAATAAATATTTAACGTGACGAGACGATATTCAGAACGTCCCCGAACGATCGCTTATCTGATATTAAAATGATATTTTTAGATTACCTACTGTACCGTTTGTAATGAAATTGCTAACAGAATGTAAATGCTCCTTGATGTGTAAACGTTTTATGAGCTTTGAAACTCTGGTGCCTATTTTTGGATTGGCCGTCGATGTTTACAATAAACCTTTTAAAATATGGATGCTCTATATTTCGAATTTTTCGATGCAGCTAGAAACACTGCGATGAAATGAGATTATCACGATGCTGTATGTAATTGCATTTTATTCCTCAAGCTATTTATAAATAAATACGCACCATTGTCTGACCGCTTTATGTAGGTACTGTAAATCGAAGCAACGAAAATGATACATTGAAACGGAATTTTGAACAACAACGTTTGCCCTTTGTCGGAGATGACACCGAACGCGCCAGATATTTTAACGACAGACTGAGACCACATAAAAAGACTGCGCAGATCTATATGTACTTTTCAAATAATAAATGTAAATAGGTACGTTTGGCGGAGTACCAAGAAAGATGGCGACAAAAGTTTACTGCCCTGCACCAGATAAAAACAGGTTTCAGTTAAGATAAGAGCGGCTGATATCTTGGACATTACACTACGTAGGAGTAGCCACAAATGCTACATGATAAAAGGAGATTAGTCGTTGACTGACACTTTTTAAATTGGATATGAACGTAGTCACAATCTTAAAAGCAGGGACGATTCCGATGCCGATATATCGCTGATTTGAATATGATTAAGAATCGTGAGTATGTGTGTAAAACGGGGGATGGCTAATGAGTGGGATGGTGTGTGGCGTAGCGTATGAGAGGGGGTTCTGTGAGGGTGTGTGTGTGTGCGGGTGTGTGTGTGTAGTCTTATAATGTGTGTTCGTGTGATTTTGCATGTTTCTGTTTCCGTTTTTGTAGAATATTAATGATTATTACTATTACGTGCCTACATCATTTTAGAAATAAGGTCTTCAGTACGGGAACAGTCCTGGTTATACAGCTAGTTTTATAATTTGTTTTTGACTTCAAGTTTGTTTAAATTAATTATTTGGATATATTTGTTGACCTTTCTGTAAATGAGTGAGCTTATTACATAAAGCTGGCGGCTAGTGAAAGCTGTTTTGTGAGAAACGGATGGGCATGCAGATTTGGCTTTACGAGTGGCTGGATCTAATGGAGGAACCTAGCCATGCTTCCTGAGGGTGGCATTAAGCACAAAGACATACAAGCGCCCGAGATACATACTTCATGATTTATTTGATGTATTATCTACTAAGCCATTGATATCGACATCCGTATCGGTATTGCCGATTATCTACTTCAATAATCATCGGTGTCGTATCGGGAAAATTACGTATCGTTACATCCCTAGTATGTAGACGTTAGGCAACAATTCAAGTTATTGAAATCTTAATTGCGTTTTAGCAAAAAGTTAAGATAAATCATTTGCGATAAGCGTAATGAACTTGGATTACCTACTACTTAAAAGTAATCATCGCTCATTTTTAGTACATAATTCTCCACCAAGGTTTTCCGAAATAACTATTTTAGCCTTTAAGCTATCTCTAGTTTTTTGGTCATTGGTTCATTAAAATTATTTTCTGGCGCGAGATGAGACTCGATTCAGATACTAAATGGTGGAGTTTAATGGGCAAGCCACGTGACATGTGACCAAGTTCTCTATTGATAGCTACCTTTTGGTTATTGATGAGACCAGACAATGACGACGCTGTAATAAAAACTGATGATCGTTGTAGAATTTTAACGCGGCGAGACATTCGTCACAGACTCACAGGATAATTTTGTAATATTCCAAGATCATGAAAAACTTCGCTCAATAATGTTCTTATGAATAATAAGTATTGTGAACAAGAGGAAGTGCGTAAGCCAGGGCTATAAGACGGGTGCCTGGTGGTGAGACGTGATCAAATGGAAAGTAACGAAAAAGACCATCAAACGTAAAAGTTTGGCGAGTTTAGATTTAAGTAACACCTCTGTATTACAATATAATTAAATAAAAAAAATAAAAAATAAACCATTTTCCGTAAAACATCATGAAACCGTGGCAGGTGTTTTAGGGTATTATTTCGCCAATTCGAAAACTGGTGCGAGCTATGAAGGTTTCTTCAAGCTGTGGTTCCGTTCCGTTCCGATCCGTTTATGAACCATTTTGAATCACAATATATAAAAATTCGCGTAACTCGGGCTGGCTCCTCTAGTTTATGTCTCAGACCAGTCTTGTAAGAACTGCGTCTAATTTTGGCTCGTGGACTACCTTGCGTGGGCGATTCACACAATAACAATCAATACAAACACCACGGGTGGTGGATTGTAACGCATACGTAATAGAAAATGTCGCCAGTCTGACACAGCGGCGCGTAGTGAAAGCGAATCGGGCCAAGTAGATGGTTGAAACGCTATCGTCCTAGATACCACGCCAAGAACAATAGGTTAATGTTATCACACTGAGGGCATGTACGATAGTAATGTACGCAATCATAAGTGAACAATTAACTCAAGCTCTTAAACAATGCACTTTGAGGTTAAATGTTTTCAAAGACGTCAAAGATATTTTAGTAGATACTCTTATTGATGATGATTATAACTTGTGATAAAAAAATAATCATTATTATTAACAGATTTTTTTATGAAAAATGACAGAAGTCCTTAAAACCTAAAGCTTCACCGTAGTTACACCCTGTTACCGACCAACGAAACCCAAGCAATCAAAGATGGCGGTACACATATTGAAGTCGCCAGCTAAAACAACGTTGGTCGGTTTTAGGACTACCGGTGCGAAACAGACCGCAACCTAAACATGGCTTACTGCCTGTCTTTGTGATAGAGAACGGATATAAGCTGTGGAACAGGCGATAAACATGAACCAGTAGTTGTAGCGCGACTTGCGAGTGACCTACAGCAGTATGGACTGCAATAGGCTCCAGTTGGAGTAGTGGGACTCGGGACTCTTGGGAGAGACCTACAGCAGTAAGGACTGCAATAGCTGAATTGATTAACGGCCATAGATGAATGAGCAAACAGATCACAGAACAATATTACTCAGCCAGTTTGCTCCAAAACTTTGAGAAAAGGTGATGGTGAATAAAGTGATAATAAATCGCCGTAAATCCAAAACAATTCAGCTCGGGTTGAGATTTAGACAGACCAAGGTCATATAGATACTCTCTGCCATTATTACTTCAATGCCAACAGATTTAATGCTTTAACCTATTTTCTGCGATAGTCTCGTAGAATCCCTATTCTTCGAGCCTATTGCAGGAAATAGGATAGGTTCACCGTACGCATTCTCCAATACGTAGGGTGTGATATAACTAGGAAACCAATGCAAGTTACTGCATAAACATGTTTTTCACATAAAGAATGCAATACGGAACATCTTAATATAGTAAATACCTACAGAAAACTAGTTCAGCACTCAATCTGTAAACAAGCTATTTAAAAACTTTTAGTGCTTGTAGGTAGTTGGGATGTATATCATCGCAAGATATTTTGAAGAATTTTTAAAACAATTATTTTCAATAACTAGATGGTAAATCTAATGATAGCTTTTCGTTGGAAAAGTAAGTATACAAAAGTCTTATTATATTTGACACTGATGTGTTAATGAACTGTTTTATTTTATAAACTTATGTAAGAAAAATGCATAGGCGCCCGCGCCCGTCGGCCATTTTTCGCAGTGAAAAGAAGAATTTCAATTTAATATCAACAGGGCCTGCGAGGAATTTGAAAAATAGGTATTTGAAGAAACTATTGCTGTCATTTTACCTCAAATCTGCCTCCGTAGAGTGCGATAGGGATAGCTGCAGCTCAGACCGATTATATCACAAAAAAAAATTACGAGATCGACGTTTCGTATTCCTCTTTTTTCTCCTCGAAAACTGAGCCGATTCAATTATTATTTATATTAAATGTTTAAGAAAGAGTATGTCTAGGTTCTTTTATTTTAAAAACTTTTCGAATTTGTCCTCTAATCGCGGCGGTAAAAATGGGGCATTTTTGTAATTTTTGGAGGGTTATATTTTCTTTACCAATAAGTTTATAAAAAAAAGGAAATAACAGGGACGTGTCTACAGAAGACAATGAATTTTATAATAAAAAAATAGCTCTAGAGGCATTATTCAGGAAGAAAAAAAGGAGAATACATTCGTATGGAGAATCGCAGGGCCTGTTCCCTCTTAGTTGTTAGAGTTTCGGGAGTCCTCAGAACTTGAAAACAAGAATTAATCTATTGCAACCACTAACGAAAATTGGACAATTAACAAGTGACACTCAGAAAGAGAAGAGTCCAAAATCTCGAGAAAATAAAACTACCGCCAATTGACTCTTAATTAGATCAACTTCAATAATCGTGTCTAGCTGAATTAAAAATGCTGGGACCTCGACCAGCCTCTGTATCAAAGCTTCGACGGATTTCGGAACATACTGTCATTGTATAATGAGGTTAATTGACTGGGATCATTTATCTCTTCATTCAATTATATGTCAAGTGTCGAGTTCATTGCACATTTAGAGCACAAAATACGTTTTACTTTAAATGATGATAGAAAATTAGGAAAATTAGTCTGAAATTATTGTATCATCCGAGTAATTAATGCGGAAAGTGGATCAAAAATAATGTTTGTTTCATGTTTGTAAATCACGTTTTAACGGCTGAACGGATTTGGATGAAATTTGGCGCACAGGTAGAATGTCCTAGATATAATCATTTAAAGTATTTTTACCCTGGAGCTTTCGCCTTGATAAACTTTATGCAACAAAACTACACAGGCGCCCGAGCCGTCCGGTCATTTTTCGCCGGGTATTTCGTTACTCGGCGCAAAATGGCCAGGAATTTCAATCAAATCGTTTTTCAGAGGACTCGGAAGGAGAAAGACTCAAAAACAAAAATAAATCCATTGCGACCACTAATGGAAATGGGACAAGACAATTTACAAATCACACTCACAGATAGTGATAGCCCGTCCTTTTTGCTTCGTCGTAGTCGGCTAAAAAGAGACCAAAATCTCGAGAAAATTAAACTGCCCCCAATCGTCTCTCATAATTAGACCAACTTCAGCAATCGTGTCGAGTTGAATCACGAATGCTGGGGCCTTAACCAGCCTCTGTATCAAAGCTGTACTTCGACGGATTTCAGAACACACTGTCATTGTAATAATGAGGTTAATTGACTAGGACCATTAATCTCTTCATTAGCTAGGTTCACACTGGACGATCCAGTGCGCTTCGATCGGGCGCGGCAGGAGCGCGATCCAAATGCGCGGTTCCAAGGACCGCGCATTTGGATCGCGCATTGTCAAAAAAACCGACAGCGCCGGATCGGCCGCTCCACCGCATATTCTCGGAACGATCGCGGCACGTCCAAACCGACCGCGCATTGGATCGCAACCGATGGAAGCGCACTGGATCGCCTGGTGTGGACTCAGGCTATTGCACATTCAGAGCAGTAAACTAAGTAGTTGAATGTTAATAAACTGAAATAATTATTGTATCATTCTAGTACTTAATACCACCATTAATGTGGAAAAGTGTGGATTAAAAACTGTGACAGACGGACAAAAAAAGTGATCAAGTTTCCGTTTTCCCTTTTTAGTTTGGAACCTTAAAATTGTATGTTTGTTTGTAAATCACGTTTTAACGGCTGAACGAATTTGGATGAAAGGCTCACAGGTAGGCTATATTATTATGTCCTGGTTTACCAAGGATGTAAGTGAAACCTCGGCAAACAGCTAGTGTATAGTATAAGCTTTGTTATGTTAGCAAGTAGAAAGGTATTTGTAGTTTAGTAAATATAAAGCGAGGTATATGCATAAAAACTTGTTTGAAAACAGAAATGAACGCGAAAATAAACATAACGAATGAATGCAGACATGCATAGAACGTAAAAGCAATGTGTTTCGGTGTGCGCGTGCGCACGAACTAGATTCTTGTTGGGTTATAAGTGTAGGAACTACTAAGCCGTCAAAGCAGAGATGATACAAAGTGTTTAAGATTAGAGTGTATGAGGTCAGAACTAATTCTACACCTCGCCAAGGCATTTTCTTTATCTCTGTTGATAACAACAAACTGCGATACTGTTGCGAGTACCAATCATGGTCCTTATAGAAACCTCCCTTCGACCATACATTGTTCAGGAGGGAAGCCATGGTGATCTTTAACTCAGGTTTTTACCTATATCAGACACTAGTCCCCGCTACTTCCAATGTTATGCGTATACATTTTCAACTCACCTTAGAAATTGAGAGCAACAGACCTATTCTGTAAAAATCTCACCGTGAACACTTATACTCTATTTGAAATAAGATTAGACATTTAACTAAGCCTTTTTTACAGTCCGTCCAACCGATTTTAACTTCTATTGCGTTGGTGGTATGACAAATGGCAGCTGCAGTTGCAACCTTGTGCCTACGGTATAGAAGTCAGAATCGGTAGAACGGACTGTAAAAATGGTTTGTTTAAATGTATCTTATTTCAAATGGAGTATAGATGAAGTGAAATGTCAATAGTGTTAATCGTTAGCATCAGGTGGAATAACAGCTAACTTTAAGCAAGCTCAAATCACCTCAGTTTTCACGTTATTTTTTTTACAGAATAAACCGGCTGGATTCAATTAGTTATGTCGGGGTCCCGATTAGTAGTACAATAATTAGTTTGATAGGCATCAGCGTCCTAGCGTATAGCAACTCAAGGTGTCGAAAAAACAAAATAAGTTGGTCATTAAAAGATTAATCATTATTGCTATCATTGAGAAGTTGAGTAGTCAATTAGTATTTCGGACACTTTAAAGAAGTCCTCGGTTCTAATGATAGCGATTGAATAGATTTTCTATATATAAAAGATCATACGCCTCATTGAGAGTCCTTCCTTGCATGAATAATTTCTGCTAAAGCTTCCGAATCGCTTATTCGAAATCATTCACGATCTGTGGATCACGATTCTGATCTCAGTTACAGTTCGGAAATTGGAAATGTGCCCAATTTACTGGCATCGTCGAATAAACTTGGTGAACAATAGTTCTCATAGGATTCTCTTCGAAGATTTGTCGTTTGTTGCTTTTTCGATGCTATGAAAGGACCCATCATGCTTATTTTAAGGGGGATCGGAGTTCTGCTGACCGCTGGTTATCAGGTCGGACCGTGGACATTCAGCAATTAAAACAAAAATCTTGTTAGCTCACAGACAGACAACAGTCAATCAACAACTCAGCCTATCGTAGTCCACTGCTGGACATAGGCCTGGACTGGCCTGGGCTATTCGGGCAACAGTAGCTTTTATCTTAGCAGCAGTTTTAACGAACAACTTCTTTACTAAGTTTTGGTAATACATATTTGTTTAGATGTCCACCGTTAGCAGTGGACATTTATCTAGTATGGAGTTTGTTTAACTGGTATCCATGTCATCAAATGTTGACTACATTCGTTGGAATCGTCAGCATAGAATAATAGATGAAAACCCAAGTATATAAATATCTGCATTTCTATGAAACGTATCGCGGCCAAATCGTGAACATGACGGGCGAATGATAGTGCTAACAAGGAAACGGCTAGATCGTAGGTACAGCTCTAATGTAATCAAAACCAGTTTGTTTGCCATTCGAGATAATAGAGAAACGTCAGAAACCTGCTCCGATTGCGCGCGGAATTAAACGATCGGACTTCGTTCTTGAATACATGGGCTATTAATATCGTTTTTTTTTTTTTGGAAAGCCCGAGGCCAGTCGTGGTCAGTCGCCCCACGTTGCACACTCCGTCATTTAATTATTATGCAGAAATATTGCCGTAAAAAGTTATGGTAGGTGCTTACAATGGTAATTGAAGATGCAGATGATTGCATGTGTGGAAGAAGTGACGTGAATTGACGTGATGCCTCGACCCCAAATATAGGTAGGACAATGATATTGATGACAACTTAACACGTGGGAAGGATTCGTGATCGCAATATGTAATGTGTTATTTTATCTGACAGGCAACAGGAGTGATGCTGCTGTTGAAGTTTTTGTCGGTATAAAACTATTTATTAAACGATAACTAGCGTGGTTCTCTACTTTTCTTTACTGTTTTTTTTTTTTTCAGGAAAATGTGCTATCATTGCCATAAACAACGCAGTAATTATTCCGATAACTAAAGTGATAAATTGAGTGGCCAAATTTGAACGGTCAACGTCAATGCTCATTTAATTACATCCGAGTTATCGCCCAAAGTCAAACGGCAATGTGAATACCGTTGTCAAATTATCGCGATAAGTTGTGGCTACACCTATGATTAACGTCCATCATCGTGATAATCAACGGCGTATCCCGTTGGTGTGGCCCCAGAATAACGGTACGCGTTCCGATTATCTGCAACTTACGTCGCCGACTAGTAGCTATGTATGAGACGAGTAGTTTCTCAACAAAAAGCGATTAACTATAACGAAACGTGCATAATATTTTCGTACGTTGGTCTCGATTAAGTTTTTTGCATTCATTAACGATGTGTTTATGGTTGATAATATATTTTTCTCAACTTTATAAAATATTACGATATCATGCTTGTAATGAAGATAGGTAGTATAGATCGCCATGTTATTTATGATTATGAGTAATACATGGCGTGAAGAGTTTAGTTATCCTTATTCCATGCATCGTAATAATAAGCAAGCCGACATCTACACTAATATAATAAAGCTGAAGAGTACCAATTTGAATAACATATTCTATTGAATATGGATTAATATAATACCGGTCAAAATAGCTTCGGAAATAACAATGAAATTTTTACCAAATTCTGAAAGATAATAATGGTTACTGTGGGTCATCCTTAGAAGATAGACATATTATGTCATCGCGGACTTTTTTCTTTGAACTTTTAAGATGAACAATCCTGTAAAATATATTTTTTATGTATCTTTTACGGTTGACGCGGCGCACGTCAGTAGACAATAATAGTTATATTTCAGTTAATTTAAACAAAAACTTAATGAATTATACACTAAAACCTTCCGCATTAATCACTCCGTCCATTGTTGAAAACCGTTTGAAAATCTGTTCGGTAGTTTTTGAGTTTATCGCGTTCAAACAGACAGACAGACGTAGCAGGGGACTTTGTTTTATAATATGTATAAGGAAAAATGTGGCTGATATTTTAGTAGGTATATTGTGTATGTATCTTACGACTTCCACTCGAACGAAGGCGCCGGCAGAAGCTAGTCTTAAAATATGCATTATATGCATCCGACTTTTCTGAAGGCCTATCTAAAGGTCATGGTCCGGCAAGTTACCTTTAAATATTTAGGTTTATGCTGTCCAAGCCCCAAGGCTCTATGGTAAGTTTAAGTTCTTTTTTATGGTCACCATAAAGTTGCCAGCCTTGAATATAAGGCATAAAGGATTACAATGCTGATATTATGTGACCCATGTGACCTTCACCCCTACACCCCAAGCAGGCAGTAGGGGTGTGAGGTGTAAGAATATTTTATTGCCTTAGAACACAACAAACAAGGTTTACACCATAGAAGAATTTAAAAATGTTAAAACAGTTAAATTGTTGACTGAGTTGAAAATAGTTTGTGCATACTACTTAGTTATGTTTAAAGTGTATATAGGGGTTCAGTAGTTGTCTAATATTGAAGACAAATCTTTGCTTGAAACTTAATTTTAAATACCTAACTAGATTTTTTATTTATTTATAAAACTGTAACATGTTTATGAACACTATATTAGTAAGTTTGCTAAAATAAATAAGAACTTTGACCTTTACAACTAACCTAAACTTAAACTGACAAGTCTGAGAGAAGTTTAGCAAATTTTTATTCAATTTTAACTTAGAAAAAAAAAACCAATATACGACTAGTATGTACTTTCTGCTGTGAAGCCTTGATGACGCCAACACAAAAACTAAAAAAAAAAAATGCACAGACATGACAAGTACCCAGGAAACTGCATTTATCCACAATAGGTAAAAGTATGAATAAAGTCCCTCTCTCTGTAGCCCTGAACCACCGGTATTTTGAATGAACCTTACTTCCAATTTTAAATAGGTAGGAGGTATAGATAAGAATTGTGTTATTTTTACCCAAAGATAATAAACTAATCTACTTTGCCTATCTACCACAGTCAACTGATAAAGTTCATATTATTATTTTGATGATGTTTTGATGTAAATAAACATATTTATTAAAAAAAGTAATTTTTAGGTATTTCACATAGAATTTATGCAAGTTGTACTAGTATTGAAAGAGTCTCTTTAATAACCGGAGAGGGAGAGAGAGAGAGAGAGAGAGTGAGAGTCTCAATGTATTTTTTCTTTTGAGTGTTTTGTATTTTTTTTGTAGAAAGATTGAAAGAACTTTGTCCAGTAGTAGCAGTAGGAGCACTATTGGGGCAAGGAAATTATGGAAACATGAGATTGTACATTTATCTGCCTAGTAACTAATGACTGGACTATTTAATTTATAAATGTTATGAAACAACAAGGATAATATAGTATAGATATTAATAATTATTATTTGTAAACCAAGAACAAAATTTGTCCTGTGTAAGTATAAAGAAGGAGCCAACAAGCCAATTTGACCTAATTAGCTTCTTGGCTCATTAGGCACTGAGTTTGAGGATTAAGTATATGAAGAGTATAATTCAGTTTAAAGTCTATAAATCAATTCGTAAATAATAAACAACCACTCACAGCAAATATTGTGTTCTGCAATCCAAAAGGTATTGGCGTCAGTCTCGCGAAAAATACAATTTTGAAGGCTTGCGGCCCAGAGATCACTTTCAGCAGAGCCCGCGCCGTCTCGTTCTTGAGCAACCGGTCCAGGGGCAGGTAGCTCCGCAACGCTTTCAGGGTGAAGTGAGCAACCGCCACGCCAAAGTTCGCACTCACCAGAACAGTCATTATACCCCTAAAATTCCCGAACAAATATCCACTAGTTATTATTAACACCAAATAACCTATCGTCACTGGAAAACTCACGATCAAAAATAAACCCATAAACAACAAAAATATTATCCAGGGATCCTGTGCGTCTACCCAGTATAAAATCGTCTTCAAATATTCTTTGAAAAAATAAAGCACCAGAACCAGGCATGTGAGCAGCAGTATTGATACTACAATGTTAAATAAATAACTGTACGTTGTCTTAGTGTTAATTTTAGCCCATAAACTTTTCTTTCTTGTGACCGCTGTAGGGTCGGACTGGCATTCTTCAACGTCGACAATTTCCATGGTGACTTTCGTTAATGAAAATTAAACACAGGCTATTTATCTATGCGCTCTTTAATTTTCCACGGTGTATCGTTCGCCATGGCCTAGTTTAGGCTAGTGTTTATTTCACGTTTACGCACGGCAGAACCAAAATTCAACGAACAATCAACCTCTTTGACCACTTTTCACAGACTATACAATTAAAATCCTGAAAGAAAGAATTTCATCAATATGTCAAAGTTTGACAAACGATCTCGGTGTTGTCATTTAATTACAGAAGTCCACAGAAGTTCTTGCACAAAAACAAGGAATATGTTTCATTAATTTTAGATTTCATTTCTCACAAACACCGTTTCGTCACGTTTAACCTGATTTCACATAAATAATATTTTTTGTACTATTTACAAAAAAGTACAGTGTATGTTGCCACGAATAATTTTGCTAACTTATCTGTAACTGTCAGAACGGTAAGCGTTCCATTCCATCAGTGCAGTTTGTAGATCTTCGACATTAAAGAAGGATATATATAGCACCTCATTACAAGAAAAAGCAAGAACGAAAAGCCTAAGATAAAATAGTGAACAAAACTAGAGCTGGAACGATAACCTTCCACTAATATTCACGTTCACGTCTTGGTGCACCGTGGAAGATATTTATTTTTTCAGAAAAACGCGTAAACTATCGATAAATACATTATTATTGGTTAAAGCCTTAAATATTACACGGCTTAGAATAAGGGAAGGAGTTTTTGGTCGTTGTTTATTCATTTGAAGTTTCGAGACACGACATAACCATGCCGCCGAAGAAAACAAGCAGCGCCCCTGCTGGCGGTGGAGGTGCTAGCAAAAAGACAGAGGCGAAGAAGAAGGATAAAGTCATTGAGGTAATAAACGATTTCTATCAAAGTTTTCATATTGCTGGAGCTGAAAAATATTCGGTTTTGATTTCACTCTTGGTACTACTGGTGACTACAGTAATGTAGGGCACACATTATCCAGTAGTATTCTTAAAATCTTATTAGCCTTAGAGTCATTTATTTTGCAAGCATTTGGCACACCAGAATTTAAAAAAAGTAGTAATATGACCATTTGCTGTACAAACTAAATAAACCAACAACTGTTTGCATCATAGTGCTTATATAGAAAATGGCAACTCTTATCAATATTATTCTTCCTCAACAGGACAAGACCTTCGGCCTTAAAAACAAGAAGGGGGCCAAGCAGCAGAAGTTTATCCAACAAGTTGAGAAACAGGTCAAAAGTGGCGGCATCCATCCCGCCAAACCTATGGATGACAAGAAGAAAGAAAAAGAGGCAAAACTGAAGGAACAGAAGGAATTAGCAGCACTGTTCAAACCTGTGCAAACACAAAAGGTTGAGAAAGGTATGTCATACTGCATAGCTATTCTGAATCGTTTGATACTCTTCCATGCAGAATCGAACATCCATCAATGTTAGGAAGGAAGAGACCTCTAAAGGCTGTTCAATCAAATAGCCGCCATTTATCCAACAGCTATTTGCTGTCAGCGGTAATGCAAATCAGTAATTGAAGATGTGTCATTTTCGATATGAATGGTTGTGGCTCTAGCCCTCTCAATGACCATCTATTTTTTATTTTTTGTTCTATTGGTAGCTTATTATTATTTTTAGTTTTTGAATCAAAGAGAAAGAAAAAAAAAACTGAAAGATTTGACACCAATCTTGTCCAATAAATATTAAAGCTAACTGACTGCTATTATAAGTACATGAAATAAAATCATAAACTTAGTCTTATATTAAACAATTTTTTTTCAGGTACGGATCCCAAATCTGTGGTATGTGCTTTCTTCAAGCAGGGCCAGTGTACTAAAGGAGATAGGTGCAAGTTCTCCCACGACTTGACTCTTGAGAGAAAGGTATGTTTTCTTCAACCGTTTTTAATAAAAAAAAATTAAAAAACTATATTGCAAAATACAGAACATACAGGCTGGGACATTGACGCACAACCAATTACCATAGATTCAGTACATGACTGTAAACCCTCCGGCATTGTTTTTTTTTTGTTTTGCCGCCCTCCTTGCCACCCTGTATAAATACAGTGCAAAAAAGAGAAAGGATAGGAAAGGATTTGAGGATGGCTGGAAAGACATAGACTAGACAGACAAGGAACAGAGAGAATTGGAAGGGGATGACACAGAGACGTTTTCTAATAAAACTACCACCCTGACAGTCTATAAAAAAAAAATATATATAGTTCACGATGATTCTCATCAGAGATTCTATTCTATAATTACTTTCTAAATGTTTTTTTTTTTTTCATGAACCTTATTTATCCCTTTAATAAGGAGAACTGTTGGATCTGCCAACTTAACCACATAGCTCAATAAGTAAGGAGTTCTGAAATCTCTAATGGAATAAAGTGGAATGCTATTGTCAGCCTATATCAGACGACCGCTGAACATAGGCCTCTCAAATTTCCCACTCAACTGTTTCCTTATCTACCAGCGTTTAGCAAGGATATAAAACACTGTATGCCTGTACCTAAGTTGCAGCATATTTATCATAGAAAGAAAGGAAAACTGTTTTTTTGCTTCCTCCATTTCCACAGTAGTGGTCGTGGATCCGAACCCAGGCAGGCGCTAAATAATTTCATCTCCACTGCTCTCAAAACGGTAAAAGAAAACATCGTGAGGAAACCAGCATATCCTAGAACTAAAAATTCAAAGATATCCCCTTACCTTTCTTAATAACCCTTCACTGTTTATAGTCCTACATGCACTTGACCGGTTTTTGTCCATAAATTCTATTTGCAATTGGTTGTCAGACCATAAGCGCATTCGTTCCATGTCAAATGGCGTTGTGGTGTAGCAGCCAGTGTTGCGCCTCCCACTTATAAAAGCCACTCTTCAGCCTTGTTTACCACCGCTGTCGGGTTTAAGACGCAGATATATGCCAGTGAACTTGAGTGGTTAGCTTTCGTGTTCTGTACTGAGCTCACGCAACGCGTCGTACCTTCAGCCAGTAGTAAGACTCTATCCCATCAAGGAGCGCTGTCCCAAATTAGACGCATTGTTAATTGATTATACATAAATCAAAAGGTATTTCTAATAAAACACGTATACTAAAAGATAAATAATTAAATATCTAAAATCAATATATCTTGAAAATAGTGAAGGTTTCAGAATGTTTGATAGATTTTGCGTGATCCTCAGTTTTTAAGACATAACTTTACAAATTAATTTCACTACGTAATATAAACATAATCTAAAATATTCCTATATAAAGTTATTAAGAAAATGCTCGAAAATAACATTATATTTTTTCCAAATCATTAACACTACTCCTTTAGACACGATCTTCAGTATAAAATCATTAAAAGTCGGTTATCGTCGCCTAAACAGTTCAGTAACTAGTTTTGGATGCATGGCTATTGTTCTTAGGATACCATTTTAGACTCCTTGAAATTTATTTATTATTAAAATAATGTTTTTCAGGCTGAAAAACGTTCCCTCTATGTGGACATGCGAGATGACGAGGACACTATGGACAATTGGGACGAGGAGAAGCTGAAGGAAGTAGTGGAGAAAAAGCATGGAGAAGGTGACAAGTCACGGCCCACTACTGACATTGTGAGTTATTCTCAAACATTCATATTGTTGTGTCTGTTTTGCTGGGTCGAACCTCACATGGAACAAATACTTGTATGGCACATATGACACAGGTAATCAGTGGGTGTTGAAGATTTGTGTTCACGTTAATCATGCAGATGCTCGTGGCTAAGTAATAACGGTCGCACGGGTCGATCGATCAGGTTAAACTACGCTTGCCGCGGTTGGTCCGTGGATGGGTGACACAGCCATCCGTGCCTCGGAAAGCACGTTAAGCCGTTGGTCCCGGCTGTCAATCGTTACAGGTCGTCAGAAGCCCGAAAGTCTGACAACTTAGTTTTACCAATGGGTATCATCGTATTACCCAGTAACTGGGTTGTGGAATTCAGATAGACAGCTATTTGACTTAATTATTAAGTTCCTAAACTAAAAAACCTCCTAACTTATCACAATTACAGATCTGCAAACACTTCTTAGAAGCCGTAGAAAGATCGAAGTACGGATGGTTCTGGGAATGTCCTTCTGGTTCCAAATGCATATACAGGCATGCACTACCCGCAGGCTTCGTTCTCAAGAGAGACAAGAAAAAAATGGAGGAGAAGAAGAATGAGATCTCTTTGGTGGACCTTATAGAGAGAGAGAGGGCAGCACTAGGACCTAACCAGACCAAGATCACGCTGGAGACTTTCCTCGCGTGGAAGAAGAAGAAGATTAAGGATAAGCAGGTTTGTGGATGATTTAGTTATGTTCTTGATTGATGCAATACTGAAAATTCATAGTAGCTGCTGGAAATTTGGAAATGTGCCCAGTTATGGCAATGGTCTTGCGTATTACATGACTTAAAACTGCACGCGTAGCATGGCCATCGTAGAAACGGGTTTTGTCGACGGAAGAATAGACAAAATGACAGATAAACAATCACAATCTGTCATTTTGTCTATTCTTCCGTCGACAAAGTTTCTATGACGGTCATGCTACGCGTGCTGGTGACGTGTGAGTCGTAACGTCGAAAGCTCCTCGACTCACAACTCGGGGAGGAGACCTCAAGGCATGCCTCGAAAGATCCTCTAAGTGTCTGCCGCTTCAGTGAACAAAGCGACAAAAAACCGCTGATCATTTCGGTATTTTAATAATTTAATATTTTAGTTATTTTTTACTTCATAAAATATTTTTATTTCAACAGGAAGCGCTAACGAAGGCTGAAGACCAGCGTCGCACCGACTTCAAAGCAGGTCGCGCCGTCGGTCTGTCCGGACGAGAAATGTTCTCGTTCGACCCGGCACTCGCTGCCGACGCTGATGACGATGATGACGAGGCCGTCGACCTCGCTACCTACGGAGATGAAGATCAAGACAATATCGAGTATAGAGAAGTGCAATTTGATCTTATTGGAATGGAGGCTTCAGAGGTGAGACTCTTTGTATTGTTATTGTACTTTACCACAGGAACCGTATATTTTACGGGTAGTCTATGTCGGTCTCTGGCTTATAAACTATCTCTATGCAAATAAAAACTTGTGCGGTCGGGACTCCCGTCAGGAACGAAGTTCATTCTCACGTACTTTAAAACTGAAGCATAATTTTCGCAACCGCCCTCTTGGATTTAAACTTTGACCTCACTATCGACTTTAGCACCCTCGAAAACTATAAAAACGATAAAAAATTCCATGACGAAAAATTTGAAAATTTTCGTAGCCGCCATCTTGGTTTTTCATTTTGACCAAATTCATACTTTTTCCAAAGAAAGTCAACAAAAAGTCGAATGGACGGGGCATAACGTTTTTTATTTACGTGACGATTTCTACCAGTTTACTCATACCGCAAGTCACGTTAATAAAGATTCGTTCCAATAATCACGTTGATTCACTTCTGAACCAACGCACAGTACAGGCGGGCTGCACCGCTCTTATTTGTATGAAAATGTGTTGCACTGCTGCCCGTTGCGACGTTGTGAGCTAGACTTTATAAGTAGTAGATGCACAGTGATAATAATAATGTTTATTCTATTCTCAGGCGGACGACACCGGCACAAAAGCGACGGAAGACCGACTGCAGCAGCTCAACCAAGGTCTGGAGAATGGCAACGGCGACGGCCCGGAGGGCTCCAGCGACGCCTCGCCCTCCGACGACGGCGCCGCAGCTGTCCCTATCAACGAGAACCTGTTCCTTGACGAAGACCTAGATGAAGAACTTCAGAACCTCGATTTAGAAGACTAGGATTCAATAGTTTGTACGGGCTGATTTTGAATTCATTACCATCCTTTGGGGTAAAAGTACGCAAGATAATATATCGAAAAAGCGCCTGTTTTTTATACACTAAATGCTGTGGACCCAAATTCTTTTTCTTAAATAAAAGAAGTCTACTCCTAATAACATCAGCTATCCCAGTGAAAATCCCGGCAAAATCGGTTCAGCCGTTTCGGACACGGCCGTTTTTTTTTTTGCTATAAATACCTTATATACTTCCATATGCATTTAGTATAAAGTTGTTATTTTGAGATTACAAACAGACACTAAAATTTTATTTATTTGTATAGATTTTGATGCAGTAACGCCCAGTTAGACTCGTCAAAACTAACGCAAGTCAAGTGATACGATTGCCTGTTGATAATTAATTCAACCAATCACAGGAGTTTATACGCGCTTGACAATTAGTTGGCAAAATTTTGTGTTGAATAATCGTTCTAGAAACCGGGCGTAATGCCCGTGTTCACCAATGTTTCAAATTCAAACTCAAAGCATTTATTTCAAATAAACCAATTACAGGCAGTTTTGAATTGTCAAGGGGTCGGTCAGTGAGAAATATGAAGCTAGTCGCCCATTCCAAAGCGTAGTAGGTTCCTATGGAGAAGAACGGGCAAGAAACTCCACGGACACTCTTTTAAATAAAAAAAATGGTTACATAATATTGGTTACATCATTCAAGTTGAAGTTATACATGTGAGAACGATGCAAAACATTAAAAGCGTCGAAATAAAAATATAAACTAATTCAACCATTAAATTAACCGTTTAATCAGGCAATTACATATTTAGACAGTTTCTTATGTCAAATTGGTAAAACAGGTAAAATGGGTTGTGAAAATGCCGATGAACATGTGCCTCAAGCCTAATTGTGCCACCTATCACTAACAACATTAAAAAGCCAAATGTTTGTGGGCCACAAACCTTTTTCAAATTCTTAAGACTCATAAAAGAAACAACATAACATCACGCCTGTATTTCCTGAAGGGTTGGCAGAGGTGCACCTATACACCGTGAAATCTTAATGGTTGTTCTCCCACAGCGAAATGGTTTTGTCTTGGTAATACAATCGTTTTATAAACAAATGAAATACTAGAAACAATTTTAAAAACAAATTTTGTGTTGTGGCGTGCAAACTAGTTTACGCCGTATCACCACGTGCGAGAGTTTATTTTGCTTTGAATATTAAATGTATCGCTATTCCCTTTGTCGGCGGCGCGTGAGATTCGAGTAGTACCTACAAGTTATAATAATAATAATAAAAATCTTTATTTCCAGTTTTACAATTTAAAATATAACACTAGGTATTTAAACATGAGAACCTGTTAGGTACTATTGATTCTTAATTGTTTTAAAAAAACATCTTTATTTTTTAACTTTTACTCTATGCTTCGAAAGTACTCCTTATGGCAAGTTGTTTTGCCGCGGGAAAACAACCATTAAAATTTCACGGTGTATAGTATACCCACATTTCACCAGTTATGTTTAAGTCCCAAGTAATAGGGGGCTTATTGCCATCAACTGGGCACAAATTCAGACTTCGGGCTGCCACTGAGGAATTCCAGATGGAAAAACCCAATAACACTGCCCGACCTGGGAATCGAACCCAGGACCTCACGATCAGCAGTAGCTCTTGCAACTACTACACCAACAAGACAGTCCTAAAAGATTGCGAATGAATTTAAAGTTAGCCTGTATTCAAGTATTCATGTTCGTTTTCTCACGTAGTGCCAATCTGCGGTCTCATGTAACTAGACAACGAGGTAATACAGACATACATATACTTGGTATACTTTTATACTGAGACAGTTCGGGAAACGCGCCTTTTTTGTAGAGAACACTTTAATCTAAATGCCGAAAACAAGTTTCAGGAGATGTTGTCCATTTATCATAGAAGAAAAGCTGACAAACTCAACGACTAACTTATTTATAAAAAAACCCTCACTTTTTCTTTTATTTGGGGCTCATTTGTGATATTAAACACTGACTTATATAGACAACAGAGAATCTGAAACTATTTTAGTACAGTTGTTGCATTTCAAAAGCAAGCGTCAACCAAACCATTGCAATTTAGACCTTGTAACAAAGACATAAAAGTCATATGACGCCCGCTCATGGTTTGCAATGACTATACTGTACCAATGTAACATGTTTATAAAACGATCAACTATTCTGTCAAATTAAGATATTCTTGATTGTTCAAGAAAACGGCACGGTATGTAAAGTATATAATACGAACATTCTTTGTCGAAATCCAAATTATGTATGCTCATAAAATTAAAAATATTATTTGTTCAGAAACGAAAGTAATGTATTTGTAAATAAAAAAAACGTATTTTTTATTTAAGTTAGTTTTATTATCACTTATTCAAGTTGAATATTTAAAGTACCTGCTTTAAAAAAAATGTAGCAGGCCGGTATCGAAAACAGGGTAAGCTACGAATAAGAATAAAACAAAATAAAATGCAGAAAATAGCTACCAAACAACTATGGCTGCTTAGGGCTCCATAATACATGTTGTAGAGTGAGCACCTTAAACACAGTGTAAGGGACATCGAAGCACGAACTGTTAACATTCAGCACATATGATTCTAGCGAGACCAGCATAGAAGTTTTTCGCAGTTGAATATGCTGTTCCATACATTCTGACCGTGTGTGGATTTTCACTTTTATATTAAATGAAACAGCAGATTTTTGAAGTGAAAACTTCTTTAGCGGCGTTGTGCACTTTTTTGTGATGGGTAAAAAATGTTAAACTCCCGTCAGGACACGTGACCTGGTCGAAAATTCGTAAGACTGAGGGAGAGAAGACTGCAACGTTAATATTCAAGTTTTCACTTCTGCCGGCACTCCCGGAGTGCAAACCGTTGTTTTTTTTTAAAAATGGAATCGTGCTGAATCAGTTTGCGTGTCCGGCATAGCTATTCACAACAGTTCGATACTTTTCCGAGGCTGTTCACAAATGCTAAACCCGAAAATTGTGTCAGTTTAAATCAAATAGATGACTGGCATTCTTCCGACAAGTATTTGCTGTTGGGGGTAACTGTGCGTTTGCACTGGCGAGACATTCACAACAAAACATGTTGGAATCTCTATTTTCTGTCAATGTTTCATACAATGACGGTACGGTTGGCGCAGTGGTTAAGCATTTGACTGCTGCACTGCGTGTTGCGGGTTCGATTCCCGCACGGAACAAATATTTGTATGACCTACAAGTAGTTGTTCCGGGTCTGGCTGTTTGTGTATGTGAGTATAAATGTTTGTAAACGCACCCACGATACAGGAGAAATTCCTAGTGTGGGGCAGTTTATAAAAAAAAAAATGTTTGAGATTTCAACATGTTTTGTTGTGATGTTTCGCCAGTGCAAACGCACAGTATAAGGCAAATCAGTAATAGTAAATGTGTAATTTTCGATGCAACAGCCTGTCGAATGGTCGTGAATGGCTATGTTGGTTTCTTTTAAACCCTGTATAGGTCCATACATTAATTTCCAAACACACAAAAGCAGTAACTTACAAATAATAAACTTAGTGTTATTTGGTGTAGTTTAATATGCTTAGCGATAAAACATTATGAAGACCTGTTTTCGATCGTCAGCCATCGCGCCGGATTTGCGATAGTAATATTGTCTATTTGTTGTTGTGTGAAGCCTTTGGACTTCATCTTCGGGAGCACGTTATTAATTATGTGCGCATAGCCGTGGCCGCCAAAGCTGGTCTGCAAACAATCGGAAAGAACTCATTTAGTATCATTCAATCGAATGACGCCCACTACTGGACAGACCTCCAAAACATCGCTACAACGACCGGGCATGGCATTCAGAGGATTCCTGCACAATCATGGCATGTAATGCGAACGAAAAAATCAAAAACCTTGTTGAGGTCGGATTCCAGTCTAACTGGATGCAGCCGAATACCAGTATTTTACATGGAGCGACTGCCTATCTGACCTTCAAAACTCGGTAACTGGGTAATGCGATGCCCCTTGGTAAGACTGGTTGTCAGACTTCGGGCTTCTGACGACCCGTAACGACTGTTAAAGATCCACGAATGACAGCCGGGACCAACGACTTAACGCGCACTCCGAGGCACGGAGGAGTCTCAGTATGTAAAGATGTTGGTCACCCATCTCCGGACCAACCTCGGCAAGCGTAGCCTAACGTGATCAATCGATCCGTAAAGGATTTAGAAATCTTGAGGAAAGTTTTGAGTACCTATAAATGTGAATGGTTATAAGAGTAAAGGAAGACCAAAGAAGCGATAGATGGAGTGTGTGAAAAATGAGAAATGAGGTAATTTATAGCCATTTTTATATAGTAATTTATAAATAAACTAACGACCCGCTCCGCTTCGATCGGTTTTTACGACTTGACAAAACATCGACATATAGTTTTACTTGACTTTAATAGTAACGTATTATACACATAAACCGTCCGGAATAAATTCTACAAAACGATGGTGAAAACCTCATCAAAATCTGTTGCGTGGTTTAGAAGAACAACGCGGACATACAGACAAACGCGAAAAGCGACTTTGTTTTATAATATGTATAGATAAAGAAATGAGATGACGGATAATATACATTTATGGAACAAGAAAACATTCTGCACCGTACTCAAGTAAATTGGGATAAAGGCAGGAAAGTGATGACGCCTATAATAATTTTATTAAAACTCACCAATCGATGCTTCGTATGAATATCATGAGACATGAGTATCTTATCCTCTCGGCCCTCATCAACCAGTAACGATATCTTCTGTATCCTCTGAGCATCACTCAGCATATCCGTCGTTACCTCCAGTTGATAATATGACACTTCCGTACCGAACAAGTCGAACTGGCAGTATGTGCCTAACTCGGCGAATTCTAATAGAATATCATCTTCAACCAGCGTGCCTGAAAAAATAAAATATAACAACATAACATCACGCAGCAGAAGTGTGAATAAAGTATACCTACATTTCCCCAAATATGTAAGTGCCATGAAATAGGGATCGAGCCTATTGCCTTAAATAGGGCTAACTCCGGAGTGCTGCCGAGAAATTCCTGACGACAAACCCCATAACACTGCACTGTCATTTGGGAATCGCACTAATGAGCAGTGCGCGTTTAATTACGACCGTCAAAAACTTTATGATCGGTACTCGAACATATCTATTGCACACACTATTACTCATATCTTACCGTATAGAAAGTACAGACCTATAGGTACACTTTTGGCCATGCATAAACTGACGCCCTTTGTCTATGTGGGTACGCACTTAGGGAGAAACTACAGCTAGAACCAGTGGCGGATCCAGGATTGTCGTTTAGGAAGGACTTTACCACTTAAGGGTAGGTTTTAGCAAAGTAAAGTTAAACACTAAAAATAACACAACATTTTATTTTGCTTAATGCTTATCAATCCTCCTCGGATTACTTTTCGCAAATTCCTCAATGGGGAAAACAAATGTAATGGAAAACGGATGACGTAACTATCTACCTAAGGTACAAAATTGATGACAATTGTACCTTAGATAGTGTAATGCTTACTAAAAAGTTTAATTCACGGAAGAACTCACGATGCTTTGGGGGCTTGGGCCCCTTAGCCCCCTCTGGATCCACTACTGGCTAGAACTTTATCTTGTAAAATTATACTTACGGTCTAAATGCGACATGACGACTTTGTCAGCGGAGCCCCCGGCCTCTAGGTACAGGCGGATGATCTCGAAGGGAGCCTCCTTCGTTCTGTGGGGATGGAAGCTCACTCCACAACCGACTTGCGGTTGTAGCTCCCCGGCAGCCTGGATGGCTCGCCGTTCAAAATCTGTAGAAAATATATTTAACATCAAATTTCATGCTAGGTCAGTATTTAGCTTTTTTCTAGTATTGATGCAATGCACAGGAATAAGTGACGAGGATGACGCTCTACATAGTGGAACATTTACTAAAACTTGATGTAACGCCCAGCATAGTTATGACCACATACCTGTTAACAACTATTCGACAGGCTGCCGTGCCGAAAATGACACATTTTCACTTCACACCGAGAAGAATACCGGTCGGTCGGTCGAATATCGGTCGGTTGCATTTTTTAACAGGCGTTTAGAAATAACACTAATTGATATTCGATTCGGCAGCGGAAGCGTATCGAATGGTTGTGAATAGCAAGTACCTACATATACTACAGATACAGTTACCGGGTTAGGTAGGCAGTCGCTCCATGTAAAATACTGATATTCAGCTGCAACCGGTTAGACTAGAAGCCGACCCCAACATATTTGGCCAAAGGCTAGGCTAGATGATGACATTACTGACCTCTCAATGGCCATACACTGGCGATCTCTCCCATGAAACCAGCCTTAACATCAGGGTGTTTAACGCAGCCCTTCGTCAGCTCTTGCTGCATATGATTATATACATCCTCAGTAGACTGTCGCAGAGTATCGCCGCTCTGCAAGTCAGCGATGTAATGTCCTGTGCCGGCCACGACGTGGACGTTGCTCGCTTGCGACACGTTCTGGTAGAATGATATGTGTCGGTTTATGCCTTCTGTTGTGTTTTCTACAATGGTACCTGATGAAATTATAAAGTGATTATTTCCAATTAAGTTTGTGGAGCGAGTGAATTGGATATCTACTTATTAATGCATGTCCAATAGGTAGTACAACATTAAAATAATTTGATTAGAAGCATTAGGTATAGCAACTGATTTCGTCAACGGGGGCTTAAATCGATACTACATCTCCACAAACGCACACCAATTTGGTCGCGATGCGGGGACGAATTCGTCATGATCACCTACGACACCTTGGTATTGCAGGCGGCGGTGACTACTCAACATCAGGTGGGTCGTAGTAGGCCATGCATTTTACCATGCAATCACAAAAACAACTCACCTCCACCAGCAGTTTTGTACTCGATAACATCATAAATGACCGCTTGTTGAGCATGGCAGTCATCTAGCTTCAAGTTATACCTCGAGCTGTAAGGGTACTGCCTCACGTAGCCAATCGTCTGGAGCTCTAATGCAGGGGTGAATTTTTCAACCAGTGCTGGGGGCGGTTGCCTATAGAAGTGCTCGAAGTTCATACCCAAATGTTCATGGGTTAAGGTTCGGCCTAGCGCTGAAGGGCTCACGTCTCCAAACACTGAAATAGAATGCAGCAGTAAATTGAGATTGAGAAAACCTGTGGACATTATATCCATTAGGTATATTTATGGAGCAGCCAGAAGGTGGCTGGAGCCTTGCCTATTCCACATACGGCAGAATACCTATTCTAGTACCTACCTACCTACAGTTTTACAAGGATCTTTTTGCGCCTGAATGACATGGACAGGGGGCGTTTATGATAAAAAATGGTGAAATTGTATTGATTGTGTTGCTGAGCCTCGGTCAGTGGTTTAAGAAAACTGCTCAGTGGTTAAGAAAACTGCTCGATATCTGTGAGTCATATGCTGTGGCGCACGGATTGAGGTACAACGAGAAGAAGAGTGTGTATGAATTTCATTAGAGGTAGGAATAACCAACCGGAGCATATACCACCTGTCTATTTGAACGGAGTGCCTTTAGAACGTGTCGCTCAGTTTAAGTACCTAGGGCACATTGTGACAGAGATATGATGAATGATGATGCGGATATCGAGCGGGAACGAAGAGCGTTGTCGGTGCGTGCTAACATGTTCGTTCATAGATTCGCAAGGTGTACAGTAGACGTAAAAGTAACACTGTTTAGGGCCTACTGCAAAACTTTTACGCCAGTGCTTTATGGTTCAATTACACGCAGCGAGCCTACAACACTCTTCGCGTACAATACAATAACCCCTTTAAGATTCTGGTGAGGCTCCCTCGATTCTATAGTGCATCGGGCATGTTTGCTGACGCAAGAGTCGATGACTTTTACGCCATTATGCGTAAGAAAACAACTTCTCTGATGCGCCGGATTCGGGTGAGCGCCAACAGAGTCCTAGGGATGATCTCGGAGGCCAGTCTGCAGTGTTGGGTAGGCTCATCCAGCTTCACGTGACGAGGTGATAGTATGATTTTTGACACGAGTGATTTGATTATTTTTGTTTATTTTGAATTTTATAATGATCACTAACATAGTTTTTAAGACCTTTGTAACTAACAATTTATGGACAAATCAATTAGTCTGAATTAAATGAATATATAATATACATATTGAAATTCAAGATGGCGGCATTAGTTCAGATAATGGCCACACACCGAAAATCCCTGTTCTAACACGTAAACAGGAAAGAGGGTACCTACCTACCTAAGTTGTATTGTATAGTACCCTCTTTCCTGTTTTTGTTGTAGCGACAACGACGTAACAAATTCGTTTTTACACATTTAGCGAAATTAACGAACAATAATAGGTAGGTACCTATCTTATCTATCTAAGAACAAACAAACATCCCACAGCGAAAACATGAGCCAGATTCGTCATTCTCGGATTGAAATTTTACTTTCCGAAGAATATTCAAACATTTACTGCACAAAGACAAAGAAACATAAAAGTGGAAACAAACAAAATAAAAAGACCAAGTACTTACCAGTTTGCACTTTTGAAGTCATTTTGAAGAGAAAACTGTCTGCTCAGTAACTTGAGACACAGTCGACACTGAATTGAGTAGAATTATGTGATGTTTACTTTTCCTATCACTTATCAATGTTAGTACCTACATTAAATTATTTAATTGATGATAATGTGTAACAATAACAGCTAGTGCTGGTTTGTGATATATTTACATGCGCAGGAACATCCCGTAGGTATTGTTGTTCTTTATTTATTTAGCAAAATATTCTAGAATAGCAATAAAATAAAACTCAGAGAAATAAATATACCTACACCTAAAATAATCAGGTTATTAAACTATATGAAACGAGGTCATGTTTACGGACGAGGGAGAGTAAAATATTATCAGAGCTGCCACATAAGAAAATATATCTTTGTGGTTCGATTTTTATCATTGCGTACATTGGAACGAATTGAGCGCCAAATTCAAGATTTTTTCCATTGCTAAGCGACGAGAGTTGTTTTCACTTAATTCTTAACAAAATGCCTATTATAGTAAAAGATTTCACTTGGTCTCAATCTAATAATACAGTCCACATAAGAGTACCGTTAAATCCTGTCCGTCATGAAAAAGTAGATCTATTTCCTACTGATAAATACATCAAGGCGAACTTTAGTCCGTTCTTGTTCGAAGTCTTTCTACTGCACGATGTTAATATAAAGAAAAGCAAATGCTTAGTGAAAGAAGATTTAATTATTTTAGATTTAGTAAAGAATGAAGAGATTGCTTGGGAATGTTTGGAAAAAGAGCTAACAAAGGATGAGAAAATGAAGATAAGGCATGAAGTTTTTGAAAAATGTCAGGAAGAAGCGAAGCAGGAGTCGGAGGATAGAAGAATAAAAAAGAGTCAATTGGACAGGTATACTGTCCAACAGGCGATGGAGATAGATAATCAAAAGCACGAACTGATGGACTCCAGACGGGATTTGGAAAGGAAGAAGGCAATGGATCAGTTAGAAGATTGGAGACTTGGCAAAGTTAATGATAAAGAAAAAAAATACATGCCAGCGCCACAACAAGAACGGAGAGGCGTAGAAATAGTTGAACTTCCTCCATCAGACGACGAAAAAAGCGTTAAAGATGAAAAGAAAGAAGAGAAAGAAAAAAAAGAAGTTACCCATGCAAAAGCAGTAAAGACAGTGCAGAAACCTCCAAAAAAACCGACCAAGACTCCAATAAAGTCTGAATACGTGGAGAAGAAGAAACAGGAGAATGCCAAGAGGGTATTACCGAGGTTGAGACAGCCAATTAACTTAGAGGTTAAGCACACGCCTCGGACGTTTCCCACGCCCAGTAGAGAGTCTACTGCTGATGAAGAGAATGCTTGGTTGAAGAATATTACACAGGCTAGACGAGCGACTGGTAAGGAAATAGACATAAGTAACAACTTAAGTAACCGCGATATTTTTTGTAATTAGTTTATAGGTTACAAAAAGCGACGAAGAGGATTACGTCAAGAAGATAGGTAGGCAGGTATAGCTCCGCCCTGTACCTACCTACCTACTATTTCCGAATAACAATAAAATTGCGGTCAATCTGATGCAATATTAATTATTCAACTTATGTCTGCTTAGCTTATAAAGTAACATGATGATTCAGGAAACTTTGTAGGTACTTCAGATATTCAGCTTATTTTAAAATAATTTGTAAATTGTAGGTTTCATGTCTGAGGATCTTCGTCCCGAGGAGCAGGATCCTCAGTGGTGCAAGGCGAAGGGTGACGAGTTCTTCAAAAGCGGCAACTTCCTCGGAGCAGTCAGCGCTTACACCCACGGCATCACACTGTCCGACAAACTGCCGAGCCTGTTCGCTAACAGATCCGCTACGCATTTCGCACTCGGAAATTTTAATAAATGTGTAAGTATTAAGCCTCTTTGGCCTAGTGGTCGCAAGCGCTAATGCTGAGCATGAGGTCCTGTTTGCGATTCGAGGTCGGGCAAAGTGTTATTAGGTTTTCCCATCTGGGAATTTCTCAGTAGCGGCCCGGAATCTGTGCCCGGTTGATGAATAGGCTCGCCCCCTATTACATGGGTCTTGAAACATAACTGGCGAAATGTGGGAATAGGAACACCTCTGCCATAATGTGGGAATACAGGCTTGATGTTACATTATGTGTAGCAGTGGCGTGGCGTGATGAAACGAAAGAAGGAAGCCGGAACTTAAAAAAAAAGAAAAAATAAAGAAGGTTGTATATTAATTGTTATGATGTCACTTCAACTTTCATCGTGGCCGCGAAAAGTTACTTCTTGTTTACCTAACAAATGTGTATTTGTATTTCGATCTACTTTCCGAATAAGATCTTCATGCAAATTAGTGAAAATAATTCTATTCCTACCAGTCCCGAACTCATAAAACAGCTGCATGTTTTTCAGTCTGCACATGTTTTTTGATGAATTCGTCAGTTTAAAATGTAAAAACTTTATTCCATAAACTACTAGAATCTGAGAATTTATCGTAAAACCATCGTGTAATTTATAGTCGTATCTGGGCGAGCTCGGCCTAACTTATTTTATTTTTCAATAACTTTGAAAGGCACGTTTTGTCACAAAACAAATAATCACGCAATGATCTACATGCCGCCATCCTAATCCTACTAATTACCTTTGAAATATATAAGTAATTTCAATTCCATAATACTTACCTACACATTGTGTAGGTAAGTAATAAGGTTTTAGTCGTTTTGGGGTGAATAATAGCCTCCAGGACTAGCGACACTTATATACTATACAACCGAAAAACTGGGAAGACAGTCTCGCTTCCAATGCCTTCCATCGTGCTGAGTGACTGATATTTTTACCACTCCATGAGCAGCAGTGCTATTCTGTAACCATCTCACCGTGAGAACTTAGGTGAAGTGAGCTGTCAGTCCCTAGCAGCAGGTGGAATGACAGCTCACTTCACGTTCACTTCACCTAAGTTTTCACCGTGAGATTATTACAGAATAGACCGGCTGTTCTCATATTATAGTTTGTGCTGGTACAAGAGAAAAACAAGACGCATTGTTTTGGATCAGATGGGGGAGACTTCTGAGGTAGGAAAAATTTGGTGTTTTCTCGTGCACCTACTTTTTTGTCCTATCAGTAGGTCCACGAGGGTGTGTTATTTCTGTTGGTTCTACTGAAATGTTGAAACCAAAATGTACGTCCTGTACGCACACCGTTGATTACACTAAGGGGGTTTCTCAAGTCGTCATATTGCTTTTATTGAAGATAATACACAATATTGCATCTTCTTTATACAATATATTGGGTTTTTGTGTTTTTCTGTATGACCGCGTTGTTTGATGAGGTTTTCACCATCGTTTAGAGAATTTATTCCGGAAGGCTTATGTGTATAATACGTTAATATTAAAGTTAGATATAACTAAGAAATCTCGATGTTTTGTCAAGTCGTAAAAACCGTGAGAAGCAGGAGCGGGTCGCTAGTAAAGCTGTAATAAGGCTAAGTTTATTACTACCGGGGAGTGACGTCATGCCACATTTTAACTCAATGTATTGTCGTCATATTTTGATGACGTAAAAGAAGAAAAAATATGTGTCCAATATTTTTTAATAATCTACTTGACGGGCAAAACGTTTTTGGTCAATATCCCTATTGTAAGAGTATAATGCTTGTTTTTACCTTTTCAGTTATGTGATTTTGCAGTCGGGTATTTTTTATTTTATTGTTTCATAGAGTTTAGATAAATCGATGCCCATTGCTCTGCGTAGTTTAATTAGCTTATTTTATTTGACCCTGTATAACCTATGTTTATTTAGGTGAATGATTGCTCGACGGCCCTGGACCTCATGAAACCAGCTTGTGAGAGTAACCGGCGCAGTCGTGCGAAGTGCATCGCCCGCCGCGCAGCCGCGCTCGCCCGCCTCGGGTACCTCAACAAAGCTATAGACGAAATGAAAGCGGCCGGAAAACTGCTGCCCGATGACGAAACTATCAAGAAAGATATCTACGATATGGAAAGGGCTTGGGAGCAAGATCCAGATTCTGAGTAACGAAACGTGATAGAGAAAAAATACAAAACATTACAACAAAAACATTATAATATTAGGAATAAAATTATAATAAACTATGCTATTATTAACTGAATGCATATTTTTACTCTTCAATCATTACTGTTTTGGGCAGACTAAGATTCTTAAGAAGAGCATGTGGTGAGGGGTCCCTTCCTCGGAACCTCCTGAACACCTCACTGGGGTGGCAACTGCCTCCCACTGCCAAGAATGTGTCTCTATATCTCTTCCCCACCTCAAGAATATCCTGGTCACCTTTCCTGGCTTCTTCAAATGCACTGTAGATATCAGCAGCTATCATTTTAGACCACAAACGACAATAGTACGCACTACCCCACTCTTCAGAGAAGATCTTAGTAAATGAAAGAGGATGGGAATCATACTTGTCGAAAGGTAACACATGGTATTTTGGCCACATTTCCCTCACAATATCTCTCCAGAAAGCCTTTTTGGTATGCAGTTCCAAGTCAAGTTTGGATAGGTACAGTTCTTTGCACAAGTTGTACCCTGACATGTGGCCTCTGATATTTTGGAGGTTCTTCACTATATCATCTGGTAGAGGCTCACCAGTTTCGCAATGGCCACTTACTGATCTGATGGTATGTGGATCATACAGCCAGTGAGTCATCACTTGGCCACAAACCTCGGCAGCATCCCATTCTACATTAGACAGTCCAGCTACCTCAGAGTAGTTGGCTTTGGTCAGTAAATGACGAAGTGAATGGCCAAATCTTTGGAACAGTATACCAACCTCATTGAAGGACAGTAAGGATGGTTTGTCATTGGATGGAGTTTGGAAATTAAATATTAATGCAGATAATGGAGTGGTGGCCGTTGATGTGCATTTGTTTCTGATTGCAATATGCCACCCTGCATCATCATGAATGCGTATTTTTTGGTCCTGACGTGCATATGGGTCTAGGTAGAAGTTAGCTATAGGGGCCTCACTAGATTCATCATACACATCATAGAACTTGACATCCTTGTGCCAAGTATGCTGATCTGTTTGCTCCACAATCCGAATATTAAACAATTTGTTGCACAAATTGAAGAGACTAGAAATTACTTTGGGTAGAGGGAAATAGTCACGAATTTTTTCTTCATCAAAACCATACAGCGACCATTTCTGTTTTCTTTCCCAATAAGGTATATCCCAGTGTTCTAATTTGACATCAAAGCCTCTTTCCTGTGCATATCTTTGAAGCAATTCAATTTCTGCATCCTGCATTGATCTAGCACTTTCTAGCAAACTGTCTAGGACATTGTTAACATTTTCAACTGAGCCAGCCATTTTAGTTTCCATGCTCATATCTCCGTAAGTTTCATAGCCCAGTATGGTGGCTTGCTCATTTCGTAGACTCCTTATATTCTCTAGATTTGTAGCGGTCTCAATTTCTTTATTGACATAGTTGGAGCACCTTTGTACATGTGCCTGCCAAGTGTTCCAACGTAGCTTTCTATCAGAGCAGTACTGCATGAATGGTTCATAGATATGAGGCTGCAAAGTTACTTTCCAGGGTCCTTTAGTAGGGTCAGAACCCATTGCCATAGAGTACAGTAAACCGTCGGGGAATTCTCTCATAACACTGGGATCTTTAATGGTGTGGGTGAAAACTTTATTTGCTATATTGACCTTGTCTCTGAACATCTGCCTCTCTTTCTGTAAGCCTGACAGGATATTATTTAATCTATCTCTTTTGATGCCCTTCACATCCAGGCCATTCAGTTTACCTTCTAAAATGTACTTGTCGAGTAGCCTCTGTTCTTCATCAGTCAGTTTTTTAAGGCGATTCTTTTCTGTGGTGGCCGCTTGGAAGATAGGTATGCTGTTGAATTTAGAGGAGCGTGCTTTGTGTGCTCGCTCATGTATTTGAATATATGACTTTGTAGGCATAAGTGAACTGTTTCCAAGGTACAGCGTCTTTGCCATGCCCCATGTGAGTTCAAGCTGTGAGTCTAGCTTTTCCAATGGCTTAAATATTTCAACAAAAGCATTTTTACAATGATTTGAGGCATGCTCAATCTGTCTGACTCCATTTTCATACTCCAGACTTTGTTTGCTGATAGTTGCTATACATTTTTCGATTGTGATGTCATTGAACTCGGGCAGTCCGTTTTCTGACAGTAAAGTATTTTCTGCATCTTCTCCTATTTCTGGAATACTGGAAAAAATATACACTGTTTGATAAGTATTTCATTAAGAATCATTTAACTCTGAATATCCAAGCCTATCCCACCTCAACGGAGTATAGCCTGCTGAGAGTAAGCAGTGACTTCTGGGTTATGGTAATTTTAGTAATAGTTATTTCTGTTTATGTGATAAAGTGTGCTTATCTGTCCATACTCTGGATTTAAATGTTACGTAAATAGAAAGCTTCAGTACTGAGGGTCTGATGAATTTATTAAAAAATCTTTTCTACAGAGAAACCATAATTTATGAGACACTTATAAACTTTCTAATACAGAAACAGAATGTGCAGATTCCGTATTTTAAAACATTTTCATTCATTCATCCTACGATAATTTCTATACACGGAGATAATATTGTAAAATAAAAATCAATGTTACTCACAGAACAACGTATCCAGCGTTGCGTTTGGTTTGATAAAGTTGACGTTTAACATTTCGGGCAATTACACTAGTACGTAAAAACGATAAAGCCATAATATAAAACTAATATAATACAGTTTATTTCATCAAATAATGTTTATTTCCTATTCCAAAAGCCGCACACTGATTAAGATTCTGACATTTGTGACAGCTGATTTCATTCATATTTTCATAGACAAGAAAATAAAATTCATCGTCGAATGTCTATGATTCTGCGGTCGGATACATTGATGATATCTTCTCCGAACAGACTGCGGCAAGGCGGCAACGTTTGTTGAGGCCTTAGGGCGAGGCCACAACACTGCGTTACGGCGTCGTATCGCAAAAACGACGTCGGACAGCAATACAATGCGTATCTCGAATGTCGTAGATTTTTACGATGCGACGCCGCAACGCAGTGATGTGGCCTCGCCCTTACTTGGGGCAGCAGAAAACCACAAACTGCCAAGTTGCTAACCGATAACATTAATATAACATTACATGAAATGACATGCACATAGCTAGCATTTCCGTCCAATGCTGAAAGGCGATCCATATGTCTAGGTAGTTGTAGTTGGGTACAGACGCCAGCAGGTCAACCTACCCGAAACTGTCAAATTTTTCCCAATCGAAAATATATTAAAGAAATTTAACAGATTGTTGTAGGTTGATGTGCTGGCGTCTGATACGGGTTTCACAGTATAGAGGCACTATCTATAGGGAGGACTTTTATGGCAAAAGCAAAGTGCGTGTGTGTTGAAGATAGCTTTTTAATACAATAAAATAACGTTTACAATGTTACTGTTTAACAATAATAAAATCTACTTTATCACTATCTTTTTCAATAACTGCGGCAATATTATCTACCAGGGATACGCTAACCATTTGACAAGAACACAAAGCATTACATGCGTTACAATTATGCTGTTCCAAGTTAGTTTCTTTTCCTTCATGTTTCGAATTGGTTTCTTTGACAGGTGGATTACAACAGAAATCGGTATCGAGACCCATTTTCTCACCGTCTTCTAAAGTTTGAGGCAGATGCTGATTCAGGGTTTCCGGCAACAGTAAACTGGCTATACCTCCTGCTACTAGTAAAGCGCCCATTATAATTAATGGAAGTACCATTATGTCAGAGCCCTGAAAATATGAAACTTTATTAGAGAATGATGTGCTGGCTAAATATTGAGCATATCAGATGATGCTATAGTAGTTACAGTACCCGAGCGTTAATGTGTCATATCGAGTTCTTCTTCTTTTCGAGTCGATAGCAAAAGTAAAAATATTATATTAGATGAGTTGGGCTCAGTAGGTGTCCACGCCAATCGCGGCATCAGTGGCGTTTTAGGTCCTTAGACATTCCAACATATGGGGCATGGTTTGGTCTAGAGCACCGCATTCGCACTGGGTGGCGGTTAGTTAATAATCCCCCATTTGGGTAGATTGTGCTTGCAGTGGCATACTTGGATCCACAGTCGATTGATTGCTTTCTTCATAGGCCACTGCAGGTCACGTCTGGACGGCGGGTGCTCCTGGGGCTGAACGGAATTGGGTGGTAGCGGATTTCATCAAGTTATAAAAGGAAACTGTCCCACAGGTATCGTGACAGTCGTGACAGAGAACAATTCCTCACAAAGCCGAACTATTTTTAAACTCAATGTTCCATATTAACGACCGCGTACTGTAATTAACGAAGTAGGTACCTCATTATATTTTGTTTGATACATTACCAAGTAATTGACGAGTGGTATAAAAATAGGGCCCAACATGCCGAGTACGGAGCTGAGGCTCATGCCGAGGCCCCTGACCACTGTCGGATATAATTCCGAGGCCATTAGGGGCAACACAACGAAAGAAGATGATATGCCCATCTTTCCGACGCAGTACAAAGCTAGGGTTACGTAGGTTTCTGAAAAATTAATGTTTATGTACATACGTTTACTCAAGGCTATTTTGATTGAATACCGAAACGGAAAATATCACGTAGCGAAGGGACACATTACATATAGAAGTGGGGTTTAAAGGAAGGTCTGCCCATGGGTAGTAGTAAAACAGACACTTACCGTGTTGCACCAAAAACGTGGTTAAACACGCAACACCTCCGACTACCATGCTCATGCACAAGGTCCACCTCCTTCCGAGCCTCTCCATGGACGGCCACAGAAACAAATATGTGGGCAGCTCCACAATGCCGGCCAAAAAGAAGTTTAGGAACTCGTCTCCACCCAAAACAGGCGCATAGTATGACAGGCCAACATAAACACTTGTATTTGTAAACCAAATAAACGTGATTATGATAGTTTTCTTCCTCAAATTAGGTGTCCTGAACAAGTCCAAGATGCCGTACTTTCTCATTTTCGTCTTTTCGATGTCTTTTTTCAATTTGTCTGTCTGGTATTTTCGGTGTAGTTGCACCATGTAGTTTGCTGGTAAGGATTTGCCGTTAATCCTGTGAAATGCAAGTTTATTTAAATAAAGTCATTCCAAAAATTGTTTTTTTTTCTTTTAAGTCAAGCTGACCTGGCCATATTCTTCAAAATAATTTCAGCTTTCTCGAACTCTCCTCTGGCTAGAAGCCATCTTGGGCTTTCTGGCATTGGCCAGAGGTACAGAAAGAAGCAGACGAAAGGGAGTGTGGTGGCCAACGCTAGATGGCGCCAGTCTCTCACCAGGTAGACCACGCCAGCCAGTAGGATTAGGCCCGTGGAATATGCGATGTTGGATAAAATAGTGCAGAGCGTTCTACTTCGTGGGCCCACCAGTTCTATAGCTGGAAGGAAGATTAAAGTTAGTCCTATAGTCAACTGTGCAATACTAAAATAATTGAAAACCTGTTTTTTTTTTTGTGGTTTCTTGTATGGAGTAGGTATTCCCCTTGATTTATTTTTACCATGATATTTTGTACTATTTTTGTCATGAAAACCTTTTCAGTAAAAATTTCAACTATCTATAGGCATACTTTCGGTACGAACCCTAAAATTAGTGATGGTATAGAAAAAAAATGTGAACTTAACTTACCTAAAACATAAGGCGTGGTCATAATAGCGGGCACGGTGAACCCCACACCGAATCTATAGATGCACCAAATCACATAGTTCTGAGAGAAAGCTGTGGCAACCCCGAATATGCATTCGATAAGTAGATAGATGAAGAAGGAAGGTTTCCTCCCGATGGTGTCCTGAAGATAGCCGAAGATATAGTTTCCAATGATGCCCCCAACAGCCAGCAGGACTAAGCCAAGGGTTGGGTAGAAGTCGCCGTTGCAAACCAGGTTCCACTGTTAACAATTTATATGTATTAAAATCAATTTTTTATGTACAATATGTTTTTTCTTTTAACTTTGCAACAAACAAACCGAATCAATCAATCTGCCTAGTCTTTTCCCAACTATCTTGGGGTTGGCTTCCAGTCTAACCGGATGCAGCTGAATACCAGTACTTAACATGGGGCGACTGCCTATCTGAGCACCACAACCCAGTAACTGGGTGATACGATATGGTAAGACTGGTTGTCAGACGGTTCTTTCGGGCGACCCGTGACGACTGTCAAAGATCCACGAATGACAAGGCAAGCGTAGCTTTTAACCTGTTGGATCGACCCGTGCGGCTGTTATTACTTAGCCACGAGCTGCTCAAATAAATCGAATCAATGCTAGCGAAAAAATGAAGCTCCACACACAACACAATAATATTAGTTATACGGAAGTAGTAGGCTTTCGTTTCGTTCATGCTCTTGCACGAATATGATTGTAATCTGTTAGTTATGATTACTCAGCTAAGGTAAATGCAGCTATTACCGACCCTGGTTAGATAATTTTAAAATCGATGATAATTATTAAGAGTGGTGGTTGCTTTCAAGCCCGGTGTTTTGTTTTTATATGAAACTCTTGCTTGTATTGTTTATATTTACTACCTTAAATGCACTAAAATAGAAGACTTTCTTGAATAAAAATAAAAAATAAGTGAACAAGTCGATTGTTTGTATTACCGATCCATAGGAACGGCTATAAAGCTAATTACCGATTTTTATGAAGCTATTACCGAGTGTACGAATGGAGTGGCTCGGTAATAGCTGCGGATTTTCGATGAGTCGTTAATAGCTGCATTTACCTTACCTACTGCTGAACGTGCTAGATTTGATTCCCAGATCGTGCTAATTATGTATTTTTTCATCTGACGCTGTTGAACCACCTACCTCTGTGACCACGGTGCTCTTGTACACGCTCTTCTCATATGTCCAGCCGTTGGTGCAAGGTATGACTTCAGCTGGGGAGCCTTTCAGAGACTTCAGGCCACCTTCAATACCCTGGTAGTTCTTCGCGATGTCGCTGTAGTTCAGTTTGTACATGGTGCACTCGGAATACTCTAGTTGACCATTCTTCAATTCCATTGGGATACTAGAAAGTAAAATTTATTATACACATAAAACTGTCCTGGGGGTTCGAATTTCGGACAGTACACAATACACAACACAATACTGCGCGCCAAAACCAAGATCACGGACGTCATCCAGAAAGCCGCTAAGCTTAAGTGGGACTGGGCTGGACATGTCTGCCGCATTTTATGACAAATGGGCTAAGAGAACCACCGATTGGGTCCCACTAAACGCACGACGACATCGCGGCAGGCCGAGACGAAGATGGCGGGACAAACTTGACTCCTCCCTAAAGGACTGGTGGCACTAGCAATAGACAGAATTGCGTAGAAAGGGGACAGGGAGGCCTTTGCTCTGCAGTGGGACAATACAGGCAGTTAGATTTGATTAGACATAAAAATAAAAAGTATAGGGGACACCTGAGAAGCTCGTTATGTAGTTAGTTGGATCAAGGGCTTGATTTAGAGTAAGTGGGTACAAAATGTTAGGACGTTCCTCTCCCGCAGTCAACTCGACGTAACGTGGGACAAAATTTACGTACTTTGACTGGTCTTTGAAATTTGCCCTCAATAGACCCTGATCTCGATTATGGTGAAAAATTTTTTTTTAATGGTAGGTCCATTAAAAAAAATTCTATTCAAGAAACTTATCATAGTAATAAGCAGTATTTTTTTAAATTCAAGCCCAGCATCTTACCTCAAATTCTTGGCAAGACTGACATCCGATATGATGTCTAATTCGGGCACCCGGCACCAGTGCTCCACATGGGCGGCCATGAACAGTTGCGCGTACGCATGGAACCCGCAAGGAATCACAGCTGGAAGTAGGATCAGGTAGATGACCATCTTCTGATACCTTCCGAACTGGCCCACGTCTTCTAAGATGGCGTCGAAATCCATGCTGGGGAGTTCTTGAAAGTTATTAGAAAATTTGTATGGAACTCGCTTTTTGAACACTTATAGATGAGGCAGACAGATTTGACCTTTAACTGAAGATCCTACTGTTGATTTTGCGCGATCGTATTTTTTCCCCAATTGTTTATTCGCAGGCAATTTTACCCCAGTTCCTGAAAGTCTATTGAATTCTATGGAATTTAATCGAAATCTTATGACAAGATTGTCTTTATTATTTCGGTGACTTTTGTTATTTGACAAAGTATTTTTTGTTTGATCAAAACAAAAAATAACGACTTGACTTTGTACATTTTTTTTACTGCTGATGCTGTGACCTGAACCTTTCAGAAACTGGTGCAAATCTGCTCTTCTTATTAATTCAATGAATAAAGTAGGTAGATACTTGCAATTATCCTAAATCCAAAAATTGTTGTTCCCAGATTATAAAACAAAAATTCAAAAAATAAAATTCGTTTAAAGTGTATTTTGTTAGTATCTACTCATAAACTATGTTAGGCATGAGGAGATCAATTCATTTATTTAATGAAGTACCTACATAACATAAAAATCTAAATAAATAATTGAATATAAATTCAAATTGAAAAATAATTAAAATTAACCTGAAAAAAGAAATTTAAAATAGACTGAAATGGAAATAAAATTATTAATCGCATCTCCATTTTAAGAGAATGACCGGTCGTAGTAGATGTTGGTAAACTTACCTTCTTTTTATATGGTTTCACTTAGAACCGCACAATCTTCAATTCTTCATAGTCCTCTCTATCGGGCGTGATTGCCGACTGCTAGATTGTGCAAACGTTCTGACATACCTACTTCACATATTTAGAGACCCTAAACACTGCCGCTAAATACAGGATGATGCAAAATGTTCTATTTTATTTCAGACTAGGTCAATTTTTTCAGTAAATTAGATCGGTAGAGAGTAAACGGCTAATTCACACACTTGATGGATCGGTGATGGATTAGAACAGGAGGACGTTCTGCCAGCCAAACAAAAAATGGCTATTGGCGGCCAATCACTTTGTTTTGGTGATTAACAGGTTTAGGGTCCTTCATGAGATGACATCCTCCACTTAGCAGCACGACAACACTGTGGAGGTTTAGGATTCTACGCACTTATACAATCCTCGCTTGTAAGACCTATGTATAAAAATAAGGATCAGAGGGATGCGCTTTTTGGCCAGTCGTCAAGTCTTAAGTTCGAATATTTCTGTCAGGTTTCAAGCTCTCATGGGCGCATGAAGATCGAGATTTAAATTGAAATTAGATGGTATCATCGTGGGCTAGCGTAGCGTGAGCTGTGTGGGCTGTCTTTCAGCTAGCTGCTAAATGGATCGGTGATCCTCAAAAGGCAGCTGGTAAAGAAAAAGATGCATACCTATATGTCCAGCAGTGGAACACGAAAGGCTGAGTTTAAGACTGATCATAGGCAGAGGCGTACCTATCTACCCACATTTTGCCAGATATATTTAAGTCCCAAATAATAGGGGACGAGCCTTTTGGCATCAACCGGGCACAAATTCAGACTGCGGGCTGCTGAGAAATTCTTCTTCTGAATAATTGTTATTTGCTTACTAAAAATGAAACTGCATGTAGATAAAATGGGATGCGCGTGCGCAATTATCTCATTCGGGGTCCAGTCAGACAATTCGATTAGCGGAATAATTGGAGCGGGCAAAGGACTGTTCCCTGTATGCCAGCACCCAAGGTCGGGAGCCGGATACTCCCACCACGTACGCTATACATTGACGGCTGTGTTTTATCGACCAATAATTTGAAAAGATTTAAACAAGCATTGAATACCGAATGATAAATTCAATCGGTAGGATGTAGCACTCAAGGTTCTGCCATGGTCTTTATTTTATTAAGTTAGTAGGCTATTTGTAGTTTAGCACGCTTTTTGATATTTTTGTAGGACGATAGAAGTAGGTAGGTAAGGCGAATAAGAAGTACAGTCGTATTCGATAACTTATTTTAATTTTAATCAATAGATAGGTAAGTACGTCAATTCAGTCAGTACACTTTTACAACAACATTACATATCATATATCATAACATCACGCCTCTATTAACCGTAGGGTTAGGTAGATGTGTACATGTACATAAAAAGTAAGTGAAAAAAAAGTAAAAAAAATAATGAATACATTTAGTGCATTTCGTTGTTTCGGTAAATAAGATTGCTTATCAACTTCTAGTTTTAGTAAGGCTATGTGCACGACAGAGTAAAGTAAACTCTGTTCCTTATATTTTATGGCACATCTTCCTGTACCACTCGGGATCATCCTTGGCAGCCGTCTCTGGTCTCCCATCCTTATGTCTGTAGTGGAACTCGGAGACTCCTCGCCCGGGCACGTTGTTCACGACAAACTTACAGAATCTCTCGACCATTCGCGCATCCCAATCAGAGGAGACATAGTGGATCGATTCGTATTCAACAAGGACCTGAATTAAACAAGGATAAACATGAATTATAAGGATTAAGGGTATTTTTAAGTTCATTATTTTGGTAATGACTGACTTCATCATCATTTACCAGCCTTTGGAAGGTAACTGCTGGACAGACCTGCTGCTGGAGAGGCCTGAGCCATAGGGCTTAGGCCTCTCGAATCGCACGCCATTTAACTCAATTTTCAGCCACTCTCATCCAGCCTCTGTGGTTTAGTGGTTAGACCACCTATCTCAGACCCAAAGGTCAAAGGTACAATATTTCAATACCTCCTTCACCCGAATGTATGGAACGGATGGTAATATTTTCGCAATTACGATGTTGGTCCCACTGACAAAGCTACTCAGTTTGATGTTCTGTGCCACACCCTTAAATTTACCCACTCCTTTCTGCTACACCTGTAGATTTAAAAGACGAACGTTTACCTGAACAGTATATTCCTCGTCCCCTGCCTGGAACTTGAAGGCATAGTCTCTAGGAGCTGTCCCATTTTCTCCATGTTGATAGAGCTTCAAGTCCACCCATTTAATTGGCAACACCTCGCCGTTTGGAAGGGCTATTTGACCTAGTTCTAAACTGAAAGACAAAGCTGTTGTTAAGGCACAATTTGGTTGCCCTAGCTTTTTAGAAGTTAAGAATGGGTCTTTTAAACTAATTCATAAGCTAAGTTAGTTTAAAAAAAATTGGTGGTTACAACCAAGCTTTAAAATTGACAGCAGCAGCAACACATTTTCAATTACTAATTTGCTTTGCCCCCGACGGCAAATTGCTGTCGGAGAAATGGTGGTCGTATATTCGATAACTGTCAACATTTTCGGGTTTTGGATTTGTAAACAGCCTTTAGACTCTAAAGGCTGTTTACAAACATTTTATCAAAAGGGATCACATTAATTGATATTATCAAAAGCGTCCTCTAAAGTTAAGAGGACTCTTTTGATAACGTTAACTTTAAGCTCGATCCGGCTCGGAAGCGTATCGAATCGAGCGAATAGTTATACAGGGCAACATCGCTTTTTTCCTTATTAAGAACAATCTTTGGCAATTATTAATATAATACATTCAAACATACATAAACTCACGCCTTTTTCCAATGCGGGTAGGTAGAAACTACAGTACGCCACCAGCTACGATCCTTACATATACTTCTTTTGCCTCTTTTACATTTCAATAATATAATGTTAATGTTAAATGTTGTTGATAAGGACTTACACGGAGGCAGTGGACGGCTGGCAGACAACTCCGAGGCTGATGCTGGAGCCGTTCTCCAGGAAGATGTGGTGAAACGCGTACCTGTGCATCAGAGTCCAGTCGCGTTTCTCACCTGAGATATGTACAAGTTTCGGTGGTAAACAAGCAGAATATTATTTATTTTCATGAATGTTAAACACACTTAGATAATTGTATTTTGTTAAAATGAAACTGCGTAGATGGTTGATAGAATATTGCAGCGATTCTCAAACTTCTTTGGCGACATAACCCTTTGGGAAAATAAAATATTTGACGGAGCCCTAAAATAATCAAAAACTGCGTTTTATGTATTATTCCACTTTGCCCCACCAATCTGTTCTAACAGTGGGACAAAGTTCACAGTTTTGACGTCCACTGTGTCCCATTAATTGATTTTGGTGGGGCAAATAACACTCGCATAAACTCTGAGTTTACTTTATCCCACTAGGGCTGGCACTGTTGGATTTAATAAAATATTATGGCGAATATAAAAATAGTTTTAATTATAATAGCACATAGAATCTATTCGTAAGAGTACGTAGTAATAAGTAGGTAGGTACCTAGGACCTATACAGGCAAAATATGGACTGTAATTTTTTTACGACTGACAACACCTGTATTTTATGCAAATGAATGGTTCTTATTCATGCTGTGTAAAAAGTAGGTAATGGTCGTTAATTTTGGGTAGTTGGTACTGCGGGAATTTTATTGTCTAAAGAGAACTGTGATAGTTGTCTTACCAAAGCTGTGATCTCTGAAGGAAGGCAGTGTGTATTCAAAAGTTTCGTTCTCAATCTTGAACTTGCATTTCAAAGTACCGAACTGTTCGTAATGAGACTGATGAGCCCTGCAACAGGAAACGTATGATTAAATTATTGACAACATCCACCTCCCCGAATTTCGGTCACAGCAGCGGCAGCCAATCTCAACGGAGACTATAGCCAACTATGCGGCAGATATAGAAATTATTTGTATATAACATTCAATTTCACATTCGGACTAAATGGTTGCTCAAATTTGCTCATTCGAATAAGAACATTACTTAAGAAGATAGAAATAAGGTTCATATTGGTATTATCATCTGGAACGCTTAAGTGAGATCTGCGAACCTTTCTCAGCGCACAAGTGTTGGAAATCACCTAGGTGCACTTCCTCTTCCCTCACTCTCATATTCCGATGGGACTGCAATCCGACACTCGCTGAAAGAGGTCATGCGCAGGACCAACGGCTTCTACGTGCTCTCCACTGCCAAATTACTAACACCAAGCTGCTACCTTACCTCAGACCAAATAAAAAACGAAGAAATAGAGCAGCGAACAATACAGTGAAGCATGCCAAAACTCCAATATTTTGTAACCAATTTTTGATTTAAATAAGTGTCCGTGCAGTTTCTTGCCCGTGCTTCTCCATATGTACCTACTACGCTTTGGAATGGGTAACTAGCTTCTTGTTTCTGATTGACCGACTCCTTGACAATTCAAAAGTGCCTGTAAATGGTTTAATTGAAATAAATGTTTCCTGAGTTTGAGTTGAAATTACACATGTGAGAACAATGTAGAAAGACGTGCACGTAATAAAAATATAAAAACAAACAACAATTCAAGAATTAAAATAAATTACAATAACCCATGGCAGCTAGGAGATGACCAGTCCCAACTGACGGCGCCCGTTCACGAACATGGCGCATGGATCAGCACCATTCAGTTCAACCATTTTGAAGGGAGCTAAATGATCCAACAAACGCGCCACCATCAGCGAGACATCTGAGTGAGCATGACATACTCACAGCCGCCAGGGCACATTCAAGAAAGTAGCATTCCGTACTTTATGAAATGTGTGACAACAATACATGGATAATTTATCTATCAGTTCTCATCACCCTCCAGCTCTTATCTAAATATATTTGGCGTCGGCGCACCGCTTCCACGATGGTAAAAATAGCTTCCTACCAAATAAGATTCATCTGCCTAGCCTTTTACCAACAATTTTAGGGTCAGCTTCCAGTCTAACCGGATGCAGCTGGATACCAGTATTTTACATGGAGCGACTGCCTATCTGACCTCCACAACCCAGTTAAGTACTGGGTAACACGATACTCCTTGGTAAGACTGGTTGTCAGACTTTCGGTCTTCTGACGACCCGTAACTACTGTCAAAGATCCAAGAATGACAGCCAGGACCAATGGTTTAACGTGCATTCCGGGTCTCGATATGTAAAGATGGTCACCCATCCACGAACCGACCGCGGCAAGCGTAGCTTAACCTTCGATCAACCCGTGGGGCTGTTATTATTTATCCACGAGGCCCTCCAGCCTTACTAAATAAGATTAAATTAATTAATTACCTATTCTTTCCTTTCTTTACTTACGTCTTTAGATTTTCAAAGTATTTCCTGCTCCATTTCTCCAAGGCTATCGACCTGATGATCGCCGGAGGATGAAGGTCGGAGTCGAAATCGAAATGTCTCGTCGTAGCGTTCCATTCTCCAAAGAAGTCTACATCAACCAGCTTGTCTGGGTTGTTTTGGAACCTGGTGAAAAATTCTTACATTGTTTAGTACTAGTTAAGTAACTATTTTCTTTGTGAAAAAGTGTTCAGAGAAGTACTGTTAACAAAAGAAGATACAGGCAAAAATAAATATCTTTTCAACACGACGTTGATATTCGTTGTGGTTGTGGGCATAACTTTTGCAACTGTTGGAACATGAGGTGTCATCGACTTGTAACAATCATCGGAAGAGTTCATATCTATACACCGTAAGGGTTATTTCTGCTTGCAGCGCTCGGCCACTATAGAACCGGGGCGGTAACACATGAAGTTCTTCGATAGTACTTAGCTACCTCATTGGCTTCGACATAAGCACACATGTAATCTGCGTTCGCAATTCATTTGCCAAACATGTAAACAAACACGAGTTTTAGGAAAAGCAACTGAAATGCCTACACATAAGGTTCAGTTTGCGCTACAACTTCATATTTTGTATGATTTTTCAACAGTACTAGTCGGTTTAAAATTAACTTTATATACACTTGTATAAAGTTGACGTTTGTTTACATGTTTGGCAAATAAATTGCGAACGCAGATTAGGTACGAAGTAAACTTGATGAAGTATGGTAAAAGGTAGAAAGGTAGTATAAAGTTACCTTAGTACCTAAATAGTATGATTGGGAAGAAATTTGTAGCAAAAGAACACATTCTAATGAGGGTTTTCTGAAATGACGTTCACTAGGTGGCAGCACTGAGATGTCAGGTTCGGGCACCTGTCAAAAGTGTCAAAGCGCCTTTAATTTCAGTCGTGATTGAATGATTAACGAATGAATGAAACGAATGATGAACGTCATCATTATATTAATTTCTCTTGTCAAAGTGGCGCCAACTGGTGTCGTGAATTTTCATGAAAACCCTCATTACAATAAACGAATTAACACTACTTACATAATTACAAAGTTAAAAGTTTTAAATTACCAAATAAAAATCTTACCACATCTGACCCTTGTAAGAGACGGTCCATTTCCCCATAGCCACTACAGGTGTGATCTTAATACCCTCGGCTCCAAACTCTCCAATTTCGGACCCAAATAACACCGTGTCAGGTAACTTCTTACTGCATAACAAGCCTTTGTTCGGGAGCTGGAGAACAAATTAACTTTGTCAAGGATGCTGGTCTTGCTGGTGCTAAAAATGCTGCAGCCAAAAAGCCACTTATATGATAATATTTTAAGCAGGTGTCATACGACATGAATATCGCTAAAATGCGATGAAAAATGTGTGATTGAATTATAACCATTCTTCCAGGGGTCTATATATGACCTACACAAGTACAAAACTGTTTTCTATATTTATATGTACCCACAAAACGAAAAAAAAACACCTTGTTTTTTACCCGACTATGGCGAAGCAAAACGGAGGGTTATGATTTTGACTGGTATGTATGTTCATCTGTTAACTCATAACTACTAAACTACTGATCATAATTTGACAAATGAGGTATCGTCGGAAGCGTCTTTATCGTCTGGCTATGTGACTTTACATTAAATTCAATATGGCGTCCTCTGGAGGACATGAAGTCACGAACAATTTTTTTTCCCCTTTTGTGTATCAAATGCTTTCATTTCCTTGGCTTGACGAGCACATTCCAAAAATATATATATTATGACCCCAAAATAATTTTAATAAAAATAAAGTTATAAAAACTAAATAAAACCTAATTACGACAAAAAAGTTAATTAAAAAGGTATAAAGGTTAATTAACAAGACATAATCATCACAGACAGGCTAATTAAAAATCAGGAGTTACACGAGTTAGGGCACAAATCGAATAGATTACGAGTTATTCCGGATTGATACCTTTTTAGTTGACTTTTTTACCGTAGTTGGTTTTTAATTCTTACATATTATTTCGTTTTTTCATAAAGCAATGCATTACCGATAAAAATGAGCTAAGGGTCTCTCTCCTATCTCTCTCTTATCTCAAGGTGATCCTACAACCCATTGTTTTGAAACTATAACGGCCATTTACCCGAAGATAGAAACTCTTTTGAACTACTCACGCCAATATAAAAGAGTCCGTTGCACATGCCCAGAGGTCTGCGTTCAACACCGGCAATCACATACACGCCTTTGTTCTTCTCGCTGTCCGCTGATATGAAGAACACTGCATCGAAAGCCTGAAAGTAAATTAGCATTTAACATGTAATCATGCCTGTATTCCCAGAAGGATTAGGCTGAACAGTGTAAGTTGACCAGTGCCTGATTAAGGAAGCGCGGGGCCCGCAGCGAATTTTATCGAAGGCCCTTGATCTGCTATGGGTTCGTATAAAGTTGTAACAATACTCTATATATGTTTATTTGCCATCAAATTTTTGGAGTTTGGATACGCGGGACCCCTTTTGCACGGGGCCCTTAGCAATTGCTACTCTTGCTACGTGGTTAATCCAGCACTAAAGTTGACCCACTTTTCGCCAGTTTGAGACCCAGTTATACAGGGCATGGCTATTGCCAGTTGGCAATAGCCGTATCACAGAGTGGGCACAGAATTCAGATCTCGTGCCTAACTTCGTCGTCTAATTGCTCAGTATAATGCTGCGATCCTATGCTGACTATGCTGAGGGATGGCCGCATATTTTCCCGCAACTAATTGTTTTTTTGTGTTTGTTTTTTCTTTGCGTCATGTTTACCTCGAAATACTGTTTTTATTTCTCTTTTTCCTTCTATTTTCCCACTAAAAGGATTTCAATGGAAAGGTTACCTTAGCATGACTGCTCAACGGTTGTGCTCTGTCCATGAGGGCTGGGTCTGCTATAGCCTTTACTCCCTGCCCCGCCCGTCCGTCGGGACCAGCCGCGGAATGTTTGCTCGAATACTGCAATAAAATATCGTTTTTGTTAAAGGGTAGGTAAGCAGCAATGAAAGGACAGATCCTTTCATTGCTGCTTAGTGTGACTGTGTAGTGCTTGCTGTGTAGTGCATTAATCTCTCGTGTCGCCACGAACTAGAGCATTTAGTAGGTATGACAAAGGTATTAGGAAAAGATCATACCGTGTTTAAAATATTGCTTAGGAAAGCAAGAGAGAAACGAAGATGATTTTTCCATTTTCCCTCGTTCTGGGCCTAATAACCGTATAACCAAGCGAGATTTAGATGAATCTCTCTCCTAGTGAAATGATTGTGTAGGATAACCAATTAAGGGTAAGCGCACACGGCCACGAGCCGACTGCCACACCGACCACTGTGACTGTAGCCACCTTCTGCGGTGGCGTGTAATGCTGTAGCGGTTGGCGGCCACACGTGTGTGACGAATCCATACAAAACGTATGAAAAAGCACGTGAACTGCTAGTCGCTGGCCCACCTGTGGCTGTGTGGCCGGTGGCTCGCTTGCGCCTAGCTAGCCTTAGGTTCTACCTAGATGTTACTCATATCATTATTTCATTTAAAAAAATAAGCTTGACGCGACAATTGGAAAAGACATAAAAAGTCTTGTAGCCATTTGGTGATAGCTCCAAAATGATTAATGAATGTGCTTATTAAGATAACCGCATGGACAAAGCGTGATGATTGTCAATAATTGTTAATTAATATCAAATCAGTGGTTATCGAACACCTGCGTTACTACCTGAGCTCTCGCAGCGCTGATAATAAAGGGAGCTACTGATATCAACCGCAAAGTACCTATCCACTTAAAAGACATCCTGTTGGATACTTTCACAGTTTAGCAAGTCAGTCACCTATCTTAATAATTTGTGTTTATTTTCACCAAGTTAGTCTCACCAAGCAGTGGCACCTATCATGTTACCCAGATCCCGGATTGTGGTGTTCACATAGGCAGTCGCTCCATGTAATACTGGTATTCAGCTGCATTCGGTAAGACTGGAAGCCAACCCCAACATAATTGAGAAAAGGCTGATGATATATTATATTTTATTTATTTTAATCTTTATCTCTCGTATGAAAAAAACTCATGCTGTGGTGTAATGTTAGCCAGTCAACAAGGTGGAATGCAGCCAAGTGCAGCTGACACTCCGGGTGTACCAGAACAACCCACGATCAAGTTGGATGGGGGATCTTTTCATCAAACTGCAACAAATAGGAACCTACTAGGTAGGTATGTAGCTTTGCCAGCGGTTTCAGATTTCGGTTCGATTGAGTTTGAGAAAAGTATAATGGGTGGACAGTATTTGCCACAAACTACTTTAGGTATTTCAAGAAAAGAACAAAACGATCAGACGGGTTTATAAAAAAATAACAAAAACAATTGAAATAAGTAGGTACCTACACCTTCGATCAATAATAAAAATAAATGAGTGCAACGATTCATTTATCACAGTCTGGCCAGGAATTTTTTAGCCAACCCACTCGAGATATATTTTCTAACATACAAAATGTTATTTTAAATACTTTTCATGGATTAAACAGTTGGGTGAAAGTCTTTCCTATGTCGGATCCTCTACCTACTATTATTAGATCGGAGTAGAGCAGAGTAAGGCGCGACTTCGTGGACGGCACTATCTATAGTCGAGTTATAAAAAAACAAAAATAAACTATTGAAATAAGTAGGTAGGTCCCTACACCTTGAATCAATAATAAGAACTAGGTATATTTATCTAGAATTCTAGACTAAGTAGGTAGGTATATCTACTATTATTGATCGAAGACCTACACTCATATAAAAACCGGTGAGCAAACACTGATATCTATCAATCTCGGATTACAAGAAAAAAAACAAAAACTTACCTTTCTAAAATAATACAGGATACCGAACAGCACATATTTAACGTAATACCACTTCCCTGGGACCGCATAAATACCGAGGATAGGTTTCGAGTCCTTCCTCACTTGACTATAAGTATAAATAAACAGAAAAATACCGAGACCAATACAGCAGAGCGTGAATGACATTTTGTCGCTGTGGCGAACCAACACTGAATGTGGAAAAACATTGATAACACTGATACAAATTATATAAATGATAAGAACCGATACATTGTTGTTCGGTAGGTAATTAATTACCCCGCAGTGCCTTGTTATCAAAGTCTGAACTACACTTTGTACCTCTAATTTAATTGTCGTTCGGCAAAGAATTGGTTTTTATCTTTTAGAAGGCTTCTCGTCTTGTCTAAGCCAATTAAGGTTTTTTTTGAAGACAGCGTCTTGCAATATTTTACACGTTCATCATCACTGGCAGCGTTGCACAGTGGTGCAGGTAGTACGGGCATGCGGAAAATATTATTTTTAAATGAAAAGACGTTGCGTTTCTTCATAATACTTTATTAAAATGATATAATGAATGTACCACTATACAAAGAGAAAGATATAATATATGTTTTTTTTTTTTATTAACATGAAAATATTCATCATATTTTTTCACATGAATTCAATTAAATATTATGAAAAATATATGTACTTACATTTTTTATTTAAGCATTTCTATATAAATAAATAATAAACTAAATAATAAATGGAGAAGACATAGTTTTAGAGATGGGTGCTATCCATTAATAAAGCTTTGCATCATCATATTATTGTTTATTCGGTACTGCACGTAAACTGTTTATAAGGGGATCTGAGGTAGCTAAGAGCCTATTCATTACATCTTCATTACATGATAGATGAGAACATTTTCTTGAATGACCTAACCTATAATTGCGGTAATCTTTATTTCTCGCTTCTTGAGCTTCCTCAGATAGCATCCCAATAGGTAAGGCAACAACACGTATTATTTCTTTGCCATGCAACAAGATTTTATGCACTGTATTTGGCATATTATACCAGCTGTACAGGCTTACGTATAGTTCAGCCGTCTGGTAACAATAACTGCCAAACTTATCCGATTCAACTAATGCACTAGAATTACCTAATTGTTTTTCATAAACTTGCTTCCAAACACTTTCTGTAAGCTGTGGATACATAAGTTTTAAACTTTCGAGGCAGTTATGTATCTTACGATTACTTGATATTATGTTTTCCACTAAATCGGCATAGGCAATAGTAAAGCTATCCATCACTATAATAACATTGTTATCGTAAGAAAAAATAATTGTAAGTAAAGTTAAAACTACCGTTCAATGCTATATATACTTACACGACATGATAAAGTGTTCATTACTCTCATTAGAAACACTTATTAATATAATGCACTTTTTCTTAATTACAGAGCGTCATTAGTTAATGACCTGGTATTTCCAAGATCGCAGGTTATCGCAGCCAAAACTTATGTATTCTTAATCTATAGGGTCTTATTAATCTCCGAAAGTATATTATTATGCATCGGTCGATAACGGAGATTAGTTAAGATCTCATGATTGAAAACAAAAGGTTCCAAATCACCTTCTTCGCTAAAAATGTAATAGCAAGTAATTAATCACTATATTATAACATATGTGTACGTATTTTATTAATACACACAATAAACTTATGACTAAACTAAAAATAAAAGGTGATTATTATAGTATTTAGGTTCTATTCATGCTTGAAATAACAATATTTTTTGCACGAAATTTGTTAATTTTCGATCACTCTACTTTGGCATCTTATAATTAAATACTGTATAATTATTTACCCGTATTAATTTTAGGACTTGTTTCTACTAACATTCAAGTATGTGTGTACCAAATTGTAGACATTTTAAACGAAGTCGAAACAAAGGACTTTTTTCCGCCCTTGAACCAATGTGCGTTGTTCCAACGACTGGCTATTATGGCCTTATCCTTTTTGTGCCATGCTTCCCTGGTCCATGAAAGTCTCATCACGACGGAAGAATAGACAAAATTATAGATTGTGGGTGTGAATCTGTCGCTTTATCTATTCTTCCGCCGCGGTCGTCGACAAAACCCGTTTTTATGGTGGACATGCTACGCGTGCAGGTACAATAATGAAGTCCTTATTGTAGGTCATCGAGCGTTGATCTGGTCTGCAAACACTTTTCTTATTCTTACTTTACTCAGCAACCATTCGTGTTGTGTTGTGTATCCCAGAGCTTCACCTGCCATCACGGTCACGTTCTTTCGCATGCCGGTCCATTGGGATAGTACTACTTCTATAGGAGCAGGTTTGACTAAAAAGGTCAACTATATCGATAACCATTTCAAATACCTACATTATGTACTTACAATAAGTACATATAATATGATCACAAAACCGTACGATTTTTGATGAAAAACTAATTAAAATTCTTTTCCTTTGTGGGTTATCCCCCTAGCCCCTGAAATCAAAACAAATTTGAACAAAATCTATGTTATTTACATGATAATGTTTATCAGTTCGATATTTAAACTTCCTCTTCCTTGCTTGCTGGAATTATTGGAACTAATTTTTAACAACATTGCCTTAATTAAAATATAATAAACGAAATACTATTCCTGATTCCAGAGGCGAGGCTGCTAATGTCTTATGTGGCTGTACCTACAGCGGCACTCATAACCTTGAAACGGAACCAGCAACATTAAATACTTGGCGACAGAAATATGTAGAGAAATGCAGAGATTTGTATGTGTAGGGTGAATTTTAAAGACGGGGCAGTAAGGGAAGGTACAAACTTTAACCGTTGTAGTTACAGAAAAACAAGTCTCAGGAGACTGTCCTTATTCTTTTGAAAAATGTTGGTACCCATTCACAGATTTTGAAAAATATTATCAACAGTCAGCATACTAACAATTCAACATAACAACAATAATAACTTTTGCTCTGCACTGCACCAATTCGCTCGCAGGGTTATGCTACGCGCTACGGGGCCTACGGGTTTTGGGCCAGCTACGGCTTACAGTTGTTGTCACAATAAATAAGCATACATGAAGCGTAGATAAAGGAACAAGGAATTATAAAAGTATGAGTAGCAGCGTAGCGGCTTGAGACGTTCGGCGCTGAGAGCAGTGGTGAAGCAGCGACCCGAAGCTAAGGGCGCGGAGCAGGAACAGCAGGCAGCAGAGAAGCAGTGGCCTGGAGTCACGAACGCGCAGCGTAGCAGCACTAAGTAGGAGAGTAGCGGAGGAGCTTGAAACCCTCACGCTCAGCAGGTCTGCTGGAGGGGCCACATGAGTTGGGGCTAATGTTGAGCCCACGTTTACGACTAAACATGGAGAGAAGGTTAAAAAAAATGTGAAGTTGTGCCTATGTTTACGAGTTTAAGGCCCGGTATCCACCAAAGCGGAGAGGAGAGGAGACGAGAGGAATGTGTTTGAATAAACCAATCCGATTTCGTTATTTCCACATCTCTTCTCCGCTTAGCTTGGGTGGAAATGGATCAAGCGGAGAGGAGAGGCGATGTCTCATTTTTCTATAGAATTTTGTGCGGCGAGCGAGCAAGCGGCGCGGCAGAGCGGAGAAGTGTCTAGTCGGGCCGGGGGGCAAACGCGCGCTCGCGCACCCCGCACCCTGCTGCCTTCTCCCCGCGCCTCGCACACACGAAAGCGTCATTCCATTGACTGGCTTTGAATGCAAGCGTGTGTCGTCCATATTTTTATATTTTCAGGTTGCAAAATCGATGACGAACATTTCATTTCAAGTGGTTAGAAAATATCGGTGCCTTTGGAATACACTTTTGAGCACTTTTGTAACGACATGACGTCTTCCTTTCGTAGACAGAACTTGAGTGGTTTCGATCTCTCATAGCTCACATCTCTGCTACACAAAGCTCACATCTCCTCTCCGCTTTGGTGGAAATGACCTGCCAGCTTCGCAGCACATCTCCTTTCCTCTCCGCTTTGGTGGAGACCGGGCCTAAGAGTGTTGAAGTGTGCTTAAGGAGTTTGTTAGGTTCTAATAAATTAGGCGCCAAACTGTAACGTTTGCGCCTAAGTTTAAGAGTGTAAAGTGTTGAGGTGTGTTAAGAAGGGTGTGAGTTTCTAAATAGCCTACGTGAGGGAATGTCAGAGTACAGTGTGTCAGAGTAGTCTTTTTTTACAAAAAGATGAAATTAATCATTTAAAATACAGATTTGGATGTTTAAATAGTCCTAGGTAAGGCATGTTATAATAGGTAAAGGTATGTTTTGTAGTGTTCAAGAGTACTTAAATATACTAAAAGTGCGGTTTGTATGGTACGATACCACGTAAATCAATCAAATAATCGTAATCAATTTTATAAATAGCGTTTGTTTGTTGGCTGAATACGAGGCTTTTGGCTACTTTTGTATTTGTATATTTTGTTTTTATTTTATTTAAATGTGCGTTTTGTTTGTGCAGAATAAACGTATTTTCTTTCTTTCTTTTCTTCTTTCTAAATAAGCTAAAAGATGTGGTTCCATATAGTGGAATACCACATTGTGTAATAAGAACATTGTGAGGTAAATTAAACGCAAGTTAAGATATAGCCATAACATTTTATTTATAACTTTCATAAATTAAACAAATACATACAGTATCTATGTATACAACATGTAAAAAAAACCCTGTCTGACCTGTGAGGGTGTTGTTAGGTTAGGTTATTTATTGTACTGAGACTATATTTATGTGGAAATTTTCAGAAAAAATAAAAAATAAAATCACTACATTTTTTTTCAATGGGGACTTTTACCGGGTTAGTACATGGGGCGCGGGCGGCCGTCGTTTGGAGGATGTCTATAAGTCCATAAGTTAGGACTTATAGACATCCTCCAAACGACGGCCCCGACCCCTGTAGAAAATTTAGTCATTTTTAATGGATTTGGGGTAATTTTGGTACTAAAAATGTGAATTTTAAATAGCAATATTTTTTTATTTTCAATACCTAATAATAAAAAAAACTTTTTGGTGATGTTATTACAGTATGTGCCCCTATCGAATCGAACAGGTTTTTTTTTACAAATGATATAACTAGATACACTAAGAATTATAGTTTTTTTTTTATTATTCCTCAATGGACAAAAATGTAGATTGCAGCTATTCAGTTTGACATACAAAATATGGTTCCTAAATCGACTTTTCTTTTTATAATATTAGCATAATTAAACTACCTATATATGTTACTAGTTCTTAAGAAAAATTGTAGTTAAATATCACCTACATTACTGAATACACACATAACATAATATAACGCCCGTATACCCTGAAGGGTTAGGCAGAGGCACACCAACATTTCACCAGTCATGTTTAAGTCCCTTGTAGGTACAGTGATTTTTCCTGTGGGGATAGGGACCTGTAATGTCGAATCTACCACAATAAATTGACGACAATACCCCAATTAAAACAAAACATCCACGAGAAGATAGCCGCGATTCCCCGCAGCATGTGACAGCGAGTTTTCCAAAGTCTGCGTAGGTATTCGATTGCAGGAGTGCCAACGACGAGAAGGGGTAAAACGAGACAATTTCATTAAAAAAAAAATGCATAATGATCAACAAAATAACAATTCTGTAGTTTTATTTCTATTCATGTTTCAAACATGCAAATATTTTTGGCACTCCTGCACCTAACAGGGGGCGAGCCTATTGCCATCGATCGGGCACAAATCCAGACTCCGGGCTGCTACTGAGAAATTCCAAATGAAAAAAACCCTGGACCTCATGTTCAGCAGTAGCGCTTGCGACGACTAGAATAACAAGGCAGTACTGCTGGGGTTACTGAATAGGTAACACATATACACATACACGTATTATTTGTTACTTTCATAATTTCAACAAATAATATGACTTATCACATCAGATTAATTAGATGTTCATTGATTAACTTTATAATATTCAGTACAGCATTTTTATCTCACGAAGCGACGCGCACTTTACTTGTGGTTACCAAATGTACAACCTTCACCTTGTGGATGTGTGGGTAAGCGCAGGGAACTCTCACCCCGTCACTTGTCCATAAGGGATCATTAGAAAACCAGCGTCAGACAGCATTTGTCGGGCATTAATGCTGAAATGAACCTTTTTGGCTCAGCCGTTAGACACACACATATTGCTTTATGATTATTATTTCACGATCTGTGTCCAAATAAATATTATTCTTTCTTTCTTTTCTCTCACAGGCGAAGACGGAAGTTTGTGTGTTATGTGCTAATGTTACTCGCCTTCACGCACACATTCACAGCGTGTTTGTACACTTGGATACCACAAGTAAGGCGCGCGTCGCTTCGTGAGATAAAAATACTTTATGTAGTTTTTTTGTTTGAAATACGATTGCTGCCAGTAATGAAAGGAAACCACTAAAACTGGCGAAATGTACGGTTTACTAGCACTTCTGCCCACCCATTTGTGGAATACAGGCGTGATAATACGTGTTGTATAGCTTTCATACAGAACCTTCCTATATTTCTACCGGTTCACCGAAGTAATATACGAAGTATACAACTTCGGAGAGCCTATGTTCAGACCGGCCATGATTCATCGGCCGCATTAAAGTAACAAGTCTACAAAGAGAGTCAGTTAAAATAGTGAACTCGTCGAAAAAATTTGCGTCCAACTGTTGGCTGCTAAATACACACACACTAGAAAAGCACACTTGACGTGGCGCGAGTGTAAGACGTAGTTGTCACGCACACCAGTATAAAAGTTGGCTGGTTTGTATCTAGACATAAATAATCAATGCAAAGATGTTTCTGTTCACCCACATTTCATCAGTTATGATTTTAAGTGCAATATGATTATAATAACTTGATGAACTACTGTATTGTCATTTTTTAAGGTATATTATGTACGGTACGTAAATGTAGTGATAAATAACATAATAATTTATTATGTAGGTATATATAATTTACACATATTCTTAACAATTTTTAAACACATTACAGAAGTATATATTATTAGAGTGCCGTCCACGAAGACGCGCCCCACTCCGTACCAAAGTACAGTAATCGCGGAGTGGGGCGCGTCTTCGTGGACGGCACTATCTGTCTAAAGACTATTATACATAAATCTACAAATACACATAATTAAAATACGATATTAATCTAAAAATACTGTTTTCTTGGCTAAGCATGGTATATAGAAAATGGACACGTATAAACGAACGCCTTGCAGGTGGTATGGCACAGGGTTGGGGTGGGGGGAGGGGCGAAATAGGTGTTGTTCCAATGCGAGAATGAGATGGAGCTATAAAGTTTTTATAATATTACCGGGATAGAATCCGGAACGAGGTGATCCGGCAGAGAAACAAAGTTGTCGACATAGCTCACAGAATAAGCAAGCAGAAGTGGCAGTGAGCCAGCCATATTAGCCGTAGAACCCATGACCGTGAATCGGCAAACATAAAGTAGGACGCCCTCAAGATAGGCGGAGCGACGAACTTCGCAGGGTGCCTGGTAGCAGCTGGATGGAGTTGCCGAGAATGGCGTGCAATTGGAGAAGCCTATGTCCAGCAGTGGACTGCTTAAGGGTGCGTTTCCACTGAAGCGGAGACGAGCGGAGACCGCAGGAATCGACCAATCACAATGGTTGCAATACTCATCGCATCTCTCGTCTCGTCTGGGATTAGACGATTCCTACACGTCTCCGCTCGTCTCCGCTTCAGTGGAAACGCACCCTTAGGCTGATAGCATTGATGATGACGCGAGAAACTAGCCTTTTGCCCAGGATTTAACAGACAAGAGCAGAATATAATAATTTCGACAAAAATCTATCGAATCGATCTTGAGGTGTTCGGGGTTACCAGTACCTATACATAAAACTGACATTAGTAGGTTTGTAAGGAAACGAAAGAAAACAAAACTAATAATTACTATTAATATTTTACATTTATTAATTAAATGAAAATAACAAAAACCTTAACATAAATTCTAACTTTATAGTAATTATAAATTATTTAATTAGTTCTTAAGTAGGAGTAATACGGTTGTAACGCATTAAGTCTAATGTTATGTTTCAAAGATAGATATTTTAAACTTTGACATGAATAGAAAATCATAATGTTATATAAAAAATAACTAGAGGATAAAATATTGGTAATTTGTAATAATAATATTGGTATGTGGTAATAAGGACAACCGTACTAAGCCTAATGTGATAGTGTATTACATGAGCACATTTAAGTGTATCACAATACTGATTATTTTCTATTACTGTAGCATACAGGCAGAATTTAATACAGCAACTCTACGACTCCATGGTTTTGGTTTCTAGTATAAGCCACCTTTGTGATTATTTTAATAATACAGATACAATATTATTCTGATGGTAAATATCGCACATAATTTCTTTGACATAGCAGAAAGCTGTTATTCAAGAAAAGTTGCGCAACTGTTGCGCTTATTTTTATTAATTTTTTTTTACAAATTAAATATTCTTAAAAAGAAAGAAAGTTTACCTTTAACGAAAAATAACTGACTTAGCTAATGAGGCCACTTTTCACCAAAAACCAGACAAAATAAAGCACTTTTTCAAGTGTTACTTTCGTCTTTAAACTCCGAAAGTGTTGCGAACAGTTGCGCGGCAATCTCAAGCTACCATTTACGTACATTTCATAGATTTCAATAATATATTTGCAAGTAGTTCTTGAAATTCACGAGCGCGCGTCATGTGACTCTTATATCATTGTAATAAGGTATAAATTGCAATGATTGACGCGCGTTCGTGTAATGCAACAACTATACAGATTACAGTGCAAAGGCGACCTAACCTATATCACCTATTTCTAGTGAGATATTATTGCAACGTATATTGTAAGTATATTTAAAGCGACATGACCCGTCTTTTCTTTGCTGACGATCAAAAATGGGACTTATGCATATGACGTTAAAGTTCAACAAGAAAGCATATTTTTTGGTGATGTGGATTGTGATAAGCAAAATTTCGAGACTTAAAATTGTAGATTAACTATTAGATATATATTCATTTTTATTGTTTATTACATTTGTAGTTTATTTACATAATTGGAACATAAGATAACATAACACAAGCTCGTTTATCTATCGCGATTTATTGTAATCGAAGTCTTATCAGTTCATCGGCGACACGTACCATCGAAGAAGTTCATAACTATACACCGTAAGGACTATTTCTGCTTGCAGCGCTCGCCCGCTATAGAACCGGGGCGGTAACAGATGCGGTCATCGTGTTCACGGGATTTTGTTTTCAAACTGCTTGGATATGAAGTTCTTTGATTGTACATCAGTCTTGACTAGGTAGGGCTGCTCCATCGTCGAAACCAAATAGCTTGGCTATTGGTTTAAATGCACATGCTAGTGACACAGATTATTGTGATCACGATTCTTGATCTTACCTAGCCCACCTTTTTATAGTTGACAAAGCATACATGTATAATTAATTAAGTATTTATTACTATTTAACAAGAACATGAGAATCTGCATAAGCCCCTACTAGACGGATCATGGTATATCACTGTCTTTCAAAAGAACTTCGGTACATTCCACGGTAAATGCAAAATAATTATTATCACATACTATTATAACTTTAGCAAATAAACTCGAAAAATATGGACGCGAAAATTAGGAATCCTTTTATTAATTTTTGGAATTTTTAACAATATTTTTCCGATAGTAATCAAATCGAATCGAAATTGGAATGAATGGTTAAATTTAGATATAGAGAAAGCTAATACCTGAAGTGTTTTGGCGTTCGCATCAAATTTTTTAGATAAAATTATATTACGAAATTATTGACATAAAATTATCGGTGCCGGTCGGACCGCCTGGCGGCGGAAGTGTCACCAACGAAAATGTCGCTCTGTAATTTTATATCATTTAATTTCGTAATGTAATATTGGCTTTATACAAGAACATTTCGTGAAATTCGTTGCACATAAATTGTGTGAATCATAAAAGTTATTTGTTTTAGCAATATCACTACCCTAACATGTTTATGAATGTAAAGGGCGTTAATTATGAGTAGACACACACACAGACACACACACACAAAACATAAAACTAACTTGTACTCTATCACAAATGAAGACAAAGTTTTTTTTATAAAAGGTGCGTCTAAACAGAACATTTGTTAGTACTAAGTTGTTTTGATGAACGTTTCAACGAGTACTGCCCTGCAGTAGTCAAATAAAAAACAATATTTATTTTTTGAGAATTTTATACCATTAACTATGTTCTGAATCTATCGTAAGTCTGCTGAAAGGATTTCTAAAGAAAAAAAAAACAGTACCTTTCTTATTGTCTATGTGTACATAAGATAAATAAATGTTCGCGGTAAGGATCTTAATGCGAACACCGAAACACTACATTAATTGTAACGTCTACAAAAATCAAAATCAGCACACATACTCAATACCAAAGGCACCCTTCACATCCAGGCGTACGTCGAACGTATACGCTGCGTAAACGCGACGTCAACGCAACATAAACGCGACGTGAACGCCAGATGCAAAGTCGCCTAAACCGAGGCTCTTTCGTTCCTATCCTATTCTCTAGCCGCCCCGATGATAGTAAGAATATACAAGAAGATGTTGATGATATCCAAGTAGAGGTTCAAAGCTGCGAAGATGTACTCTTCTGGGGAAATGCTGTACTTGTGCTTACCCCCCATCATCAGCTGGGTGTCATAGACGAGGTAGAGGGAGAAGATCAGAGCGCCGATCGATGCGTACACGAGAGTCACGATTTTGTTGTGCGGAATGAATATGCAGACGATACCTGGAATGTAAGAGCGGGGTGAGTTTCGTGACATTTAGGTTTCGTTTGAGAGCAGAATTTGGAAATGATAAAATGTTATTATTTTATTTCATAATACACCCACATTTCGCCAGTTATGTTTAAGTCCCATGTAATAGGCTAGAGATATATGAGACTAGAAGAACTTTACTGTCATGTGAATTAAATTAATTTCCGAATTACTGACATAAGTACAGTAAGTTTAGATTATTTAACGAGGGGATAAAGCGGTGTCTTATGTCACGGGCTCTATATTCAAGCTAGCCCAAGTCGAAGACTACACCTTTATCCCCGAGGAGAATACTCTACTTTTCACACCTTCTGCGAGGTAATAAAAAGCAATTCGATTATCGAATATATTTTTTCTAAAAGTTATCGTACGAATTTTTAGTTTACGTTCCAAATTCAAATCACATTATTGACCAGCGGCTAGACCCCAGGCTATAATGACTTACTTTAGGTTGGGTTTGCATGACATAATTGACATTATCGAGCCGGTGGTGTGAAAATAATATTAAAATTACAGCAGAAATTTTATAAATTGATATTTAAGTAACATAAATCTTACCAAACACAAGCAGTACGACGGTAGCACATAGTAGGAAGCCGCCCATGACGGTGAAGTCCCATTTAGTTTGGAAGGCGAACAGCGTCAGCGCGAGACACACGGCCGCTGTTATACCTACCGCCATCAATACCTGGGAATGGTCACGTTTTGTTAATCACCGTCTCATTATCAGACTGCAGAGCAAAATATAAAGGGTGAAACGAGCGAAACTCCATAGTTGTGATGGATATAGATCGAAAATCTAAACAAGATAATATATATATATGTCGGCGCGAGACGATGGTGTCAACTCACACCTCGTCCAGTTCTTATCAGCGTGAGACGAAGGTGTCAGTCACACCTTTTCTAACTCTTAAGATCACGAGGTTCTTTGTTAGCGCGCAGAGCTTATTAAATAATGAATTATTGTTTCCGATATGAAAGGCGACGACGTAAACCTAATTGCGTCGAACGTGGCCGGGGGTCGGCTTGCATTTCTCGTGGGAACGTTTTAAGACGATAAGAGTTAAGCATCAGAGGAGCCTGGATCAGGCAGTCAGTTCCGTTCAGACCGCGAGATCGACTGAGCGCGACCCGCGGACTCGTTAAGCCCTTCATTTAAGAAAAGCGTAGATTATAAGTTTAAGTAACTAGTGATATTTACTCCGCGCCTTTCCTTTGCCCACCATGTAGACAGACAGTTACATAATGAACGATTTAGTCGATAATTACCCTTCTGATGACGATTGTGAGCCCTGGCGCCCCGACATATATATATTAGATGCCTTTTTTTTGGGGTCAACGACCGCTGATAGTTTAGTTACTTGAAGTATGAGCACAGATGAATAGAAATGGTTCACTCCGCAAATCATTTAAATAAAAAGCGGCTCTTGCAACGACACAATAAAGTGCAATTCAAGTCGCAGAGCTAATTACCTACAGTTTCGTTCACCTAAAAGTTGCCTTTCTCTCTATCGCGTAACTCTGATATCTTCTGACTACTTTACACTCAGTGAATTGGCCCGACAAGACGGGCCTGCCGCGTAGCTTCAAAATGCGAAGTGAACCATCTGCATTCGTCTGTGGTAGTTTAGAAAATCAGTTTTTAACGTGTTACGATACCGATACCGACCTAATTTGAAAGATCCTTGTGACCAGTTGAAGAGTTTCCTGTAAGACGGTACTCACTGATATATTGAGACTCAGTATATCTGTGATATTTACAAAAAAAGAAAACGGATTTTTGAAACCAATATTTTAAGTAACTACTCTACCATCCATCACATCTGCGGAGTTTTTCTAGCTAATTTAGTATGACCTTGTATAAAAGAATAATTACACGTCACGTTACATGTCACCAAAAGAAAAAAAGGTTAATGCTGTGTATGTATTTAGTTGGTAAGCCTTTACATAAATACATCCTAATGGCGGCTGTACACTCTCGCCGAGACACACCGAGACAGGCCCAGTGCGAAAATGTAGATGAGAGAGCACGGCCCGCCTCGGTGTATTTCGGCGTTTCTCGCTCGCTCTCCGTCCCGTGTCGGTTTTTTATGCCCGAGTCAAAAGATCTCGCTCGAGTGCGTCACTGTACAAGAGACGAGAGTGGCGAGAGTACATGGCCGCACTAGGGCTGAAGCCCCTCGCTCGAGACTTTTTCGTGAGACCTGGCGAGAGCACTCGGACAGGAGTTTATAGCCGTCATAAAAGATGGTGGATCTTACCGCATCAACTTGGTAGACGCTAGACGTCACTCCGAGCAGGAAACTTTCAGCCACAGTGAATATGCCGAGGAATATAAAGTTCATCGGAGCCTGCCGCCGCACGGTGGGGCAGCACGCCATCGCGATCAGACACACGAACACCACGGCGAACGCGACCCAGCTGCGGACAACGTTTTTAATAAGTAAGATAAATTTAATTCATTGTGAATATTTTAACCACGTATATTTTATAGAAATGTTAATATCTTCTTTTTATAAAAAGTTATGTATAAAAAGTTTAATTATGGTTTTTTTTTCTATTTTTTTGGCTTAAATGAGGAAGTACTCCTGCTTAAGGACTAAATGTAATATTTGTAAAAGTATCGATTTTTCAAAACATCGATTTTATTCGGTCAGAAAATGGCTTAAAACGGTCACAGCACTACGGTAACGAACCCAAAGACATGATATTGTATGACGACCTGTCGGAATATTAATCAACGATTAATTCGTGTTTTTTAATGGATTTTTCCAATATAAAGTGAAACTTAGTGCTTACGAATGATACCCATTGTTATAGTGTATGGATAACATAATAATTAATAAGGATTATGAATTTGATTTTTAGATTTACGTAGACTTTCATACAAAGTTATCGCGGCATGTATAATGAGAAACGTCAAATCGGGCTTCTTAGAGTGTGACAACTTTAGTCAGTTGTTAATTATTGCAGTGATATGCAATTACCCAATTGCATAACACAAATGGCTTTCATTTTGACAGTTCAATAACATTAATTGCGTTATTACGTTATTGAGCAGACAATTTTTTCGAACATATTATGAAGCAATGGATTAGCAATATCCTCCAAAATCATACAGATTTTAATGGAAAGTGTGTCACGCATTTAGGGCGCTGGAAAGTAAAAATTTCATTCCATTACATTACGCCTATATTTCTGGAAGAGGTAAGCAGGGAAATAGTACAATTTAAAAGTAACATAGGACTTTGGTATTTTTGATGTATGTGTAACATATTTCCTCTCGCTTTCCTGCCATCCGTGGGTGTGATTTGGTGAAAAGGGACGGAAGTTTGTAACAGGAAACCGCCGAAGCGCGCGCTATTTGATTTGACCTAAGACCTTGACGAGGCCCCTTTAATGTTGCTTATTATCTTAACGTTGCTTATTACCAAAGATAGATGTCTTATGTTACACATTTTATGCGAATACTGTAACTCTTTTTTTTTTTTAAGGAGCTCTAACTTGTCGTTAGATAGTTGAAGCTGCCCGTCCTCGATCAACAATAGCACTAGATTAAGGATAAGGAACAAAAACACATCGCTCAAGTGGACGCGATTGCATGTGACTTGATTATAAACCTTAACACTTAAACATAAAGTTTATTATTGTTTGCAATGTATTTACTACTTCGATTGAAAAATAAACGTATTTTTAAAATAAGAACAAAAATATATAAAACTTTAAGGAAAAAACTATGTTGCAAAATAAGACCACAACACTATTTGTGGTCGTATTTTTCCGCCCGTTTTAAATGCGCTCATTGGAAATCGAAGCGGCCCGTAAATTAAATACTATACTTACAAAAGCCAGCGATTCGAATGAGCCCATTGTCTGGTTGGCGCGTGGAACAGGAACAGAGCAATGAAAGACATCGTCACCAGCAGCTGGCACATCAGGATAGCATAAACCTGGAATTTAAGACAGTGGTGGTTAGTAACTATAATATTCTCCGGACCAGATTTCGCTCACAACGGCGGATCATCCCACTGGTCGGGAAAGGCCTCCCCCCATAACTTCCAGCTATCTTTGGCATTGAACAGGACTTACTTTCAAAAAAGGAAATAACAGGGACGTGTCTACAGCAGACCCTGATATTATGAAAAAAAAAAAAAACGATTGCTCTAGAGGTAATAATCAGGAAGAAAAAAATTGTATGGAGAATCGCAGGCCCTGTTCCATCTTAACGGTCCGTAAATGATAGGAATTATTCGGCCAATTTATTACGGAAGGTTTATATGTATAATACAGTCATATTTAACTTAGGGCACAGAAATCTCGATGTTTTGACAACATGCCGCAGTGCCACATCCGTAGCTTACATACGTGTGAATTAAACAAAACCCGCGTATTTATCTCGTCTGCTCCGTATTTCACTGTAGGGATCCAGCAGAACATCAGCGTCAGGTATATTTTCCAGGCAAATGCTAAGCTGAACTTCCATTTGGTGGAAGGAACCTTGAGATACACACCGCACTTTGTATGTTCGTTATTTCATTTAGTGTATTTTTTTTTTGTTGTAAATTCATGTTCATATTAAAATATTATTTATTTATTTACATGTCACTCACACTCATACTTTCCACCTCACGTGGTAATTTTTTTTTTTTTTTTTTGGTAATGCTTATGTTTTTTTTATTTTGTTTACTAATTGTATTTTATGTTTAGTTTTCAAAAGATTTTTGAATGCGAATGCTGTGTATACCTATAATAGCCATACATACCAGTACTTGTATTATAATTATTATTGTTCTGTTTTATTTTTTTGTTGTAGGTTCCAAATAAATAAATAGTCAATTCAAAATATGTTTTTACTTTTTTTGTATATTGGCACCTTGTAGGTATTTTTTTAAAGTTCATGTAATCTGTTATCATTTAATTGTGCTTTTCAAAAGCAGATTGTGATATTTCTTGTATAAACGATTTATTTTTATTTATTTTTTTAAGTTGGCGATCTGTTTTAAACACTATAATAAGCCATTCAGTTGAGGAGTCAAGTTCTGTATTTTGTTAGCAGAAGGAATTCTTGGGAGTCCCTTTCATATGGTGATCAAATTTCGCGATAAGCGTGGGGACACTATACCGTTTCAATCTGGAATGTGTGAGACTTCCTGTGCCTACTAATTTTGACGCCAGTTTATCGAGTTGATATTCTCGTCTGATAGCTTTCACTATGTCTTTAGATCCTCGTGTATTTATTTCTCACGTAGTAAGGTATATAAAAATAAATGGGTTCTTGTTACCCTGTTACCATACCTTGCGAATGAAGGCCCTCCGAATGGATTGCTCGTTGAAGTCGAACCCTTTGACCTCGCCATCCTCGCCCACGCCAATTGGCGGAGGGGCGTACCCTTGCGGCTGGAAGAAGAGAGAATAATACGTTATTATTTGATGAAATCATGTATGGCCTGTTCCAAAAGTATTTGAAGAAAATGTACACAAAGCGATCAGAAAACGTACAGCTGTGAATCCCAATTTGTAGTGCCATTTACAAATTGAGTACTTTGATAAGAGTAAGTGAATACGTAGGAAGTTCTCATAAAATATCACCTTAAAGATTTTCATTTGACAATTGAGTTTAATTTCCGTCGATCAATTTTCTTGTCAAATTTAATAATATTATCCAAACAATAATAGTTGGAAAAAGTGGTGACATAAGTTCGAACCTTCGAAATACTATATAAATTTAACCTGGAACAGGGTTTGTTTACACTTTAATTCGATACTTTTGAAACAGAGTATAAGTAACAAAACTTCTACAAGAATACTGCAAAATGATGACCGTAATACATGAAACAACACCGTGCCTGGTATTCCTCAAGGGGGCAGGCTGAGTCCGCAGACGGTAAACCAACATTTCGCCAGTCTCTTGTTATAAAGAGCGACTACTCCCAGGTATTATATTCCTATTACAAGCACCAACTTGCGTAACACACGATCAAACATAATTTGAATCATTTTGAAAGATACTGCAAATCCATTACTTCATATGTTCGAAAAATATGTCTGCTCAACAACATAAATAACGCAATGAATGTTGTTGAACTGTCAAAATTAAACAGATTGTGATTGATCGTGTGTTACGTAATTAGGGAGCAGGTACCGGCGAGCAGTGAGCGCCATTAGTAAACAGAAATCAATATTTTTTATCAATAAGTAGATTAACAGAAGTAGTCAAGGTCATAGTAAAGTAATTATTAATCCAATCTGCTTTCTATTTTTAGTTTTCTATATAGTTAATTTTCCAGCTGTGCCTGCGCGCCTACGTTCGACTGGACGGACTAATATACTAAAATATAGGTATCCAGAACAACAACATTATGAATGCACAAAAAAGTAAATCGTTTAAGTAGGAGGGATAAGTGTACAAATAGAACAGGGGCGGCTGTCTCGATATAGATAGCGATCGCTATACGACCGAATTCGGTCGCAGTCCTAATGGCGTCAAAATTGCATGACAAGCACGAAAAAATCACGTGCTTATCAAGTACGTCGCGCGCGTCTAGTGACGCTATTAGGACTTTGCGACCGAATTCGGTCTTATAGCGATCGCTATCTATGTCGAAATTGCCGCCCCTAGACCTCAGAAAAAAGATTTAAAAAACGAAGACAGCGCTGTCAACAGTGCCGTGAGACCGTTTCCTAAACATGTGTGCACTTAGTGAGGTGTAGTTTGATTATAAATGTGTGCTTGTGAACGTGTATGCACAGAGTGGAGGTGTAGTTTTGGCATGGTTCACTGTATTGTTCGCAGCCCTCTGTCTTGTTTTTTTTATTTGGTCTGAGAACAAGACATCGAACTTTCAAGTTTCCAAGTCTGGGACATCTTACTTTATCCATACTTCTCTATTAGTCGTCATCTCAGAAGTCACCCCCTTTCTAGCTATTCATCATCTATCACGAGGCAGTCCATCCATCGTTTCGTCTTCTCCTACTCTCATAGCCAGCTATAGATCTATATATAGACAGCTTAATAAGAAGAAATGCAAACTCAATCAATTTCAAATTTGTTTACCACTAGCTGCGCCCCACGGTTTTACCCGCATAAGTCTCCATCCCGTGGGAATATCGGGATAAAAAGTATCCTATGTCGTAACCAAGGTCATGGTCTACTCATGTGCCAAATTTTATCAAAATCCGTTCAGCCGTTTTAGCGTGAAAGCGTAACTTTAGTTTAATATTAAAAATCCGTTCAGCCGTTTTAGCGTGAAAGCGTAACTTTAGTTTAATATTGGTGCCGATTCTCTTGTCACAAATGCCTCTAAACTAGACTAAAAATCACTAAAATTTAGTTTATTCCTGTCAATCGATGAATTCCCATTCTGAAATAGACTAAAGTGACACAACTTAACTATATTTTAGTTTGACAGCACTAAGATGGCTCTGAGATTTTAATTTAGTGAAAATGACAATTTTGCTATTCTGAATTTGACGTTTTTCACCCAAAATTTTAATTTTCTATCTAAATCTGACCATTTTTAATCGTGATAAAATATGGTGTGGAATACTATTAGTTGTCATGAACTAAAATTCACACGAACACCTCGACTTCAGATGCAAAAACAGTACTGTATATATATTTTTTTCTTTTCTTTTGCTTATAACTCGAAAATGGTGTGTCCTATCGCAAAAATAATGAAAATTTCGACCCCCTTTATGAAACCCTTATACCCCTAATTATCAACACGTAGGTAATTTTTTTTTTTTTTTTCCATGCAAAACGTGAAAAATTCCATATAAAACACGTCGAAGCTGCCCCCTCTGCGCACCTCCGGCTCTAAAAAAAATCACGGGGTAGGGCAAACAAGTGTGTACCACGTGGAGTCGCGATTGTCAAATTCGATTTAGTTGTGTCAAAATAATTTTTAAGTTTAGAGACTTTTTATTGCAGAATAGCGTTAAGATTCTCATAGTAAAAAGTAAGGAATTTTAGTGATAGTTTAGTTAGTTTAGTTCGGTGTACAAGAGAATCGGCACCATTATTTGCTACACATCTATCTATTTTTATTTAAATATAAAACACATACTATAAAACTGATTTACACCCGTAAGACGTCCTCGTAACATAAGGTCCAGTTGAACAGCCACAGCCGAGAGGCACACGGTGCTATTCTAAGCTATTTTTATTTTTTTGTTTAAATATTGTGTGCCTTGACCTGAGTCAAATAAATTTATTTTCTTTCTTTCTTTTAACTAACAAACAAACAAACAATCAAACATACAAAAGCTCGAAGCTACAATGCCACTAATAATTTGGGCCACCCAGATTATGACGTCGTCAAATTTGAAATACTAACCCTATATAATTGTTTTAAACATTTGTTGATAAGTGGCCTATTGCATGTCGGCCTAGTTTGAATAAAAATAGTACACAAGAACATAAAGCCTGCCGTACATAGAAAGGGTAAACTAAACAGTGACCCATGTCAGTTTGAATTGATCTGATGCGTACTCAAACACAGAAACAGACAATATTTTTGAGAATAAAAGGCGGAACTGAAATGTGGAGATCAGATAGGCAGTCGCTCCATGTAAAATACAGGTATTCAGCTGGATCCGGTTAGACTGGAAGTGAAATCATTATCTTCTTTCAGATGAATAAAGCATATTTTTATTTTATTTTGAAACATTTAGGTACCACAAACAATTGAATAATGGTACATAGGTTCCTACTTATTAACAGTTTTAGATAGGTAATATATATTATGAACGCCGAATTAATACAAGGAAAATTATAAATTTATATAATTTTCCTGGTATAATTGATTAATTTCCTGGTGGTAAGTAAGGAAAATAAGTCATGGGTTTTCCTACAAAATTAGCTAGGAACTATGAGTAAAAACCGAACGACAAGTGCGTATCGGACCATGCACAATTAAGGGTTCTGAATGAGGAAGGAAATGTATAGGAGAACATGTTTTTGCAACTATAAATGTAAGTTCAATAATTTTTTTTTCAATATTTTATTTTTTATTTGGCGGTGTGATTAATAGGTATGTATACCCATGCCAAGTTACAGCTTTCTAGTGCTAACAGTCTCTGAGTTAAGCCGCGGACAAACAGACAGACGGACATGGCGCAACTATAAGGGGTCCTTGTTCACTACAGAACCCTAAAAAGGTACTTTGAAGATTTTAGACCATAACATTTGGGATAGGTCACACCCAGACGACAGACGAGCTGCAAAGGCGCCTGGATGTCTGGAACGAAAGATCGATTCCTTCACGCAACGAGAATCAAAAGCTTTTGTCCTTCTTTGAGGTTAAACCTATCTTACTTTAGAGGTAAAAAACCTAACATGTATGTAAGTATCTGCTTAAAGTTATAATATATAGGAACACGCCAATTACATTTTTGGTGGCTTGGTAAAGACACAGTATAAGGCTGCTTTTCCACCAGAGATGTGGTATGCAGTTATGCTGCGAGGATGTGAAAGCTAAGGTACGAAACTATGTGATCATGAGGTAGCTGTGCGAGGAAGACGCGCAGCTCGAGCTATGCGAGGCAAGGAAGGCACTCTGCTTTGCACATAGCTACACCGCTCGCGCATCCATAGTTTCCACCAGTGCAATCATTTGTGGATATCAAACGCATCTATAGCAACGTAGCGTAACATAGCACATCTCTATTGGAAAAGCAACCTAAGTACTTTGTAGATCATGTTTCTTTTCACACTATTGCCAATCAACTCCTGAAAGCTAGAGAAGCACCGAAACCATGAAGGTCGACGAGTCCCGGAGAAGGGACAAGAGATGCTGGAGCAGAGAAGTATTTATCTGACCGGGAACCATACATCCATACTAGGCTTGCATCGAGTTCATAATACCCAGTAATTCGCCAGCTTGTATCGATCAGTCTAAAGCGTGTTACACACTTTCTCGGGTCGAACAAGTATCTCTTGTGTACCGTTTAGGTTTAAAACCAAATATCCGTTAAATTTATTCTAGAACTATAATTTTATTAAAATCCAAAGTATATCAGTTTGGGTTATCTACTACATTGAACTGTTAGCACACTCATATTTCCTTAAATACCCTTTCTAGACTTCCACATAATACACGAATCACATGCACAATAACTCCAGAAAAAGCACTATCCATTCAGAACTACGATGAAGCCTTAGAATCACATTTAACAAAAAAAACAAGTAACATTCACCTGGCTCATTATGAGAAGCGTGTCACGGCAGTTTGTATACTAAGTTGTGTATATCACGCCATATCAGTGGAATGATAAGCTGATATCGAGGTGCTGAGTTTAGCAACGATGGGAGGAGCGATACTGATAATAATATTCTTAGTAATAACAACATACAGACATGAGTCACGCTTATACTTATTCCCAGAAGCGTTACACAGAGGTGTACCAGTACACCTACAGTTATGTTTGAGTCTCATGTAATAGGAGGCGAGCCTATTGCCATCAACCGGGCTCAAAGCCAGACTCCGGGCTGCTTCAGAGTAAAGCCTCGTGCAGACTAACCGGTACTTGAGACCGTTAATTGTTCTATCGTGAAGTTTCCTTAGAAATAGTTTTCAATCTCAATCTCAAATCGTTTATTACAATCCATAATGTACAATTACAGGTGGTAAATAAAAGAAATAATAATAGAAACAATTATGGACCCTGTCGGGCACAGCAAATTTTTTAATAAGTAGAGAGAGAGGAAGAGCGCTTTATTAATTTTCCTTAGTATTAAGTTAGAATTATTTTATATCCTATTACCAATGTACTTATATTTCCATTCATTCAGTTATTCTATTAATATTTTATATGCAGGTCTATCTATTCATATATTATTATTATCTATTTATATTGTCACGTCGCGCGAGTCCACACGAGGCTTGATACTTAGTCGAATATTTTTTTGGTGAGCTGTTTTTGTGTACCTATAGCTTACGGAAAGGTACTTTAAATAAATGATTGATGTTATCATTTTAATATTGGTTTAGTCATATTCTGGTAAATGACATTTTAATTACTTCGTAAGTGACAGCCTTAATATTGAGCACAATTGTGTTTTGTTGTGTAATCAATAAGTTTTCAGTAGACTAGAAGAAAACACAATACAACTGGCGAAATGTGGATGTACACCTCTGCCTAACCTTTCGAGGATTACAGGCGTGATGTTATGAATGTTGTGATATTTTAGAAGAACTATCAAGAACATAGTTACGTTGTTCGGTGTCAAAGTAACTGTCAGGATTGTATTTTACGAGTTATTTTTATGAGCAGTTGTCGCATATATTGCTGTACTCATGCCCGACAGGGTCCAAGTGAACTTTACCATTATTATTAAGATCTTGTGAACACATGTGATACGCAATAAAGATTTGAATTTGAAGTATATTTTTACATTGTTTGAAATTGTGGGCGTGCTTCAATTTCCAGTCACTGTCTAATACGACTACTCATCATCTGCCAATCCTTAACCCAACTATGTTGGAGTCAGCTTCTAGTCTAACCAGATGCAGCTGAACTCCAGTATTTATTTACAACCAGTACTACTACATGCTACATGAAATAAAAAATTTAAACGATTTTTTTTACGGCACAGACAGGCGCGACAGCGACGGCGCGACGCGACTCTGGAAGAACAATTTCCATGAAGTTTTCAAAGAAATTGTTCTACTAGAGTCGCGTCACGCCTGACTACGGGACCCATCTTTCATATCAGTTAACTGTATACAAGGATATCCAAGTATTAGAAGGACAACCTTACTTTTAGCATTAGTACTTGTGTCAATTTAATCATTAAAACAATGATGATGACCAATAACATAACCATTTACGAGTGGGTGTGAAATAAACAGTTCAACTAGATAATTATAATGATCATCAGCGTAACGACTTATTGTAGGACAAATATCAGCCAAGTCTACCATACATGGAGGGCATATAATAAATACTATCTTTGCACTACTCGTCATAGTTGCGTAGGCATTTGTTTTGATTTTATGTATTTTACTTTCTCTACTCTTACACACGGTGTCTACATCTCTTTGTACCCTCTGTCCTATCGCAGGTATGCTGGAAGAGATTTCCTTAGAAATAAGTATCACCTTTGTACGTATTTTTCCATAACCCGAATTTATTTAACCATTTATGTGTGTACATAAATGGTTAAATAAATAATAATATTAATAATGCCTTGAGCCTTCATCTTTATCCAGATCCAAATTTATATGGAGGGCTCAACTTTTTTCCATATACATCTCGCCGTTGTCACTATTCACCTTTTCGTTTCTTTGGTCTTTACCAAGTCTTATTCACATTAAATCACATACATACTGAAAACTTTTCTCGTTCCTCATTTAAGTGACCTTGTATACTTAGACCCCTGAGTTTGTTTCGCCATGAATTCTCAGGGGTACTCAAATAGGAAAGACGACTCCGACTAATTATTATGTAAATCATTAAAAATACCAGTTTTTTATATACATATTGACATTGTTGAAAATTATATACAAAATAACATGATTACTTTGTAAAGTATTATATTGTTTTAATTATTGTGAATGTGAGGACTATGTGGATATTTTATTTTTATTGTTTTTCCTCTTTCTTTAATTTTTTCTTTCTCAGTTAGTTTAAATGTTTAGTTTTAATGAATCTGGCAGTTTGAGTACTTTATGCGACCTACCCAAATGTCCTTTCTTTGGTATTGTTCGTCGAGTTGAGCTCCTTAAGTTCTGAGTTGAGCTCTACGATTACTGACAAATGCTTGCACTGACTGGACAGGTCCACTCAAATCTGTGTAGTTCTTTCCTCAAAAGACCATTTCAGACACTAATCTACATGGTCCTCATATGGCCTGACCAAGATTATGTCTGGACTTTAAAAGAGACTGTGACCTCTGAGTTTGTTTCGGTCTTTCTTCTCAGAGTAGTCAGATAGGAAACGCCGAATTCATCTAGCATTTTCTTCTTTTTTTTTAAATATGACGTGTAAAAGTGATTGCAATATCCTATTTACAGAAACAATTTCATTTCATTTCTTATTTTTTTAGTGTTCCGTAACTAAAGGGTGAAACGGGACCCTATTACTAAGACTCCGCTGTCCGTCTGTCACCAGACTGTATCTCATGAACCGTGATAGTTAGACGGTTGAAATTTTCACAGATGATGTATTTCTGTTGTCGCTATAACAACAAATAATAAAAACAGAATTAAATAAATATTTAAGTGGGGTTCCCATACAAAAGACATGATTTTTTTGCCGTTTTTAAATAATGGTACGGAACCCTTCGTGCGCTAGTCCGACTCGCACTTGGTCGGTTTTTTATATTCCCGGTAAAAGTGATTGTGATACTTTAATTACTTACAGAATGAACAATTTCATGTCATTTAATTTGTAGACCTCTTTTAAAATCAGACGTTTATATCATTTGAAGCTTGTTGGACATTAATTTTCTTGCATAAGGAACTACAAATCAGTCATCACAAAAGCTATATTGAAACAAAATGATGGTTATCGGTATCATATGACGCTATTTTACTGATAACATTAACTTCTTATCTCTAATCAGTTGGCAAAGATCACTTGTTTTTATAATAGTACAAACTGGATTAGTGGTATGTTAATATTTTAGATAATAAAGCTTTTTAAAATAGTTGTTTGACTGGTTTAGTAATTAACACGGTCACATTTATTTAAAAAAAAGTTTTGAAAATAAATTTAATATTATGTAATAAGTAGCTACAGGTGTCAGGTTGCCGCCATGGTTTGATCGATCTGCAAGGTTGAGCAACTCTTGTCGAGGTCATTCAGAGGATGGGTTATTAACTTATGAGTTGAATTACTCGGTAAGAAATTTAACACTTAACGTTTCTAAGTAGAACCCTGAATGTCTGGTTCTCTTTACTTCGCAAGAAAGGGTCTCATAAGAATATGACCCGTGTTAAGTTAATGTCCATATTACAAATGAATCAAACGCATACTCACAGTCGTTCATACGAAAATGAATTTAAGCTTCATAAAAATAAGTTAACATTCGTATGAAACGCTCACTAAGGAACTTGAAGCCAAAATGGGTTGAAGAATCTTGTCCTTAGACTTACAGAAGGCAATGCCACGACCCTGATCTAATACCATCAATACTTTCTTACCAGTCAATCTTTTCTTTCGCAAAAACTTAAAAAAAAAGTACACACGAAATACACCCTACTATGAGAATGCAACATTAGGACAGTCCCACACTCCGTCTACAGAAAAATCAATATGAATTACTCACGAGTCTATAGCCATATGCCCTTGCTTGCATTCAAAGAATCATACGTCACTATACGATATTAATGAATTCGTCCATTTTTGTACTAAGTCATATATTTTACCATGTAAACTTGTCACTGTCTTGTCGTGACATACTAGATCGATTAGTTTCCTTGTTGCTACAGTTTTAATAGGATTAGAATTGTGACGTAACTACTGGAGGTAGTTGCTCAATCAATCAACTCAGCCTGCTGGACATAGTCCTCTTCCAGGCTGTGCCTTAATACCCTGTCTTCCGCCTTCCGAATCCAGTTGCTCAATACGAATATGAGTAATATTGTTTAATGAAAACCAATAGGGCTCATCCGAAAAATAAAAGAAAACAAAACTATTAGAATTACAACATAAACATACTTTAAACTTTATTTTACTTTTTTTTTACTTGGTTGTCATGGAAACAACCTGTCGTAATTATATTAGTTTTTACATATTTTAGGTTATAATTGCAAATTTTATATTTATTTTTGCTTTTTTTTTGCAATAAGTATGTATATTTTGTTCCACAGTACTTTTATACAAGACAAGCTCTAGACGTGAAGACCTGTAATTGGCTGTCAGATTATCATACTGTTATTTATCACCATTGTATTTAGCTGTAAGTCTTCCAGTCTTTAAATAAATAAATGTTTAACCAGCTTACCTCGCCATATCCAGCGCCGGCGCCGTACGCTGGGAAACCTTGTGGCGGTGGTGGGTATCCCTGCTGTGGGTAGCCCCCCGGTGGTGGGTAGCCCCCCGGTGGCGGGTAGCCCCCTGGCGGCGGGTACCCTCCCTGTGGGTATCCCCCTCCCTGCTGCGGATAACCGCCTTGATTTTGATCTGTGGAAATTAAAAATCTTAAGTCAGTACATGGGTTTTAAAACTGAAGAATCACAGTCATGACCGCCATTTAAGTTTTTCTTTTATTTCATCATCTTTTAGATGAATTTCAAATGATAGAAAATCCGGAAAATTATTTATAGATTTTAATTTATTCGGATACTTTGTTGTGAACCATATATTCGTATTCAGAGAATATTCAAAATCATGTTGTTTGACCTTAAAACATGACGACAAGATAGGTTTGAACATATTGTGTAAGTAAGTAAACAAATTAATTTAAATTCAATGTTAAGGACACGTCAGATAGTCAAACATTTGACAACTTGACAAGAAAAGCTGTTAATATTATTATATTTTTATAAATAATATTTTTTTATTTATAAATTTAAATTAAGTTTAAGTGTGAAACAATACAAACAGCCATTTTATAGTTTTGTTATGATATTTGCTAGGCTAGGCGTGCTAATACCATTAAAAGTGTTAATTTCATTATGATGTCATGTCATTGCATTATGTAACGTGTTATTTTTGGCTATTTTAATTTACAAAAGAACTGGAATTATTGTTGTTTCCACGTAAAACAAACCATAGACACTGATAACATTGTTTGACAGGTACTTGATATAACTTAAATTGAAGGATTTTATTGCATTCAAGTCATATTGGGTTTAATATTTTTGGACAAAATGGTATCAATTTTTCCGACCTTTATCTAGCATTGAAATCTGAGGTTCCCATTGCAAATGGATATTTATTTTGGAAGTTAAAAGGCAGTAATGACTGTGTGTAAAATAACATTTCAGGAGCTTAAAAGTTGCAGTATCATATTTTATCCTAGATCGAAAAGAGAATTGACTTTGTAGTACCTATTTGGTATCAACACTGGCAGGATGTAAAATATTAATTAAATTAAGAATAGGTAGTAAAAAGGCTTATCAAATCGAGGATCAATTTAGTACGCGAGTGAGATTAGATGTCAACAGTATACCGTAGTATTGTATGTACTTTACATATAAATTAAAAAAACTTCAAAGCCCTTAAAATGTAAATGATAAAGCCAAGTTTTGTTCCATACAAGCCTGTTTTGGAGCAGAATGAGGTAGAATTACTAAAATTCGACCTTACTCTGCTCCAAAACACAGCGTTACACGCATAAATGCAGAACTGAAGCCAATATTTGAAGGATTCAAAACTGGCTATAACAAACATGCCCAAAACAACAGTTTTCAGAACGAAACAATTTAGGTACACTGGACAATAATGAACGATTACAGACAAAAACACAATTTAGAGCAGAATTTTTAAGCTCACAAACACACCTCTTGCTTCAGACATTGCACCCACACTTGGCACTTAACAAATATGAATGAAATACAAACAGACAGAATACAAACAGAGGGGCAGAGGTAAGACATAATTATGACACTCAATTTCCTTCAACAATTAGTGTATAGTTTCTTAAATGCCAACATATTTCAGACTCTATCAGCACTGAAATAAGTATTAAATTAGATTGTGCATAAGTTGACTCAATTATCAACGTATAACATAAGGCACAACATAGTGACTGCAATACCGCAACTCCGCGAGTGAGCGAAATGTGTCGCTGAATACAATTTGCAGTTTATTTCTGCAGTAGTAAGGTGCATAATCGCGCGGGTAGATCGTATATGTAAAGTGTATACATACGACATACGATAACAAACGATAATGCAATGTGCGAAGGTTGGCAAATGGTCGGGCATTTATGAAAGGGGATTCCCCGATAGCAGTTCTGTCGAGCTCAGTTTTTCTCTGAATGCTATTTTTACTATCTACTGCGAAATAGAAAAATTTCAGAGGACACATTTTGCTTTAGGTTACTCAGCAACAGTAATCTTACACTATGAACGAAGGTAGGTAATATATAATTACTCGCGTATCAATAAATTAATCATAATATACTGACTTATTCTTCGATACCTAATCGTAATCGATGATGGCAGAATTGCTGACGAAAAAACAAGATTAATTGACAGGAATGTTATAAGGAAATTCTGAACTTATTTTAAACTTTGCGTCATTACCAGTACCTACAGCAGAAACATGTAAACAGGCCGCGATGTACGACAGGATCGACAGGTCTTAGCTGTTAAACAGTCAAAGTCCAACGTTTTTATTGACGTTTCAAGCCAAGTTTGCAGACAGTGAATTTGGTAATGGAGCTGGGAAATACCTTTGTGTCTGCTTAGTTAGCTGTAGCACAGAATATAACAGTACTGATGTGACTGTAGCCAGTTTAAACTCATGAGCTGGGTCATGAGTTTAAACTTCACTTACTACTTATACCAATTAATTTGGCGTTACTCTAGTGCAGTTCGTACCTATGTCTTTTTTCCCAGACATCTTCTTTCAGCTCTTATTGATCTGCCTCTTTTGTTGGCCATTAGTCAGCACTGTGGGCGTACTATAGGTACACCTCTGCCTAACCTTTCGGGGAGTATATGAGTGATGTTACTCAGCACTATTCCTGTCAAAGGTCTTTAATCCTCCGCATCACATATATACACATAGGTACTAAAAACATAACCCTTCTTGGCAATCGGTTAAAACCGGTTTCATTTGCCTTTCATTCGTCCCTTTTATTCAACATAGGTTAGACTTAGGGCATGACAAGCACTTTATGCCGTTTTTGACAGTTTATATATCTTCGCCCCTAATGGCGTCTTGGATATCGACTGTGTATTTGACTCGGAGCCAACATGAAGATCAGCCAACTGTTTACTTTGTTTTTATAACAGAGGCCCTAGTGTAAGTTTCTTTTATCCATCTCGACTTTACGCATCGACCGTGTTCGGCGCTCCGATTGGCAGCCGGCCGGCCTTCACCAGTGAAGGGCTATATTATTACGTGGGTATTAATACGCTTTATACCGAAGAGTGACTACTTATTTTCGTTTTTGACGTCATTTCTATGGGTTCAAGATTATTAAGTTTCATCCAAACATAACACACCTGTTTCCCCCGAAGGGTTAGGTAGATGTGTACCTAAAGTACACCCACATTTCGCCAGTTATGTTTAAGTCCCATTTAATAGAACCTGGACATGTAATAGGAGCTTCATCAATTCAACAAAAAGTGAAGTTGGAGTTATGGGAGTAAGAAAGGCAATTTGGGACTAGTCTTCCGAAAATATTTGTCTGAAAAACACACTAGAATATATTAGTAATTAGCTCATTGGCTTATGAGTAATGATTTCCCAAAATAGTCATATATTGCTTACGTAGAAAATATGGCCAGTTGCCTGAACGGAGCAGCACTATCGCCTTTATCAATACACGTAATCATCCGATGACTCATGATGACATATTAAGTGGACTTTTTAGTAGACTGTCGATACCATAACAGTATAAATATTTACGTCACGAGCATTTTCTTCTAAGGGAAATATATAGTGGCCGTAGAAAGTGTCGTTAACGAAGAAAGCCGGCCGACAAATCAAAACCGGTCTGTTGATGAACACTTTTATTTTAAAGAAGGATAACTTCCCAATATATTATTTTGTTTCAGTTTTTAGAGCGTGATTTTTCAGTAGTCTGGTTTTAAATTTTGAGCTTACTTTTTATTTTAATTTTTGGGGTTATAATTTCGTGATAAAGTATTTGCAGAGCCGCTAAATTTTTTTTTTGTTTTTTTTTTTATTGTATAACAGGTATTAATTTTACAACCGCGCCGTACATAGCACAGTTTCACTTTTGTTTGTTTATTTCTATTCGCACTTAACAATATTATGGATCTAGTTATCCACTATTGTTCTTGACGTCACGTCATTATGATAAAATTCAAGAAATTTTTGCAAACAAAATACCGTATAAATAGCCATTGTTTCTTATCAGTCAGGCAGTTCTCATGAGGAAAATTCAATATATCCAACCAGTGCGTCACATACGGTGGGAAATAACATATTATGCTCTAAGAAATATGTATATACAAACTTACTTCAAATCAGTGTTAAATTTTAAAACATTGTGTAAGAAACTCACACATTCGTGGCAGCAATACGATCTTGTATAAAAATATGTGTGTGTTCGCTCAATTATATGTATGCTTGTGTGGGTTTAATGCCCCACAAACACAGCCAAAGCAATCGTGTGAACAAGTGACGTCATAATTGTTCTTTTCATACACAGAACATATACAGTTTGTGTTCGCCCAGAATGCGTTTGTGAGCGTCTTCATGTTCATCTGTATTCTTAATAAGATTAGGTATCTCGTGTGCAACACTGCTTATTGAAACTACCGGTCATTATCATTAATGTAGGTCATTTTCTGAAGTGAATAGGTAACACTCATTTGTAGTTTGTAGATTCATAGTAGTGTGGATGTCTGGCTTCGCTTCGGCTAATCGAAAGCGAAATGACGCACAGTTATGTAAATGGACAGAAACGTATTCAAAAGCTGGTCATAAAATATGGATAGGCAACATAATCAGCTTACTGGTGAGAGTGTCCCCTCTTAGGCAGATCGATACAAGTCAATAGGGAGGGGAGAGTAAGAACCTTGCAATGCCCCCACATTGCACAGTTCTGAGTGTGATTGCCACGCTTGGCTGCGTTAGAATTATTTAGAAGTTTCAGGTCATCGAATGTCGTGAGGAAAGTTTTGAGTATGAGTGTGGATGGCTAAAAGAGGAGGAGAAGTCCAAAGAAACAATGGATGGACTGTGTGAAAGATGATATGGCCAGAAAGGGGGTGACTACCGAGATGACGACTAATAGAACAGTATGGAAGAAAAGGACATGTTGCGCCAACCACAAATAAATTGGGATGAGGGCAGGAGAATGATGACGTCATCGATTTATCACGCATCATAATCTTACGAAAACAACCCTCGGCCCATGGATCATGGATATTTTTCTGGATTTTGTAGGCTGGTCAGTTTGAACCCCTCAACTGACTAGACAGTCTTATTACCACGCCATGAACTTTATTTGTATAGAGTAGCTTTTACCGGCTCGATAAAATAACTGTAGGAGGAAATTCAAAGAATGGGGGAAAGGGGCCACCCCCTTTCCCCCATTCTTTGAATTTAATTATAAAGGGATCTCTCTCTTGACCTTCGTCTCGCCTGGTCGAAAGCTTATCAGCACAATACATATACCGTATTGCAACCTGTTGCAATTCCACTAAATCCCCTTTAAAAAACCATGTGACAGAACGTCTAATGTTCGAATAGTACTTTCTACATAGAAAGTTACTTTCATATCAAGTAGGTACATAATTGAATAACATACGCACATGGTTAATAATATATGTATACAGAGTTATTGGTTACATGTCGGCAATCCATTGAGATGTTGAGGTCATTTACATCCAAATTACACATTTTGACTCCTATGCAAATGTCAACAATTTTCGAATCATTTGACATTTTATATTTTTATTTCGCATATTTTTAAATATAAAATGTCTAATTACTCAAAAATGGTCGACATTGGCATAGGGGTCATGAGGAGTCAAGGGGGCTTAACAGATTGCCGACATAACCAATAACCCTGTACCTATAATTTCATTTCGCGAATGCGCTGAATCCAAAGTGGTTTTTTTGCCAGGTGGTGGCATATTTCTGTAGGGTTCGTGATTTTTTATAAGCAAACTAGCGAGCCGCCCCTGCTTCACATGGTGGAAAAAATCTCGATTCAATCGATCGAATTCGATCTCATTTTTTTTGTTATTGTATGTAAGTTCCAGAATAAATGCTCTGAATGATGCAGACCTCATCAAAATCCGTTATGTTTGGAAAACGACGCGGTCACACAGATAGACAAGAAAAGCGACTTTAATGTAAGTATAATATTTACAGATATAGCTGGCCAAGGACCCCAAGGTTTAAAGATGTTTCTCCAAACTTCTTAAAAGACAAATATATTATGGAAGTTGTCTTTAGCAGACGAAGACAATATAAATCTGCCTAGTCTACGTTGGGATCCGTTTCCAGTCTAACCGGATGCAGCTAAATACCAGTATTTTACATGGAGCGACTGCCTATCTGACCTCCACAACCCAGTTACTGGGTAACACGATACCCCTTGGTAACACTGGTTGTCAGACTTTTGGGCGTGACTGGCTTTCCGAGGCACGGAGGGGTCTCGATATGTAAGCAATGGATGCTCACCCATCCACGTACTGACCGCGGCAAGCATAGTTTATCGTTCGATCAACCCGTGCGGCTGTTATTACTTAGCCACGAGCTGGACTTATGTACGTATCTTCTATATAATAAAAATGAAATGCTGTTCGTTGGTTAGTGCATCACTTCAGAACGGCGGGACCGATTTGGCAATTTTTTGTTTTAAAATGTTCTTAATAGCCACGAGCCACTCACGAATAGACGAACACGTGTCTTTATTAATAGAATAACAACATCTTCTCGGTCAATAGAGCATAGCACATACGATACGACACTATAACCGCATAGCCATAAACAGACATCACGAAATATACAACAATAACAATGCAAGCAAGAAATAACATTGACATAATTACATGGAAGCTAAACAATCATTACGGTAATTTGACAGTTGCATACAGTCGTGTGAAACAACCACATCAGCGAAGGCTTCAGAATGACCAGGGGAGCGCTCCTTCAAACTGAACTGTTACATTACAGTCGAATGCTCCCGGTGAGGAAGCGCTTTTACCGATAAGAAAAACGGGAGCTCTTATACGGAAAATCGACCGGAGCTATATATGACGAATTGAAATAATACCTCTATAAGAGGTAGTGGTATTACCCCAGGAGTACTGGATTCATAAGCAGTCGCGGGCAACTTGGAGGGATTGATTATGACGTCAGAGAAGATACGGTGTTGCTAAGGGGTAGATTTTGTTGCTTGATTAGGGGGAGACATATGCCTATTATGTATTAGGTACCGTGCACCAAGCAAGTCTTCCTTGATACATCTCTACCAGCCGTCAGCTCAGAGATAACTTCTTTCCTAGCCATAATTATCATGCTTTTCTCTGGTCTGTCCCTTTTCTTATAGCCAGCCAATCAAGGGTACTTTACTTTTCAATTGCTCTCGATTATATTTTAATGCACAATCTAAATTATATCTCTAAACTCGTGTAATAAATACGTCAAGAAAAAATTAAAGGATCGAATCCGTATCATTTTGTCTGATTAATGAGTCTTTTATGTTTAAATATTGCAATTTGCACAATAAAGAAAGTAGATAATGTTCTAGAACCCTTAACAGCTAGAGGAGTGTATGAGATCACGAATTGTTCTCGTTCATTAGTCACTAGAGATAATGTCACCGACACATAAATATAATAATAATTGTCTGATAAGTATGAAATATTGTCTTTGATCATGTAAAACCAGAATGTTTGAACTTAAAAGCCTATTTATATAGATAGTTTGTCGCTCGTTTTGTGGGAAGAGTGCATATGATACTCTTCTGACAATTTTCGCTATGTATTTACATAAAGGGAGAAGAGAGTTTCTCACTTCGAAGTTACAAGCCAAGACGAAAAATTATTTCAAGTATGGGTTGATTGAACAGTTTAATTTTTTGTCCTTCGACCATTTTCTGTATGGATATTTATTCAACTTAATTTTGAATATGGAACAGGCTTTTGAGGCCTGTATTCAGAAGCAGTAATGCTCGCGATGGAAGAGGGAGAGGCAAATTTCGCGGCCTCACGCCCCTAGCCGCCACAGGAGACGCCCTGGGCGTCGGGAATCGCAGGCCGTTTCCCGGCCACCGTAGGCGCGGGCTTGCGGACGGTGAGCAATGGGTAGCTCGCCGTCCGATAAGGACCAGGCCCGGGTCGACGGTGCGTTGTGTTCCACGCGCGCCTCAAAGAGATGTCAGCAAAAGGGGTCCGACAGGACCGATGCCTGCCGGGGTTGCGGGAAAGTCCGAAAGGGATACCGTGGCCCCTGGCAACGTACAGGCAACGGAAGGAACACGGGTGGGTTTTAGTCAGTAAGAGTCTGACACGCCCTCCCGCTCCACCCAGAGCGGGAGAAGTTATTTGACAATTTCCCATACAAAAAAAAAAAAAAAACAGTGTTTCTTATTATTCGTTAATTTGTTATTATTATTATTTAAACCACTGTAATATTTTGACGTTGACAGGCGCACTGTTATAAAAATCTGGTTATAACAATAGGTGCAATAGACATCCAGAGTTCCTTGTTAGTTATTTATTTATAACAAGCCGTGCGGCCGCCCGCTGGGTTTCTCCTTCGGCATAAATTCCATACAAACTTTCATCCTCTATTTAACCCCTTTAGGGGGTGAATTAAAAAAAAAACCTTCCTTAGTGCTCACTTTTGTTATACCTATAAGGAAGTCATGTGCTAAACTTTATGCTTCTAGACACAGCGGTTTAGGCGGTGCATTGCCTGTACGTGAATTCAATAATTTAAAAAGTAAATCATATCAGGATGAAATAGTGGCCTATTTCATCCTGATATGATTTACTTTTTACTCTCTCACACGGGGTGACGGCAACTCAATTTAAACTTGTTAGCAATGGGCGGCTAGCAACTGCGATGCAACTGTTGCTCTCACATGGCGCAACTCAAGTTGTATCAATTTAAATATACTTTTGTTGCTCCGACGACATGACAAACGACAACGGGCCAATTTTATGAAAAATTGCGTTGGCAACGGCCGAGCGACCTGCACTGCCGTCGTTGCGTCGCCGTTGAAAACTAGTTTTCGACAAGTTGCGTCGTGTGAGAACCGCCATAGAAATGTATTATGCTAACGCGATTGGTTGCATCGGCGTTGAAAACTGGTTTTATTTTGGTTACCTCGTGTGAGAATGGCCTAACCGGCTAACCGGTATTTGTCTCAAGTTGGCCTTAATCTAGATTAATTCAGTTGTTTTAAAGGCAGTTTTACTTAAACAGTTTATGCTATCCTATACCCATATCTTCAAAGCCATTCTCTGTGTAGTAACAGTATTTTGATAATATTTATATGACTGTCATTGGTATTATATCAGGTGGTATTTAAAATAAGGATAGATCCATGTAACTGAAGTAGTTTGGTATCACAAATACAAAGATAATGCTAGCAAGTGCCTGTGCGGGGTGCAATGCAACATATATTGTCAATTAAACGATAAAAGACCTAATTTGTTCAGTGATATGACTATTTACAAAAAGCATTTTAGGTAGTTTGCCAAAGGAATGAAATAAAAAAAATCTGGTGTTAACAATACCGTTAATAAAATATATAATTATAGTGCTTTAAAATAGTGCTGTTTTTTTTCATAATTAAGGAATCATTTAAATGTTACACTGATTGGCATCATTATTTCCACCTCTGATAAACATTTCCCTATAATTATAGCTATTCATTTAGATCTTTTATCATGAAATTGAAATAGTGAAAATATAATATTAATAATTGACCTCCGCCGGGATAAACACCTGGGTTCTGCCACATTGTCCCAAGCTGCAGAAAAAAATATCTATGGTTAGTAATAAATTAAAAAAGATACATACACATGGTGTTGTAATTGGGTTGTTCTTTCGAGTTTAGACTTTCGGTAGCCGTTTTGAATGCGGTCCGGAACTTACACACTGATAAGCTGAAACAATTTGTAAACAACAGTTATGATTAATATTTGTCATCATATAACTTTGTGATTCATATATATTTTACTTTTTATACCTATCAAGTATTCAAAAAAAATGTTTTAACTGGTGGCTTGCAGAATAATGATGGTCAAGATAAAAAAGTTACTCCGTAACATACCCATATAATAATAAGAAATTAGTAAAAAAGCATTCTAATATGGACATACAGAAAACTAAACTATTTATGCTAAATAAAACAAGGTGGAAGATAGTAAGATAGAAATAGAAGATAGATTTAGTAAAAATAGTAAAATCATTCCACTTATTTAAATTAATTTAAATAATATGTAACATTTGTGCAGCAGGAAGTTGCAATATTAAGTAAGTTACATTTGTTTAATATGAAACAATCATTTGTTATTATCAATTATACTGATTTATTAATGTCTATGTAGGTTGCAAGTAAATGATCAGAAAGAAAAAAAAAACCTATACATTCCAGACTTGCACAGCATTTTTAAAAAAAACTAAAGAAACAGAGCAACATTTTTTGAAGAAAAACTATTCTTGTAGAAGCCAGGAAAGGATTCTATAAAATATAATCCATTACAATCATGCTTGTATTGGTGGCCTGCAGTTGATGTCGAAAGGTGAATTCAGCTGGATAATAATAAAAACTGCTGCCGTCTGTTATTGTAACTAGATAGCAATTTTTGTGATTCAAACAGCAGATTTTTTTTTTAATCATGTTTTTGAATACTAAGATAACCCTCTGACCGATTTTTGTGGATATTTTCCACAATCCGTTAAACAATCAAGTAAAATAATTGTGGTGCAACATTGTTTTGTTTTAATTCACATTACTCTGCTCCCTTAAATCGGGTCAACTACAGTACAACTATTATGTAAACTATCTTATATCTAGTTAAACAAAAAGAAACATCCAGTTTGCATGGGAAACTCAGGGATCGGATCATCGGAAAATAGAAAAGCCCCTGGAAAGTACTAGACGATGGCGCACTTTTGTGTCGCAACTGATCGATCTGTTTTCATTTTTTGTAAATATTATTTTAACAATACCTGGTTTAGGATAAATTTGCTGCCTCTTAAATCAACAACACAAACACTCCGAAATACCACGGAATTCACGGAAATCCGATTCGAAATCACGTTTTGAGAGCACAAAATATGTCAAATTTCTCTCAGAATTGAATATCGACTGTTTTCATTTGCACAATTCAAAGGTAATGAATATAATGATGACTAATATTCCTTATGCACTATTGGTGGAACCGGTAATAACCATGCATGCTTATTGGTCAAAAATCCTTTACCAATAGATAAGCCAATAGCCTTCAGTGTCGAGACAGGGTCACAGCGTCACAGCGTCAGAGCACAGGTATCATTGGATATTTTTGTCTGACGTTTTAGTTTTCTTTTACTATAGCCAATTTTTAGTTTTTTAGCTCTTCTCTATGGCCCTAGTTATAACAGGCGCCTGAGGCGCGCGTCTTGAACGCTGCGTTTTGGGCGATCAATAAAATTGTATGAATTTCTATGTAACGAATTACATCAATCGTCCAAGGGCGCGCGTCGAACCGCGTTATACGCGCAACCCTTTGCGCCCTCGACGCGTGGACGCAAATTCCTTTTTTACTATTTTTCCTTGTCGTTTTCTCTGCATCAGTAATAAACAGTTATACTGAGCATGTTCAAAATGAACAACAAAATGTAGAAAACCTGTTGCGCCGAGATCGCGCGCCGCTCAGTAAGCACACTTGCGTTTTGCGAGTGCTTACTGAGCGCACGCCTCGGGCGTTTGTTATGGACAATTTAGACGGGGCCAATCTCCGAGACAATGCACTAAACCAAAATAATACCATCGTGTAAATAAAGACAAACCACTGCATAGGATTGTCCTCGAGTAATTTTGTCTTTTCATTTAACAGGCCTCGATGCTTTTCTTCGTGTTCTTCAGTACATCCTGCATATTTTTGTTTACCAGTCTCTATCTTTCTACAAAAATCACCCTTACTCCCGTAGGAGTAAGGTCCATCTACCATGCGGGGCCAGTGCGGGTTGGTAGATGTCACATGTCTTCGATATTTTGGTTTTAGGACATGCCGGTTTCGTATGTCGTAACATAAAGATGATGTGCGATGGACTACACAATCACAGAAAATATCGTGACGAAACCGGCATGTCCTAAAACCAAAATATCGAAGACATGTGACATCTACCAACCCGCACTGGCCCCGCATGGTAGAGTAATATTCGATTCAAAGATAATAGCGGCTCCGAAGTTAGCCGCTCGCTGCGCAGTACCGCACCGCTCACTCCCGCTGACCCATGAATTTGCCATTAAGTTTGATTAAGGCTATAATAGAACAAAGAAAAAAAAACGTGGTTTGAGTTGAGGCCAGTCACTCACTATAGAGGCATAGAGTAGGTAATAGCACTTACGACGACCGTCATGCGGTTCGGCATGGAATTAAATATTAATGCCACTATGACGTGCTGTGGAATCTTCTCCCATGCTTTCAAGATGGCAGTTGTCAAGTTTCTAGAGCTGCGGGGTGATTGCGTAGGCAATGGCTTTCATTTTGACAGTTCAGCAACATTCACTGCGTTGTTGAGCAGACAAGACAAATTTTCCGAACCTTTATAAAGCAATGGATTAGCAATAGTCTTTTATGGGCGCTTTTATTGTATTTTATTGCATTATCATGCATTGTTCATATCACATGAGCCTCTATGCATTGTCGAATGTCAATGCCTACAAGCTCGGGACCCTCCACCATAACTCACCTTCTCTTTTATGCAACATTGCTGAAAACGTCCATCATTGCCATACAGCATAATCTTGGTTTCATCCGTAAAAAGAACCTGTACGTTTTGTACGAAGTCACCAGTCTCACGGTATCGATGGTAAATTCTTTGAACGGCAGATCGATTTACATGAAGTTGTGCACTTACATTATAAATTACGAAGAAATCGAAGTAAGATGATGAACACATTTTTTTTCCGCCACGCGCTCTTGTGGTTGGTTCAAATAGAGACAGTATAAAAAAAAATGGATTCCTCATGCCCAGAGGTATCCGAAAACACCCCATTATGTTCCGCGATTCTTGATAGTTTCTTGAATGTAATTATGTATGTTATGTCTTTGGTATGTGCAGTCTGTAGCCTAAACGGCTTGATGGTTTTGACATATCGACGGCGAAGTGCCAATAGCTCGTAACTGAAATTTTTCGAGATTTTTTTTTTTTTATCGTTTTGAATTTAAAGGCGCTATTCGAATGTTTTAGTGAAATCTAAAAAATCTAAATGTAAATGTTTTATTTTGTCAGTTAGGTGTTATTGGCACTTCGCCGTCGATATGAGGTGTTGTTAGATTTGTGTTTATTGTGGGAGAGATATAGGCTATTTCATATTTATATATTGCATCTGCAAATACAAAATAAGGGAAGGAAGATTAAAAAAAATATAAATTAGAACAGCATTGGTATCAAATAAAAGCTAATAATGGATCTGTGATCTGTCACACACACACTAGAGTCTAAGGGTGCATTCCGAGTTACGTTGTAATCGATTTGAGCGTGCTAGCACCCGTACCGAATTAACGTGGGCGCAATAACGATGTGTCTTGAGTCGTCATAGATGACGTCATGACATGCGCCATCTTGCGATAACGCCGACCTTTTACTAATATCCCCGTGAGCGCTGTCAAAAATGACAGTTGTGCTGTTTTGTTTTGACTCGCATCTTATCTTTAAACTAACGTGGCGTTTTCTAAATTGTGCTTCTGGCTACCGTTTGCCACCTAACCAAAGAAGAAGAAGAAATTTGTGATATAAACACAAAGAAATATGATGTGCAAGTTTTGATGTTGAGCGAGTGCTGTGAGCGCGTTCAAGAGCGTTCCGAATTGTTGACAGCCCTCAGCTGTCATAATCGTGTTATCGGAACGCAAATGAACGATGTCAGCGCTGCGAGCGATTATGTTCTAATTCGGAAAGCGGCCTAGTAATTCTAATAGCTGTCACAATAATAAAGTAACCTCAAACGAGCGTTTTGCTTAGTTTTAAAGTTATAATTATAATAATCCTAAATCATGAGTTTAATATTGAAAAATGTAGCAACTTTATCGCAAACGCAATGTAAGTCATTCACCTAAAACGTGTAGGGAAATCCCTACGGGTTTTATGTGATAAGAACATGCATCATGTTGAAAGTCCCGTTTTACCTGCTATATTTTGCTTCAGTGATACGTCGTGCTCTGAGTAGCAGCCCTGCTGTGTGTTCCATGCAATGGCGAATAGAACGAGGCTTGTCTCGTAATCGCAACGCTGAAGGAATCCTTACTGACACTCCTGACTTCACCTATTTGGATGGACGACCTACCCCCCTACTGGTTATAATTAATTTCATTTTAAGTACCTACCTATTAAATTCAAGTGAAGCGTAGGAAGCGTACAACGTTAACTTTGACTTCAACATTCATAATGATTATGTCATATTTAGATATAAGTACCTACCTACTCAGTTTAATGTAAATAGGTACCTACCACTAGACAGTCATCTGGCTCAAAAGCATTATATCTCTGACTATCTGATTGGTATACTAAAAGCTTTGCATGAATACCATATTGACTAAATTGTTGGTTTTTTCCAGCAAAAACAAAAGAAAAGGATGCTGCGGCAAAGAGAGTTTGCTTCAAAAATTGTTGAATTGTGTTCCGAACTGGACTTTGCTAAAGAGAGACACAATTATATGGAAGCAGCCAAAGAGGATGAAAGAAAAAGTATCCTGGCTAATAGACTGAAGCCTAAAGGAGCTGCATTGAAACAGAAGAAGTAGATTATTTTAGGGTTAATGTATGTAGGCTAGCTGTAAATAAACTTGTTGATAGATTATATTGCGTTTTTCATTAAAAATAGGTCATTAAAACGCTCTAAAACTGAATTATTGTACAATCTTTATGCATATTTATAAAATTGTCTACCCAGAATATTTAGCCCTTTCAGAAAAATAAAAGTTGAAATATTAAAACACAAAATATATCTTTAAGTTTAATGAATAACTAGAATCTAGATTGTTCCACTCTGCCCTATCAAGTTCAGTTCACCCACCAGTGGGACAATGGACAAAGTGGAATATTTGAAAAGTTGATGTCCACTTCATCTCACTAATTCGTTTTAGTGGTAAAAAAATATATGAGGGTTAGTAGTGTTGAATTTAAGATAATTTGGCTAGTCAGAGTCAGCATTACCAGCAGTAAGTTTGATATTTGTACTAACAGCATCATAGGACATTGAAATATTTCCATTTACAGCATCATTCCTATGATGCTGTAAATCCACATGTATAGCTTGTTTAACAAGGCGGTATGTAATATAGCCTGCTTAAACTAAAAAAAAAGATACAGACACTACCCTCTATATGCGTACAGCAACATTAATGGGATGCGGCGTGGCTTATAAAATCTCCCTAAAAAGTCAGCTGGTTGTTAGCCCGATTCCATGTAGATCAGTTAGTTACATATTGTTCCAATAGATGGCGCTGGTCTCCTGCGCGATACTCTCAAACTCAAAGCATTTATTACAATTAAACCATTTACAGGCACTTTTGAATTGTCAAGGACTTGGTCAATCAAAAATATGAAGTTAGTTGCCCATTCCGAAGCGGACACTCTTTTATATATAATTCTATCTCTATATTCTATCAAGATATCAAACTGTCAATAAAATATTGTCTTGACGAAACCCATGTACGTATCGAGCGAGATGAGGGGTAAGTAAGTACCCATGCAGGCGGGTCATCATATCTTTTGAAATCTTTACTGGATCTCACCCATGGTGCAGTTAGTTTAACACCATCATCAACATTTCAGCCGAAAGACGTATATTGCTGGACATAAACCTATATACCCCAACCGTCGCCACATCGACAGGTCCTGTGCTTCTCGCATCCAGTGGATTCCTGCGGCCTTCACAAGGTCTATGTCCACAACCTATAACCTTGGAGGCTTTCCAACGCTACGTCTTTCGGTACGCGGTGGTGACTTTAGAAACTTTCGGCTCCATCGGCCATCTGTTCTGCGAGCAATGTGCCCTGGAAGCTGCCACTTAGTGGCACATATTTTGATTGTAATACAATCTAATAGAAGGATTCCCCTCAAAATAAGCAATTTACGAGCCAAACCGCTGTTCTAACTCTATTATCGATGCGTTTCGATTCAATTTTCTGACCCCTATGTAACTCGATTTGCCGCTACAATCAACGCGATATTAGCCTGAGCCTGTATTTAAGCGCTTATTTGTTGGTGATCGTGGTACAGTATTTTTATCTCACGAAACGACGCGCGCTTTACTTGTGGTAAGCAAGTGTACAAATACGCTGTGATTATGTGCAGGGCCGTAGTCAGGAATTCATTTCTTCGGAGGTTCAGGGTTGGGGTTTTTTAGGAGAAGTAAAGTTAGTATTATTTATAGTTATTTTTAAAACAGCATTAATATTCATTTTTCAGAAAAAAAATATTATTTTACGATCTTAGACGTTCTAAGTCAGAATTAAAATTGATGAGAGCTTAGTTATTTATTATCAATTTCAATAAAACCTTGTTTCTCTCTTCCCACCACTTTGCAATCAGGTTTCAAAACAGGGACATCTTTAACCTTTAAAGCCCACTTTAGCATAATGAGGCCGCTATGGAGAATATAGAATGCAAGAGAGTTCGAAGCAACCTCGATTTTTTTTGCATCCCGCTTCGAATTGGTTAGGTTTTCTTTCTCTTTGACCGTTCAAGCGGAAATAGAAGTAGGTAAGTATATCGACTTATGCAGAAAAGTTTGAAGAAAGCAAGAGCGAGCATAGCGAGCTCGAAAATTTTAACATCGCGCCTGGGATAGGTTAGACCTTCAGAGAATGCTGAGAGTTCATTAATTACAAAGTTTAAAAGTTTTTAAACAAATTTCAAATGAACAAGACCGTGTTGAGTTCCAACGTGATCTTGATCGTTTTTCAGACTATTGCTCTTATAATAAACTATACCTTAGCTTACCTAAGTGTCATAGAATAAAGTTCACTAAAAAGAAAAATATCATCAATTTTAATTATCAACAGCTAATAGTGATATTAACAAAGTTAGCAATCTTCGTGATCATGGTGTGCAGCTGGACTCGAAACTTCATCTTGATATTCATGTAGAAAACATTGTCAATAAGGCATATCAGATGTTTGGCTTTGTAATGAGAGCATCTAGAGATTTCCATCGTCCCTCCACCTTCTTGCACCTGTATAAGTCCATAATTAGGTGGCAATTAGAATACCTACGCAGTTCCGATCTGGAATCCTTACTATGCGAAATATATGGAAATTATAGAATTAGTCCAATGCAAGTACCTTCGTTCTATGCAATTTAGATGTTTTCGAAAGAAAACATCATACCAATCGCTTCTTAAAGAATACGACCTGCTTACATTACAGTCAAGACGCGTGCTTCTCGAGACAATGACGTTATTCAATGTATGCCGAAACAAGTTTGATTGCCCTGACTTGGTGACTGGTTTGTGTTATCTGGTTCCTCGGGAGGTACGCACCAGGCGACCGTTCGCTACCAGCTTTTGTAGATCCAATGCTGGTATGCGCTCGCCGCTATACCGCTTAGTCGACACATAGAACACGCGTTTTGGTGCAATAGACATATTATTCCTAAGCAGACATAAATTTAAAAGGGATATAATTGAGATACTAAAGGAACGGCAGTAGGCTCCATAGGTTTTACGCAATGTATTTATTAATTGGCTATTATTCATTCCTGTATGATACATCACGCATGTTTTTTTTTTTGTGTTTGTTACGTCTTCTATAGAATATTTTATATGTTTTTTTTTCTCTTTAATTTCTTTTTCATTAAGTTAGCCCTGATACAGTTAACGTTTGCTAACAGCTTGATTTTACTATATACTTAATAGTAATCTGTGGAAAATGTTGTGGGTAGTATATTTGTTAAGTGTAATTTTAAGTTTTTTCTGTTTATGTTTAATATACTACTGTTTGTTTTCCCTAATGTAATAAATAAATAAATAAATAAAGTCAAGAGTCGATAAAAATACAGTAGGTAAGCGTAATCTTACTGCTTTCATAGATTATGAAATTATGTACGCCTATCATATGTACTTATATCGTCTATCATATGTACCTATATTACAATTATCTGTATTAGACTATGGAGATACCCTAGGGGGGTCGATCTCTGAATTGAAATTCTGGTTTCTCACATTTCGGAGGGGGTTTGAACCCCCTCCCTACCCTATGGGTGATTGTGTGTGTACGATTAAGGGGGAACAAGTCCCGGGCTCGAACTCAGTAGTGGGCGTGGCCAAAATGCATGCCGTCTCACCTGGCATCGTGTCCGACAGAGATAGTATCAGTGATGAGCAGTTAGACGCTAGTCTACACACAACGTCTAGTTCGCACGCACACAAACACCGTTCCCGACTGAAACGACGTTAGACGATGCACACACATGCACCGCCGCTGTGCCGCTCGCTGAGAGTCAGCAAGTACCTACCTACAAGTACAAACTCGTACTGAAGTAGTAGGCGATGTTATCGTTTCAGGTACTTATCTAATATGGTTGCTTATTTTATTATGTTTAGATGTTTAGTTTCCCGGGGTGAGGCTTATTTGAAGTCATCGCTCGCCCGACCGCGCATATTATTACGTATTAGAAAGGTAATAAATGTAATTGTTATAGTTTCAACCTATAAATTGTTTTCAAAATTACTTATCTTCTTATTTAGGTCTTCTGAGTCTGGTCTAAACCAAATAAAAAAACAAGACAGAGCGTTGTCAACAGTGAAGTGAAGCCGGTTTCGTAAACATGTGTACACTTTGTGTGGTGTAGTTTGATTGTAGTGTCATTGTAAAAGGTTTTAAATGTTTGTGTGTGAGCGTGTATGCACAGAGCGGCGATTTAGTTTTGGCTTGCTTCACTGTATTGTTCACAGCGCTCGGTCTTGGTTATTTATTTGGTCTGAGGGTACCTACTTACTTACTTAGGTACTCATGGACGTACGCATAAGGTAGGTAGGTACTTACTTACATTTTAGCGTCCACGACGGTTTGTGATATTTTTGCTTGCATGTACCTACCTCGGCAATTATAGCATTAGGTACCTACTAAACATTGTTTTTGTAATTGATGTTCTGTTACGGATCAATGTTCTATGCAAGTATTTTTCTTCCCAAAAGGCTTGGAAGTATCCTGTTTTGCATACGCGATTATACTCCTTATTTGTATCAACATACGGACCAATTTTCTATGCAGAAAGAAAATACTTGAAAGTATTTCGAGCCCTCGAGGTTTTTGGCGCTGGTGTCTAAAGGTGGACTTACTTGGAAGCCCTGGTACTTGATTTTGCAAGTACGACTCATACCTAGAGTGTGCCACATCGCCCGACAACCTCATTTACTCACTCGTGGGAGTCGTGGCTCACTCTGTGTTCGTCATCCTGTGGATGCCTCTTTGAGAGGTAAAATACGTGTCGATTTCTCACAAGGTTTTTTATGACTCTTTAGGAATAGTTAAGCGGATTAGGTTACTAAATATATCTATGTCTATTGTATTTTATAACGGACTCCCGCAAAGTCATGCCTGAGTCAATTAGTTGTATTGGAAAAATTATTAAAATAATCTCTCTAATCTTGTTATCAAACGGTGAAGGAAATCATCGTGAGGAAACCGGCACTTCACTTTATAATACACTAGGTTCTGCCCACGACTTCGTCCGCATTCGCGTGAAATTTCAAGCCCCGACCCACCGCATCGCATCCCATTGCCCGCCGGCGCTTTTACTTAGTTTTCGCTTAGGTATAGTTCTTACTCACTTTTTTTTTCTCGTCTCCTAAGGGTTGTAGCTTGATGTTACATAGCCTATAACCTTCCTGAAGAATGGGGCTATTCAATTAAAAAAGGATTTTTCAAATTCGCCTGTTACTTCCGGAGATTACCCCCTACATACAAGCTTACATACAAACAAATTTTACCTCTCTGACCAAATAAAAAATAAAGACAAAGTGCTGCGAACAATACAGTGCAGCATGCCAAAACTACACCACCGCTCTGTGCATACACGCTCACACGCACACATTTACAATGACGCTACAATCAAACTACAACACACAAAGTGCACACATGTTTACGAAACCGGCTTCACTTTACTGTTTACAGTGCTCAGTCCCGAACTTTTATTTGGTCTGAGTTTTACCTCTTTATAATTAGTAAGTACTTACTTATAGAATAGAAGTACCTACCTACTTAGGATATTTTTTGTTACCTACTTATTATAATACAATACGAATTAGGAATACGTAAGGGATAGTGGGTAGTTATTATGTACAGTCACGAGTGCTAATATGTATCCACTTAACAAAAATTCAAAAGCGATTTTTTCGTGAAATATTGACTGCAACATTGAGATAAGACCTAGGTAATTCATATTATTGTGGGTTCCAAAATACTATATTCGTAACAACATAAAATTACAATCAACACAGTAGGAGAAAATCACTTTTAAAAGTTGCTAAGTGTATACATATTAGTGCTCGTGACTGTACGTATACCTACTAAATACCTACTACTCTAGCATTCCCCCACGATTTCCACGAGCACAAAATAAAAGTCATGAGCGCGCCCGCGTAAAAGTAAAGAGCGAGCGTCTTGCCTAGTTACGTAGTGCCTAGTAGTCTTGTAGTAGTAGTCTTGCCTACCTACAGTAAGTAGATAGGTACAGCCGGCGAGCGCGGCGATGTGTAGGTAGGTAACCTACCTACACATCGCCGCGCTCGCCGCCGCCGGTAGCTAAGCCCCAAGTCATGGCGCTCGAACATGACTTTGGACCATCCCCGTAAGCCAGAAAATGTATTGGCTAAAAGATATAATTATAACAAAAAATATGCTCGAGGAGGTAGGTACATAACTAAATAGATTAGGTACCTATAAGTAACAAATTGTACGACTTACCCATTGTTTATTTGTAGTTGCTCAGCGTATGACTTATTGTGCATGTGTGCGTGAGCGTCTTCCCTCCGCACCGCGCCGGGGGGATATTATTGTGTGAAATGCACGATAGTTCATAGTAAAACGAGCGCGTACAAAATTACGAAAAGTCCTTTGGGAAATGGGGTTTTATGAAAAAACCACTGCATTAATCAGTTTCAAATAAAGTTAATTGAACTCTTCGATAATTGAGCTGTGTCGGTACCGATTTTGTTTTGGAGATTTTACACTTCTTTTATTACTTATTCACGCCCAAAGTTGCGTTAAAATTAGCAAGAAAAATGAATCTTTGTGGGCTCATAACTTTTTAATGGCTTTTTATTTTACTATTCCGCTTCCGTACCGACATAATTAATAATGAGACAAAACGATATCATGCTTAAACTTTGGATGCATAATGTCAAACTGTCGAGTAAAACCCCCTCGCAATTTGTATGGAAAAAATATCGACTTGTTCCCCCTTAAGTGCAGAAGCTTTCGGTACAACAGAACAAATAATTGTCGGTACCGTCCGAGACCATTGTCTCTACTTTGACATTGCAAAGTCGGAAGTGTGTGTGTGTTATGTGCTGACGCTACTCGTCTTCACGCACACATTCACAGCGTGTTTGTACACTTGGTTACCACAAGTAAAGCGCGCGTCGCTTCGTTAGATAAAACATAATAAAAATACTATAAATCGTGTGGTTTTTTACTTACTTCATATGTTAGATTAGTACCTATTACTGTATCTACGTGTCTAAAGCGCTAAGTCTCTGCCAAGCTGTCATGGAATAAAAGCATACATTGATCACTTGACACTAGTGTTAAATATTATACAGGCGGCGGAAGTACGGAACCCTTCGTGTGCGAGTCCGAATCGCACAGGGCCGGATTATTTTCTCCTGCTCTTTTTACCCGACTACGGCGAAGCAAAAACGAAGGTTATGATTTTGACCGGTATGTATGCATGTATGTTCATCTCTTACCTAACTTCTAAACTCCTGATCATAATTGGACAAATGAGTATCGGTGGAAGCGTCTTGATCGTCCGCTGGTTATATGTTAGGCTATGTGACGTCACCGCCCTCTCAAAGACATAAATAAAGTCATAAACAAAAAAATAAATCGCATACCATTATAATTTTGTAGGTGTACAGGCATGTCATCACTTTACCTTGACCATATTTGTACCTATGTCTTGATTTCTGTTTGAATTTTTTTCTTGTTTTATACTTTTTAGAGCGTGATTTTTCAGTAGTCGGGTTTTAGTTTTTATTCCAACTTAGGTACCTAGGTACTTAGGTATTTGGGGTCGGCTTAGGATGTCTTCGTCACTATATCTCTATCATTTGTCATCTCAGTATTCACACCCAAGTAACACGTAAGCAGGATAACAGTACACATTTAGAACAATTTTACAGTTTAAAGTTGAATATCGTTTGTCTATGAGCTTTGGGTATAGCCAAATGCTGAACTAGGTTGAGTTCGGATGCTTAAAATTCTTAACGCTTAATAAATTCTGTATTTCTGCCCTTCCCTTCTTTAAGCTTAAAAACCACTCTCCGTAAGATTATAATACAGACGTTATTAAGCATTACGCATTCCAGGTGACTTAAAACTGAAAAACAGCTCCGTCGGAAGCATTTATCCGAGTAACAATAATATGTATTGCTATTATTAAAGCAGTTTTCAGCTAGTAGCGTTTCAAACAGCTAATTGCTGAATAAAGTATCACCTTCTGAATAATATTGTTACATAATTCTATCATAGCGCTTGATACTGAATAATTGTTTTTATTTTATCTTCAAACTGGATAAGATTCTATGTTTTACTAATTATTTAGCTGCTGAATAAACGGTATTATTTGTGTTTTTATTAAGCTTTTTTCAGTTTAATAGAGGTATCAAACTTACTTAGTCAAATTAAAGACCACATTTCTATTGTTATAGCGCCCAGAGCTTAATACCAGCTTAATTTAAATACTATTGTATGTAGGTATTTGTTTTATGCGTTGTTTTGCATCATGGATCGAAAGTCGTGGAAAAAACGTAAGAAATCCGGTAATATAAAAAGAAAATTGTTAAAAGAATATTTAAGTCCAGTTGGTGTTTTAAGTGTTCCTAGTCATCCAAGGATTTGTGAAAATAGTTTGACCAAAACTGCTCCCGGCCCCAGTCAGCATGCGTGGTTGCCGTGCAATGAACAGGGTTCCGTCCCCCAATATAATCAAACAGCATTGGGATTGATGCAAGAAGATTGTGCATCTGATGGCAGCTGTACAGATATCGAAAAATTAGACAATGGGCTGTTGAAAAAATCATCACACAAGTAGCACTTAAGGATTTGGCAATAATATTAAATCAAAGAATTCCAGATATTTTACCTAATGATCCAAGGACACTTTTAAATATACCGAGACAAGTCCACATAAAGCCTATTATGCAAGGTGAATACTGGCACAATGGCGTCATTGAGACGCTTAAAAACATAATGATTAACACAAAAGTTGTGCCAGAAAACATATCATTTAATATAAACATGGATGGCCTTCCAATTTTCAATAGTTCCAAGAAAGAATTTTGGCCAATATTGTGCAACATACATGAAATAAATGAGCCACCATTTGTCATCGGTATATACTATGGGACTGGAAAACCGAAAGATTTAAAAATCTATTTAGAAGATTTCATTTCTGAAATGATTATTTTGTTAGCAGAAGGTATTACAGTGCAAGAAAATAAAATTAACGTTGCGATAAGATGTTTTATTTGCGACTCTCCAGCTAGAGCTTACGTAAAATGTAAGTATAATTTGGACCTGCAGCAGTAGAATTCAGTTCTGAATGATAGCACAGAACACGGCTGTTCTGATCAAGATCTGTGTCGGTGTCTGTTTTGTTAAGCATATTTGCCAATTCTTCTTCAGCCTCTTCAAAGGTTTGAATTTTTTTTCTTTTCAAGGAACAACTCATCGTAAGCCAATCTGCACGAGGTTGGACTGTGCTATCTTTAATTAATAAATTAGCATTATATCTTGGCCATCGAAGTTGTCCTTTTTTCTCCCATTGGGACGGTACAGTGCACAATTCTTGACGACCCTGTCGACGTGTCGATATAATTTTAAACGACATTTTCCTGAAACGAAATATAACTTATCGTTACGATGCATTGATATGTATTTTAATGTAGATGCAACATAGTAAATGACTTATATAAATAAAGGAACACATACTGCAAAGTTTAGCCTGTCGCGCGCGTCTTACCAACGGTCGTTATTGTTTATTTTTTGTAGGACTCAACTCGCATGACGCTCCGGACGCGTATGCCGTCTAGCTTGCTCGCTACCAAACCGACTGACTGGCTGGCGTGGCGCCGTGTAGGTAAAGCGGTAGCAAGCGCGCGGGCCTGGGGACTTCCCCGTGAGAGCAGGGGCGAGCGCGGAGACAGAGGCGCGGGATTAAACGCGCGCGGGCCATTTAAAATTCCTAGTTATTAGAATTTTAAATGGCGCGACAGGGCGACAGAAAAATATTCATTAACCTGTAAACCACATGTAGTATACGTTGAATACAATCCATTGCACCTATTCGTTTTAAAAAAAATTAAGCATTACTATTTTCTTTTTAATTTTTTTGGGCGAATGAAGCGATTTTTTCGAATTTTTGCGAGATTAATTAATGTTTTTCTGTCAACCTGTATATTATCTTTGATGACGACGCACAGTGTTTTTTTTACCCTTATTTTGGGACTGCCTAATTTTATTGAATTATCGAATGGAATATATCACTAACGCAAGAGTAAAACTCCCACGGGCCTCGCTCTCATAGTTTTCAAAATATGCTGTATAATCTAAAAGTACCGGTATTTTATTATTGTTTTTATTTTATTTTTATTTATTTTTCTATGAATGTTATGAGTTAGTTTCATTTTGGATAGGTCAAACGGTTTTCCATCATTAGTGAAAGTCAGGGAGGAAAAAGGTTTTTGTTCATTCGATTAGAGAACTCTAAAAATCTGAGTAATGGAGAAATGTGGTCAACTATAAAATTGTTGTTCAGAAGTTAGTGTAATGAGACTACTCCTTTTCAAGTCATATCTTAGTAACAAGACGTGTGTGCACTTTTATTCAGCATTATAAAGAGAACCATCGATCACCATTAAACATCTTTATAATTTATACTTACAAGGAATTTACGAGATCACCAAAATGCCTAATCTTAGAATTACAACATTTTCATCTCGATTCATGTTATTTTGTTGGATGAAACTTGCTAGAATTAGCTATTTTGTCACAAGTACTTTTGTCAGTCCTAGTTTGAATACATGATAAAAACTTATTTACAAAAAAAAACAACCGACTTCCAAAAAAAACACTTAAAAGAGAAAAATAACTTGAATTTCGGAAGTCGGTGGCAAAAACAATAGTATTTTATTAGATACATATAGTAAAATATACCTACCGTAATATATATGAAAGCAATTCATAACTATTTCCCTAGGGATATAACTATATCACGGCTTCAACTATGTGACCTGCGAACCATCTTAAAATATAACTATATAGATCTGTATTTTCGTTTTTGCCACCGACTTCCGAAATTCAAGTTATTTTTCTCTTTTAAGTGTTTTTTTTGGAAGTCGGTTGTTTTTTTTTGTAAATAAGTTTTTATTTTTCACTTTTTAGTTGTGTTTATACCTACCCCGCACAAATTCGTATACCAGTCGAATAATGGAAACAACAAAAGATTTTTCAAAAATTAACGAATTATTCCAAGCGCCCCGCTGGTGGGGCAAATAGGAATGCCTAAAAATTTTCAGTGGAATATGCCCCACTAGTTCGACTTGGTGGGGCAGATTCCACTAGTCTAAAATCTTTATGGATTCTGCCCCACTAGGGTTGGCACCTTAGAAATGTGTAGGTAGGTATGCTCGTATTTTATATTTGTTTGGAAAAGAAAGAAATGTATAGTTAAGTAAAATATATATTTTTTGGTAATTTAATATGTTATGATATAACCTCTGGGCCAGAGGTTAAGGCCTCGCCTCTCATGCATGAGGTTGTGGGTTCTAATGTGACTTTTTCAATTCATATGAACTTTCTGAGTTTATCTTGGACATTATTGACATCAGTGAAGGAAAACATCGTGAGGAAACATGGACTTATAGTTAATATTAGTCTGAAATCACCAACCCGTTTTGAGCAAGCGTGATGATCAGTGCTCGTTCCTTCTCTGTATGAGACGAGGCCTTTGCCCTGCAGTGGGACAGTAATAGGCTGGTATTATTAATTTTTATTTACTAGTTGTTTCTGGAAGGAATCGGGTTGTAAATCATACGTTAATTACACGATTTGTTACAAATAAAATAAAATCTAAGTAAATACAAGTCCTAGTTACATTTTACTTACATATAAATTTCTTTCTTTTCCAATCAAATATTAAATACGAGCATACCTACTTACACAAATTCTAAGGTGCCAACCCTTGTGGGGAAGAATCCATGCCATGGGGCAGAATGCATTTGCCCCACTTGAAAGTGTAGAAAGGGGGTTACAACATTTTTTGCATCTCAATGACATCTATTGGCCCAAAATGGTACACATTTTGGAATACATTTTTCTACATTCAATTTAACAAAAATAACATTTTTGAAATTTAATTACAGTCCTATTAAAATTGTAAATATAATATTATCAGTTATCACGATGTAACATTTAGTTTTTGTTTCATTGCAATCGTCTCATACAATAAAAAGATATGCTAATTTAAAGTTTTCAAAGTGAGACCCCCATACCACCAACAAGCACTACGTTCCAGGCGGCAAGGGGTGACGGAGATGTGGAGCGTATGCAGCCTCTAATATTAAGCTGAGCGGTCACAGTCCATAAATTACAGGCTACCACCCTCGAAAGAGCTGTGATCGACTTTGGTAAAAAAAACTTAGCAAAAGAGCAAATATACGTCGCGCTTAGTCGTGTCAGAAGTTTGGAAGGCATAGTTTTATCAGAGTTGGACGCCAACAAATTATTAAAGCGACCACACGGCCGCAGATCATTGACGGAAATAACGAGGCTACAAAATCTGTCTTCTGACAATCAAGGCCACACATAACATACGACTCAAGTAGCGCAATATAGTGCCGGGATATTACCATTAAAATCATTTATAGCCAGAGTACATCTCATGGCAATTCGAATAAGCCCAAACACGGCTAGGATACATTGTTTTATGACGGAATTCCGGTGCCGTCCTTCCGGCTTCATCTTCAGATCAGTTCGATGGTCATCAGAATTATTTATTTAAACGTGCTTCATTGTTGCTTAACTATCTTAATCGAGATATCTTATCGCCACCCGTGAAATACTTATCATTGAGTAGTTCCGGTGGCCATCTGTCTTCTTCATCAGTTCCATTTCACCAAATGATACTTTCTGAATGCAAATGCTTAATTTGTTGCAGAAAATATCTAAATCGCTATGTGTGTGCCTATAATATTTGAGGAGTTCCCTCAATTCGTCATGGATTCCATCATCAGAACTGTTTTTTTTTTAATGGGACCAATCTGGCCGTATATCCTTTCAAATCACAAAATAATTTTCCAAATCGGTTCATAAATGGCGCCACCCGTGGAATACCTATCATTGGAATATTCCGATGGCAATCTGTGGTCTTCTTCATCAGTTCCACTTCACTAAATGATAGTTTCTGAATGCAAATGCTTAACTTGTAGCTGAAAATACCTAAATCACAATGTGTGTGCCTATAATATTTGAGGAGTTCCCTCAATTCCTCATGGATTCCATCATCAGAACTAAATTTTGATAAAAATGGGACCAATCGGGAAGTGTATCCTTTCAAATAAAAAAATAATTTTCAAAATCGGTTCATAAATGACGGAGATATGAGGTAACATACATTAAAAAAAAAAAAAAAAAAAAAAAAAAAAAAAAATACAACCGAATTGATAACCTCCTCCTTTTTGGGAAGTCGGTTAAAAATACAACCGAATTGATAACCTCCTCCTTTTTGGGAAGTCGGTTAAAAATACTGTTTACAATCGTTATCTTGATTTATTCTTACGGCGCGTCAAAAATAATGACAAATAAACATAACTTTTCACGACACAATTACTTGCGCACTATCAATTAACTTAAAGCAGACTGTAACTTAGTTAAAATAAATATTTACTTACCGATTTTAAAACTTCACCATTACATTAAAGTCACCAACGTAAAAATATCTATCAGTAATTTTTTTTCACAATTTGTATGAATATTGTTTGCAAAAGTGTGAACAATAAATTAAATACTTAATAAAGTCTGAATAATAAAACCAATTGGACTTAGCTGAAATATTGAGTTGTAAGAGCTTAATAAAAACAATGTGAGCTGTTATTCAAAAGTTATTAAGCTAATTGAAACGTTATTAAGCTCCTACTCAGAAGTTGCCCAGAATTTATTCAGCGTTAAGCATTCAAAATTGGGGCCCTTTTTGCTTGAATAACAGTTGAATAGACGGTAAGTCAGATGTTATTCAGCTTAGTATTCAGCATATGCTCTTGATGACAGCTCCTAGATTGCACGCCCCTTGCAAAAAAAAAAAAACGTAATTTTGGTGTTCCTGTTTTAGGGTTCCGTACCTCGAAAGGAAAAAACGGAACCCTTACTCTGTTTGTCTGTCAGTCTGTCAAAACTTTTTTTCTCAGGAACGCGTGGAGGTATCAAGTTGAAATTCATATCAAATACGTAGATCTACAGTCCCTTGGAGCTCTAAAACAATCAATTGTCAGTCTTCAAGAAATACGGCTATGTATACATTTATTTTGATACTCGCAAATAAGTCAAAGCTACAGACGCCAGCACATCAACCTACTACAATCTGTCAAATGTATTTAATAGATTTTCAACTTTATCACTATACCATAAGGTTCAAAGTTGATTGGGAAAATTTGACAGTTTCGGGTAGGTTGACCTGCTGGCTTCTGTACTTCCCGTTGAACATCATGAAATTTGGTAAGAAGGAAGGTCTCACAGCACAAGTAAAGGAAAAATTCCGAAAATCGATAATTTCTAGTTTCAACATATTTTTTTTTGCTATTTCATACTAACACTTGCAGTTGGGGAATTGACCGTGACGTATATCGTCGGCCAACTCGCTTTGAATTTGCCACGTGTGTTTGTTGGAATACAGAAAATATTGTAGTACTTACCTAATAAGATCTAAATTGGCTTGCACATCACAAGTCGCAAGGCGAATGTGCGCAAGCTGCATGAGGCGTATTTTGCAAACAATATTGGTGCCTATATTTTTATAAGTATAATATGATTGTGATTATACTCATGGTATGAGTAAGTATAGGCGATCGGTTGGCGCGCCCTAAGACCCTACGCCGTCTTTACCCGGGGTGCAAGGGATGCGAAACACCCGGGGTTTCGCATCCCTTGCACCCCGGGTAAAGACGGCCCTCGTATTATTCACGCATTCGGAGTATTGAGTAATATTCGGAATTATTCGCCAAGAGTTCGACTATTCAACGCTAGATGGCGACACAATTACTATTGCAAAATACAGTCATAAAAGTTGCGCGTTGGTGATCGTGTATTCATACCCACGAATCTTCCACCATTCTTAATTATCCTTATCAGCAAACCTTGGCCACTGCAGCAGCAGAAAGCGCATGCAGGCGAGCACTATCAGCGGAAGTTGTACTGTTAGGTACTTAATAAAAACCAACTTAATTCGAAATATTATATTATTTCGAGTATTTCTTTAAGTGCTTAATTGCACTATTGATTTCGTTTGAACACTTCTAGAAAGAGTCAGTGTCAGTCTTCAAGAAAGAAATAAAAATTTTGGTAAAACATCGTTGTAAAAAGTAGGTACGTATAGCTACCTACTCACCTACTTAACAAATTGTTTACGTTTTTTTCTATTAAATCGTAAAGCCAAAACATTTTTACGAAAACTAAATTTGTACATAACATCCGCACTAATTGACACATTTTAAACTCAACCATACATAAATAAAATAATAAGTAGTCACAAATAGATTACTTACGCGGAAATATTCTTGCAGGGTAGGTAAATCAACGAAGTATTATTCGATGCAGGGTGCATCGAATAATACTTCGTTGATTTAATGAATGTACAGCCGCGAGTGTCGGGGTCTGTGCCACACCACGTGTAGACAAGTGCTGGCATCGCGACGCCGAGTGACTAACGAGGGAAGTTCTCCATTTACAGTTCTACTATTGCCCGCTAGATGGCGTTAATTCAAGTTTTTAAGTTTATTCTTGCTGCGGAAGTATCCCTTCCAATCGAAATATTCTTTTAAATATTTCTAATTATTGCGAATTCTTCCGAAGTTTTGCAACGGTCCCTGAATATTCACCAACTTCATAGCACTTCAAACTACCCGGATATGGTTTAAAAAAAAAAAAACTACTACTTACCTAAATATTATGAGAAATGTTTTTCAAGAAACTGGATTTTCCAGCAGCGTTTTTCAAGAACTGTGCTGTGCTGGCTGTGCATAGCAGTGTAGGTGGGCATACATAGGTAGGTAACTACAGCTTCACTGTCTCATGCAGTAATTTACGTGAAGGTATAAGATAGCTTCATCTAAACGAAGCGACGGCACGGTAGGTAATTAAAATCTCAGCTGGTTAAGTCGGAGGAGGCAGGGATGGACTCGGCATGTAGGTCATTGTAGTGGAGGGGCTCGTGGCTAATTAATAACAGCCTCACGGGTCGATCGCTCAGGTTAAGCTAAGCTTGCTGCAGTCGGTCCGTGTATGGAGAATCTTTGCATACCGAGACCCCCCCGTGCCAGGGAAAGCACTTTTTAAGCTGTTGGTCCCGCCTGTCATTCTTGGATCTTTAACAGTCGTTATGTGTAGTCTTACCAAGGGGTATCGTATTACCCAGTACGTAACTGGGTTGTGGAGATCAGATAGCCAGTCGCTCCATGTAAAATACTGGTATTCAGCTGCATCGGGTTAGACTGGCAGCCGACTCTAACACAGTTAAGAGGGAACAGGGCCTGCGAGGAATTTGAAAAATAGGTATTTGAAGAAACTATTGCCGTCGTCTTACCTCAAGTCTGCCTCCGTAGAGTGCGATAGGGACAGCTGCAGCTAAGACCGATTATATCACAAAAAAAAATTACGAGATCGACGTTTCGTAATCCCCTTTTTTCTCCTCAAAAACTGAGCCGATTCAATTATTTTATACATTTAAATTTTGAGAAAGAGTATCATGTCTAGGTTCCTATTATCTTCTTTTATGTTAAAAACTTTTCGAATTTGTCTGGTAGTCCTCTAATCACGGCGGTAAAAATGGGGCATTTTTGTACTTTTTGGAGGGTCTTATTTTCTTTACCAATAAGATGCTGAAAAAAAGGAAATAACAGGGACGTGTCTACAGCAGACCTTATTTTATGAAAAAAAAAAATTGTTCTAGAGGCATTATTCAAGAAGAAAAAAGGGGAATACATTTGTATGGAGAATTGCAGGCCCTTTTCCCTCTTAAGAAAAGGCTATTTAGATGAGTATAGTAATTAAATGGGGGCGCTGCTGCGGGTCTAATTGTTTAGTTGTTGCGAATAGCAATGTGGCTGAATCCTCTTTGCTTGACTTCCGTGTCGTGTTATTTCATGCGAGATGATTCGCTTTTAATGATTTTCGTAACTGTTTTGTTGACTTACCCATACTCTATGAAAAATACTATGTAATTATTAGGTATTTTGGGAGATTCGATAGAAGATAGTGTGAAACTTACTTGATGTACTTACCAATTTTATTAGCTTTATTTATACCATTATTAATATTTTTTTATGCCAGTTTTAGAAACTGTAAAAAAATCCGACCGCCTGTAATGTACGCACGGCTACCTAACAAGCTAAACGTTTCCAGTATAAGCTGATCTCGCATTGTATAGGATTTCCGGACAATGCGAGGTCAGCATATTCTGGAAATGTATAGCTTGATATGTAGCCGTGTGTACCGACTAAACATATTGCAACAAAAAAAATACATATCATATAATTTTTACTCATGCATTGGTACTCTTTCGCAAGAAAGTTCAAGTAGGTACATATTATTGGTATTGGTAAACTTTTTTATTTTGCAATGTTGCAGTTCCAAGTCCCGTCCTGCATCTCGTTGCAATCTTGGTAGATATACCTAATTAAAAACTGTAAAAGTGAAAATACATTGTGAGCGGAACAGTGCACTTGCTGTTTGTTGATCAAAAACTACCAACGCTTCTTAATTAATTTAATTTTAATTAAATTAAAACAAACTGTCTAATGCTTGGTTTTGTTATTTCGTGACTCGGGCTAAGGAATTGCGTGAAGAGGACAAAAGGGACGGCCGGCAGTAGATTCAATGCATCTTGCTCTCTGCTTAGGTAGTATAAAAAACTGCCATCACGGTTTTCATCGTTGATTATGGGAATATTTTGTTCATCGTAGTAGAATGTTAGTTGGTAGATGTTTATAAAAAGAAACGTTGGATTAATTACGTACTGAGACGTAAAAAAGAAAAAAAAACCGGCTAAGTGCGTGTCGGACCTCGCACAATGAAGGGTTCCGTAGTTGGGATGAAATTATCCAAAAAAAAAATAACATTTTAATCGAAAAATACATCGATATACGTCACGGTCAATTTGCAAAAAAATAATAATTCTGTGATAAAACTACAAATAACTATTTTCTGACTTTTTCCTTTACATGTGCTGTGAGACCTTGCCTCCTGCCAATTTTCATGATTCTAGGTCAACAGGAAGTAGGCCCTGTAGGTTTTGATTTATTTGCGAGTATTCAAATATGTCGTATAAATGGTCGTATTTTTTTATTGCGTTGACTTAAAAGTTTATTATTTTTAGAGGGACGGAGGGATTTTTCCAAGGGACTATAGACTTACGTGTTTGATATTAATTTCAATTTCATACCTCCACGCGTTCCTGAGAATAAGGGTCTTGACAGACTGACGGACGGACATCGAAGTGATCCTATAAGTTCCGTTTTTTTCTTTTGAGGTACAGAACCCTAAAAACCATTAACTGACAATTTATTAAAATCGTAAACATGGCACACTCCAATCAACGTCGTCGGCATGAGGCCAGCACTCATTTATAAATTTGAAATTCGAATGGAACGATAAATTAAAATTCATTGTTGCCAGACAAAATTGGTCACTGAATGAATGCTGAATGATTTTTTTGTTATTAAATCTCGTTTATGCTCTATTTCTCGGCAAGGAATAGACAACTTGAAAGTTTCCTGTTTTGTGGATCAGGTGAATAGAATGGATTATATTAAGGAAGCAAGAAATACACTAGGCTGCTACCAAGCAAAGTCCTTTAGTTAGCATTTCACAGACTGTCATGATATAAGGAAAAAGTGCCAAAAAAGTAGGAAAAGGTGTTAAATTTAAGGCACGAGCTATTCAAACGAGGAAGAACTTCTTTCTACCTATCCTTTGGACGCCATGTCAAACCTTTTCTATGCAAGAGCTTAACTTACGAATGTCTTGGGAAATTATGCGACGTAATAGGAAACGTATGTCGTCTATAACGTAAATTTAGTCCCGGGAGCTACCAGTCATACCAATATTTTGATAGGAATTGTTTTATTCAGAACGAAAATCTAACCATCTTACAAAATACCTACTTAGAATTTGATTTATTTTATTTTATTTAACCATTTATGAACACACATATATAAACAGACAAGAAGAAAAGAACAGAAAAATACGTACAAAGGTGATGCTTATTTCTAAAGAAATCTCTTCCAGCATACCTGCGATAGGACAGAGGGTAAAAAGAGATGTAGACACCGTGTGTAACAGTAGAGAGAAAGTAAAATACATAAAATCAAAACAATTCACTTAATAAATTAAAAAATTATATGAGAATATACTTACATACATACATACATTGATTATGTAGAATACCTACGCGCAAGATAAGTCTGCGCGCGGCTGAAATCGGAACCAATCGTATGCCGTCGTCTTGTCGTAGAATTATTTAATATTAATCTATGATCAATAATATTAAGATTAAATAATTAATATAGATTTAATATTTTAAAATATATTACAGTATAGAATTAAGCACTCTAGTTGTTTCATAATCATAATTCTACTTATCCATTCGATTTTTGAAATGGTTTTCATAAATCGAATGTCTCAGCGTACAAAGAAGAGGATAATGATACCGTTCATACGTCTTGTCCAATCACGGGCCTTTATTTAATAATTTAATATTTTTTAAATAATTTTAAGAATTTAATTTAATCATTTTTTTATTAACAATAATGTTGGTACAACTCATCTATCCTAAACAAAAATACAATGTACAGAGTTTTGAGCATTATAAAGATAGAGTTAACGACGATGTCTGTGCTAGTATTAACTGTGTTACAGACACGGGCGCCTTCCTCCTACAAGCATGATTTGCTATAGTAATAACATATTTGTTAATTTATTGCCCCCCCACCCGCTATCTGTCATATTGCGTGTAGTTTTTGGTCAAGCAGGATCAAGCAGGACCTTTGGGAGCTCCCAGCTTACTGCAGCTGGATAAGACGTACGTGGCCTAAGGTAAGGGCTTTAGTGGTGGACGTATTCAGCGTTTTGGCTCATTATTGTTCAACCAGCACCACAATTGCGTAACAGACTTTCTTTCTCATGAATTTGAAGGAATTTGCTAATCCATTGCTTCATATGTTTGAAAATTTCGTTTGCTCGACAACGTACATAACGCAATGAATATTGTCGAATTGTTAAAATGAAAGGCATTTTGACAATTCGACAATATTCCTCCGGACGCTGCTCGCGAAAATAGAGGTACTTATCATAATCTTCGCTACTTATTGTTACTCGCTAAGTATAATTCTTTGGGAAATTATGGGTGCAGCAACAACAGTTTTCTTTTGCACTTACACTGCAAACTAACGTCTTTTTTTGTATGTAGGCAACGAGTTAATAGAACAGCTTCTATTATATTAATTCATCGTCTTTACTATTCCAATAGAATATAAAAAAAAACCAGCGTCAATTTACAAAAGTAAATATGACCCAGAGCTACCGATAAATATATTTACTTCTGAATTGATAACTCAGCGACTAATGTTGTAAGTGGGCTACTTTATATATTTTAGAGATTCAACACCTGTCTGCTAATAAAATCAAAATCCTGCCTCAAATTCACCCATCAAACTTTTTTATTCAACAACTACATTAATAAATCATATTCTTTTTTTCATGAAAATTACTAGCAACATAAGCGCAGGAGTGTATCTAACACTCGCTGGGAATGAGAAGGGCGCGACCGGCCATTTGCGCCAATGAGCGAGTTCTATTCCGGTTCCGGTACTGGTTCCGATTCCGATTCCGGTCAATTAATTTTAAAAACTCCGATTCCGTTCCCGTAAAACAACTTCCGTAACATCCCTGATAGTTATATCCCTAGGGATATAGCTATATACTGTAATATAGTTATATGAAAGCGGTTCATCTAACTAGGAATATAACTATGGTACGAGCACAGCCTTGTAATATAACTATAAGGGCACTCCGACCTAATAGGTTAGGTTAGGTTAGAACTGTGACCAACTACGCGCGAGCCGAGCGATTGCTACGTCGAAATTGGTCGCACTAACAAAATTAGGACACTCCGACAGTTATTATCATTCACCTCTGTTTGCAAACACCATCACTTACAGTCTTGTATATAACTTTTGTATGTTCAATTGGGTAGGTATAACCGTCAAGTCATCAATTACTCATGGTAACATTATGAATAGATAGGTGACTACATGAAATTAGAGCTTTCATTTACCATTATTTGATGACAATAACAAGGGAATTTTGTATTCAATTATAGTAGATTCACTCATCAATTACTTATGCTAACGTATAACAATATAGGTGACTATATGAAATTAGATTACGTTGAAATTATTTTATAGATGCAGTTGATACACTTATTAGGAGCTGGCAATGCGTAGACATATCACAAATTTATTTGGTTAAGAATTATCACCATGCTGCGTATAACAGTAGCTTGTTTTTACAATATATGGTCGCATGAAAAGCATTTATTAGGCGCTAAAAGTTCGTCGTCGCTGACCTAATAATTCATTAAACAACAAAATATTTTTGAAGACGAGAATGACATTTTAAAGAAGCTGCCTTAATTAGCACTCTCTTTGACTGTACCGACTCGCGAATCCACATCCGTCTTTTTGAATATAGTCTTTGTACTTTGGACAAAGGAAACTCCCACTATTGTGCGTGTAAACTGTGTATATTGGTGTAAGAAACGAAATGTACATGAAATAACACAGAACTTAGAGAAACAAAAAATGGACGGCTCGCGAGGCGCAAGAGTACGGTCGCCGAGCGCGTGCGCGATTATCCAGTGTTTACAACTGACTAGCCTGGCGGTGCGGGCCGCGGGCGACATCGATAGTGTTGTGCCGACCGTAGCTAGTCACGTAACCAGCTATCTAATTACGCAACACATTTTTGTAAACGATTACGACAAATTTGTTTCATTTTGACAGTTCAACAACATTAATTACGTTATTGAGCAGATTTCTTTTTCGAACTTATGAAGCAATGGATTTGAATTTGTTTCAAAACGATCCAAATTCCGATTGATCGTGAATTACGTAATTAAGGTACTGGCCGGCAGGCGGTGAACTGTGTGCGGAGGTTCGACTCTAATAGGAGTCTCGCTATAACACATAATAATGAATGGGTTCATAATTCATATTTAATATCATGTTGTTAATTGTTATTCTAATCCGATCCAAGCCTCCAGGGAAACATTTTGATTATTACGTTCCTGTATAATCTGGTACGCGAAGGGTGAAGGTACCAATTATCATCTCTTGTTTTAATTATCGTATGTTACTTTATCCATGTTTTATTTATTGTTTTTAGTAGGGAGGCTGATGTTAATCCTTGACAAACCCAACCCTTATCTTTAATACAAACAGTAATATAGTTTCCTCTCACGATTTTGCCTTATACTTACTTAACTATAGCAAACCGTTAGTCTATAAAGGAGTAGGTATGGAAGGATCGTGGCAGGTGGTGTTCTGTAGTTTGTGCCTACCCCCATGGGAAGCAGGCGTGAGTTTATGCATGTACTATGTAGTCGTGTAGTCCTTGTATCCCAGGACGTCAAAGCTAACATTTGGTCTTCCAAATGTTAGCCAAGAGTACCCTTTATTTTCAATCTATAATAGCACGGGACCTTGGAACTGGTAAGTGAATTATTCTGTAAGTACAAGAAAACCAAGGTGATGGTAAATAATATTTAAAAAACTTTATTTCCAACATACATGACATTATTTTAATTTATATGACATATTTTGTCTTACTTATAAATAGTAGGTTTATACAGAGTTATAAACCTCGGGCATCCATTTTATAATACTGATTTAGTAGTTTATTTTATACATTAACAACATTCTGCTATAGGACAAATCTTCAGATGTCTTCGCGAGTACTGAAATGAGATTTCTGAACATTACTACTGTGGTCCATTGCCACTCCCAGTACAATCTCCTTGAAGTAAATAAAATAAATTTTATCTTGTTATTAATAATTTTATTCTAATTTAATTTCATTGGATTTTGTCTGGTTTTATGTAATTTAACCGATACCTTGTATGTGTGATGCAAACTGTAAATATAAGTTGGTTATTAAAGAATAAATAATAAATCGTTTTTAATAATTAATCGTTGAAATTTGCATGTACTGGCAAAACATAACGCACTACTAAATTTTTTAAGATTTGTGAATGTAACTACCTATGTTTCACAAATAAATTATTCTGTTCTATTCAATCTAATATTAAACTTATGTTATGGGTGTCAGGGCTTTATTAAGTTGACACCAGTTAGTCAAATAAAATTACTGAAAATTATTATTTTGGCAAACAAACACCAACCTATAAAACGATGAAAAGAGTATGAAAACTGGTGCGTCTACCCTTAATAGTTAGCGAAACGTATGCTCGTAGCTCGTAAGCCTATTATGTTACAAGGCTCTAATTTAAATAATTAATGCTTGCAAATAAATTATTTAAACTTTATTTAAGAGTGGGAGCTCTATTTTGTGTAATGGTGAAGGAAAACATCGTGAGGAAACTGGCATGTCGTAGAACCGTAAAATCGAAGACATGTGACATCTACCAACCCGCATTGGGCCCGCGTGGTGGATTTCGGCCCTCTTCGCATAGAGAGAAAGCCATTGTCCTAGCAGTGGGAACATTATGGGCTGATTATCCTAATGCTATTTAAGAGAGCTTTTATTCTAGAAGGTAGAAGCCAAATACACAATTTCAACTGGTTTCTTATGGGCTCAACACATATGTACAATGTGATATTTACGATTTCATGGTGTGCTTGCTAAGTAAACACCGTGCGTCCGCCCGGTGGGCTTTATTTATTTATTTAACAGTTTATGTACACACATATAAACAGACAAGAAAAAGGAACAGAAATATACGTAAAAAAATTAATGTTTATTTCTAAAGAAATCTCTTCCAGCATACCTGCGACAGGAAAGTGGATAAAAAGAGATGTAGACAACGTATGTAAGAGTAGAAGAGAAAATGAAATACATAAAATAAAAACATTTAACTATTCACTAATTAAAAAAAATAAACATTCAATATGAGAATATACTTAATACATACTTCTAAAATAAATATCACTATTTATTTATTTATTTATTTATTTGGAAACTCAACAGCTAATATTACATTTACATGAGTTATGAAAGTTCACCCACTATCAATGAACAGCTCAATGCAGTTGAACAGGCAGTCGCGTCAAAGTTAAGGTTACAGCATTATACAGCCTGCATGCACTGCTCAGTGATAGTGAGATGGTGACAATTATCGCTTAAGCCAATAACAGAGTTTCACGACATTGATAAAGCTAGGTTAACTAGAAAGTAGCGGGAGGAAACAAAGAAAAAACTTAAACAAGTATAGTCATCAAGAATAGGTAAAATGCGATTATTGACACATTGCTAACATTAAATTAAAGTTTAATTAAAGTATGTACCTAAATACTATGACCGTATTACTAACTAAAATATATATACTAATAATTATAATTTAGTAGGTATATAATATAATAATAAATACAAAGTATGCAACTATGACGAAGTGGAAAGATAGTGTTCTTTCACTCTTCTTTTAAAACCATCCCAGATTGCTTTCTCATCGGCAAAAATGACAAAATTCTATACAATCTTTCACCCCTCGATGACGATGAATTTTCAAAAATCCTTCCACTAGGCCTTTTCAGATATAAGCGATATAGCTGTCGCGCTCGGTAGCGATACTGGTCACAAGTGACCTTCCAGAAGGCGGCTCAGTATCGTTACCAAGCGCGACTGGGATATCGCGTACCGATTCGGTATCGCTACCGAGCGCGACAGCTATATCACTTAATATGCTTTTAGTGCTCACTTTCATTATACATCAGACTTTTTGGGCTTCTAACTAACTGTAACGACTTTATAAGGAACTTACAAGTATGTGCAAAATTTCAAGCTTTCAAACCAACGGTTTATGGCGGCCGGCACACGTGTGCGATAAATCCATACATAACATATGAAACAGCATGTGAATTGCTTGTCGCTGGGCTACCAGTGGCTATGGCCGGTGTCTCATTTGCGCCTTAAGGCGATAACAGACACGATACTTTAAGCCAGGGGTTGCCAAACTTTTTCAGTTCGCGGAGCACTTACAGGTTTAGTATTATGTCTCGGTGCCCTAGCTATTCGAAATAGGGCACAATGATAGGCAGATTCATGAAGGGTAGATAGATAGGCAAAAAAATTTAAACATCCACAATATGAAGCTGAGTTTTTATATTTAGCGTAAGTACCTAGGCGAGTAATCAACGCGTGCAGCGCGCGAGATTTGAATTGTTTATTTTGTACCCGCAAATACCTTTTCCAGAGAATGTTAAATAGGAGCGCCTCACGCACGGCGCCTCCCTTTACTCACACTTTGGTAACCCCTGCTTTAAGCAATGGAAATGTCGATTTTGCCACTTCATCAATGTATGAAGTTCATTAAAATTATTTCCATATTAGGTGTCGGTTACTACATGAACTACAAAATAAGATAACATATTTAATTCATTTATGTGGTGAACGACACTAACACTTGTACGGTGGTAAAATTGCTACTATGAATAAAACTATGGTATAGCGTAGTTCAGGCTTTCACTGATCCTACTTCAGAGTTCTTGCGAAAACTTTTGTATGCGAAGAAGCAAAGTTACAACACTATCCGATGATCCGATGCAACGAAGAAAAGATAAGCTGCTTACACTTTTATTATCTTTTCAGGGTTCCGTATGTCCGAATGAAAAACGGAACCTTTATAGGATTGCTCGTGTGTCTGTCTATCTGTCTGTCCGTCTGTCACAGGCGATTTGCTCCGAATCTAAAGGACCGAGTAAGTTGAAATTTGGTACACATATCAAATTTTGTGACCCAAACACGGGCGTGTTACGTAAATAAATGAATTTTGAATATGTGGGTCACTTTTGGGAGTCAAATTAGAAAATTTAAATAAAAACAGGTTTGCACGCTGTACCGCGTGACATATAAAATGAAAAGGCTTATTGAGAGCAATCAAGCATTTTTTTTATTTTTTTCGCAGCGCTCAAAGCAGATCCAACCAAAGAAAGTTTTAAGTCAGTACATTTTAATCTGTAAAATCTTGAAAAAGTACAGCATTAACACAAGTCTTCAGGAAGTAAAACTTGCTTGGAAGTGCACGTTTCTGACCACATTTGCCGTTCATCAGGATTTTTTGGGTGACTTCTATAACCGAACATCGAGTCGATCACGGTTTTTGAATTTCCCAAAGATGTAAACAATAATGGCTGCTCAAAAATTGACAGATATCGCGTTCAATTCAAAGGCAAGTTCAATTTAATTGCTTTTGGAGCGTTGTCAAAAAATTCAGTATACGATTTTGCAATATCCAACTAACCTCAAGGAAAAAAACGTACAGCCTTCTCCTTTATATCCCAAAGTATTCAGCACTTATTTCTCCTTATTGTAACACAATTTCCTGCTTACCTTGTTAAGGAATTCCAGACAATGGAGGATAATTCGGTAGGCTCAGTTTTAATATGTGTTTGAATGGTTGCCTAATCGCCTTTCAATGGTCTGGGCGTGGGCGACTGAAGGCGGATTAGACCGCACATTACTTACACTTGAGGTTGTACACATGGGGTATTCTATTTTTGGTTAATGTGAACCACAATGAACCCTTGTGGGAAATTAAGGTTTATTTTGTTAGTGGTTTCTTCGGCGCTGGATAATTATAATCGCCATATTTGAAGGGTGGATGGAAAAGTACGTTTGCTTAACATTGGATCGCATTAGACATGGTATTAAGAGTAGTGTGTGACGCCCCCAGCTAGTTGGACCGACGACCTTCAAAAGGTGTCTGGGGCAGATTGGATGCGGAATCCGCCTCCGCATCCCGATATCCTCCAGCGCGCTCTTCAATACAGCATAGAGTAATCCCCTTGTGGTGCTCCGTGGTCGGTCTCTGAGCTTTGGAATCTATATTTTGTTGTCATTAGATACGTACGAATTTACGTTGGTAAAATACTCTGCTCGCCATCCGCCGATGTGAGCTGGCCTTTATTGTGCTTGCCGCATTTTAAACCAACATGCTAATTGGCATTTATAAGCCTATAATGTTTCCTCTGTTGGGACACAGGTGGACTCTGTGAAGGGGAGTGGGCTGACATCAACCGCGCCAGTGCGGTTGTAGATGTCACATGTCTTGTAATTTTTGGTTTTAGGACGGTTTCCTCACAATGTTTTCCTTCACCTTTTGAGAGCAGTGGTGATGAAATAATTTACACAAAGTAAAGCGTCTATCAGGGTTCGAACCTACGACTCAACTCGTAAGTCGCGGCCGTTACCAATGGGCCACCACTGCTAGCTGCTGCATTCTGCATGATTTAGGATAGTTCTATTTTCGATTCAAAGTTCGTTCGAATTTACCTACGTTACGTTGCGCGTGTTATGTTCAGTATACCACGCGCAACTTAAACATTCGCTCCGATTGGCCCTTCACCAAGGAAGGACAGTGAAGGGCCAATCGAAGCGCCGAAAGCGGTCGATGCGTAAAGTCGAGATGGTTAAAAGAAACTCACACTAAGGCCTCTGAGGCACGAGCCTCTGAATGCCGTAACCCATGACCTACAGTATCTACTGCACGCTCAAACTCGCACCACAAGTGAAATTGGATTGAAACTTAATTAGTCGTATAATAATATTAATTAAGCAATGAACTACTTGGGATTATTTGGCGCTCATGTTTTTTTTTTGGAGTAGGTACACTGGGTAATTTATGACAGATAATTAAATAACATAGGCTTAGTCATGGACGAATAAAAAAAGTCGGACGGATTCTCGTTACCAAGAAACTGTGTCACTCAAGTCGGCCAGCTCGCTGTACGTATGGGTAAATATTTATGTGTGAGTGTTAACTTTTGCGTGACTATTGGCTGACCAACTAATGTGTTAATGTGTGCGTGGGCGCCCGCGTATAGCGAGCTGGCCAACTCGAGTGACACAGTTTCTTGTTAGCGAGAATCTGTCCGACTTTTTTTGTTCGTCCATAGGTTTATTCTATACCAATGAGCTTATCACTAATATACTCTTTGTACTTTACTCTTTCTCCGCCAGTCTTCGCATAGTCGAGGGATCTCGCGCACGAGACGGCCAAGACCACGACCAGTGGTCGCAGCGATTAGGTAAACTATGGAAACCGATACGAACACACACACTTGGTCGCAACGGCCAATTAGCCGCAAACCATATAATACCACTAGACTGGCCGGAACCGTGGTCTAAAGATAAAGATAAGATAAAGATCATTTATTTGTCAAAACATGAGTATACACACACATGGCATGCAAGATGTTACAATTCAATTATATCACAGTCATGTTTTGCTTTAACGGCGTACAAATATAAGTAGGTAGGTTATTACATATAATCAAAGAATTATAAATTTATCCATTATTCAAATAATTTACCGTCCAAATTAGAATTTAAAAATAAAATGTACTAAAGAATAGTGTCAACAACTCATAATATAATAAAATTAGTCAATTTAATGTCAAAGTAATTAAGAATACACAATTATAAGAATTAGATTACATAATTTATCATTCAGAAATTCGTCAGTGCTGTAGTAGGGTTTCTCTATAAGAAGGTTTTTTAACCTAGTGTTGTATATTTCCTCCAATATTTTGGCAACGTATTATAAAGAATTGGTGCCATACAGAATATATTTTTACGCAGTAGAGCTGTCCTGGATCTAGGAATGCAAAGTTTGCTAGTAGTCTAGTGCGCGAGATCCCTTAAGATATTTTTACATTTTCTCATAACAAGATATGTCCCGGTAATAAAGCGACACGTTCAAAATGGCGTCACGATTCGTTCAGAATGGTGACGTTAAAGGCAAACAGGCGCGACGCGACATCGCGACGCGACTTTAATAAGACAATTTCTAATGGTGGCACTTCACATCGCTATTCGGTATACGCGTTTTTTACCGTGTTTTATTCGGCTTTAAAGTATAGAAGTCCGAATAACTCGTTCACACCGTCCACACATCGTCATGAACAGCGAATTATGTAGAACATTCATGCTTTCCTTTTGCTAATCTGAACGTAGAGATGGACGTGTTGACGGCAGCAGCGACTTATTATTTCCTCTGTGTTAATTACCAATACATGTTATGCGTATGCGAGCACACCATGTGTGGACGGTAAACGAACTTATTCGGTATATTCGCAATCCCTTGATATGTGACCAAAAACCGACAACAGACGGATACGAGTGTGCGTGTGTTTGCGTATTCGTCTTATTCGCCTATATTTTCCTATTTTTCAGCAGTCTAAAAAACTTTACATCGTCGTATTTGAGCAAATAACACGAATACGCGAACACGAATAGCGATGTGAAGTGCCACCATAAGAAAACTTCACGGTAGAACAATTACCGGTGTCGCGTCGCACCTGTTTGCGGGAGCCTTAATATCCTTTGTATTATTCAATGTTTACTTTTAAGTCTTTCTTTTTAAAATAACTGGCTTCGGTTTAGGTTTTATGTTCTTGTTCTCTGGCCCTTTTAACAGTTTTAACATAAATTTAAGTTACACCAAGATTTCTAGATCGAGGTTTATTTTTAAAATTTTCTCTTTTTCTCTCTTACCCCGCGTTTACACCCAGGTATAAAATATGTATTCTACATGTTGTGTGTACAGTTTCATGAACACCTAAAACCTCGCTGTAAAAACTATTTATATACAAAACATTTAGAACACATCATAAATTTGAAAAAGGGGAACAAATTGAAGACATTTCTCAAATAACGTCAATACATGTATGATACTCGTACATGTTGTATACACGACATGTTTTTAACAAGTCTTTTATAATACTTGTTTTGTGTGAATTTTCCCACCTTTCACTGTTTACGTAAGCCGTTTTCCACAAAACATTGACGTTATAATCTAAGTGGCTAGTGGCTATCCAGGCTGAAGTCAAGCACATTTAAAAGGCACAGAACTGAATGAAACCAGTAAAACGTGGGTTTACTTACGGATTTCCGTGATATTTGCAGCATAATTTCAGTTGACTGCTAGAATGCGAGGCAGATGTAGGGAAAATTAAACAGTAAATCAACTCCGCAATCCTTTTCGAACGGGCTTCCAAAAGGAGGTTATCAATTCGGATGATTTATTTTTATTTTTTATGTATGTTCGGGCATAACTTCTTTATCAAGGGTATAGGGTCAGGATCTGATGATGGGATCCTGGAGAAATTGAGTAAATCGATAGTACATACCTCGTGCAGTAGTTCTTGGAAAGCACCATTTGGTGAAGTGGAGCTGATGATGAAGACCACAGATGGCCACCGGAACTACTCAATAATAGGTATTTCACGGGTTGCGATTCGATTACTTTAATATGGTTGCCAAAGAATTTATTCAATTAAACTTAAGATTAAAATGGGTGAAGAAATTTATTCTCGCATGCTATGGCTCACTTTTCGTCCGGCGCTCTGCGTGGCAGCACGCCGTGTTCGAGTTTGCGACAAGTCATTCGTATGTCTATAGTATTTTTTAATTTTAGGGTCAGAAGTTTCAAAGGTAAGGTCATGGTCAAATTTCATCAATTTTCTAAAAAATATTTAAAAAAAATTATTGAGATCCTCGCAACGAGTCAATTCATTTATTTACGTTACACGTCCGTTTTTTGGTCACAGAAATACATATGTGTACCAAATTTCAACTTAATCCATTAGATTCGGAGCAATTGGCTGTGACAGACGGACAGACAGACACGAGTGATCCTATACGGGTCCCGTTTTTTCCTTTTGAGGTACGGAACCCTAAAAAGTCTCGACAAAGATGGGCTATAGCTTTTAATTATGATGTCATAATATGACGAACTAAACAGACACTATTCAGACGAGGAATTCCCGGATTTTTTAAGAATGTTCGTATTTGCATCTCATTTGCAATAAATCTGCCTAGCTTTTTCCCAACTACAAGGTCCCATTAAAATAGATGGACAAATTTTAACACAGCGTTCAGTACGTCTAACCAAAGATATCCAAGCAAAAAACACACTGATTAAAGTGATTCTATTTTGACCTAAAATAATAAATGGCATTGGGTAACCAACATTTTTAGTGTATTTTCGTTAGCTGATTTATTTTTCTTGTAAGTATCTAATACGTTTTTCTTATTGTTTTTTTACCATTGTCCTTATTTTGGTGGTCTAAATAATTTCTAAAAGTTTGTCCACCTATTTTAATGGGACCGTTATAATATATTGGGGTCGGCTTCCAGTCTAACCGGATGCAGCTGACTACCAGTATTTTACATGGAGCGACTGCCTATCTGACCTCCACAACCCAGTTACTGGGTAATACGATACCCCTTGGTAGGACTGGTTGTCAGATTTTCGGGCTTCTCTTCTTCAGAATCCACGAATGACAGCCGGGTCCAACGGCTTAACGTGCTTTCCGAGGCACGGAGGAGTCTCGGTATGTAAAGATGGTCACTCATCCGGCAAGCGGATCCCGGATCGACCCGTGTGGCAGTTATTAATTAGCCACGAGCTCCTCACCTCATGTGCAATCTGTCAAAAATACAATCAATTTACCAACATTTTTTACAGATTGATCGCGATTTGAATGTGAACGTTTTCACGAGAATACGGATGATGCCCAGGTCAAAAAAAAGAAATTCTATTTAGCCCGTCGGTCAGATAATTAAAAAAATATTAGACACGTAATTTTTATCATATTAATAAAACATGACTTAAATACAACGCATTAAAGTTGGGAAGTGGGGGTCGCTACGTCACAAGTAAGTATAAAAGCTACATACGCCGTAATCTTTTGTTAACGTAAAAAAAGAAAAAAATATGTGACCAATATTTTTTTAAATAATCTACTTGACGGACAAAAAAAAAAAATCGTCATCCCTATTAGCCTTCAGAGTATTTTCATAATCATCACCATACTCTTGTCCATATACTAATTTATTTGGTGTCAGCTCGGTAGTCACCCCCTGTATTGTCATTTATTTATTGATTATCTAAAATTGTTAAACTGTTCAACCAATTACAAACACATGCCAACATACAAGCCAAGCGCACAAGATTAACTATAACTATCTGCCCTGTTAAGCCGAAAGACGCTATCTCTGAGATACGCATCTAATGGTATAAGCCAAATAGCTGCTCTATATAACTTTAAACATTAAAAAAAAACTCTCTAAGAAGTTTGTTATCTCAATTTTTTCCTTAAATTACAATTTACAAAAAGTTAATTTTCGCAAAACTTGCTCCGATTGAGATAGCGCCTTTCGGCTTAGCAGAGCAGAATTGATGTCAATAAAATTTGACTTCCGAGTAGACGTTATTTAAGAAAAAAAATATATATTTAGTTGCATATTATTTTCTTTACACCCGTTCAAAAGTCTATTCACGTTTTCTTAAAGTTATGCTGAATCGGTTTGACAACATATTTCACGAACTATTTTCAGATCATCGGCGAATAATAATAGCGTGGAGTTAATGAAGCAATTAGGAAGATCGTTGATAAAGATAATAAATATTACAGGACCTAGGTGGAAACCCTGCGGAACCCAAGAAGTTAGTTTCAGGTTTTCGGATTTATAACCATTGAAAACCACATAAAAGTATCTGTCAGTTAGATAGGACTGAAGCCAGTTAAGATGAGAACCAGCGAAGTCGTACGCAGCAAGCTTCTGAATAAGCACGCCGTGGGTCACTTTGTCGAAAGCCTTGCTAAAATCGATGTAGACGGCGTCGACTTGCTGATTAAAGTCAAGCAAAGCTGCAATATTTTCGACAAAAGTGACTATATTACTACAGGTGGATCTTGCAGCAGTAAAGCCGTGCTGATGCTCAGGAAGATACTTTTTAAAATGCTGTTGAATGTCCGGAATGTATTAATGCTTCAAAAATCTTCGCAAGTATCGGGAGGATAGAGATAGGACGATAGTTGCTAAATACTCAGCGTCAGTTTTATGAACTGGAACCACCTTGGCCAACTTCCATTTTTTTGGGAAAATTTAAACGCTGAGTGATTTGTTATTGATCAGCGCATGTTACGATAAAGTAAAGAGAAATTTCATCACTGCCGGAACCCTTAGATATGTCTTTTTTTATATTTGCCTATTTTATCCTTAGGAATCTGAAACAATGAAAAGCTTTCAGAGTTGTTTACTAAGTCATATCATCATTCACAAAGTCCATGCATCGTTTCTTCGTACAGAATGATTCTACGATGATGAAAACTATTCAGAATGGTTTAACCTATGTTTTACAACGAAAAGGAACCCTTCTGGTATCAAGACTTTAAAGTTGACTTTCTGTATTATTTTGTACTGTGTTAATCGTCGAGCTGGCGAGCGATGCAAAGTGGGGTATTCGCGCATGGCTGGCCTCTTGAAATGGCTTAACTTAATACCAACTCTAAGCACTACTTCGGAGTAACTTATTAAATATAGTAACTTAATCTTTCAGGGCTTGAAGAAAAATACTCTGTGTTATATGGAAAATATTGCACTTAATGGTGTAGGAAATTACTAAAAAAATATAAATGAATATTATTCAAAAGTTTACAGAAAAATTTAGATTGCAGATTTTTACAAGACAAACTTTTAAGTATCTTTAATTGATACTTTATTACTCATTTTAATTGCTCAAGCATCTTGGTGAGTTGTACATTTGGCTGTATAGCTAGGTTCTAATGAACATTGCCAGCGGCATTTAGTTTTAAAATATTGACTGATATTTTGACATGTAAAAGTGTCGTAAAAATCTACTTACGGAAATACACATCGTATAACACAACGGGTCTCATCGTAACCACTTAACTACAGAAGACAGAGAGAGAAATATGAATACAAAACTCAAATTCCAAGCATTTATTTCAATTAAACCAATTACAGGAACTTTTTATTTGAATTGTCAAGTAGTCGGTCAGTCAGAAAGATGAAGCTAGTTGCCCATTCCAAAGCGTAGTAGGTTCCTTTGAAGAAGAACGGGCAAGAAACTCCACGAATACTCTTTTAAAACAAAATATTGTTACAAAATGTTGGTTACACCATTCATGTTGAAATAAACATGTGAGAACAATGTAGAAAGACGTGCACGTTAAAAGCGTCCGTAATAAAAAAATTAAAAAAAAACAATTCAAAATTTAAAATAAATTAAAACAAGCCGTGGCAGCTAAGAGATTACCAGTACCTACTGACGGCGCCCGTTCACAGAAATGACGTATTGATCAGCATCATTTAGCTCAACGATTTTGAAGAGAACTTATTGATCCAACACATACGCCACCATCAGCGAGACATTTGAGTGCGCATAACATATTCTCAGCCGCCAGGGCTTACCCAGACGTACTCAGTAAATGGTAGCTGTATAACAGGTACATAGTACTCCTACTTACACATGTGCAATGCAATTATACAATACTAAGATGTTGAATTTATACAATGAAAATATAGTTTTTGCAATCTTCATCAGTTCCAACAATATTTTCAAATGCTAATGAATTGGTTTATATGCCCTTAAGGAGCAGGACCAGCGTTGAGCCAAGTATTTTTGTCAGCGATGTAATTCCCCAACTTATATTATGCTTGCCCGCATAGTGTGCTTTTTAAGCAAGATTTAAATGTATAGTTTCTATTTATTGTGACATTTTAAATATGAAAGATGAGTTTACTTTAGCCAGTCTGAGTTCCTGAGAAAAAGGGTTGACAGACTGACAGGCAGATAGACAGGCGGACGGACTACGAAGTGATCCTATACGGGTTCCGTTATTTTCCTTTTGAGGACCGGAACCCTAGCTCGCCGTCCGTTAAGGACCAGGCCCGGGTCGACGGCGCGTTGTGTTCCACGCGCACCTCAAAGAGATATATGTCAGCAAGTGAAGGGGTCCGATAGGACCGATGCCTGCCGGGGTTGCGGGAAAGTCCGAAAGGGATACCGTGGCCCCTGGCAACGTACAGGCAACGGAAGGAACACGGGTGGGTTTTAGTCAGTAAGAGTCTGACACGCCCTCCCGCTCCACCCAGAGCGGTAGAAGTTATTTGATAATTTCCCAACCAAAAAAAAAAAAGGACCGGAACCCTAAAAATAACAATATAATATTGTAACTTAAATACAACTATTAACAAACTAAAATATAACTAATACTTAATTAGTTTATTCTATATCTACCAAGTACTTTATATAATACTTTACTCTGTTTGCGCCAGAGTTTTCTGTTAGTTTCCGCATAGTCTTATGATATTTTTTTAACAAGAACAGAAGCGACACGTTCACAACGTCGACACGATTCGTTCAGAATGGTGACGTTAATAGCCTTTGTATATTCAACTGTGTTTACTTTTTAACCAACTTCCAAAAAGGAGGAGGTCTTATTATGTTCGTCTGTATGTATGCTTTTAATTTGTTTTATTTCTTCTATATATAAGTATATATTGTAAATTGAAGTCGCTTTTCGTGTCTGTCTGTGTGACCGCGTTATTCTTCTAAATTTTGCAACTGATTTTAATGCGGTTTCACCATCATTTAGACCATTAATTCCGGAAGGTTTATGTGTATAATACAATAATATTAAACTGTCGCAAAAACTGTGCGAAGCAGGGACGAGTCGCTAGTTTTAAATAAACTGGCTTGGGTTTTCCACCGACGTGCGGTGGACTGTACAATCACAGAATAAATAAGTAGCAGTATTATATCTCAGCAGTGACCTTGAAATAATTACCTACGGCCGCTCGGTAGATAAACCTTCCGCGTCCGCACTGATATACACTGAGATTACGAAGCGCGTCGTTTCGGCCGTTTTTTGAAGATAGAAAACTGTTACTTATTTATACTGTGGTACAGTGTACAAAGACTCTTTGACATTTCAGTATTAACTGAACTATCAATAATTCGACCAAATATTTTATTGCCACCTGTTATGTGGACAGAATAGCAGTTTCGTCGATAATAGTCAATTGTTTGCGAAAGCTATTCAGTTTTCAGTGAGTTCAGTCAATAGCCATTGTTACCAGCTTTGACAAAAACATTCTCACGTAAATACAATATTATCTCTGCGTAGTTCGCGGTCCAACTAAAGCTATACCTACGTAAAATTACCAGTATTAGCTTACCCGCGTTCCTGTCCTCTGTCCGCAGCACTTAAAAGTTGACCGGGAAAATTCTAGCCCCCTGCCTGGTTTACTCTGAAGTGCCTTGCTTGACCGATGCGGAGAACGCCTGGAAAGCGGCTTGCCTGAATATAGATCGGCCCGTGAACCCATCTTCCCAGAGGCAGTGGGATGAGCCGCTCTGCAGGTTGGTACGGAATAATCTTATTAATACGTCCACCATTACTGCTGAGCGTGCCCGTCTGCTGGCTGTGGGTGAGTGGGAGTCGGGCCTCTGGCTTCAGGCGCTACCTTCCGGCTCGCTACCTGTCTGCGTTTGGGCTGTCCTTGTGTGACTCCGCATCGCTAAAGTCAAAGTCAAATAATTTATTTCAATTAGGCACAAAAAAGTCACTTTTGAACGTCAACATTTACAGAAAAATAATAATTGATTCTAGTCGCCCCTTCCAAATGGTAGCTTTCGTATGGAGAAGAATGGGCAAGAAACTCCACCGTTACTCTTTTAAAATGTTTTCACAATATCCTGTATACATCAATTATATAATTATATGTGAAGACGATGCAGAATAAGATTACTATACCACGTTAGGTAAAAATAATGAAAGATTAAGGAATGACAGATAAATTAATTATGTGATACATGCATGGTGCTCACATATTTACAAACATTGTAAAATTATACGATATTCCTAACATTTTTACAAGTAATAGGTACTAATGAGTCAGTGTGTGAATTCAAGTAATCAATGCGGTGAAGGTGACGACTGTCTCGGACACCATGGCCTATCCTGCAGTAAGAGCGCAGGCCGGATAGCACGGCACGCCAGCATACACCATCTTCCTAACACGGCGGGCTGTGCTGGGGCTGCTGCTGCATTTGCGGAAAACCTCAAACGGCGCAAATACTCCAATCTTATTGGGACTTATATGTTTGAGCCGTTTGGGGTTGAAACACTAGGGCCATAAGGTCCGAGTGCCCACTTGGTTTTTCAAGACATCACCAAGCGGCTGGTCGATTCTTCACGTGACCAGATCGCTGGCCTCTTCGTTGGCCAAAGAATTCGGCATTGCCATTCAACGTGGCAATGTTGCCAGCCTTTTGGGCACTTTTCCTGTTGATAGCGATACGGACGAATTTTTTGATGCCCTATAATTATCCCCCCCCTTTTTATATACTTGCACATATTATTATTATTTTAAGTCTGTTAGTTTTTAAATCATGTAAATAAGTTTGTGTAAAAAAAGTAAAAAAAAATCTAAAAATTTGCTGTCAGCGTATGATTGTATTTTATATTATAGAAGTGTTAATAGACGATAGTTACTCTTTAAGTCATTGAAAATATTCATACCTACGTTGGATTATATAGAACTATTATTAAATAGGTAACAGACAAGGTTTGTTGAATGTTACATTAACCTAAAACGTTTCGAAGACGTAATAATCCAGTCACCGTAGACACAAAAACTGCGTTAGGTTGCAATTTTGCGACCTACGGATACGATGTTCTCTAAAGACTACGTCGTCGTAGCAAAGTGCGAGCTACGCCGTAGCCGCCGTAGCTAAGTGTCAGCTACGCCGTAGCACAGATAATCCTCTTGAATCCATTCAGGTTTTACAAATATGAGGTAAAAGTACATCACCTTATAATATTCAAGATGGAGGCATGTTTTAAGTTTATTATTTATTTACGAATGTGCTTTAAATTATGCACTTTCAGCCCAATATGTGCGAGTATTTACTTATTTGTTAATGAAAATGCGCAAAACCTTTTTAAAATGAGTTGGTTGTTGAAAGTTTAAATGTTTTTTAGATGATTTTTGCTTATTAGCTATATACAGCCTGTATCACAAAGGTGAGGTCATATATAATCAGCCGTCCTATAGATAGATAGATAAAATACTCTTTATTGTACACCATAAAAATTACAGACATAAATTTAGAAATTTTACATAGGGTGACACAATAGGTAGTCTTATCGCTTAAAGCGATCTTTTACAGACAACCTTTGGATGGATTAAAGGTAACAGGAGAGACAATACTGCAGGTAGTCAGTGGTGTAACATTTACATATACAATAAATGTATAAAGCATAAACTTATTCATATAAATATATATTTATATATATATACATAGATACTTATATAAAATTATAAACGTGAAACAAGAGCAAGGAACTATATGTAATGATGATGTTTAAGGAGAGAGTGTTTTTTTACCTTACATTTGGGTCGATTAGGCATTAAAGTTTTGTATGGGATAGTTGATATTTTTTTCGCGTTTATGATGTTGGTCCCATAGAGAAAGCTGTTCAGTCTGATGGTCTGTACCACACCCTTAAATATGACTATACCTTTCTCATACACGCTGTATAACCATGCATATTCTAAATTTTAATCAAACCTCTAGGAGCTAATATTGTATGAAATCAGGCCTTTTGTAATATTATACGCAGGAATTTCGTCTAATAACTGAACACTTCGATCATCAATCCGCAAAAAGCAGTGGCCTTCTCTTGTGGAAATGTAATTTAGAAACTTGCCGCTCGTAATGACGTCAGATTGACCTTATCACAGGCGGAGTGTTCCAGATCTATTTATTAGACCGTTTTCACACTATTTTCATGAAATGAAGAGAAACAGAAGGTTAACTTTGGATATTATAATGTGGGGTGCATTAGACTACACAAGTTACGATTATGTAAATGACCACTTGTTTAGGCAATCAGGCGCTCAGTCAGCCTTGCTGGCAGCGGGACTGACTGCCTCAAGTGACATGTTATATCATCTTTTTACCACGAAAAAACCCTTTTTATATAATATTCATTACGTAACACACTTTCAATTACAGTGCGAAATATTTTGAATGAAATTGCTAATCAATTGCTTCAAATTCTTGAAAAACACGTCTGTTCAACAATGTAGGAACGCAATGAATGTTGTTTAAATGAAAGGCTATTGCTATTGTAAGTGTGTTAAAAAATTACCCCCGCTGTTATGCCTACTTTCAGCAGATTCTCGCAAACTCCAGCAGCAGAGCTATTCACAAGCATTCGAAACGCTTACGTGCCGCATCGAACACGAATCAATGTTAACGAAGGAATCCTCTTAACGCTTCTTACAAATCTAAAACGCGACCATTTTGTCAGTTTAAATCAAATAGACGACCGCTATTCTTCCGACAGCTATTTGCTGTCGGGTGCAAGGCAAATCAGGTAATTAAAATGTGTTAATTTTGACACGATAGCTTGACGAATGATTGTGAATAGCAAGCGAATGCAGATCAGTCCACCTTAGAATTGATGCCGCAATATTTCTCTCATATCGCCACGAGTTTTATGAGAATAGCTCATGCCATAGTAAAATAATTATTATATTCGCCGCGTTAAGAACTGAGTCGTCGAGCCATAAATCAGTGTTATTAGTCTGTCTCGCTCACACTTATGGAGCTTATGGAGCAGGTAGTAAACTATCGATAAGACGCAAGACGTTGCACATTCTTATTGCTACTGACATTTATGGCCCGACGACTTAGTTCATAACGCGAGTATAGCCAATCAGCGAGGTGGCTGACTGCCCAATGTCCCTGAAGTACTGTAAGTGACAAAAATTTATTAATACGTCAGATTTTTTAATTTTAATTACCGAGTTAAATATTTGATTAAAATCAGAAAAGAAGCTTGAAAATAATATAATATTAATTCTTAGCTATTTTTGTGATATGTTGAAAAACAATATATCGAATTATTTTGTGTCAATTTAGATGACCACAATTAAAGACGACCAACTGCTAATTTTACAAATTAGTGGGTAATAGTCGACTTTTATCGCTGACAAATTCAATGCAACCCGCTGTAATATTACATGCCGAGTGGACCTTCTAATTATATTTATTTCATGTCACTTCGTTGTTAGAGTCCCCTCGGGATCGTACGGTACAAGGGTACGCGCGTATCGGATCAGAAGTACAGAACTTCTTGTAACTCCAAAACTTCCTTGAATGAACCCATTAATAGTTTTAGTTTTATCCTGCAGGTTCTGTAGTTATTTCGAATGCCTCGGAGGTGTTAAGTTCAATATAAAAAAGTAGTTCAATACTTAAGAAAAATTCAAAAGATTTTTTCGTGAAATAACGATTGTAACTTTGTTGAGAGATAAAAATCCTATTTCATATTACTATGGTTTCGAAAAAGAGAATACTACGCCAGGCGTCAAACAGACGAGCAGCACTTTGCTGTCGACAGAGACAACTTTAGGTGTCGACAAGGCCAACTTCAGTTGTCGACAGAGGCATCTGCTACTGTCGACAAAAGCAACTGCTGCAGTATTTGACACGCCGACTACTGCCCACCATGTTGACAGCATTGTTCTAGCACGCCGCGAACGTTATTATTGTAGGCAGAGTACAAACGAGCAGCACTTTGCTGTCGACAGAGCCAACTTCAGCTGTCGACAGAGGCAACTGCGGCTGCCGCCATTTGTCGGCGTTTGCCGTCGACAAGTGGATAGCAAACGCCGACCTATCGTGGCAGCTGCAGTTGCCTCTGTCGACAGCTGAAGTTGGCTCTGTCAGCAGTAAAGTGCTGCTTGTCTGTACTCTGCCTTAAACTATCAATACCTTAGGAGAAAATTGCTTCCATTGCATAATTTTGGGGGAGTAAGGTCCTCAGAAGCATTATTGGAACACCGACTTTAAGAATAATTTTGTGAGCAGGAAGACCACTTGCGGTGAGTGAACTCAAAAACTCAACTGGATAATTAGTGGCATCGTCCTGATTAAGGATGCTGTTATACGATGTGTAAACCACTTCATCCCCAATAACTTCGGTTACATTTTTTTTTTCATGATTGCACCGGGTGTGGTCATTTATTGGAGTGAGTACTATGGCGCGTTCACATAACCAAGAATGTTCCTGATATGGTATAGTTGACAGATTTGCCACTTTCTTAGAAACTGAAAGGGAGAGAGTTAAGTGCAACACGGCGAGCAGAGATAGAAGAACAGCTTCAGGCCCGCTTGAATGCTTATCAATTACGGCACTCGCTAAACATAATGTCGATTTCATCTGAAGACCCTGATGATACCCAATAAGTAGTTGCAGGGCATGAAGTCCTTCCTTGGGTAGATAAAGTAAAGAGTTTATTTACTTATACAACAATGATTAACTATGCTACATTTGCTTCAATGGAATGATCGTAAAAAGAAAAAGGTGTTCTGGTTACAGAAAAATCAGTAAATACATACGTGTTATCCTAGCCAAGTCAGTATTTTTAAAGTAAATCCAGATCAAATTAACAAAACCACAAACCAAAATCGTAATTATCCGTGTCCTTAGCAAGTATTTTTAAACTTACATAAATGCAAGTCAAATAAACCAAATCAGAAAGCAAAATAGAAATAATTTGTATTCATAGCAAGTTTCAGAAGGTATATATCGGCTTCACCCGCGTAAAACGCAAAGCACAACGCAAACCACAAAATCTAAATTGGTAAAAACGAAAACAAAACAATATTACCAATTCAAATTAAAACTATCAATTGACATTTGTATGGAATGAGATAACATATTGAGATAATGTGTCATTTTGATATGAGTTGTTTTTTTGATGTACTGAAAATTAACCTAACGTGAATTCATGCAAGCCTAGTACTTTTTGTTAGAAACTATCTGTGTGCCAATTAGTGGGATAATACTAATGATTGAAATATCTTGAATTCGTGCAAGCCTAGTACTTTTTTTTAGGTAAATGCTCAGAAATTGTGCACAGCGTGTCGTGAACAGAACACCGTCTTGTATCAAAATCTTATCTATTTTATCTTATCCACCAACCCGCACTGGGCCCGCGTGGTGGATTACGGCCCACTCTCTCTCACAAAGGAGGCTGATTATGCTAAATAATATATATTTAATAATAATATCTTGTATCTTCTTTTTCAAAATCTTGTCACCTCTTGAACAGACTTTTTTTTTTTTTTTTTCTCTCTCTCCTTGAACCTCGATTGCAGCGCCATCTACCGGGCCTAATTGTGAATAGTAAATTCCAAAAATAACAAGAACTTTTTTTCCCGTTCAGTAGTTCCGGAGATGTGCGCGAACAACCATACAGACTTACAGACAGACAAACAGAAAAGAATTCTAAAAATCGCTGGTTTATGTTTTCATACTCTTTTTTAGTGGGTAACTAAAAAAGAGTATTAAAACACACAATACTCTTTTTTAGTAGGTAACTAAAAAAGAATATTAAAACAAAATAGAAATAGTAGTACAGACTTACAGACAGACAAACAGAAAATAATTCTAAAAATCGCTAGTTTATGTTTTAATACTCTTTTTTAGTGGGTAACTAAAAAAGAGTATTAAAACATAAACCCTCCTATTTTTATAACTTTTCTTCAATGTACAGACACCGGAGTCTACTGTTTTATTATATGTATAGATAGATGTAGATTGGTGAAAAGCTTCTTCACGGAAAAGTAATTGTTTGCGTCTTTTTAATAAATTAAAGTAATTTATAATCTTTTAAAATTTATGTTATAGGTATTTTGTGCCATCCTTGTTCAGCGGAAACTTGTTAATGTTCTTCAATTTCATGTTTTTTAATAACACTATTAAGTTAGCTGTAAGTTTCCCGAACAAAATAAAATAAAATATCTACATTGATCGAATGAGAAAAGGAAATGTACGAAAAACTCATAAGACGCGCGTAAAAACACATGAGACGCGCGTAAAAACACATGAGACGCGCGTAAAAATACATGAGATGCGCGTAAAAACACACGAGACACGCGTAAAAAGCAAGGATCTGTCACATAAAGTTTTTCCAACGCCACTTTGACAAATTAAATAGCGATTTGAATATTATAGCAACATCAACAAACCTTCATTCAGGCTGTGTCCGAAAGAACTTGTATTTCACAACAAAAGATAAAAATGTCGGGGAAATACATAGTCCTAAAGTAATTTACATACAAAGTAACGGTTTGGTAAATTACTGCGGCTTTACTTATTAGCTTTTTTTACTTTTTTGTTATCTTCACGGTGTGTTATTTTTAGGAGAAGAGCAGGGTAAGGGTTACTTCTTATTGACATGTGTTAATTCTTGGACAGAAAATTATTTAATTAATTAATAATAATAATTAATATTCTTTTTACTAACAATAATGTTGGTACAACTTACCTATCCTAAACAAAAACACAATGTACAGAGTTATGAGTATTTTAAAGATTGAGTTAACGACGATGTTTGTGCTAGTATTAACTGTGTGACAGACACCGGCGCCAACCATGATTTTCTAGTAATAATATAATGATAGAAATAGTTCTCGTACAAATTAAGTTGTGCTCATTTTAAGTTTAATAAAAATAATAAAAATTTAATTGAATTGATATGATAACAGCATCTTCTGCCATTCTTATTTGTTTTAAGCTTACATTGACTGCATCAATGATGCGTCCAATTGTTTGATTCTAATTATTCTTCGTGGCACTGACTATCGTCTCTGTGGTGTAGAGGTTAAATCACCTGTCTCAGACCAAGAGGTCTCGGGTTCGATTCCCAGTGGGGGAAAAATTGTCTGATCGATTTAGTTGGTGGTAGGGCTTGTTCGAAATCCGCCTGGCTAGCTACCACCATCTTATCTATGTCTGTCGCCAAAACAACAATGTTAACAGCGTTTTTGTTTCGGCAGTTAGAGGTAAGATAGCCAGTTCCTCTGTGGTTAAGGATTCTCGGTGAAGCTCGCTTCCACCTTCGGCTGATCATTACTTACCATCAGCGGAGATGCAGGCAAAGAGGTACCCCGTTGTGGTTTAAAAAAAAACGAGCGAGCCTTACGGTAATCGCATATGATTTGTAACATCTGACATCTTGGCTGACGTATATATGATATAAACAATATTCATTATCATCATCATAATTATCTTGTTTACAACCTCTCGGAAAATGGTTTGGTACTATCTGACGGAGTTCTTCTGGTGGAGTTTCTTGCCCATTCTTCTCCATACGAAAACTACCTTTTGGAAGGGGCGACTAGAATCAATTATTATTTTTCTGTAAATGTTGACGTTCAAAAGTGCCTTTTTTGTGCCTAATTGAAATAAATTATTTGACTTTGATTTTGACTTTGACGGCCAACTCTAGCACCGCGTGCGCTCATTGGTCAAATCAAATAGCGCGCGCTTCCCCAGCTTCCTGTTACACACTTCCGTCCCTTTTCACGAAATCACTCCCACAGATTGCAGGAAAGCGAGAGGAAAGATGTTACACTTGAATGTGCCCTGGCGGCTGAGATTATGTCATGCTCACTCTAATGTCTTGCTGGCGGTGGCGCGTGTGTTGGATCATTTAGCTCCCTTCAAAATGGTTGAGCTGAATGGTGCTAATCCTTGCGTCATGTTCGTGAAAGGGCGCCGTCAGTAGAGACTGGTCATCTCTTAGCTGCCATGGCTTATTTTAATTTTTAAATTGTTCTTTGTTTTTTATATTTTTATTACGGACGCTTTTAACGTGCACGTCTTTCTACATTGTTCTCACATGTATAATTTCAACATTAATGATGTAACCAATATTTTGTAACAATTTTTTTATTTAAAAGAGTGTCCGTGGAGTTTCTTGCCCGTTCTTCTCCATAGGTACCTACTACGCTTTGGAATGGGCAACTAGCTTCATATTTCTGACTGACCGACTTCTTGACAATTCAAAAGTGCCTGTAAATGGTTTAATTTAAATAAATGCTTTGAGTTTGAGTTTATATTAAGATTAGATCAGTTAAATGTTGAGCTGAAAATATCTGGTTTCTGTTTCAAGGACCTTTTAAGTATGGCTTCGGTACAAATTGACCGATATTCTATGTTTACCGGGTCAAGTCTTTGATAGCTGACCCGCTGTTCATTATGAACCAGCACTTACAAGGTTTATTTCATAAATGGAGTAATAACAACGGTGCCCCAGTTTGTAAGTTTCTTTCACAGTTTTATAAACAATCTCTGTTGTTGATGACTCTGAGGAGGCATTTATAAAATCCTACCCCACAAATACCTAACAAATTTCAGTCTAAGGTAAGACAAAAAAAAAAAAAAAAAACATTTATTTCGGGTTCTCCCATATTACAATCACAACGAAACACGAGATAAATACAAATCAAAATATAAAAATAAATACGATGTCATCAAATTATAAATACAATGTCAAATGAAAATAACACTATAATAATGACACGTCATTTTCACAAACCTCTAAATCAAAATTGAAATGGTTAATCCAACGACAAAGTTGCAAACAGAACATGAATTTGGCCCAAAAACTGCAATAACATAGCAATGAGTCTCATTAAGTGTGCCCGTTGGCAACCCTATGCCGCCATGTTTGTGCCAAAGCCGTTTCCGTTTCCGTTCCAATTTTAAAACGGATCAGCTTTTTCCGAGTGTTTAAAATTGGAATGGGCAGTTATGGCCGCTATGAGTAACTGACTTATTGATAATTCGTTTGTCCTTGCTCTTTCGATGTCTCCACGAAATTGTTTCGTTTTTGCGAGAAATTATTTTACTATTTCTGATCGGCCAGTGGTAAGTCTCACTGGTGTATCATACAGGAGAACATGAATTTCTCCTACTTATTTGATGAGGGTTACCTTATGATTATCACCGATGTGAATTAGTACCTACTTAAGTTCATATTATTATCCAACCAGGAGGTGGGGGCCTGTTTATTCATTATTAATAGGGTAAAAAAAAAAACTCTAAAAGGGGTCGTCCATTAATTACGTGATTGTTTTAGAAACTTTTTAACCCCCCCCCGCCCTTGGTGATACGTGGAGAGGTTTTAGACTAACCCATCCCCCCTACCCAAAGTCACGTACCTATATGTTTTTGTGCAAAGTATATTAAAAAAATACAGAATATTTTATATTTAAAAAGAAAGAAAGAAAGAAAAATATTTTATTTGCGGAGCCGGTTTACTTTAAAAAATGCGCGTTAAACGAAAAAATTAATACACCTGATATCTAACAACACCCCCCCTTGTGATATTTCGTGATTTTTTCGAACCCCCTCCCCCCTTTTGAGCCTCACGTGAGTTATGGACGACCCCAGAGTGTTGGTAATTCTTATAAACTACGGTAGAAATGAGGGTTTGAGAAAGGTGAACATTCGCACAAAAACATTTTTCAGGATTTCCTAATCAAGAACCATTTCAATGTCTTACAGTGAGGTATACCACTATTATTGTAAGCTGGTTGAATTCCAATAAGACCACCATTTACCATGGAAAAAAGAAAAGGATTGCCTTACAAACGAAAAAGCTTCTTCGAGTAAAGGATAAACAAAGACGACATAAAATAAGGCAATCACGTTAGTGTGAAAGAGACACCATTAATTCTCCATTAGCCACAGTTCAGTTAAGGGTGTTGTACCATCAAACACTATACTACAGCTTTTAACTGAAGCACTCTTCCGTATTAAACCCGATCAACCAAAATTGAACCTATTTAAAAAAAATGAAGGTTCAAGTTCCTGTGGCAATTTCTGGTCTGAATTTCATAGACCTCTGTGACTACGAAATGATTGTCAATGGAAAAGAAACTGTATCAGTTAGAAATAGAGTTGTTGTTCAAATGGTGTGTTTGCTTGGACAATGTTAATGTATAATGAGGTGAGGAGAGCAAATTGTGTTTGCAAAATTGTCGATGAGTGAGCAACATATAGTGATTTGGAATGGTTAAATATTTATGCTGAATTTAGTAAGTAATAGTTTGTTGATAAATGGTTAGTAATTGTTTGACTGAAAAGCAAAAGCATTATCTCAATTTCTCATACAGGCATTGATCAACGTGATTATATAACATTTGCACATTGTGTGTTGATGATTTCTGAAATCTAAGTTTGAATTGTGAATTTGACTATCTTTTTTGTTTATTTACTAGCTGCGCCCCGCGGTTTCACCCGCATAAGTCTCGATCCCGTGGGAATATCGGGATAAAAAGTAGGTATATCCTATGTCCTAAATTCAGGTCATGGTCTACCCATGTGCCAAACTTCATCCAAATCTGTTCAGCCGTTTTAGCGCGAAAGCGTAACAAACAAACGAATAAACAAATAAACTTACTTTCACATTTATAATATTAGTTAGGATAGGATAATCGACATCTATTTTGGTACAGTTCAAGTACCACACGTTCAATTTGATAATAATATGATTATGTGGATCCTAACCATGAATAGCAATATTTCTGTTAATTGCTAAGAACCCTCATAATAATACAAGGTCAAAAAACTCCACAGACTTGATGGATCTAAACATGATAGTAGGTATAGTTGTCGCGTTGTATGCATGGCATAAGCGGTCATTGACCTTTCCCTTACATACCCATGTTAGATGTCTAAAGTCCGTTTCCACTTAACACCTTAACTAACGCCTAAATAAAAGCGCGCTGGACTGAGCGTTGACATCCAAAAGCGCCATTTTGGTTTAACGTTTTCTCTTAAATATTTTTTTAACTTTCATAACAGTTGAAGTCACGTAAAGCGCAGGTCACACTGGGAACGAATCGGAACGAAGTTCGTTAAGCTTTCCTCGAGTGTTTTATCATGTTCAGATATCGATGCCCAGCACATCTGCGGAGTTTTACTGGCTAATTTAATTTGACCCTGTATATTATGTACATCTCGCGCTTGCGGTGGCAGAACCGGTCTTAAAATGTTAAACATAAAGTGCATTATGCAAGTGTTACATAACAAAACACAGGTGCGATTATTTTATTTTATTTCGGAAAATAAACGGTTACACATTAAAATATTATTGTATAGAACTTAAAACTAAAATGGGAGTATACATGTATAACAAACAAAATTTTTCACATAATATAAAAAAGTTAAACAAACATGAACGGCGTGCGATATAAATTACCTTCATTGAATAGAGAGTATAGTTAAATATAGAACATAAAACTAGACTGAAACACTACACTATACTATACAGGTAAAAATAATAAAAAGAGAAAGAAGATATAATAGAATATCTAAAATAGAAATTATGATTTTAGGATTGTTATGTACTCAATTCTGCTATAATTTTAAGCGCAATATTTCTAAATTTTCCAGCGGAAACAGCAACAAACTCGATATAATCGAGATAATCAGTTAAACATGAAGTGTATTATGCAAGTGTTCACATAACAAAACACAGGTGCGATTAAATTAAAAGCCACTACACTCGCTAGGACTAGTTCAGTAGTACACACGACTACATATCAAGCTTTACTTTACCTCTCATTGTACCGAAATCCTATACAATGCGAGATCATCTTATACTGGAAATGTATAGCTTGATACTGAGCCTCGTGTACCTACGTAAACAAGTACTAAAGCAAATTAATGTAACTGCGGAAATAAAGAGGAATTTTCGTTTATATCTGTGAACAAAGTAATCTTGGTAGTAAGTATGGTTTGTTTAAAAACTATCTCATGAAAATGTAAACAAATAGATCAGTAAACGTACCTGATATTTGTAGTGTAGACAAATTGGTGCTTTGGTTTGATTATTTCAATCACCTTAAAGATGTTTTTCATTTGACAACTGAGGTTAATTTTATAACCTCAATTTACGTAGAAAAAATTTCAAGTAAGTACAATTTTATAATGTTATTAAAATTATAATAATTGGAAAAAGTAGTCAGATATAAAGTTGAAACCTTGTAAATACAGGTGGATATGTAACTAATTCCCTTTAGTGAGCGATTGCGTAAGAATTTAATCTGGACGAGGTTTGTTTTCACTTTCATCAGATACTTTTGGGACAGACTTCTATAGTCTTTGTGAAGAAGCTCGTCCGGGGAAAGTTTGTATGATTGTTACTAAATCACGCAAAATTGTTCATAACCAGTATAAGTTCCATTACCAGGATTAACGCATAAGATACTTTTTTATCCCAGTAGCTGTACGTTCCCTTGGAATAATTTCCGACAACAACGCGGGCGAAGCTGCTGGCAGAAGCTGCTGGCAGAAGCTGCTGGCAGAAGCTATTCATAACTGAATTTCACTTTTTGCTAAACCTAAGGGTAAGTTCACACCGAGACGTGACGCGACACGACGATGCTTGAAGAGGCCAGTGGTTTCGCGCTGCGCATCGTGAAGTCGCTGGCAGCCCCCAGCCTAGCTGCTTCGTGATGCGTCGCGCTACATCGCGAGGAATTTTCGAATTATCTCAATTAAATGTGTATCTTTTTGAGTAGTAAATAAAGTTATATTCTGTATCTTGTGTTATTTTAAAAAGTGCACGTAGCGTCACTTCGCGTCACGTTTTGGCGTGAACTGTCCCTAAGTGGACTTGACCAAACTCATGGTCAAGCGCGAACTTTTTAAATAAGTGTCTTTTGTTTGGAGAATCGACATAACGGGGAATACGAGACAGTCTGCGCCACCACTGAAGTCTATTTGACGCGGAGCTCGTGTCAATTTTATTGCATCCAATTGCATTTTTTGTAAATGATGTTCCACAATTTTCCGCCGGCCTTCTTTCGTGGCGCGCCTTCTACCTCCGGTTTGAAGGATGCCAGTATCATTACAGATACCATGAGATTTTCACCCGTGTCGCTGGGATGACAGCACACCTGCAATATCTGGTACCTTTAGAAGAATTTATAGGGAGCATTAGTAGCCGAACTAGGACGGCCCTATATTTTGGCATACAGCGCTTGGCGGCCAACTATAGGTGGTGGTGACCCTAGGGATGCATTTATACGCATCTTGGCCGATAAGACACCGATACCGATACCGATATTAATGAATACGTATCGGCGATACCGATACCGATACGGATGGTTTAATTAAAAGTTAATTAACTGTTAAAAAAAACAATTTATTATATAATATTTAATAAACTTACAAGCACAAAAATATTCTCAGTTAATAATACAAATTTAAATTAACAAGATTTTTTAACATATCATTCTCCAGTTAGGCCGAGAAAGGCGGTTTCACAAATCCGATTGAATGAGGCCTGAATGAGGCTTGCTGAAAATAGTCTCTCGGAAGCGACAGAACTCATTTGGAATTATCTTTTATACGCGTTTACTTAGGTTTTTAAAAACCCCGAAATTTTAAATGTATCGGTGTATCGGTAAATAAATATCGTCGATACCGATGAATCAGAATAATAAAAATAACGTTGATATATCAGTATCGGATGCACTCCTAGTGACCACTTTCCATATCGTGGGCTGCCTGATATTGCAACTGAATAACATAGCCAAATAGCTGGTAACTACACCAATGAACAAAGTAATCTTATAATTATTTAGGTAAACAATTTTCCTTGTAACATCTTAATAATATAAGGCTATAAAAGAGAATGCGCAAATTGGCAAACGAAATTACTTTAAAACCAATGTGATGGCCTGACTGGCACAGACGTAAATGGATTAAATATAATTACATATTTAATCCATTTACATCTTTCCTTATAAGACATTTTATAGGCTTGGATTTAAATTGTAAGACTAACATAAAAAACAATAAAAATTTTGCGAAATTTTTATTTGTTACTTGCCATAGTCACTCTAATTCCCTGTATTTTTCAATAAATGCGATGGTATTTTCCCTGCAGGGCTTTAAACATACTGAACGCAAAATGGATGTCGGTTTGCACACTCAAGGGCCACGCGGCGTGATGCCACGACCCACGGATTTCGCACTCGCAGACAAATGGCGCGTCGCTAAACGGCTTGAGGCTGTGGATTATGGCTCGCACGGAAAATCCGTCGAAAAAAGGTTTGACGTCGCGCCAAAATTTGGATTGTTGAATCGACACTCACGATCAAATTTTAGATGTAACATCACGCCATTTGGCGTGATGGACTGACCGTGAGTGTCCAGCTTACAGGGTGAATTAATGCTGAAATCAGGCACATATCCAGACTTTTGGTTCGGGGGGGGGGGGACAAACATTGAAACAACCATGTGAACTGTGTGAAAATCGCTGTAATCACTGTACTATAATTTTCACTGTACTATACTATAATTATATAAGTATTTTTCTGTTTCCGCTGGCAGCCATTACGTCTAGTACCATATGAATGAATAGACAATAGAGCGAGACCAGTAAGCCTCTCGCCCGCCATTCTATTCCTTAGGAAGGATTTTATTCTCTTTAGGCATGAAATTGACCGCTCCACAGATGCCGTTGAAACCGGAAGGGTGGCCAGAATATGTATTAGCCTGTTAATGGTAGGAAAGAAAACTTTGTCACACGTGTCTAAAATTTCCATAATTTCGACTGGTTTCTTATCTGTGTTTTTCCACTTGGCACACCACATACTGTACTCTGCTTTTATTAGTGATTCTCCAACACTTTCTTCCCAATAAATTTTCATATTTTCTAATTCACTTATTTTCCTCTCGTCCACATTTTTCGGAAGAATAATTTCTAAAGAAGAAAGCAGCTCTCTTTGATTCGCAAATCTATCATTCATGCCAGATATCAAATCGTCCAAGCACGGTATAAAAATAGTTCTTCTGAAGTATTCTTCAGCAGTATCGCTGGGAGGGTTGCTTCGTGCAGTTTGGTGGGCAGTAACTCGAGGACGCTGAATTTCTATTTGCAAGACATCTTCCGCTATTTTGCAGCATGCGTTATATATTTCTGAGAATACCGGGTTAACATCGTCACGTATCTCTTTTAGTTTTCCGATAATGTCATCGGAAAATTTCATAGCAGAGGCCAGGTCGTGTGTAGGGTTCTGCAAATATGCTGACAGTGGGAGAGTATAACTGAAAAATCTTTCACAGGTTTTTAGAGAAATCAAGAAACTACTCTTTTCCATCGCAGCTATGAGTGTAGAGGCAGTTTGGGCGACAGTTCTGTTTGTGTAGGATAGTTCTCTTAATGTAATGACAATAGGTTCGAGTAACTCACCAAATACATTTATAGAGTCGTGACGTTCTATAAATCTAGTGTCACACAGACCAGTCTTTTTTTCTTACTTTCTGGTGTGAGCTTTTCCACATTTTCCTTGAACTGTTTCCCGGCCATTGCATTGTTGCGAAGTAAATTGCAGACTTCCTTCACAACGCCTATTGAATTTCTCACCTCGGGAACTGAAAGAGCTTTTGAAAGAACTAGGTTCAGACGATGTGCTGAGCAATGTACGTATGTGGCCTTAGGAAATTATTTTCTGATTCTCGTCTGCACACCACTGATGTGTCCTCCCATGGTAGCAGCTCCGTCATACCCCTGACCAACTAGTTTATCGAGATTCAAACCAATCTCATGACATTTCTTTAAAATTTCTGCACTTATATTTTCGGCACTTAGGTCGTGTATTTCAATGAAACTGAGAAAGTCCTCCCTCAAAATACCTTTATAAACGTATCTCGCACATAAAGACAATTGCTCAGTTCCACTCACATCTAAAGTTTCATCGCCAAGAATCGCGAAACACTCTGAACTATTTATTTGTGTCACAACTTTTTTCTGAATTATCTTTCCGCAAGTATCTATTATTTCATTTTGAATAATAGGGCTAAAATACGTTGCATTTTTAGGGGTTGTAATGATATGATCTTTCAGGATATTATCATAGCTTGCTCGGTATCGTAGCAGAGCCCTGAATTTTCCATCTTTACCAAGTGGCTTTTCTAAAGTCAATGGTCCACTGTCTTTGTCTCCACGAAGCGGCAACTCTTGCTCTCCACAGAAGATGATAGTTTCGATTATAGGTTTTAGTGCTGTTCTATTTCTTTCCTTTTCTTTGAGCCTTTGATCATTAAGCAGCGATGCAACGTCTATAGCTGCTGAATCCATTACGCGTAAGAAATTTTCTGCGCATAACTTAGAAAACTGGTGATATTTAGCAGCAGAATGTTCGCGAAATCTCTCTGTTGCATCTTTCCAATTATCAAATGGTTTGCTGACAAAACTTCCAAGTGTTTGGTGGGAACCTTTTCCAGCGGTGCCTGATGAAAAGACAACGCAATATTTGCAGAACACACCATTCCTCCTCGGCGAATATGTTAACCATTCCCATGATTTAATCAACCATGTTAACCATCCATTCTCTTCGAAATCTAAGTTTCCTCTTTCCAAAGCTACTAGCCGGAAACGAAAATGACGCATCTGGGACAAACGGCTGTGTAATAATATTTTTTTTCTGTTCATCTGTGAGTACAAGAGGAGGATACTGTGTGTTATATATGGCATTAGAAACCACGCCGGTATCAGGAAAAGTTTCACTTATAATCATTGTATCTAAACTGCACGTTTTTGAAGTTGAACATTCTCCTTCATCTCTACATCTTCCAGCCGGTTCGGCTGAAATCACATTTTTTTCTGTAAATTTTGACGAAGTTGTTTCTAGTTGTCTACTATCAACAGCAGAAGCCATGCTTGGAGTAGTTTTTTCCTCGCTAGTAGTAACAATTTTTTTTGCCACTGGCTTAAAAAAGTTGTCAATTCTCTTCATTTTAGCAGCAGCAATTTATATACGTTCAAACAAGCACAAATCAAGAAGCACTCACATTTCACACATTACTTTACTTTATTTAAGTAATCTGTGATGGATAGGGCGAACGGTCCAACAAATTATGACGTCTGCAGGTCCAAAATTGTCCAACACTATCTCACGTACGTAACGGACTGGCGATTTGGCGAATCCAATGAAAACAGTGGTTTTGAAGTTTTTTTCCTTTATTTCACGGCACGGGCAAAGTATCAGGTGAACCAAGTCGGAAGGAATTTACTCTATGAAACTGAAACCAATATCAAAATAAACTGGTCTATTGCACTATACTGTCACTATTGCAGAGGTATTTCACTTTTCTTCTCGCTTGTCGCTCTCGATTCTCACTTGAATCGCTCTCGAAATAAACTGACATGCAGGTTCCCGGACTCCCGCCCCCGCCGTATTTATACTACATTTTCGTATTCTGGAACACTGTGGAATATTGCGCCATCTACTACCTGGTAGCAGAAAGTTATGGAAGCTTCTCGATATTTCGCTACTCAACGCGACGATCTTTCTACTATTAGTTTTTCTACTCGACGATAGATGTCGTTCATTACTGTTTTCGTTCTCGGTTTCTCTCTAAATAGGTTAGATGGCGCTACTAGTAACGTCGCTTACATAATCAGATCAAGATCTATCTATATTTTTATTTTACCTACTTATTGAAAGAACACGCAAGCGAATAAATAAACAGATGGCTTAAAACGTTTTTTTTTTCAGTCAGATTTCGGGGGGGGATAAATCCCAACTATCCCCCCCCTCTGTATACGTGCCTGGCTGAAATGAACCTTTTTGGCGCAGCCGTGAAGCACACACATTATTGTCAAAAGATTATTTTCACTTTTATATTTTGTTTGTGTTTTGTGTTTCACGAACTGTGTCCAAATAAACGTTATTCTTTCGTTCTTTATTTTTTTTCTAATTTATGGGCATCCTTTTAAGGTGTGATGACCATTGTACTAATTACCGACAAATTTAACTGTGGAAACAATATCCTGCGCAGAAATCTGCTTTTCTCTACATTTTGACGTGCTTAGCGAACATAAATTAATGTAGGGAACAGTTGATTTTTTTTCACTACTTCGGGGATGGTTAGCTGGTTTCAGTTATGACGAAACTCGGTCTTGCAAGTCATTTAAGGGCACACGCTAGGAAATAATAATTTTAAAGAGTCGCCGTTATCGAAATCGATGAGAAGAACTATATATATGACAATGACCGAACCCATAAAAGTCCAGTAGGTATGTTAATTTATTTATAATGAACGCAGTGGAGTCAAGGTTGTGTGATTATTTTCAGATTACGGTGACCACAATTTTTGTCAAAGATATAAACTTGAAACATAATGACTTTCAATGGACTTTTCCGATACGTTTTCAGGTACACCTGCGTCTCCAGGTGGGGGCTCGCCATAATAGTGGCGGTAAGGCCTGTTATGGAGGAATGGCTGGAGAGGCAGTATGGCGCCCTCAGTTTCCGGTTGACGAAGGTGCTTACTGGACACGGATGATTCGGAAAGTACCTACGTCGCATAGGCTGTAGACTGTCCCGAGGATACGGTGCAACACGCGCTGCAGGAATGCCCAGCCTGGGCTCAACAGCGCTGTACCGTTGTCACGACACTTGGTGCGGGTGATCTCTCGCTTCCGGCCGTAGTTCAGTCCATGGTCAGAAGCGAAAACGCGTGGGATGCTGTCGCCTGTTTTTGCGAGGAGGTGATGTATGTAAAGGAGGCGGCGGAGAGGGAGAGAAGGCATATCCCTCAGTCCACCCATGGTACCATAAGAGCAGCCGGGCGCCGAAGGGCGCTTAATGATCTCCGGCCACCATAAGGCGGGGCCTGCGAGAGACGAAATTGGCGCTGTGTCGTCGCCCGAACAATTCAAAAATTCAAAAAATTCTAAAGTCTAAAAAATTCAAACTAGGCTGAGAATCTGCAATTTTCGAATGTCAAAGTTGCATAAGACCGTCCCCCAAACCGCCCACCCTTCAACTAGTGCTTTAGCTGAGAAGAAGAAGTGGCGCAACAAACTCCCCAGCCGCACAACTGTCTGTTCAGTTAGAAAAAAAAAAATGGATTCTATATAATAGTATGTAAAATAATTTACATTACACAACACAAAACATAATTTAAATTATAAATGAATAGCCATATGTCAATCAGGCCCAAAGAGGGGCACGCAGTGTTGTCTGCGCGGATTTGGAGGACGTGCGGTGGTATATTGTCAAAGAACCTGAAAAATGGAACTTTATGCCTCCGCTTTTATCGCTAAGTTACATTGTTGACTTACGATGAGAAAAATCATAAATAATATTTGTAGAACGTCCTTTAACGTTAGGGAAGGAGTAGTCGCTCCTTGTAAAATACAGCTGCATCCGGTTAGACTGAATTCGAAAAGGCTACGAAGGTGATGAGATAACTTGGAGTAGGTATATATAATTATAACACTTCATTTATAAAGTCAGATATCAATGCTTGCCCCTTTTCTGTAAGAGAAAAGATCTCTATCGATCCAAGATACTGCTACCTCTCTACCGATTTAGAGGTCGCAAGCGGTTCGATTCTTAAGTCCAGCATAGCGTGACCCAATCACGACAATTTTTCCAACTGGAGTTTGTCAGTAGCAGCCCGGAGCCTGGACGTCTACCCGGTTGAGGGCAATAGGCTCGCCCCCTATTACATGGGCCTTAAACATAACTGGCGAAATGTGGGTGTGCTATAGGTACACCTCTGCCTAACCCTTTGGGGCAATATACGTGATGTTATGTTACGTGTATATACTGCTACCAGGAATGTCACTGATATTATTATGAAACGTGTGGTTAACAAAGCAAATCATGGATGTACAGAATTCGGCAATCAATCTCTGCCTTTAAGGGTTTCACATTTGTTCGCACTGAATTAATATCGCCCGGCAATTTCCGTTGCCACTGTGATGACGTACGAGTGTGACTCGTCCTTAATTACGTTCGGCCTCTATTGTTTTGTGGTATTGAACAGAGTTTCAACTAGCTGACCCGATAGACGTTGCCCTGTCCAAATTTCAATAATTTATACAAAATTCCCATAGATAATGCACATTCAGTTTTCCCGAATTTTCCAATTGTCCCGGCAAATTTAAAATTTTTCTTTCCGTAAGAACCTGATCCGGGCTATTATGAACATTTTAAAACAAAAAATTGCCAAAGCGCGATTTGACAATTTTTTGTTTTGCTGTGAGAACTAGGACTGTCTTATGTAATTTTTACGTTCGAAAAGTGCTGTTTCTCAACCTAGTTTGAATAAATGACTTTTGAATTTTGAACAAAATAACACATTAAAAAAAAAAACAATCGGTGCGACGCCAAAAAGGCTCCTATCTTAATTCAGAGAAATAAGCATCCTGACTGTAGCCTCAAAATATATTTTTGAAAACCTATTACATGTACACAAAAATATATCAAATTTTAAGAAAATGACCGATATTCATAGTTTAAATACCAGGAATAAACACAACCTTGCTGTACATCGCACACGTCTCCACAGAGTAGGCAACTCGTTCATGGGTCAATGTATATGCTTTTACAACAAACTTCCCATTGATATTCGAAACTTACCCATTAAACGATTTAAAAGCTGTATTAAAACCAAACTTTGTAAAAAAGGGTACTATAAAATTTCAGATTATTTAGAAGATAAAAAAGCGTGGGATTGAGCTGCTCGCTCTGCTAAGCTTTGTGATAAAACCACAAAATTTGACATTTTAATTATTATGTAAATCATTAAAAATACCAGTTTTTATATACATATTGACATTGTTGAAAATTATATAGAAAATAACATGATTACTTTGTAAAGTATTATATTGTTTTAATTATTGTGAATGTGAGGACTATGTGGATATTTTATTTTTATTGTTTTTCCTCTTTCTTTAATTTTTTCTTTCTCAGTTAGTTTAAATGATGGTCTGGCAGTTTGAGTACTTTATGCGACCTACCCAAATGTCCTTTCTTTGGTATTAATAATAATAATAATAATAATACCATTTATTTGCCCCCTAAACAACCACACGTCCTGATTGACCATCTAATCACGTGGGGGGCGGACACACGAATGAGAAATTACTGGCGTGGCTAACGTGGCTCTGGAAACCCACTCAAAATGGAGACTCGTTCAAAAAGAAAACGTATAGGACCGCTGCCCGGGGGCGATCGCCGGGGCGCACCTGGAGCTGACGCTGGGTGTCTCAGCATGCGAACCGTCAGCGGTGAGGAGTTGAACAGGCGGGCTCCCACCGACAAAGATGCTACAGCCGAAGCGATTGACGATGGTGATAGACTGACAAACAGGACAGACACTCCTGTAGAGCCTTATAGTCCAAGTACAGTATCGTACGCACCTTCAAGAACATCATCACCATCAATATCATCCTCACCTATACCATTGTCACCTCCCATATCTAATTTTAATACAGTTTCACCCACTCCGGCCTTGAATGTTGCGCGGGAGGTATCTACCTTCTTACCCACGTCCACCAAGGCCGGAAAAGCAAGAGTTCGCATGAGATGGAGCAAAGAAGTTAACCTATTTATCATGCGAACTTATCTATACATCACTAAATTAGAGACCGACATGACCACCTACAGACAACAACTGCATGAACGTTTTTCACATCAATATCCTGAGATTACCGTTTCAGAACAACGGATTTCGGATCAACGAAGAACTATAGTTAGGAATAAACTCTTGTCGCAACTCGATTTAGATCAGTTAAAAGAAGAAGTACGCATACAATTACGACAAGAATCAGAAAACTATGCAGACACTAACACTATCATACTAGCACAAAACATAAACGAAAATATTCTGCAAGAACAACCACTATCGCTCACTCAATTACATCCTATTAGTCAATCTTTAACATACAATCAGTCGCAAGCTTACTCACAAACAACACACATGTCCACACAAACCGAATCCTTAACCCTAACGCTCGAAAATGATATTGAGACCTTAGTTGTCGCAGATCAAAACCTAACCACAGATATGTATATCCAAGACATACATGACAAATTTAGAACAACAATAACACAATACTCTGGGATGGATCCAGCAGTCCGACCAAAACTACCTAAACTTAAATACACCCCTAACCTATTTCGTTTAGTTAATTTATTTAATGAAAATATACTCATACAATTTATATCTGATGACATACAACTTATAGATATACATTTACTTATATATTGCACAGCTGTAGTAATATCTGAAGAACTCAACTTCAAAATCACAAACCACACAGGAACCACAAGAACTAGTCGTATTGTCAAACCAGCATGGCAACAGAGGCTAGAAAAAGATATTGAAAAACTAAGAGCGGACTGTGGTAGACTCACACATTATATCAACGGAATTAGATCAAATAAAGTAGTTAAGAGAGTTGAAACAATATTCAAAAAATATTCCAATCACACTAGACACGAAATTAATAATAGAAAACCAGAAGAGTTTTTGGATACATTAAAACAAAAACTAGCTCTTAAAGTTCACAGGCTTAGGAGATATATGAAGGCACAACAGCGGAAAATTGATAATGCAACATTTGCAATGAATGAAAAAGTATTTTACAGAAACATACAGAAAACACACACCGACACAACAATAGAAAACAACACAGATGTACCATCGAAAGAACACCTAGAAACATTCTGGTCTAGCATATGGGAAGGACAAGTGCAACACAATGATAAAGCAACCTGGATTACAGAAGAAGAAACAAAATGGAGATTAATAGATGAAATGGAATTTAAAGAGATAACAGAGACTGATATTACAAATATAACAGCAAAATTACATAACTGGAAGTCACCGGGTATAGATAAAATACAAAATTTTTGGTACAAAAAACTAACGATACTACACAAGTCTATAGCAAAAAATTTGACAGCTATTATATTAGGACAACAGAACATACCCGAATTCATTGCAACGGGAATAACATACATGCTACCTAAAACTAAATACACAATACAACCTTCCCAATATAGACCAATCACATGCCTACCTACTATTTACAAAATATTAACATCAGTAATCACAACAAAAATCAACTCACATATCGAACGTCACAATATAATAGCTGAGGAACAGAAGGGTTGCAGACGGGGTCACATGGGTTGTAAAGAACAGTTAATTATAGATTCCATCATTCATAAACATGCCACCACAAAAAATAGAAACCTTCATTGTACCTATATAGATTACCAAAAAGCGTTCGATAGTATACCACACTCCTGGTTGATAAAAATTTTAGAGATTTACAAAATTAATTCAAAAATCATTGATTTTTTGCGTATCATAATGCCATATTGGAAAACGACTCTACAGCTAAATAATCGCCACACTTCTCTTATAACACGACAGATATCTATTAGGAAAGGTATCTATCAGGGAGATTCCCTGAGCCCTCTGTGGTTTTGCCTCGCCCTTAACCCTTTGTCTCACTTGTTGCGCCACTGTCAGGCCGGGTACAACTTTAAGCATAATACTGAAGACACAATTATCTCACACCTCATCTATATGGATGACATTAAGTTATATGCAAAAACCGAAAAAGAAATGAAAAAGCTTATAGAAGTCACAACAGAATTTAGCCAAGATATAAACATGAAATTTGGATTGGATAAGTGCAAGACATTACATATCATAAGAGGTAAAATTAAACCTGGCAGCTATATAATTAACGACACCGACACAATTGCAGCAATGGAACCAACAGATCTATACAAATATTTAGGATACAAACAACTTAAGGGACTCGACCACACAGCAATTAAACAGACACTAAATACAGAATATCGAAGGAGAACTAACGCAGTTTGCAAAACACAATTATCAGGAAAGCACCTTATTAAAGCCTTGAATACTTTTGCCATACCAATATTGACCTACTCATTCGGAGTAATAAAATGGTCAAAAACTGACATTGAACAGTTAGAGAGAACCACGCGCACAATACTTTCAAAACACCACAATCTACATCCTAAATCTGCGATCGAACGACTCACCATCAAAAGACAGAATGGAGGGAGAGGCCTAATCGACATCCATCACCTCTGGCAGAAACAAATCACTAGGCTAAAAACATTCTTCTATTCAAAATCTCGTACTAGTAACATACACAAAGCTATTTCTCTAAATGATCTTAACTACACCCCACTTAACTTAAATGAACAAAACATACAAGACACAAATAACTTTGACCAACAGAACCAAAAAATTGAAAACTGGAAGAAGAAAGTTCTGCACGGTAGACACCCTCATGATTTAGAACAATCCCATATTAACATAGTGGCGTCTAATAAGTGGCTTAAAATAGGAAACCTGTTCCCTGAAACAGAAGGGTTCATCATAGCTATACAAGATCAAATTATCAACACCAAAAACTACAGGAAATTTATCATTAAAGACCCCACCACGACAAATGATAAATGCCGTAGATGCCACATTCAATCAGAAACCATACAACACATAACTGGAGCATGCACAACTCTGACACAGACAGACTACACTCATAGACATAACCAAGTTGCAAACATTATTCATCAAAAACTAGCACTCAAACACAGTCTCATACAAAACTGTAACACTCCTTACTATAAGTACACACCACAAACTATACTAGAAAATGAAACACACAAAATGTACTATGATCGCGCCATACTTACAGATAGGACTATCCACTACAATAGACCAGACATAACCCTACAGGATAAAATAAGAAAAATCACTTACCTTATAGATATCGCAGTTCCTAATACCCATAACCTACAAAAAACGATAACTGAAAAAATAAGTAAATATGCTGACCTTAAAGAAGAAGTTACAAGAATCTGGAGACAAGAAAAAGTATACGTTATCCCTATAGTTCTCTCCACGACGGGCGTTATCCCAAACCATCTTCTCCGTAGCCTTAAATTAATAGACTTAGAAGAATCCGTTTATATCAACCTACAAAAAGCTGCCATCTTAAACACCTGCAGAATTGTTAGAAAATTCATGCAGTTAGACGAAGAAAACACACCCTCATCTTAAATACACACCCCACGCTGCATTTACTTGGTTTTGGCCCGTAAATGTAGCTAAAACCAGCCTTAGAGCTGAGAAAAAGAACAATACCATTTATTTCAGGCAACAGCATATTACAGGGTATTGTTCGTCGAGTTGTGCTCCTTAAGTTCTGAGTTGAGCTCTACGATTACTGACAAATGCTTGCACTGACTGGACAGGTCCACTCAAATCTGTGTGGTTCTTTCCTCAAAAGACCATTTCAGACACTAATCTACATGGTCCTCATATGGCCTGACCAAGATTATGTCTGGACTTTAAAAGAGACTGTGACCTCTGAGTTTGTTTCGGTCTTTCTTCTCAGAGTAGTCAGATAGGAAACGCCGAACTCATCTAGCATTTTCATCTTTTTTTTTAATATGACGTGTAAAAGTGATTGCTATATCCTATTTACAGAATAAACAATTTCATTTCATTTCATTTCTTAGCATAAAGACGCAATATTTAAAAAAAAAATCCGTAGCGGTGGTATTCTGACAGGGCCCGCTGTGATGCCACTAATACCAAATCGCGCGGTACAGCCGTTCTCAAGTTATGTGCTTACAACGAACATAACTTATTTTTATTATTATTTAGATATAGAACAAATAGATTGGTATTGTATTGCTAAGGCTTTTCACTACGACTTAGGTATCTATTTTAATCGCAAATATGCATGCAGAACATATGTAAGATTGTGAAAAACCTAGTTTCGGTACTTAAATGAATACCTACATCAGGGATCTTCAACTTTTTTGAAGTCAAGGGCCGAGAACACTTTGATTTTGGTTCGGCGGGCCGCAACACAAGGGAAATTGATTATATTTATTAATCTTTATAAACTTATAGGTAAGTAGGTACCTTGCAGTTATTATTAAACAATTTTACAAGGCTAGAAATAGCAAACGATACTAATAAAATTCAATCAATGAGATGTTTGACATTGTTTATTCTTAACTAATTTATCAATATCTGACAAATTTACCAATAGTGGTTGTTGCAATTCTCACTGTTTTCAAGGTGAATATCGGTGGTTCTGGTCCTTGCCCTTATGTTTTTCATTCGAGAAAATAACTGCTCGTATGGATAATGTAGATCCAAAAAGTGATGTCATTTTCAGTGTATAATTTCAGATTTTAGTAAAAATCTGAAATGGGGACGCATTTTCATGGATTTTTGCTGGTCTATTTTGTTTTGATTTCTTGTCATGAATAGTAATAAATAAATTTTATTTAATCAAGCTATTGCCGGGCCGCCAAGGAAGCCACCGCGGGTCGCAAACGGCCCGGGGGCCGCGGGTTGAAGATCTTTGACCTACTCGTACATTATCTGCCTAGCCGCTTCCAAAACTGTTGAGGTTGGGTTCCAGACTAACCAGATACAGCTGAATAAAGCAATATATTGCAATTAAATGAAAGAAAATTTTAAACTCATATTAAAAGTTCACTATGTAAACAAGCATATTACAATTTAGAGGATTATATTCAAGATAAGAATGCTTGGAAACATGCTGCTCCTGCTCCATAGGACAATCTAGAGTCTAGACAAAATCAAACTGGTTACTAATGTAATTGTATAATTTATTATTTTTATAACATTGACTTTACATTATGTGATTACTCTACTCACACACTGACTTATTAGTATTACTTGTTAAAATCTTAGGAATATCGTTTAATTTTATAATCTTTGTAAATATGTGAGCACCATGCATCTATCACATAATTAATTTATCTCTCATTGCTTTATTTTTCATTCTTTTTACCTATCGTGGTATAGTAATTTTATTCTAGGCCGGAATCAATTTTTTTTTTTTTTTTTTAATTATCACATAATTTATTTCAATTAGGCACATGAAAGGCACTTTTGAACGTCAAAATACACACAAAAAAAAATTGATTCGGGTCGCCCCTTCCAAAAGGTAGTTTTCGAATGGAGAAGACTGGGCACAAAACTCCACCGTTACTCTTTTGAAATTTCTTACAATACTTTGTATACATTCATTATTATAATTATAAGTGAAGACGATGCACCTAGAATAAAATTAATATACCACGATAGGTAAAAATAATGAAAAATAAAGCAATGAGAGAAAAATTAATTGTTTGTATTTTGACGTTCAAAAGTGCCTTTCATGTGCCTAATTGAAATATATTATCTGATCTTTTTAAATATTCCCTCAAGTAAGTAGTTTTAGTTAATTTTGCAACACTTTTCTGTCATTTTGTCTCTGCAATCCTATCTCAAAAACTTTACCAACTTAATTTTATTTGACCAAGTTCTGAAATATATGTATAACGAAGCATTCTCGGTTCGTTGGTTACAGTCGTTCACGAAACTCGAAGATTCAAGCTTGCATGAACATTTGGGGAAATGTGCAAATGAAAATTTGAGAATTTGTGTTTCTGCTTTAATTATATTTTTGCTAACTAGACATGTTCTCTCGGGTCGCTAGTTAACGAACACTAAACCAGACGTTTTAGTGTTCGTTAACTAGTGACAAATATGTGAAAACATCGAGATTCCTGTGCTATATCTAAGTTATATTTTAATGTATAATATATATAAGACTTTCGGAATAAATCTTCTGAATGATGGTCAAAACCGCATCAAAATTAATTGTGTAGTTTGGAAGAACTACGCACACACACAAACTGAGTAGTGGTGGCCCCGATTTACGAATTGTAGGTCGTGGGTTCGAACCCAGGCAGGTGCTTTACTTAGAGTAAATAATTTCATCACCACTGATCTCAAAACGGTGAAGAAAAATATCATGAGGAAACCGGCATGACCTAGAAAAAATAATTCAAAGACATATGACATCTGCCAACCCGCACTGGGCCCACGTGTTAGATTACAGCCCTCTCCCTCTCGAAGAGAGGGGGGCGGTTTCCGATAACAGGCCTCCTCTCTGACAGATAATGCTGAAAGCATACACACAAACAGACACGAAAATGGACTTTGTTTACTATCGAGCGAGCCAGGGCCACCGACTGAACCGATATTATCTAATAGTACATTATGATACTAGTGTGTAATGATCAATGTACACGCGTTTTTTACGACGTTTTTCAACACACTTGCGAGGAAAAAAACAGACTTGTTGTAAGAACTCATGCTGCAATAACGTAATTATATAGATGCTACATTTAGATTTATAAAGTTCAACTGACTTTTGTTGCCAGGTATTGACTATCCGGAACTTCTTTAAAAAAAAAGTGTAGTCGTGTTTACTAGCGCAAGATATCAATAAAAGATTTTTTGCAATAGCAGTTTAAATTTTCCAGAATTAAATTTAGTTTAACTTTTATTTACAGGCTATATCTGACTTAATTACAACAAAATTAAACAAATTAATGCAAATACTAATATATAAAATAAATACGATTCACTTTAATGTGTTTACTCCATAAAAATTACAAACATGCCTGTTAATATTTTTTTCTTCCAAGTAAAATTTATATTAGATGTTTTCTTAAAAAAAAACTCGCGCGGGTGAACTTTTTCTACTCCCCGGTCACTACTCTTAACGATAAATGAAAAAAAAAAACATTACATAACAAACATTCTAAAGACGGCAAATTATTATAATAAGTATTTTAATTGAAAACGTTAAAAACATAAACAGAACTAAATTATGAAGATGTAAAGAATAATTTGGCTGTCAAAAAATGTAATTTGTTCGTAATAAATTAATTTCATTACCAGAGATTTGGGTAAGGTAAATTAAGTCAAGTGATTCAATTAAATTACTAGCTTCTCCCCGCGACTTGGTCCGCGTGAAATTTCGGCCCCGACCCAGCGCGTCGTGTCCCATCGCCCGCCCGCGCTATTATTTCGTTTTCACTGTTGTTTCTGTTTTTTTTTGTGCTCGGCTCCTAAGGGTCGTAGCGTGATGTTACATAGCCTATAACCTTCCTCAAGAGTTGGGCTATGCAATGAAAAAAAAAGAATTTTTCAAATCCAACTGGTAGTTCATATGTTAAAGTAACTCTCTGTCTGAATGTTTGTTCCCTCATCACCACTAATCGACTGAACTGATCGTAATATAATTCGACAAAGTGGTAGCCTGGGATTTGGAAAAGGACGTAAGCTGCTTTTAATTTTTTAATTTGTGTGTCCATGGAGTTTCTTGCCCTTCTTCTAAATATAAACCTACTACGCTTTGGAATGGGCAAGCTTCATCTTTCTGACTGACCGACTCCTTTGACAGTACAAAAGTGGCCGTAAATGGAATAAAAGCTTTCAGTCCGAGTTTCATCCTGAGTTTTATGATGAAATATACAGGCACACATCACACAAATCGCTGAATGTCAAAAGGTCCCCATTGTATCGCCCCAATCCGGCAATATTACGGATTCCTTTTCTAAAATATCGATTAATTTCTTAATAAACGTAGTCCTTAGTGGCCTCATTTCTGGAGTTTGGTATTTCCAGCAGGTACTTATTTGACTTTCATTTCTTTTCATTTTCTTTTGAATTACTTCGTAAACTCTGTAGGCGGTGTTTATGTAATGGGTTCTGATTTGTTAATAAATAAATTATGGTTGATTAATAAATGGTGTGTTGGAACGTGGAAGTCTGGCATCGTTCAAATACGAGACACACATTCCTGCTAGTATCTTACAACGCACTTTACACTTTTTATTTTGTATTCTTTCTTTTTACTTGTGTGCCTTTTAGTCTGTGCTAAATAAATGTATTTTCTTTATTTCTTTATTTTGAAAGTATTTTATTGATCTGGAATGGAATTAGGAATTATGTGCAATGGACGGTCAGAAGGGAATAACAATAATAGGTTGACTGTAATTTTATAATCGTGAGTGCATGCGTTGGTGGACTGCGGGACTTTTACTTGCAGGTAACTGGACTGCGGGATTTTTACTTGCAACTAACTGGACTGCGGGACTTTTACTTGCAGCTAACTGGACTGCGGGACTTTTACTTGCAGCTAACTGGACTGCGGGACTTTTACTTGCAGATAACTGGACTGGGGGACTTTTATTTGCCGCTAACTGCTCAACAGGGACCGCTACCTGTAAGGAATAATACAATGTGTAACTGAATTAGTTGAGTTGAATGGCGTGTGAATAAATATCTTTTCTTAGAAACTGCTTCAATTCTCACTAATGCAAGTTTTTAAGCGCGATTTCTGCTTGAATAAAGCACAAAAACAATTTAATTTACATGATTTGGGACTAAAAACCTTAAACAGATTTCACCAATGAAACAGAACGCGATCAGCATTTCTAAAATACGTTCAAGAGATGTCGGTGTCAAAATTGTTATGGAATATTGTACACTGATAGCTCTTGAACGCGTTTTGCTTTGCTGAACGCGTTCAATTTTATTGGTAAAGTCCGCACTAAGTGTCTTTCGGCTTGTTATCTTTCTTTCAAATATAGAAAAACGATGATACCTTTCCTTTCCAGAGGGCCATAGACAAAGTGACATTCTATCAGCGATAACGACGGTGGAAAAGTAAAAAATGTACGGGACTAACATAAGCTGCCGAAAAGTTTATGTCAATCATGTTGAAATTCAAATTCAAAAGTCATTTATTCAAACTAGGCTGAGAATCAACACTTTTCGAACGTCAAAATTACATAAGACAGTCCCCCAAAACGCCCACCCTTCACCACTTCCTAGTGCTTAAGCTGGGAAGAAGAAGTGGCGCAACAAACTCCCCAGTAGCACAGAGCTGTCTATTCAGTTAGAAAAAAATGATTCTATATAATAGTATGCAAAATGATATATAGATTACGCAACACAAAACATAATTTAAATTATAAAATTAATAGCCATATGACAGCTAGAACACGCCAATATACCAACCAAAAATATCGAGAACTATACTCAAGCAGAAATAAAAGTAACTAAACGAAAACAATATCTAAATAAAAGCCTCGAGGCATAAAGTCGTTGTAGAAATACGAAACGATTTGAAAGCGATTGTCACGTGTCAAGCCTATCTTAGTTAAACTATGATGCCCAAAAAGCCTGCCATGAACAGAACATTAACCCTTGACATTAGATATTAACGCTAGAATTATGTCGAAGGTTCGATATAATACGTAATGTAAGCAGTTCGGTTAGGCAAAATGCGGGCGCTAACCGTCTATACCTACCGAAGTGTAACCTCACTTTGATCAAACCGCAGTCTGGTTACATGGTTATGTACAATAATAACGATATAATACATTATATACCTTTGTACGTACAGTTATGTTAAATTATGTTGTGGTCAATCCTGTTATGTGGATGACCTCATTGGATCAGACTATTCGCTTCTATAATTTCTAACATGACGATATTATCGAGGGCGTCCACGTCACGACATCACGTAACACAGGGTTGTAAAATGTATGGAAAAACCTTTATGAAGACGCTTTTAAATTTCCGTCCACTGTAACGTTACGTTTTACAGATGTGGACGAGGACGTCAACGACAATATCGTTACGTTAGAAATTAGAAAAGTGCGGAATAAGCCTCGTTGTCCCAAATGTACTGATTAGCACCCTAATTACGTAACACACTTTCAATCACAATGTGAATGATTTTGTAGGATATTGATTGCTAAAGAAATTCTGAATTCATTACTTCTTATGTTCGAAAAAATTATCTGCTCAACAACGTAAATAATACAATGAATATTGAACTGTCAAAATGAAATCCATTGCTACTGTAAGTGTGTTACGCAATTAATTATCACTTTGAGTTAAATTCATGTCCTATTTTACACTTGAGTTGCTTGGCACAAAGGCTCCCGCAAATTGTTCTACTAATGTTGCGTCGCGCTGTGACTCTAGTAGAACAATTTCTATGAAAACTTCATGGAAATTGTTCTACTAGAATCACTTAGCACTGTCGCGTTGCATCTGTCTGCGGTAGCCTTAATTAATGATATCGAATGTCTGAAGTTGACATACCTAAATATCGTATCCGAAATGTGTAGTTAAAATCTGACAGGTTGTAGATACCAACCATTTTTGCCATAACATGTGAAGGCAAATAAGCGACGCAAAATGTCGACCTTGTTTTCTGAAGATTATTTTTCCTATGTGCTTTGTTAAGACGAAAAGAATGACCATATTTCCTATTTGAAATTTATTCATTTCTTCAAACCGCATAAACCAATCTTCATTTAGTTATGAATTATTTTCTTAACTTTCTGCAAAGGTTTAAACTTTCAAAAACAAAACAGAAAATCAAGCCTCCCAAAGTTTAATTCTTAATCTGGGATTAGCCATTTCACGGAGCTTCTAATTACATTAACGTTAATAAATGGCCGTATTTTTAAATTGTTTTGTGTTTTCATTGTTTGTTTAAGACTGCTCGTCTTTTATTTACTATAATTTATTTATTATCAAATTAGCCTTTTCGTAACTACTGCATAATATATAATTATTGTAACCTATAACCTACTTTATATTTTTTATGTAATAAGTACAGCCGATCTATTCTGTAAAAAGCTCACGGTGAAAACTTGGGTGAAGTGAGCTGTCATTCCACTTGCTGCTAGGGACTGACAGCTCACTCCGAGCTCACTTCACCTAAGTTTTCACGGTGAGATGGTTACAGAATAGCACTACAGGACGTGACGTGGCGGTATCTACATCGCCACATACGAACTACGCGTCACACTGACGTCACGCAAAATCCTGCATCGCGCAAGCAAAGTTTACCGCGTGACTAGCATATATCCAATGTCCCGACATCGATCGTCGGGCAGTAGCCCACCAGACACAACACCCGTCGAAGGATCCTGCCTTTCCCACAGAGGATGGGTGAAGATCTTCGTAGATTTATGAATGCTGACAAACTACTGGGGCTTGAAACCAGCCGATCTATTCTGTAAAAATCTCAAGGTGAAAACTTGGGTGAAGTGAGCGTGAAGTGAGCTGTCATTCCACCTGCTGCTAGGGACTGACAGCTCACTCCGAGCTCACTTCACCTAAGTTTTCACGGTGAGATGGTTACAGAATAGCACTACAGGTCTACTACTTCTAGGGCCCTCACAACTGTGCCACTACTGCTTTCGTGGATAAACCTGTAATTTTAGCAGTATTCAAACCGAAAAGGCGCACGTCCCTGTACAAGCTCTATCTTCTAAACTAAAAACGTTGTCCTAATACCGGTCATTATTCATATTAACCCTAGGCTTAGCTCAACAATGCATTAATCAGGATTAGTTTCAAAACTAGTGCATCTCATACCATTCTGCTGTATCTTTGTAATCCAGTATTGTAGTTTTAATCCCTCGTTCTAGCCGTAATCTTATTGTACGAACGACACCTGAGCTTTAAGCGATGCTGGCATTCTAGTTAATGCATATGAGATTAGCCCCAAACTGCCCCGTTGGTCTCATAAAATCTACCTCAGATCAAACGAGAAAGACGCCATGTTGGAAAGTGTCGCTATGCCCGAGACCTTGTTGGCGTGTGTTTCAGAATTTACCATTCCCACAAACTTTATTAATACCTTTCATGCCTTTAGTTGAAACAGTGAAGGAAGACATCGTGAGGAAACCGGCATGTCCTAGAACCAAAAATTCGAAGACATGTGACAACTACCAACCCGCAGTGGGCCTGCGTGGTGGATACCACCCACTCCCTCTCGAAGAGAAGAGGTCTGTGACTCAGCAGTGGCAACATTATAGGCTGAAAGTCAAAGTCAAAGTCAAATCATTTATTTCAAGTAGGCCCGTATAAGGCACTTTTGAACGTCAAAAATTTACAAAAAAAATTAATTGATTCTAGTTGCCCCTTCCAAAAGGTAGTTTTCGTATGGAGAAGAATGGGCAAGAAACTCCACTGATTATGCTATGCCTTTAGTTAAAGCTTGAATAAAAAAATATGCCTGCATTCATTAGGGTAAGCTACATAATTATGATTATCCATAACAAATGAAATCAAAACTGGATCTGCGGTTTAGTCATGAAATATTACAAACCACGATTGCTGTTGTGAATGTCTCATTAGTCTAGTGGTCGTAAGAGTGATTGCTGAGCGTGGGGTCATGGATTAAATTCCCAGGTCGGGAAAAGAGTTATTGGGTTTGTCCATTAGGAATTTCTCAGTACCAGCTCAAGTTTGGAAGTTGGTGGTATAATCCCCGAAAAGCACGTAAAGGCTTTGGTCCTGCGCCTGATCTGTCTCCGGTCATGTCGGATAGCCGTCCCATCGGACTATGAGATGTTTGCGCACACTATTGTGCACTATAATACTCAGGAGTATACCGTACCTGGCTAATCTCCGTTGAGATTGGCCACCGTGACCGAACTCGGTCTGGGAGATTAGAACTGTGGCGACTGCTTTGTGCTATTCTTTCGATACTGTAGTATTGTGTCGATTCAATATTGTTTTAATAATTCGACGAGACGACAGTGTTACAATTCAGTTACAGTCCTACAAGGATCTTTTGGCGGCTAAATGACATTGACAGGGAAGCGATGTTGGTAAACATTTGTGATATTTTTACAGAAATTCTATTGAAAAAGAAGATGGCGGCGTTAGTTCCGGTTTTGGCCACGCGCCAAAAGATCCTTGTATGTACAACTATTATCATTATCATCATTTCAGCCGAAAGACGTCCAGAGCTGGACATAAGCCTCCCCAAGCACCGCCACTTCAACCGATTATGTACAGCTATACGTAAAATATTTTTTTTACTTTTATCGAAGTGTAGTCTTCCTGCAAAAAACAAAAGGTGTCATAATATGCATTAATTTATGAGACCATGTTTTTTACAAATCATTACTCGGTGAATTGCCGTCATTTGAAATTTACATTAGGATCATTTTAACGTTTTTCCAAGATTGGATAACGCGTCTTTAATTTAAGGCTGGGATTACTAATTGCTATAATTAGTTGGCAAGAAAATTCATCTGGCACAGTCGAACAGAACATTTTTAGTTCTAATCTACAATAATCTCATCTTTGATCTTAAGCATTTTTTTCACCCCTGAGTCTCCTAAGTAGGTTTTCTTTAGTAAGTATTTTAGTCTCATTATCTACTATCGAGAGAATTTCAGCTGTTAGGGTATCTTACTTTTTTACTAATCAGTATTTCATTTCGTTTGTGTTGTCTTAGATCATCTAATTGCATAATTATGTCTAAATTCACATACACGCGTGAACTTTTTGCCTACCTCATCGTGAGGTCAAGTCGTCCCGGTGTCTTGTTGATGGCAATAGGAGGCTCTTATTTCAAATCTATGAAAGTTAATGGGATATAAATAATTCAAGATGATAAGAAATTTTGCGCAAGAGTTCCTTATAAAACGAAAGCGAGCTCTAAGAAAGGATTTTTGAAGTACATTCAGAGAAGTGCTTGCAAATATTTTATAGTACCATAATGTGTGTCTTTCCCAAAGTGGTAAGCTTGCTGACATGGTTAAATCCCATGTGCATTTAAAACTAACATGTGGTTAGCTAGCGACCTCGACAATTATTTATTTTACCTCGATGGTCCTAGTTTATCAATAATTATAACTTCTAGTTACAGTTATTTGTAAGCGGGCACGCCCTTTATGCCTGGAAGCTTTTATTTAGATATTGTTTACGTTTAGTTATTTTTATTTCTGCCTGAGTATAGTTCTCGATGTTTTTGGTTGGTATATTGACGAGTGCTAGCTGTCATATGGCTATTAATTTATAATTTAAATTATGTTTTGTATTGCGTAATGTAAATCACTTTTATATAGAGTAATTTTTTTCTAACTGAACAGACAGCTGTGCTGCTGGGGAGTTTGTTGCGCCACTTCTTCTAGATAAAGCACTAGGAAGTGGTGAAGGGCGGGCGTTTTAGGGGACTGTCTTATGTAATTATGACGTTCGAAAAGTGCTGATTCTCAGCCTAGTTTGAATAAATGACTTTTGAATTTTGAACAAAATTAACACATTAAAAAAAAAAGGTGCGCCGCTATAAAGGCTCCTATCTTAGCATAAAGACGCAATATTTAAAAAAGAATCCGTAGCGGTGGTACTCTGATAGGGCCCGCTGTGATACCACTAATAGAGGGTGACCCTATTACCGGCCATATACTGGGCACAAGGTGCTTCCAAGGTTTTAATATCACAGGTAATTGTAAAAAAAAAAAGCAGTGGTGTTCAAATTGCTGTCATTAACGAGTGTTTCTTCATTGAAACGAGTTAGTGCTGAAGCTTGATGCAGATAAGCTGCTCGTTACAAGCTGCATCGACGTGCAGCTAGTTATGTCAGGCTGCTCTTATGCAGGGACAGGTTTAGGCAGTATTTTTTTCAACAGAAATCGTTGTTTGTAAAGCTACGTCCAGATATGTTCTTTTGTCCGTACCGTACCTCCGTTTCGTATCAGCGTCGCGATCCAAGAACGGTAGTTTGGACACCCGTTCGGTATGGTACGGTGGTACGGCGTCTCGATACGGATACAGGTACGCTCCGATCCATCGCAAGTCGGGTTTTTCGCCCCGTTCAAAGGCGATACGATACGGCGTCCAGAGATTTTGGATCGCAATGCTGATACGAAACGGAGGTACGATACGGACAAAAGACGCAGCGCTGATTTCGACCGAATCGATTTTGATTTCATTTGTTTTGGATATAATTAACCCTAAGGAAATACAGGCAGTTTTTTTTTCAACTCCTATGACATGAAATGGAGTGTTAATATACATTACATCACGCCTGTATTCCTCGAAGGGTTAGGCAGAGGTGTACTTAAAGTACACCAACATTTTACCAGTTATGTTTAAGTCATATCATTTTTATATGATAAATTTAATATGACTGTTGTGATTTGATATTGACTATCAACTTAAATGGTCCCATTTAAGTTGATAGGTGGAGGTGATAGGAGGCGGTGGAGTTTCTTGCCCATTCTTCTCCATACGAAAACTACCTTTTGGAAGGGGCAACTAGAATTAATTATTTTTTTTTGTAAATTTTTGACGTTCAAAAGTTCCTTATACGGGCCTACTTGAAATAAATGATTTGACTTTGACATTGACTTTGATAGTCAATTTGATCGACAATTAACTGCCTCGTTGGTCACAAGCGCTACTGCTGACCATGAGGTCCTGGGTCGATTCCCGGGTCGGGCAAAGTGTTGTTGACTTTTTCCATCTGGAATTTCTCAATAGCAGCCCGGATTTGTGCTCGGTTGATGAGCAATAGGCTCGCCCTCTATTACATAATACTCAAACATGACTGGCGAAATGTGGGTGTAATATAGGTACACCTCTGCCCAACCCTAGACCGAGAACCAAGACCGTTAAATATTGCTGAAGTATTATTTTTCGGGATTATTATAAAATCTCTACGTAAACGTAAACGGAAACATCCTTTCGAAATGAAATAATATCGATAATTTTTACAAGATCTGCACTCCAATACACGATCAATCACAATCTGAATCATTTTGAAAGAGATTGCTAAAACATAGCTTCAAAAGTTCAAAAATCTCTGCTCAACAACGTAAATAACACAATGAATGTTGTTGAACTGTCAAAATGAAACAGATTAGTTTTAATCGTTCATAGAAAATATTTACGCAAGTGTACCTATGTGGTGTTGAAGTGAGTATTATTTCTTTTGTGCATTTCACTAAAAAGATTTGAGTTACTGAGACATAAATGTGAATGATATACAAAATAGCAGACGAAGAAGTAGGTATTTTGTTGTACCTATAGGTGTTTTTGATAAGCATCGTTTTAGTTTTTGTAACCATTGTAGGTAAAAAATGGGATTAACAGATGAAAAAAACAGCAACAAGAGTTTTTGTTAAATAAGCCAGCTATTTCCGTCACTTTGATGTGAAAATATCTTAAAAATTGTGTTCCCATTTTACGTTTTAATTAATGATTCATCTTTTACAGTAAAAAATGTTTGTGTTCTGTAATACTTTTTCAAGTTATGACGCAATTGAGAGGCTTACAGGGAGACCAAAAAGCAGTAGGGTTAGCACCAAGGAAATTAATAGATTATCAAATTAACACACTACGTCAATTTAATTTTTGCCGTGTTAATAAATCATTTCATACAAAGAATGACGGTTGTGATTTGAATATGCGGACCATTTAAGTTGACAGTCAATTTGATCGACAGTTAAATGCCTCGTTGGTCTAGTGGTCACAAGCGCTACTGCTGACGATGAGGTCCTGGGTCGATTCCCGGGTCGGGCAAAGTGTTGTTGGTTTTTTCCATCTGGAATTTCTCAATAGCAGCCCGGATTTGTGCTCGGTTGATGAGCAATAGGCTCGCCCTCTATTACATGAGACTCAAACATAACTGGCGAAATGTATGTGTACTATAGGTACCTACACCTCTGCCTAACCCTTCGGGGAATACAGGCGTGATGTTTTGTTATGTACTACTATCCACTTAATGAGTTTTTTAATGATGTCATTAAAATGGGATGACATCCACCATTTATTCAGCTTTTGACATTTATTTTTATTACACTTTATTTGACTTTTATGTGATTTTATGATACTATTTTAATCCGTGACATTATTTATTTTATATGAATTGAATTTTTTATTACATTATTATTTGAATTTTTGATTTTTGAAAAAATATCAATTCACTTACAATTAAATAGATGTCACAGATTAAAATAAATCTGTCAAACATCTATTTAATTGTAAGTGAATTGATATTTTTTTAAGTAAAATTATATTGACATTTTATATTAATTTAATCTGTGAAATTATTTATTTCTCATGAATTGATCTTTGAATAATTTCTAATTATTATTTTATTTTTATAATTTCTATTTGTGTTATGGATTGTTACATTTTAGTTTGTGTGATTTTATTTATTTGAAATGAATTAATTCTTTCTAATGATTTTTAGAGGTATAATTTGCAAAGACGTATATATATCACAAATTTAAATTAAATATTTTTAGTGATAATGTAACATAACATCACGTCTTGTTTCCCGAAGGGTTGGGCAGAGGTGTACCTGTAACAGGTACACCCACATTTAGCCAGTTATGTTTTTAAGTCCCATGTAATAGGGGGCGAGCCTATTGCCAGCAACAGGGCACAAATCCAGACTCCGGGCTGTTACTGAGAAATTCCAGATAGAAAAACCCAATAACACTTTGCCCGACCCGGGAACCGAACCCAGGACCTCAAGCTCAGTAGTAGCGCTTGCGACCACTAGCCCAACGAGGCAGTCCTACTCATATTTTATGAAATTGTTGTACCCGACAATCCATGTGAACTTTATCATTATTATTTACTCGCCATCAAACATAAAAGTTTGGCGAGTTTAGAATTAAGTAACACCTCTGTATTACAATATAATTAAATAAAAAATAAAAAAAAATATTAAGACCCTGTAAACGGTGTCCCCTTGTTTCGCAGATAGAAATTTCATAGAATTTCGTTTCCCAGAAAATGTTTCATAAAATATTTGGTCCTTGTATTTTTATTTCAAATATTATTGTTTCAAAGACTATTTATTTGAATGAAACATATTTCACAGAAACACAATTCAATGATTTTTTTTCCATGGTATTTTATTTCAACGAAAATGAATAAAATAGGACGTTATGCTGTCCATAATTTTATAAATAAATATAATATGTTGTGCTACAAAAGTTAGTGACAGAAACGAATTGCTGCAAAACCGACTCCACGTAGTCTTGTCTGCCCTACCCCTAGAGTGTAATTTGTGTCGCGTGGGACCGCCGGAGCCCCACAGCGCCGGAGCCGTGGCAAACCATGCCAGCTGCATGTTGCATGCTCGCTTGCATGTTGCATGCACAGTAGGATTGGTTAGAACTGAGACCCTCAACAGAAATTACCTCTGCCAGAGTATATAATATGTACATATAATAATATTAGTATAATTAAAAACGATACTTTACCTGTAAATTATTTGACTGAAATGAAAATGGCAACCCTTTAAAATCGTGTCTTCAAAATAAACAATATAAGGATAAAGAATATTTGATGTTATTCTATGATATGATTATTCTACCATTAAACTTTATGTGAAAAAAAATCAATGATTTAAAAATCTTCAAAGTAACTATTCTGCGTATTGATTTATTCTATGAAACGAAAATATGAGTTTTTTTTAATGTGAAACGAAATTCTATAAAACTATTAGCTATACAACAACATATAATATTGTAAACGCATGTGATATGCAATAAATATTTGAATTTGAATTATGTAATAAGGAAAAAAACGGCAAAAAATTACACATAACATGATACGTTTTGTCCTTAGATCAAGCTACTTAGGCCTGTGAACGGACAGGAAAAGGTATAATGAAGAGATGAAGTAAGTACCTACATAGCTATCCCAAAATCCTTTTGCATCTTAATATAGAACCCTCAAAAAAGCTTTTTAACAATTATTGACATACCCAACCTTTTCTTAAAAAGGTCAAGAGAGAGTAGATTTGTGATGAAATTATTTTTTGTATTAGGTTAAAAAAAAAAACGCTCTATTTTAAAAGGCTAAAATATCTCTATTTCCTTGGAATTGATTAGATCTATCTATACTCGAGGCTAATATTTAGGCCGAGGACTCCTTAAACCATTAAGTACAGTGGGCCGCACGTTAGTGGTAACACTATGACCTTAAGATGCTGATGATTGAGATGCATGCTGAGATAGGAGCCTTTTGGCCTTGTATGGGACTATCTGTTTTTCTTTTTTTATGTATAGATAGTAAAGGTAAGACGGTAGTTAGAGGTAAGATAGCCAGTTCCGCTGTGGTTGAGGATCCATGAGGTCACCTTCAGCCTGATCATCACTTACCATCAGGTGAGATGCAAGATATCAGCATCAGCAGTGTAGGTACTTAAAAAAAAAGTATACTTTTGTTTTTTTATGTTTGTATGATTGTGTTTAGTTGTTCGTGTACGAGTCCCAATAAATACTTTTTCTTTATTTCTTTCTTAAGCGGCACCCTGATTGCGAGCACATTTTCAATCACAATCTGAATGGTTATTTGTTTAGGATATTGCTAATCCATTGCTTCGTATGTTTGAAAAAATTGTCTGCGTACTACGTAAATAACGCGATGAATGTTGTTGAACTGTCAAAATGAAAGATATTGCTACTGTAAGTGTGTTAGGCAATTTCCTCGCTGGTCCAGCGTAGTACGGAGTTTCACTGTAACAAGAGGCCAGTTTCTACTGGTTTTTACCACTGACGTACAGACGCCAGCAGGTCAACCTACCCGAAACTGTCAAATTTTCCCAATCAACTTTGAACCTTATGCTGTATTGATAAATTTGAAAATCTATTAAAGAAATTTGACATATTGTAGTAGGTTGATGTGCTGGTGTCTGTACATCAGCTGCTGCTTACTGTACTACATAAACTTATTACGTAACTTATTTTATAATATTGGGCATTCTCCATTATATTTTGGTGACAAGGATCTTCATGATTAGATAAAAAATTTGATGAAGCGGCGTTTTATAATGTCATCATTGTGTTATCCTGTCAGCTCGATAATACAAAGCCAACATATTGGTCATTATTTTTCTCTTAAGCTTGTCTTTTCGACCCCCGGATATCAAGTGGGGAGGTATCAAGTTAAGAGTCTTAAAGAAAAGAGAGTGCTTCAGCTTATGACAACAAAAACTTACGAACTAAAAGGAGTATGTAAGAATCGTAGAAGGTGGCGTTCAGTGTTTTGTAGTTTCTGCCTACCCCCATTGGAAAAAGGCGTGAGTTTATGTATGTTTGTAACAAAAACTTACATTGCCAGATTTATTATCTCAATCGATTAACTCAGTCCATCACAGTCCACTGCTGAACATTCGCCGTTCCAAAGTTGCTCCATAAAGCTTCGTGCAGACTATCGCGACGCGACACCTATTATTGTTATACCGTGAAGTTTTCTTCGAAATTGTATTGTTCGAGTCGTGTCGAGCTGTCGCGTCGCGCTAGTCTGCACGAGGCTCAACACCCGCTCCTCCGCCTTCCGTATCCAGCCTTGCCAGCCGCCTTTTTAAGGTCATCATATCATATCATGTTGTCATTCAAGAAGACTGTTTACATAACATTAAATCACGCCTGTATTCCCCAAAGTGTTAGGCAGTGGTATACCTATAGTAGACCCATTTGTCTCGTGTAAGAGGGGGCGAGCCTCTTGCCGTCAATCGGGCTCAAATCCAGACTCCCGGCTGCTACTGAGAAATTGCTGATGAAAAAACATAATACAGAACCATGCTCAGCAGTAGCGAGACCATCTACGACTATCGACTAGACCATCGAGGCGGTTTAGGGCTGGTTAATGCACCCCAAGGTGATAATAGTATCAGATGATTGTCCCATACTTAACCGATATTAATCCCTGACACTATTGCCTCTGGCAGTTGAGTGCCACAGTAATACTATAACAGTGATGTCAGTAATACTGTAACAGTAATACTGTAACAGTAATACTGTAACAGTAATACTGTAACAGTAATACTGTAACACTAATACTTTAACAGTAATACTGTAACAGTAATATTATTATTATTATATTCTTTATTTTCGGAAAACAATGATCCAGAGTGTTAGTAAACAATAATTACTAGTGTTAGTAGTCAAAATACAATAAGTAGAGAAGAACACGGAATAAACAGCATTGTGAAAAGGACATCCGCAACTAAATGTTTAGTGATTATCCTTCTCACAAAATAGTAGAATACTGTAACAGTAATACTTATACACTATAACAATCACACCCGTATTTCCCATTGACATTTAGATGTTAATCTCATGGTAAAATTATGGTAATACAAATGGTAATGTAAGCAAATTGCAGATTGTGAAGTCAGGGTTGCCGATTATGGTAAGGGAATTATCTTCCCGCTGCAGAACTGAGGAATAGAACAGTGATTGTAAGACGTTTTTAACGTTTGACTTTTTCGTTTTTGTTTGAAACAGCAAGTTATTTTCAATTTCAAATGATTTTGTTTTAAATTTATACTAATACATAATTATAAAGAGTTACAGACAGGGAAATCTTTGTTACTTTTAGGGAAGTAATTAAATCACTTTAAAAATAAAACAGCAAGTTATTTTCTACTAGCTTCTGCCCATGTTATTTTTTAAAGTGATTTAATTACTTCCCTAAAGGCTGATTTAAGTACAATCAGCGAGTAAAAGGTCCTTGTCTATACGTGACGCTTCACAATGAAAAACTGTCATATTTTGACTGACGCTGTCATACAACTGTTCCTACTTGAACTAAACTCACACCCGCACCCTGGTGCGAATGAGCTATAACGAGTTTAGTTTCGTGTTTCAATTCATTCGTGTTTTTTGCGGTATCGTCATTTTTCACGATTTGTGATTTTTTTTAATGGCGGCAATGGTTTTTACATGACCGTATTCACACGAATCACGAATCGGGAAAAATTAAGGATACGTCTTAAATGACGTACCTACCGTCTTTTAAAAATCACGTTCGTATAAAAACGTGAATCGCAATTTTTTTGTGACGGATCCGCTGAAGCGCTCGTCCAAGACTGAACTCTGAATCGCGAATCAAGTGTGAACATCGGGAACAGCCTGGCACACGCTGAGCTGGACTCCCATTTGGTGCAACCTTGAGACGCACACCGCACTTTTATATGTTCGTTGAACCATTATTTTAAAGTGTGTCATAGCCAATAGTGTCATCACAATGTCTTGTTTTCTTTCTTTTTTATTTGTTTGTATATTAGCACCTAGCAGATATATCCTAATAGCTAATTAGTCATTATTTAATCGTGTTTTTGTATGTTGTGCTGTTTTTTGTGTGCGAATCGTCAATGATGGATCCCGTGTGAATGAGCTCTTACATAACTGAAGCAAATGTAATTATAATAGTTCTACTTCGCATTTAGATGGACATATCCACATTTTCGCCTCCATTATCATAATAAACGTCCACTGCTTATTGATTTTTTTGGAGTTGTTTTAATGAATACTTACGTCCGCCCATTTCCCGGGCTCATCGGATGCGGAAAAGTCAGTATTTTACGTAAAGCGATTGTCATCTGACTTCCGCAACCAAATTAATTAAGGAAATTATAATTTTTTCGTTAATGCTGATCCAAATACTTCCTTTTCGTTTTTTTCTTGTATATTTACAAATATGAGTAAAGTTGGTAGCTAATATAAACATAACATCACGCCTGTAATTCCCAAAGGGTAAGGCAGAGGTGTACCAATAGTACACCCACATTTCACCAGTTATATTATGTAAGCCCCATGTAATAGATGGCGAGTCTATTGCCATCGATCGGGCAAAAATCCAGGCTCCGGGCTGTCACTGAGTAATTCCTAAAGGCAAAACCCAAGAGCGCATGCTCAGTAGCGCTGCGACCACTAGACTAACGAGGTAGTCTACATTTATTTCGTGTGGGAATCGAACCCACCCCAACGAAAGCTGATCGGTCTGTTTTTGGTAATCGAATGCGCTAGAAATATCCCTCGATTTACGTCATAAAGTGTAAGTACCGGGGCCCATTGAGGTTGATGACGTCATCATTAGAGTGACGAAATATTGCCGAGCTGTATTGCACACGAGTTTCGATTCGACCCAATATTTTTAATGAGTGTAGGATGTTGTTGATCGTTATACCCAAATAACTGAGGATTTGAATTCTATTTTAAAGGGCCAGGAGAATATTTATATACTTACTTGAAATATTTCAATATGATGGGTTGCCTAATACTGGCACCCAATTAGTTCATCTGGTTCCATAAATAGGAGAGCTTTCACCATGCGTTCACAATCATATCATACACACATTTTTTTCGTGTTTTAGTAATAGCACTATCGATACTCATTTTATACATATATACGTACAGGAACTTATGCCTTCTCCCCATGGGGTAGGCAGAATCTACAGAACCCCACCTGCTACGATCCTTACATAACTACTCCTTTTGCTTCATTTAGGTACGTTCATACATCTGGTCATACACGCCGCCGGTTGCAAGTACTTGCAAGCTTGCAAGTTGCAAGTACAAATGAATTGAGATGGGACACTCCACAGTTTAGGTATGAAGCTACAAGTACGCGGGGGCCCACCGCGTCTTGATGAGTGTAACGTAGTCAGAAAGATCTAAGAGTTACGCGATAGAAAGAGAGGCAACTTCTAGGTGTAATATAACTGTAGGTAATTAGCGCTGTGCGACCTGAATTCAGTTTTATTGTGTAGTAGCAAGAGTCGTTTTTTATTTAAATGACTTTGCGGAGTGTCCCATCTGTATTAATCTGTGGTACTACGTACCTGACCTTTCAGAAGAACATCACCAGTAAGGTCGCTATATGTCCTTCTCGGGACCCATATTTATAATTTTGAGTAAAAGGAAATTATGTATAACCACTTAAAGTAATCAAATTTATTGTCAATCATTTTATTTACAATAAACACTAGCTACGGTATGTTACAATAATGATAATATTCTTAAAGGCCTACACACACTGTGGCGTGTTGAAATGGTACATTACCCGGACAAAGTGGTAACTGGCTTAACTTGAACGATGAACCGATTTAATATTTACGTAGCCAAAAATAACACAGAGGCATTTATAATCCCTGTGAAGAACGTAATTATGTTTTCTAAATTAATTTTTAATTTCAAACTAAGAAGCTTTCTTTGTGACTCAAAGAAAAGTCAAAATGTAGTCAATTTTAATTTCTTTTGCCTTCTGTTTAATTTGTTTTTTGTGCATTATTTAAATAACATAATAAAAACAACATCACGCCTGTATTCCCGAAGCATTAAGCAGAGGTGTACCCATAGTACACCCACATTTCGCTAGTTATGTATGTTTATGTCCCATGTAATAGGAGGCGAGCCTTGCCATCGACTGGGCACGAATCCAGACTCCAAAGTGCTACTGAGAAATTCCAGATGGAAAAGCTGAATGCCACTTTGCCCGACCCGGGAATCGAGCCCAGAACCTCGTGGTCAGCAGTAGCATTTGCGACCACTATACCATCGAGGCAGTTAGAGTGGTGCTTAATTAGAATACCAAAAATGTCTCGAATAATTTACCACAACAACATGGCTTGCGTAGGCCCACTAATACAAATTGAAAGCTCATACATTTTGCAAAATGCACATAATAATACTAGTAACATAGTATTTACAAAATTAACGTCACTATGTTCTTAAATACTTTTTTTTAAACCAGCCATGCAACGGGCAAAGTCGATTACATGAACATTGTTGATAATAACCGGACAAAACATGGATTCTTATGTCACCCGGGTAATATCAACAAATTTACTAATGCACATAATCTTGAATCAAGCAACATTTTATACGAATCAGTATATTTCAATACAACTAACAATGGGAAAGTATAACAACTACTAGGGTAGGTAATTTATATATTTTTCACAAATTATGAGTAAAAATAGCACATAAGGTATTATAATACGTTTTTTTTAACAATTAAAAGGCACTGTTTTGAATCGTAATTCAAAAGACGTAAAGATATTGATAGGAGTAATAAAATTGTATTGGTGTTCAGTCGTCGTGTTTTAGGATATTAACAATAATATTTGTTTTTCATAAATGGGAGTTTTCAACTATTTTGGACAATATTGATAGGCTGAACGAGGTGATTGTAAAGAATGGCTGGAACTGTTTGTTTAAGGTGTGGTTTTTACTGATTGGCAATCAGATTAATAATTGATATTAATTATGTCGCTTTTCATGCAAGACCATTTTTGATATAAAATATTTGTTTTTTTTTTATTATATCAGTTTGGTACAGTTCAAATCCATTTCACAACCACCTTATTCAAATCGGTAAAGATTACGAACAGTTAATATGAGTACAAGAATTACGTACGAGTACATGAACATGTATAAATGTTTCGCTTACATAGTAATTTATAATATTAAATACAACATCAAATCCTTAAGTGCATTCGCATTGAATATATACATTTTATATATTTATTACATTTACTTAAAGAAAAAGGTTATAAAGTTTGTGAGAGTATAAATCAAAGCAATTTAGCTTAGCTGCCATTTTAAAGTACATTTTTCGTAATTTATATTAATTAGTTTCTTCATTTTATACTGTAACCACTTCAGCCTCCAGCCAAAGTGAAAAATTCTACTTGTTTATTAAATCCATTTAGTGGAAGGCCGAAGATATATTATAGTTTTACTGTAATTAGTAAATAAAAAATTACTTTGACCAATACGGTGCATTTTCCAAGTTCCGAGTTCCAATAGAAGACCCTAGTTTCGACACTTTTGGTAGAATTATCTCTTATAATTAAATTTAGATTCTATAAATAGTATTTTTACGATAAATGAGTAGGTTTTGGCATGGATGGAAGGAATAACATGGACCCTGGATCATTTGAATTTGAACATAAAGTTGCACAAATGTGTGAGGACAGCAGTTCAATGTTACACTTCTGGGTTTGTTTAAATAAACTTCTTGAATCCGTATATAAGTAAATTCAGTTTTCTAACAAATTAAAAAATATCGGAATAAAATAAAGAATGTTGATATTCAAAATTTCAAATTGTGGGAAGACGATTACAAAAAGGTTTCGCCCGATTTATTTTTGGTTATTTTATGAAATAATCAATGTGAAATTTTATACAACTGGCAAGAATACTCAGCAAGCTAATCACGTAATATTTTAATGATTTTACTCACATTAGAAATTCCTAGGGGTATCATATCAAGGGGTATCGTATTACCCAGTAACTGCGTTGTGGAGGTCAGATAGGCAGTCGCTCCATGTAACATACGGTATTCAGCTGCATCCGGTTAGACTGGAAGCTGATCCCAACATAGTTGGGAAAAGGCTAGGCAGATGCCTTACAGTAGAAATTCCTAAAATGTGGGTAGGTAAAGATACAATTATAAATATGCCATTTAATATAATATAATAATAATTATAGAATAACTACACAAATAGGTATATTGGTGTAATTTTAGGTACTATATTATATTCTATAAAATTACGACAAGTAATATTGTTATAAGTAATTAAATAATTATGTAAGTACGCATGGTCCAATAATATTAGCATATTATTTTTACAATATATAATCATCTACATGGTACAATATATCACTTATCTTTTATATATTGCTGATACGTCATTTTAATGATATATTAAAAGTATTCGGTAAAATACTGTACGTCTCACTTCTGTATTACCTAACTTAAATATAAACTTACCTAGATTTATTAAATTCTCTCAAAATTGGCACATAACGACTAGTGAATACCAATTTAATATTTGGCATTTTATTTTTTTTGGTTGGTAACACAGCTGGTTACGTCATCTGATGGATGTGTTAATATAGTCCCTATTTCTAACAGACGTAAGCTTTTTGAAAAACTGAACACCTAGTCGAAAATATTTAGTAAATTTATATTTTTCGGTTAAAAAATACTATCAATATCAATGACTACGTTGGAATAATATGAAGCCATACTTATAGACTTCAAAGCATTGTATTATGAATATCGAGAATACAAGCAATTTAAACAAATTTTTGGCCTCAATTAATACAGAATAGAAAATGCCAAAGAAATATCGATCCAGGCACCCACGGACACCATAACCAGCTGCATCATTTTAACATTTAAGTACAAACAAACAATATCTAACTTCACACGAAATGTCACTGTCAAGCACACTCAGAAGTCCCAATGTCTTTAGACGAACACCGGTCCGTCGTTCTCTACTCACAGGACGTGGAGATTCTCACAATTTTTGAATTTCGAATCCTCCTTCCCGAAAATCCAAGTGAACATCTGCCTGGCTTTCATACTTGCGCGGACCACTCCTCGGGATTTATACCAATGGGCTGGTGAGGATTCTCTTCCCCCTTCGGCGGTGTACTGCTGCCTTTTTAGCCTGATCTGGTTCAGAATACCGACTAGAAGCTCGTCCACGTTGTGGTTGATACCAACTGACACTTCTATGAATTTCGCTTTGTAGGTACACGCGAGGCACTTGCCGTCTGTTGGAGAAAATGTTTAATTAGTTCGATTATAAAGTGTTGTTTTTTTCCCTACTCTTAGGTAATACGAGCTGGTGTCCGCAACTCCATAGAAAAACACGAACTATTTGAGAATAGATGCTGTGGTAAAAATAATCGTTTAGTATTTTTTACAACACAGTTTTCAACGACTGAGCCTAAAGTTGCATTACCAGTGTCTTTAAATTTATAGCCCTTGAATCGCATCGCATCGGCTTTACATTGAATAGTCAACTTAGTAATATTAATTCAAGAAATTTCCGTCGTGAAAGTGAGATATAAAAAAAAACTTAAGCTAAAATTGACATCAACCTGTAGATTCACCAAAAGTGCTGCACCTTCTATAAAACTGTAATATAAAACCAGGAATACAACCTCAATGTATAGTTAACAAGATAATACGAATAAGGGCATCATCAGATGGCTTACCGTCCCAAGGGAAATTAATACTCTCCCACAAAAGATAATTATGTGGAAACTGTCCTTAATAAAATAATATTGGATATGAAAAACTTGGTATGTTGACCAAGATTGGTCATCTTTATGTAGGTAATGAGTGCCTTGTTTGTAAGAGAATTATGTCACGTAGTCTTCCAGCACATCAAATCAAATCTTCTTCTTCTTCAAGTCAGGGAAATTGATTGTTTATCAAATTGACACGCTACGTCAATTTTCCGTGTTACGTATAACTGTCAAAGAAGGACAGTTGTGATTTAAATATACAGGAAATGTAAGTTGGAGTCAATTTGGCAAATAATGTTTCCCCCTGATAACTAATCATATTAATCTATCCATCGAGTTTTTTTTGCATTTTCATGGATGAGTTGTGAAAGTCGGTCAGATACCATTAAATTATCTTTCTTTTATCGGAAAGTAATTTGCAAGAACATGTATTGTAACATCAGTATCTTTTAGACAATGCTCTGTTATTACCAGTCTTGTATGGATGTCGCAGGTGGATTGTCGAATCCGCTGTTTTACATAACCGCTAGCTGTTTTACAAAACAACTCTGTTATGTAAAACAGCAGCGCGAAGTAGAGCGATTTTCCATAATTACTGAACTTTAACACGCTGAATTGCATAAACGTTTTGCATTTATCAATGCAACGAGCCTACGATTAGAGGTTATGTAAAACAGCTTGAAATGAAATGTCACATTATAGATTTTAGTTTTAAATTTTGTCGCTCGTATCTCTGTGTGTCATAACAACAATGATGGTGTCCGAAACAGACATAAATAAAACGAGTAATAAGTGTGAAAATGACCCTAACTGAACTGAAAACAGTGATTTTAAGGTCAATTTTAACAGAGAATTATTCGAGTTTTATGAAAGTCGGTCTTAAAATACTAACTAAATGGCCAAGTAACTGCGAGCAACTTGGAAGTACCGAGCTTTATTTGGTAAGTACCTAGTTGAGCAAATGGGCCGAAATTGTTAATTACAGCAAAATCTTACTTGTTGACTGTAAAGTTATTATAAACTCACCTTGTGTCGAAACGGCTCGACTCCTGGCCAGGTCTATTTTGTTAGCCACTAGAATGGCAGGTCTTGCCCGGAGCATGTCACAGTCTATTAGCCTGGCCAGTTCCTGTTCTGCCTTCTGGAAGGATGCCTTGTCCACGACCGAGTAGATCACCACAAAGGCATCTGGAGGTTCTGCACGCTCGATTTCCTCCTGAAATCCATATTAATATTATAAATACGAAAGTAACTGTGTCTGTCTGTCTCTTACCATTTAATGGGTGAAAGGCTGAACGGATTGCGATATCTTTAGCACACAGGTAGATCAGGACTTAGGTTAGGACATAAGGTACCTTTTACCTCGGTAGTCGGCCTAAGTATCGTCCTCCTAGAACGTTTCCGTGGGATAATTTTCAACCTCCACGCGGGCGAAGCCACGACCAATATCATTAGTTTACTATATTGGTTTTGAGGTATAAGTTTTGAGTGGATTTTGGTAATTGAGATTTCATGATGAAGAATAATCATCTAGTAAGTCATGCCCAAGTAACACCCACTTTCATGAAGATCGGAGACACTACACTCGAAGTTGTGGACGAGTATGTTTACCTAGGACAAACTGTCCAGTTAGGTAGGTTCAACTTCGAGAAAGAGATCAATCGTCGAATCCGATTCGGCTGGACAGCGTTCGGGAAGCTACACAATATCTTCTCGTCCCACATACCGCAGCGTCTCAAGACGAGTCTTTGACCATTGTGTGTTGCCAGTGATGACCTATGGCACTGAAACGTGGTCAAAAGTTACCCCAAGGGCAATGGAGATGGCTATGCTTGGAGTTTACCCACGTGATCGAATCAGAAATGAAGAGATCTGCAGGAGAACCAAGTTAACAACATACCCCGAAGAATTGACAAACTTAAGTGGGAATGGGGAGGGCTCATTGCTCGCAGAACACATGGCCGATGAGGCCGAAAGGTTCTTGAGTGGGGACCGCGTACCGACAGACATCGGAAGGCCTCCTACAAAGTGGACCGATGACCTTGTGAAGGCCGCAGGAATCCGTTGGATACGGGAAGCACAGAACCGGTCGGCGTTGCTTGGGGGAGGCCTATGTCCAGCAGTGGATGTCTTTTGGCTGAAATGATGATGATGAAGTCGTGCACTGTTAGATTTAAGCCGGGAAAGCTTCGCTAGACGACCACTCCTGCCGATCCATTCTTTAAAAATCATCTGTGAAAATTTTGGTGAAATGAGCTGTCATTCAGCTGGGGATTGACACGTTTGATAGCTTACTATAACCTTACTATACCTAATGCCTGGTTTATACGATGGCAGTGACTGGACCCAGTGACTCGGAATTTCAGACCCAGTCAGTGGATACATGTAGACGAGATCGAAGATAGAAGCTACTGGGACCGAAAATAGATGGGTAGGTTAGTCAACTGGACTGACTTGGGGGCGCGAAGTCAGCACTGGACTGAGTTGAAACGAGTGTTTACACGAGTCCAGTTGCAAGTCAGCGCTGGACTGACTGACTGTACTCTTACATTGATGGACTCGAATAAACCTGCCGCGGCTGTACGTCCCGACTGTGACGTGACGTGACTTCCGACCTTCTGACTGTCAAACTATGACAGTTTTATCTTCTTTAATTTTCTTTTCAAATGACTTTCTATCGCGTAGGTACATCGCTTTGTAAAGCAAATAGGTCAACACCATAACCGCAAAAATAACTTTATTCAAACTTGTGCCAAGTTCTTTCAAACAAATCAGTTTCCTCTAAATATCCTGTTGGTAAAATTCGTTTTCATTGAGTTCAGTGAAGCTGCTTAATTATTAATTTCCTATTATCTTACCTTTGTCGTAGTACAGTTCACGAAGTAGAGCTCTGATTCTTCTCCGTTCAGCATTATTGACACCTTTTGTTCTGAACCATCCGCATCTGGAAATATATTTATGTTTTCAGTATATTTATTACACCAGCATCTTCCCGCGTCTTCGTCCGTGTTGAAGTCGATTATACCTATCATAATTATGATATCTTTATGGCACTCGGCAATAGTGTAATTTTTCAGGATTTTTTTTTGTAATCGGTCCAAAATTTCCAGAGACTAACTCTTACAAAGTTCGTTCGTTCTATGTGGTATTAATAGCTTCATACTCCAGAAACTTATACAATAGAACTCATATTTAAGTTCATAAATTAAAAAAAATAAAAATAAAAATCCGACTGCAACAAAAAAGTTCAAAAGAAGCGCACTTTTCAAGCAGCGTGATGCAGTTGGTGGCAGTTAAATTAGTTCAATTTCAGATTTGATGCTAAATGCTTTCATGCTTGGAGGGTTTAACGAATCCCACGTACGATACATATATTACATTTTGCGTTTCTACCTAGATACGCGTGAAAAACATAACCCTGGCTTTGCCGGCGCGCAGTCGGGTCAAAAGTAATTTATAATTTTTTTCATAATAAGTAGGTATAAGAAATGTCAATAAAACAGCAGTCTTAACAGAACAAATCCAACAGAAGATAAATTACCAGTGGATAAAGTTACAGTGTGATCTTTATTTTGAAGTACATCCTTTTAGCTAATTATTTTATGAATGCTTTATACTTAATTGTATTGTAATTTGTTTGAAATTAATACCCAAAGATTTACATTATATACAGTATTTTAATTAACAAGGCAAGTCAACCTTGTCAATACAACCTCGTGGAGTCAGAAGTACCATACTACAGGTATAGGTATGTGCCCGACCCAGTTCTCGAGAATGGTCACGCCACATTGTATTAGGATCGATCTATCATCACTGACAGGGTTATTGTAGCCAATAAGCCTGATATTGTGGTGATAGATCGACGAGAGCGCCGTGTAATGATTGTTGATATCGCTGTCTCTTATGGCGAAAATCTCGTGAAAGCTGAGAAAAATAAAAAAATCAAGCATATTGACTTAGCACACGAGGTTGTCGACACGTGGGTCGTGGACTCTGCAATCATTGTAGCGATAATCGTAACGGTTAATGGCCTAATAGCGGAGAGCCTCGACCAACACCTCAGGAGGCTCTCATTACACGGCAGGGTCAAGTGCTTGATTCAGAAAGCAGTACTCCTAGACATGGCACGTATAGTGAGGAGGTTCCTCTCTCTAGAGCCCTGACCACCGGAAGCTTGAACCCTGTCCCTGATGCCGATGGGCAACAATTTTTTATATTTTTAAATGTTTTTTAAAAATTAATTTTCATAAAGATATTTAAAAATGTAATTAATATGTACACAAATGTAATAAGAAAAGAAAATAATATTTTAATATTAAAAAATGTAAATTATATGTCTATGAATGTAATAAAGGAAATAATATGAATACATGTACATAAAAAACGAGGCAAAATAATCATAGGACTTCAAAACATTCGTCCGCATCGCAGTCAACATAAAAAGTTCCCAAAATGCTGGCAGCATTGCTACGTTGTATTTGGCCGTAAAATAGGCCAGCCCTCTGGTCACGTTAATTGTCGACCAACTTGGCGATATCTCAAAAACGAAGAGTCCCTTTAGCTTGTATCCATGAAGGGAAATTCTTAGATTTCTCTTACCTATATTTCCTTTATAAAGTAAAAGGAAATTGGTTAGGAAACGAAATATTCCGTCTAATACTCAATACCATTGCATTTCAAAACTATAATAGATGGTAGCGATGGGTGCTTTTTCAAGACGGTATTGATTTCAATTTGAAGAAAAATTTTGAGATAAGTACTTTTGAGAACTAGAACTTCTAGGGTGAAAATTTCTAGGGTGCTTGACATAGCAAAGAGATTGTATCTACAGCAAAAAAAAACCATAGTCTGTTTAAAATCAGAGATATACACAGTTTAGTAAATTTTCTCATTGTGTTTTTGTTAGTATTCCAATTTAAGCCCCGGGCGAGATTAGCTGGCTGCACTTTAATAAAGGTTCATTTTCATTGGTCGATAGGGCCCGCATGTGGGGTGCGGGAGATTTCAGTAAAGCATGCTATTGGGTCCGTATTCGGGTAACGTTTTCATTAGTCGATAGGGAACGATAACGGTAGGTATACGGAGAACCAGCACCACACGTTTGGAAATTGCTTTGAGGGCTCATTTTCAGTAGTCATTTTCGTTGGGTGTGAATCTCCGCACGATTTTTACCGACCGATGTATTTCATTGGTCTTTACACCCACTACGGGGATTTCCATCAGGCGGTGTACCGACCTTTTTACCGACTTATGATTTTCATTAGTCATTACCCAGCTTGGGGGGACTCCCCCCAAGCTGGCCCCCCGCATGCTATATATAGACCGAGTTATCTATTAATGAAAATTTGCCATTATGCAGTAAAGGGGCTTGCGATCCAAATGCAGCTTCTATTTCCAGCAGTAGATGGAAAAAGACTAATCTGATTTATATATACCTAATAACTGGTCCTGCTTTGACTCAAATAACTGTAACTACACTAAAAACTGGAATATTCTAAGTTATAATAATTTATTAGATAACCCCGGACAATCCCCAAAAGGCCCTGACCACTTAAACTGCGTGCGACGAACCCAGACCAAAGGGACTACACCGGAACTTAAGTCCGGGAGCTCCGTTTTGAATATTCCTAACTTGGCAACACGGATTTCTACCTAAATCTTGCATCAAGGTTATAAAAATAAGGGTTTCAAGTTTACAAAGAGCTGTAAAAAGAAGTGTTGGCTGTCATTGCACCCTTTAGAACAGAAGGGCGATAATAATGTCATCCCTTTGTTTTAAAATTGAAAGATATTGTGTTTATTTTTTTTTAGCGTTCCGAACTTTATGTCAACTGTCTAACGTACAAACAACAAGAGAGAATACGCGAGAATTCTCCAGAAGACGCACGGCCTGTTATTTGGCTCGTATCTATTTTGTGCGTTACACTATTGATATAAAGTTCATTATGCTCTGTACCAAAAAATTCGCTTCGATTCCGTTCCGCGGCAATGTAAATTAAGCGTCAACGTAGCCCGACAGGTCCCGGGCCACGCAAATTGCGTTATCAGTGGTCCGGTGGAAATCCTCTGGGGTTTACTGATGATTGATCTTCAAGACTAAGTTAAGCATCTGCTGTTGTCTCTAACTAACTCTGTTACCCTTTTAACTGGAACCGAAACTCCGAGGGCAGAAATGGGTATCTTCATTTTTCTTATGGGAGTGATGTTTATAAAAGGCTAACCTCTCCTCAGTTATACATATAAATGCTTGTGTTTCTTTAGGCCCGCTTGCATTCGTTTAGAAAGCCGCTTTGGACTGGGCGGGACATGTCTGCCGTAAGTCAGATGAAAAATGGGCTACGATAACCACCGATTGGGTCCCACTAACGGCCGAACCCAATAACTGCCAATAACCTATCTATCACTAGTTTTGCCATATTGGAGATAGGAAACCTATCTATCTATAGTTTTAACGTCCCAATAATCTGTCAGAGACTAGGAATCCTATATACTGTCTATCCTACCATCAATAGCGAATCAAAACGGGTCGCGTAAATACAAAGGTGGATGCAACAAATACAGTAGTTATTCTGTAACGCAGCCGCGTCCTCCTGAATAAAGTATTACAAACACGATTACACCACAGACATTTGAAGTGTCTGCAATGTGATCGGCTCAAAAATACATCGTTTTAACAGAATCTTTTTTTTTAAAGCTTTTTCATTGCCATATACAAACAAATGCGGCTGCACTACAAAGCGCTGTGTTGCAGCTGGGTTAGGACGGACTATTACTGCTTTTAGCCATTCACAAGATAATGCAGCACAGACTATGATTGCCTTTGAATTTACGCAAACGGGTCACATACACATAACATCTAGCTCGCTAACCAGGTCAAAATAAATTCAAGCGGCAACACGCTTATTAGCTACAAAATACATCAATTTCGACCAGAAACATGAATCGAATATAAAACAAACAGTCCATTTCACTGGACTTTGATTCATGGCGGCCATTAGCATTGTCAACCGGTTTCGATTCGCCATTAATCATGGCTAACGTGCTGAATTGGGGACACTGACAAATGCCAAATGACGTCAGACGGCTGATGGGACTTACAGCCATATTAGAGGGTAGGGTGAGAGTAAATAATTCTAATGAGTAAGTGTTAAGAGTGTTTTGTGGTGGGGTGCCAATGTGGGCGAGATTTTGGAGGTTTATGAAAGTAAATAGCCATTCATTTTTATTTATTATAAGAAGAGTCTATTTAGGTAACTAGTTACTCTGATTCTAAACGTGTCTCAATGTTCGACTTGAGAATATTGCGACAAAAGAACATCAAGAGGGAACAGGGCCTGCGATTCTCCATACAAATGTATTCCCCTTTTTTTTCCTTGAATAACCTTGTGAGCAATTTTTCATAAAATCAGGGCTTGCCTGGTCTTTTTTTCAGCAACTTTTCAGTAAAGAAATTACAAAAAATGCCAATGTTTTTACCGCCGTGGACTATCAGACAAATTCAAAAAGTTTTGTAGAAAATGATAGGAACCTAGACATGCTCTTTCTTAAAATTTTAATGTAAAAAATAATTGAATCGGCTCAGTTTTCGAGGAGAAAAAAGGGGAATACGAGACGTCGATCTTGTCAATTTTGTTTGTGATAAAATCGGTCTGAGCTGATCCCTATCGCACTCTACGGGGCAGACTTGAGGTAAGACGACAGCAATAGTTTCTTCAAATACCTATTTTTTAAATTCCTCGCAGGCCCTGTTCCCTCTTAATATTTAACAATAGGAATCATTACGTAGTTCCAAGTCTATATGCATTTTCTTTAATGTAGTTAAAACTGGGACCTAACAGTACCTAGATAGCTGAATTCCCCGCTTATGGAGGAGCCCCAACTCACCATGAATAGTAGATAATTCGAGGGCTTGTCGTAATTGGAGGCAGTTCATGACGTCACTGCGTTTTCTCAAGAGACTGTTTGACGGAGCGGCTGTGATTGAATCCCCTTCGCTTAGCATATATTTTGAAGAGGTTTTACGACGAAGCTGAAAAGTCTCTAGGGTGTTCGTATGGCGTGTTTCTGATAAAATATTTACTTACTATGTTCATTGACACGTTGTTACGTGTTGATACAAAATGGGATTTTCCGTCCGGGTTTTTTCGGTTCAGGTGAATCGCAATAGCTTCGCTGCTAATACTATTTGTAAACAGGCTTGAACAGAGCCCTTAATCATATAGCTAATGATACGAGTTTGTAAATTACGGGTTACTTTCGCCAGTGCAAAACTAGAAATATTCGCGTGAGTCAAGTCAAACAAATATAAAATTGCATAAGATGGTGAAATTACAGTCGATCCAGACTACAATGCCAATAACGTCAGTAAATTCCTATGACATTAGTTCTCTACTAGTCATTATACTCTACTGACTACTGCATCAACAAAACATTAACCAGTATAATCTGAAACTACTTACATAGTTGCACTGTTTATAATGTGCAAAGTAACTTTGAAAATACAAGTTGACAAAGTAAATAAGGCAGGCTTAGGTTGTAGGAATATGGTTATAGCCGGGATAAAAGTGCCCTGATTTTGTTACTGTGACCAATTTCGACGTAGCGCTCGCCTTTGCCGCGGCACCGCTCGTTTCGGTCGCTCGGCTCGCGCGTAGTTGGTCATAGTTCTTACCTAACCGTCGCGATTCCCTAATAGTTATATTACTAGATCGTGCTCGTATCATAGTTATATTCCTAGTAAGACAGCTATGAACCGCTTTCATATAACTATATATCCATATAACTATATAACCATTTTATTGCGAAACACATACATAAACTCACGCCGTCTTCCCATGGGGGTTGGCAGAACCCATAGAACGCCACCTGCTACGCTCTTGACATAACCCTTCTGCTTTGTTTGACCTGACCTATACGGTACTACAAAAAATAGGTGCATGAAAAAACATTTCATTTTAAAGTCGTTTAAGAGAGACGATAAGGGAAAGCCGCACATACAATTTTATTTCGTTTTATGAACATGAATTGAGACATGATTTTTCATAGGTAAGTACTTTGTGGTTGAATCTGTTTGACTACGTATAATAACAACCAGTTAGTGTATGAGAAGGGGTATTTGCCCTGCAGTTGCGTCTTCTTATACAGAGAAGGCATGAGCATTGATCACCACGATTGCTCAAGACGGGTTTGCGATTTCAGACTTATATTAACTACTAAACGACCCGACAGACGTCCTGGTTAAATTTCAATAATTCATACAAAACTCACATAGAAAATGCACTTTCAGTTTACCCGAATTTTCCAATTTTCCGGGAAACTTTTCAAATTTTACTTTCCATAAAAACCTGACTCAGACTATTAAGAACATGGCAAGCGGAGGTATTTACTTTAGCGAAACTTTCTAAGCCCAGATAAAAAAAAAAAAAAAAAACTACCGAGTATGTTTCGCTAAAGATTAATAATAAGTGAGAAAAGACAAGTAAAAGTAAAACGGAACATAATCTTGTACCTACAGTATCACGGTATCTCGCAGCCAGATTTGATAAGATAAGATATAATTTATTTCTCAGTACATCAAGATCTTAATATTAGTAAAAAGCTTCACATATACTACCGTTGCCGTTGAATCGTTACGTCGAAAATTTTGTTCACAGGGTCGAAAAATCCAAGTGAAAATGTAACATTTCTTGAAAATTATTAAAATTGCGAAATTTTCTAAACTGTTGAGAATATCCCAACTTTAAATTTTTACAATGATTGGTGGCCACTTCCATTTTACCCTATTTGCCTTTGGACCACTACGTTTGAGACGCCCTGTCAAGTATAAGGCCAGGTTTCCTCACGATGTAGTCCTTCAGCGATGTTAGTTATGTCCAAGTAAAACTTAGAAAGTACATATGAATTACGTATGCGACTGTAATATAAAATCCATATTTTTGTACTGCCAGTTAGTAATATAAAACCCATATTTTTGCAAAACATCATTACAATTCGTTACATATTCTATTCCACCCGGTGCCAAAATATGCTGGTTAAACGACAACAAAGTTCGGTGTCATATCGAGTCATGTTCGCGAATAGTTGGCAACATACAACTATTTTAATGAATAATTGTCTTCAGTGGAACTGCACATTCCTATGACAATGTGACAATAGTTTTTCTAGGAATATTTTGCCAACGTACTCGTATATTGGCAAGTGAAAATTGTATCAATCAAATAAGAATTTCTTTTACTGCCAAGAAGAAATAGTCATTTGTATTTGTGGGGTTATTTTTTCAAAGAATTGAAGAATACTAATTGCTAATTAGTATGATGACTCGCAGTTAAAACTCATCAACCGTTTAAAAAATACTTGTTATGTATACATATATTTGCTAGCCAGGAAGGTAAGCAGCGGTGCTGAACTACTGGGTGCGTTTAAACTGAGCATCGTTTCTTAAAAGACAATAGAAATGAAAATCTATTACTTACTATCCTTAGTGCAAAAGGCGAGATTTTGACACCCAAATTGTGGTACCGTCAAAGGAAAATTTCTTAAAGCTGATTTGGTCAAAATATTCAAAATCTAGTTGCAGTCTGATCTCAGCGACAATCAATGTCATAAACTCGTTAAACATGTAAAGTAGAGGTATGACCTGGCACGCACTAGCGGCCTGGCTGCGCGGCCATGATGCGTGACCCGGCCGCAAGGGTCACGACCAAGCAACGCGGGCAAAACCGCGGCTACAATCGTCAGCTGCAAATAAAGCGTACACAACACGTCCGGCCGCCGCGGTTAGTGCGCGCACATCGACGTTTATCTGCAATTCAATTTGATCTCAGTGGCCGCAGCGGCCAGCGACCGACCACGGGCTGAACACGCGTCGCTTCGATCTCGTTGGTCGCCGCGGCTCGGTGCGGCCAGGTGCGCGCGTTCCAATGCGATTTTATCAAATCAAAATGTTTATTTGCCAGAAATAGATTGTTTTGGTATAGGTGAGATCTTATAACCTTAATGTCATTATATTCTACCTGCAAGCAAGCGTGCAAATTTTTTATTAAGTTTACATACCCCGCAATCTTCGCGCGAATACGCAGTTGACGCGGTCATATGTCACTTTATGTTCAGAAACCCGGAAAGCGCCCTCTGTCGGTGCGACCACGCGTATAGGTACACCGAACAAAAAGTGACATATGCAGGCGACGATTGCTTTTAAATAGGACACGGCCTTAAGAGGGAACAGGGCCTGCGAATCTCCATACAAATGTATTCCCCTTTTTTCTTCCTGAATAATGCCTCTAGAGCATTCATTTTTCTCAATTTTTCAAAATCAAGATTTGCTGTAGACACGTCCCTGTTATTTCCTTTTTTTCAGCAACTTATTGGAAAAGAAAATATGACCCTCCGACAATTACAAAAAAAGCCCCATTTTTACCGCCGTGATTAGAGTACTACCAGACAAATTCGAAAAGTTTTTAACATAAAAGAAATGTTATGTAAAATATAATTGAATCGGCTCTGTTTTCAAGGAGGAAAAAGGGAAATACGAAACGTCGATCTCGTCAATTTTTTTTGTTATATATTCGGTTTGAGCTGCAGCTGTCCCTATCGCACTCTACGGAGGCAGACTCGAGGTAAGCGTCGCCGTACCTCAAGTAACAAAAGTTTCTTCAAATACCTATTTTTCAAATTCCTCGCTGCCCCTGTTCCCACTTAAGCTAAGATTAGACGGCGAACGTTCTTAAAAATACGGGAATTTCCCATCTAACATGTGACTGTTCCAAAATTAGGGTAATTTTTAACCTGATAAAATTTTCGTTTTTCCCAAATTTAGTTAACATTCGTGTTTAGGTCAACTTTCCCTGTAGGAAGACAAGGGGAAGAAGCCGTGCTCGATATTGTTCATTGACGTGACTAAAACAAGGCATGGTATGATGTCACAGGCATTGTCTAAAGTCAAAATCAAAGTCAAATAATTTATTTCAATTAGGTACATAAAAGGCGCTTTTGAATGTCAAAATTTAGAAAGAAAGAAGAAAGAAATACGTTTATTCTGCACAAACAAAACGCACAATTACAAAAAAAATAATTGATTCTAGTCACCCCTTCCAAAGGGTAGTTTTCGTATGGAGAAGAATGGGCAAGAAACTCCATCGTTACTTTTTTTTAATGTTTTCACAATATCTTGATATCATTTTATGTGAATACGATGCACCTAGAATAAGATTACTATACCACGATAGGTAAAAAGAATGAAAAATTAAGCAATGACACATAAATTAATTATGTGATAGAAGCATGGTGTTCACATATTTACAAACATTGTAAAGTTTTATACGATATTCCTAACATTTTAACAAGTAATACAAATGAGTCAGTGTGTGAGTTCAAGTAATCACAGAATGTAAAATCAATGTTATAAAAAATAATATTATACAATTAAATTAGCAACCAGTTTGATTTTGTCTAGACTCTAAATTGTCCCGTGGAGCAGGACCAGCATGTTTCCAAGCATTTTTGTCTAACCAACTAACCTATCACACTTTGACAATTATTCACGACATAACACAGACACGATCTTGTCTTGTCTCAAGACGAGTGTCGTCGTCGAGACAGTTTGCTGTCTTGCAATTGACAGAACTCAATATGTCCCAAACTTTTGACCTTAACTACAGAAACAGCTACCTTATGTACAAAAAAATTTACAACCATATTCGAATAGTAATAAGAGAACTACAGAGAAGTCTAAAAACATGGCTTCTCCAAAATAATTTTTATACACTAATATATTTTTTTGATTTTACATATTATTGTTGTTGTGTTTTATTTTATATTTTAATAGTATAAGTTTATCATGGTTTTATGACCATGTAATTATTCGTATGCCGCTTTTAGCGGCGGATGTGTCCTGAACATAATTATACCTAACCAATTTGTCCGTACCATATCCGACGAATAAATATCTTAAGCTTTATCTTTATCTTTAAGTCTAAACATATCAGTAACACAAATGTTCGATTGGATGTCCCAGCCCTGCTTCTGATCCCTGAACATTAACAATCGGTACAGATCTAATCCTTCGCCTGCAGAGATTAATCCCTGATGTATCCAAATTAATTCTATATAATTAGTTAGCAAACACCACTTAGAAGATGTAAGGGTGATGCGATTTGAGATTTTTCTATAAAATTTTATGTTTCTTACATCGACGTTTATTGAACTGCGTATGGGGTAGATAACGCATGCATTTATTAATATCGACAGACCAAATGTAAAAAAAAAACTAAAAGAGAAAATCTTAAAAAGTGGCAACCTTAAAAAGTAAATGTAAATATACATATATTTATATATAGATAAGTATATGCTTTATGTACTTATGTATGTATTTATGGTATATGTAAATGGTACACCAAAGACTACCTGCACGCGTAGCATGACAACCATAGAAACGGGTTTTCTACGGGTTTTATTGACTGAAGAATAGACAAAATGACAGATTGTGATTGTTTAAACTGTCATTTTGTCATGCTAAGCGTGCTGCAGTATTGTCTCTCCTTCTCCCTTTAAATTCATCAAAAGGTTGTCTTTAAAAGATTGCTTGTAGTGATAAGGCCGCCAATTGTATCACGTTTTGTAAAATTTCTAGTTGCTGACCGCGGCATGGCCCGCGTGGACCCTGATTCTTTTTATAAAATAAAAATAGCCTAAGTTACTCCTTACTTCCCTTCTTAACATCAGCTATCTGACAGTGAAACTCTCGTCAAAATCGGTCCTGCCGCTTCGGAGATTAACCGGAACAAACAGACGGACAAACAAAAAAAATGTGTTTTTGTTTTAAGTACCGTATATATACTTTCATATACATTTAGCAAAAACCTGTTATTTAGATATTACGAACAGACACATCAATTTTATTTATTTGTAGGTATGTATAGACTATGGAACTAAGGAATTGCCAGTTTGAAACATGCAGTGAGCAGGCAGATAAAAAATCAATATATTTCTTTATTTCAAATATATATATTTTTATTTTATATATATTTTTGGCTTTTAACCTCCTGTGGAAAAATATTATAGCTTGATATTATATCCATAAAATAAATCACTAAAAGCTAAACTTTGTTATTATAGATAGAAACACAGATACTTCTTCAAAACATTTTCTGAATATTATTTCAGTAACTTATTCTTTATATACAGTATGTTATTACAATTTCGCTATAACAGCAATATGCTCGAATAATACAGACAAAAAATATACAATCTTGCATCCTAAACCAAGTAATATGGGATCCTATGAAGCTTACGAAACATCCCCCTATAGGTTAATACCGGGATTTCGCATATACTACGTAATTGGTTCCTGCATAGTATAGTATATGTATTATGTATGTGTGTTATATGGAAGCTACTGTGCTAAATTAGTATATCATTATTAGATATTAGTTTATATTGCTTTGTGCGGAGAATGTTACCTGCCGGGATGTTATATTACCTACGGGTAATTATTGTTCTGTTGGCATAGTTATTTCATGTTGATTAGGGTAATTATTGTTCTGTTGGCATAGTTATTTCATGTTGATTAATTTCCAATAAAGTGTTAATTTTGTTATAAGGGTTAAATTTAATTAGCTAGTAAAACTACGTTTCGATATCTAAATATGATAAAACAAAAAGAAATGAATTTGACGAAGTCTAAAAAAAAAACAGTTTAAAAATCTGTTTTTTTTGTAAACTTCCCAGACGTGATGTTTATCGATAGCTAAACATGCAAAAAAATATGAATATGACGACGTTTTTATTTTAAAAAAAGCAATTAATCAAAAAAGCGAAATATTTGACATCTGTTTGCGACGTTGCTCATTTTCAGAATAAACGCTCTTAAATGTCAATTCTGTTAAAAGTAGTTGTGAAATACGAAACGCTTTGAAAGCGATTGACACTTGTGTAGACCCTTAGGTTCCCAAGCCCTTATTAAGTATCGAAATTAAACATTGCTTTAATGACACTTTTAATCTCCATCTTTGTAACAGTCCTTTGCCTAACCATTCGGGATTACAGGTGTCATGTTATCATTGAGGTTCAATGTAAACTATACTTCATAGGTTTAGGTAGTTAAATAAAGGTAAACAAAAAAAAACACGTGACGAGACAGCTGTCAAGTATCTAACCGACTAAACGTAATACTTATTACTTCAGTTGTCATGCTACGTCACAGTTGTACTTTTCAATTTAGCAACGTTATAGTTCGTTGACGTTTAGAGTTTTGGCTCTTTACAATAGACAAATTATAAAATATTATATTATTATTATAAATCTAATTAAAAAATTGTGCTCAAGCAGTTACAGCTACGACGAGAAATTTAAAAAGAAATTTATTTGGTTTTATCGTATTTTTAAACAAGAAAGTGTCTTCTATAAAAACCCTTTTTACGATTTGTTGACCTTTACTTAACTACCTAAACCTATGGAGTGTAGAGCAGCTAGTACAAACTAAAGATGTGTCCCGCAGATGTCAAATGTAACAAATGCGGTCTATGCGTATTCACTGAGACGTTTGCTGTCCCGGACAACAACGTGTTGCGCAAAAAAATTGTTCACGGTGTCTGCTCTAGTTTACATTGAACGTCAATGGATGTTATACATATGTATGAGTGTACTCTTTAGATTTCTTTATAATTTGCTTTGCCCCGCGGTTTCACCCGCATAAGTCTCGATCCATCGTGATAATATCGGAATAAAAAGTATTCTATGTCCTAACCTAGGTTATGGTTTACACATGTGCAAAATTTTTTTTTTTTTAACTGTGGCCTATTGTATGTGACCACTAAGGTCGTGGCTGCTTAACCGGACTTTCCTGTGGTTGCCTTTAGTTTCTACACTAAGAGACTCCAGCCAGGAGCATAAATGCAAACTATTCTAGATTACAAACTAAACGAACGCTCGCTAAGGGCACTCCATGTTGGGTACGAACCTCGGCTTAGGGGGGGACAGCAAGTACTGGGACAGGCTGGATCAAGGAGTGATCATTATTATTAATAGGGGAATTTAAAACTACACGCTCAGCTGCGGCACGGGCTGGCGTTTCATCGGACAAGGGGGCAAAATTTCATCCATTCAGCCATTTTAGCGTGAACGCGTAATAAACAAATAAGTAAAAAAGCAAGCTCACTTCCGCTTATAAAATATTAGTTAGGATTTACCGCATCTGAATCCTGAATTCCCGTATTTTTAATAACGTTCGCATTCTAAACTTATTCTCAATCTGTCAAAATACCCCTAATTTCCGTACATTGTTGACAAGTTTTTGAAATTGATTGTCGCTGAGATGGGCTGATTACGAATTAATTTTGAACGTTTTTAAGTACGAGAAATTGATCTTTTATAATTACCTGATTCGAGCTTTGTAATCTCGCTCTCGATTTATTACCACACTGTTTTTATTCTTGTTATGCCAATAAAAAATTCAGCAGAATAGTTTACGTTTGCATTGAAAACAAATGGGGTAATTCCATTCCGAACTCCCCGTGTTTCCAGTTATTATTTATATCAGCAGCAAATATTTTCATAATTGAACAACACCGAGCTCATCAAATATCAACGCCGCAAACAACGATGTTACGAATTCAAACGGGCACAATTTCAGCCGGGCCCAATTACCTGGATGGTGCCGAACGACAAATGAATTGATAGCCATAACGATCTCCTGGGTCAAATAGGGCTGATGAGTTATTGGAATATTCAGAAAAACCTTTTACAGAACTATAATTATTATTGATGATTAGGTGGTTGTTATAATTAAACGGTTATTCTTCTTCTTTTTGGGTCAATCTTAAACATAACTGGCGAAATGTGGGTGTACTATAGGTACAACTCTGCCTAACCCTTCGGGGGTTACAGGCGTGATGTTATGTTATTATTTGCACCAATCTGGTGGTGACGTTGTTAAAAGATGCGGGCATCCATAGATAAATATCACCCGTCCTTCCATTCTTCAATATCCTAAGGGCACGTCTTTCTTACCATTAGCGCGCCATCCGGTCTACTCCTTGATATGCCATGGCCTCTGTAGCCCCATGAAACTTGAGACTCCAGGGCTGGTGCAAATCTTGGGGTTCATTAGAATTATCGAGTCTGGTTAAACCACGCTGGGATCGGTGCATTTCATTCATTCATTAATTCTTTAAAGCAGTTGTTTGACGTTAATTTGTTCCACTGCAAAATATATAATAAAATTCAAAATGTTTGTATGAGGTTAAAAAGCGCTTACTGACCTCTTAAGTCAATTAATCAGCGCCCGCCCTTTACAATAGACTCCGTTCTATAGATTTCAAGATAATTATGTACAAGAGCTTGGCTTGCGCTTGAACAGAATAAAATCAAAAAAAAAATATTCAGTAAGGTCAGTAAAATATGCTTTTATTGCACAAATTGAACCGCAGTGATAGCGGGTCTCGAGTCGAACCCAAGCCACGCACCTCTGTCTTTTCGGATTAATGTGTGTATTGTATACTTATCACTTGCTTCAAAAACGGTGAAGAAAAACATCGTGAGGAACCCCATACCTAAGAGAGATTTCTCGACGGCATGTGAAGCCAAGTCAGAGGTCCATGGGCGGCATAAAAAATCTGACAGATTAGTCACTAACCACACAAAAAAGATGAAGATTACACAAATGAATTAACAAAAAAATTAAAAGCGTTTAGTGACGTAGATAGTAAGACATCAGTGGGCCAATTCCCGAAAGTAAAAATGTTCAAAATCTAATCGCAATATCATCTCGCGACCAAAAACTATAACTATCAAAAACTTGTTGAAACTGTAGGGAAATGCCCCTCAGACAAAATCAGGAAAGTAATTAAAACTAAAGCAATTAGACAGTTTAAATATTTAAAACAACATTGTTTTATCTTCACAAAATCATCTTAAAAAGTACTTTTAACCTGTGGAGTAGGCTTGCAATGACGAGGTAGGGATGTGAGCAATGTTTCCTATCACTACGTACATCCCTACCCCGTGATCATCATCCTGTAATTCCAATTTATTTAGATACAGCGCAGCAAGTCCCTTACTTCGACAACAATATCAGTCTTGATCTCAGTAGTTACCTCCTTCCTCGCAACATGGTTTTTGTCAGAATAAATATATTTGTGAATCTGTAGCCTTCTTTACAAGACATTAGAATGTTCTGGTCTAATCTGTGGTCATTGTTATATAGTTAACAGTTTCTTAACGCGTTATCTCTCTCTTCCCTTTTGTCCGTAGTTCTTGTATTTTAACTGTTATTCAATAAACAACTGTTATTTTATCAAAAACCTTGTTTAATTTAACAGTTTTGCATTTAAATGAACGAATTTAAACGAACAATCAGTATATGGTTGCCCTCGCATGATAAATAGCCGACGTCTATTATTCTTTATATCCCGTTAGCCGAAAGCCGAAAGCCGAGAGCAATTAATCAAAATGGCGCAGCGCGACATTGTGGTATGTTACCGATGATCGAACGTCATATCAAATGGGTAGGCTTCACTACGATTTGTCACTTTTTACTCGTAATATTACCGTTGCTTAATATCCAATATTAAGCGACTGGATGTTAGATACTTAAAAACAAGTAAAAACTGAAAAATACGCGAAGCAGGGGAGGGTCGTAAAGTATATTTTTTATACTTTACGACCCGCCCCTGCTTCGCGTAGTTTTTACGGCTTGACATAACGTCAAATTTATTAATTATATATAAGTTTAAAATTAGTGTAATATACATATTTAGAGGTATGAAGAACAGGGTGTAAATTTCACTCATCCTCTATTGAAAGGGGAGGATTCTCCCACCAGACAGGTGACGTGTCTGGCGGGCAACTGCCCAATGGTTGATGTCGGATAGTCTTATCGCGCGGTAAACTCAAATTGCGCGATGCAGGATTTGTGTGACGTCAGATCTTTGGTGCGTAGTTCGCATGTGGCAATGTAGATGCCGTCACACATATAAACCTATTGAAATAAATAAATAAATAAATGAAAACCCCATCAAAATCCGTTGCGAAGTTTAGAAGAACAACGCGGTCACACAGACAAAGACTAAAAGCAACTTTATTTTATGTATAGAAATAGGCCTTTGCCCAGCAGTGGGATGGATGCAAGCTTTTAATCGGTAGGCGACCAAAAAACCTTTGATTTTCACAGACGTAGACATGGGTATCCATAAGGGCTTTCACAGGGAAAAAGGGTCTCCCTCGGCGGCGTTAATTACTTTCAGACCTTGGGCATCAGACTATTTACCAAACTATTACAAAGCAACAGAAATATACCTAACTATACTACCATTTTCCAATAGTGCCCAACCGAAAAATCAATTATGTTTTTGCGAAATGGTACTATTCTTAACCTCGATCTCGCCTGATGGAAAGCAATGAATAAGCTCTACGATGAGTTGAGCGTGCTCGCAATATAAACTAACTAAGAAATCTGAATCCAGATCGAGTTCCATTCGACCAATAGTAGTCCCCACAATGTAGGCCACTCAGAGGAAGTAGCGCGACCAATAATAGCGTATTGCGTGTCGTCCGCAGTTGACTGCCGATTGACAGTCGAATGAGAACTATTGTGGCACATCACTATGCTGGCAGGCACTGAGATTCAGGCCCGCTTGCACCACAAATCACTAAATGCGTTTAACATTAAGCATTATACTTTGGAAATTATGCCGATGTCAACAATTCTGCCAATGTCAGATCTGATATGGAGAAACGTGTGAGGAGAAAAACTAAACATATTTAAGACATCATTCTGTCTTTTCATCTTCTTTTTTTATCTTGCTTGATGGTAAATGATGATCAGGCTGAAAGTGGAAGCGAGCTTCACCCGAAATCCACAGAGGAACAGGCTATTTTACCTCCAACTGCCGAAACACAACAATGCTCTTAATATTGTTGTTATGGCGACAGACTTAGATAAGTTGGTTGCGGCTGGAACAAGCCCTACCAAGAAAAACGAGCAAGAAATTTTGCCTCCACTGGGCATCGAACCCGGGACCTCTGGGTTTGAGACAGGTGGTCTAACCACTAGACCACAGAGACGGTTATATGAAAGCCTGTCATCTTCAAATAATTGACAGAAACACAACGATGTAATTTGAAATTTGTGGTGCAAGTGGGCCTCAATGTTCATGGCTAATTGGTTTTTTAGGGTAAGTGACGAGAAAAGTAATAAAGTATAAATTTTGGTGGAAGAAGAACTACAGACTAAAGATGAATGGAATGTGTGAATGATGTAGTTTCAATTTCTATTGAGCCTACAAGCCGTGTGCCCAAAGAGATTTGCCATCGCAAAAATGACAAAATTCCATACAGACTTTTATCCTGTATTTAACCTTTTAGGGGTTGAATTTTCAAAAACCCTTCCTTAGTGCTGACCTTCGTTATATAAGGATCTCTTGTGCAAAATATCATGCTTCTAGGTTCATCGGTTTAGGATGAGCGTAGAATATAAATTATGAGATACATACATACTGAAAGATCTCCCGTTATCTCTACTTTGGCCTCATTCCCTTCGTTTTAATTAAGTACTTTAAATAAAATCTGTTTGGAGTCTTTACCAGCAAAGGGCAAATGTTTATAGAGACCAATACCACCTATATTGTAGAAGTATTCGATTCTAGGATCGAAATAGACTGAAAACCTGAGAAGGTTACCAAAGGCTGATGTGAGAAGTATCAGTTTCACTGACGAGCGACTCGACAAAATAAATACCTCATTTTGCGAAGACTTTACCCGAAACGTTTGGCAGAGATGTATCTACGATTAACCCACAATTCGGACGACAGTAAGTCCATTGTAAGAGGGGGCGAGCCTATTGTCATTTACCGGGCACAGTTCCAAACTCCGGAGACTGCAACTGAGAAATTCCTGACCGAAAAAAACCAGCAACGCGACGGTATGGCTTGCCAGTATGAATAGTCTCCACATGAAACACAGTCATTCTGAAAATCGATTGTAGGAGTGAATCTCTTGCTTTCCTTATTTCCACAGGGATCCAAGAAAAGGGTGAAATATAAACTTTCTTTGTTTTGTATCTATTAAGAAGTTGAAAGAAACTTACGGTACTTAAGACTTTTTGTTCGACGAAATTACTTATTCCAAGTTCAAGGAACTACTCAAATACGTGCGTAATAATAATGGCGGAGGGTTTTTTATGTTTTATTCCTAATTTCAAGAAAATTATTGTCCTTAAGGCCATATCGCAAGCTCCGCCCCATGCACCCCGCCACTTCACTATGTGCTAAACGCTAATACATCAGTAATAAAGTTGAATATCGCGTGCGCTCTTTGATCGTGTTCGAGCACGGAACTAAATGGCGTAAGTCTCAATTCTTTTTTTTTTTCGTTTATGTCTAATAAGTAATAACTGATCTAAAGAAAAAATATGTTGTGGCTGGATAATAAACTTTATTTTCTTAGTGTCTAGCCTAGTAATCTTGATTTTATTTAAATCATCTTTAAATAAAAGACATGACTTTCGAATAAAAAATGGATCGAACGAAAATGTTACAATTACGAAACTGTCTTGTACATGGAAAGAAAAAGATCCAATAAATCATATACTAAAGTTCCATTTTGATTGTGTATGTGTCTGTTTCACAATATTAATGCAAATTAACATAAAATTTAGGGAGCCTCCTCTTACGCGCTGCGTAGCGAGCACGCCACGTTTGCGCAACGAACTTGTCTCTGTTTCGTAACGAGAGCGATTGAAGTGAGTGTACAAGAGAGAGTGAGACAAGCGACTGTATAAAACTATGAAAACGCGGAGAACACGTCACGTAGTCGCGGCTACTTCGCTTCGCATCCGCAGAGAGCACGTTCACAAATCGCTTCGCTGGAAAAACGCTTTCAAATTGTCAGTGTGATAACGCTCTTACTGCCTTAATCAGAGACGTCCATTACTGTTAATGGATCATTAAATTGTGGCCGGTGCATTTCACAGAAAATTGTCAAAGGACGTATATATTTATTTCATTTAAAATGGAAGTTTATTTTTGGTTATATTCATTTCAAATCTCCGTATAATAAGTTAAACAATTATCTGATATAAGGTCAGGATTATTCATTGTTTATGAAAAATATCTCGAGTGTTTGGTAAAGAACATGTAAAGATTGTAACAGGTGGCGTTCTGTAGTTACTGCCTACCCACCTGAGAAGAATTCGTGAGTTTATGTATGTCTGTGTATTTTGTATCAATAACACTTGAGAATGTTAGGTATTATGCAGGCTTAAGTATTTATTATGTAGATCAATTCACTAATAAATCCTGATGAATAATAAACTCCGTGGATTGTCAATAAGCTCGTGTCTGCGGGTAGTTGATTGAATTTCCCGCTGTCAACGACACGGGAATTTGTTTCATGGCCCGGAAACGAGCGGGGCTGCACGAATAAATAATAAAACAACTAGCAGAATTTTTTATATTTGCAAGGCTCATATATTAAAAAAAAAACACCTTGTATTCAGCTATATGATGATGAATTTGTACTGAACTTAAATCTTACAATTTTGTAGCATGTATAATGTACATACATTTCACTGTAGATAAATAAATACATTAATTAGAGATTACAGCAATATCTTCAAATGAATAAAAAATCTGCATAAAGATATTCCTATTAATGAAAAAATGTCACTAAAAGATTTTAAAAATATATCTGCAAAGCCTGTTGTGCTACACGCCGTGCTACGCCGTAGCGCATTTGCTACGATCGCGTAGCCTTTACGCCTTCGGTACTTTGTACTTTTGATTTTGTCAAATTATTTTTTAAGGCCCTTTCCTATCTGGTCGGTACGTCAGCGGCGCGAGATCAGCATGTTCGGTATAATCGGTACCGTAAGCTTACCGAGTGCCTATATTTCAATGAGCGTTTCCTGATTGGCTCGGTATACGCGGAAGCGGGGCGGGATCGTTTCGGTTTACTGCGGCTCGGTAGAAACATCCAGTGCAGCTCACGCGTTTTACCGCATCGGTACTGAAAACTTACCGAGCGCCTATATTTCAATGAATTAAGCGGTACTGCACACATTGTACCGAAAACATAATGTCAGGTCCGTAAATGAAATCTGTGCGGTAACGTTTCGGGATACCGAGCCTACCATAACGAAATGATACCGCACAGACCAATGAGGAAACGGCCTTCTGTATAACATTAAATCTGTCATCGTCAAAAATATACATGGTCCAAATCGTTGACTACTAAGGGCTGATTTTACAATGGTCAAATAACCTATATTAATGGAACAATTATGACGTTTTGAAAGCTTTATACAGAAAACTAGCTGTTGCCTGCGACTTTGTCTGTGAACTTATGTCCTTCTCCGGGTCATGGTCTACCCATATGTAAGATTTCTTTAAAATCCGTTCAGCCATTTTAGCGTAAAAGCTTAACAAACAAACTCACTTTCGCATTTAAAATATTAGTTAGGATAAGCTCAGCCGTCATATTTTTTCTTCAAATAAAAATTATCTGTTCCTAATGAGTACCTAAATGTTTAAAATTCAAAATTAAAAATATTTTATTTCACATACATGGGCACTTATGAAACGTCAGAAGCTAGGTGCAATTTGGTTATCAATTATACCGTATATGTATAAAGAATGAATCACGGTGGAACTTCAATTCTATCCCAAACGATAAACACAAGTCCACTTGAACCGAATAACCCAGTACCCATCAATATAGTGCTCACATAAAAGCTTCGTATCCACTTTATATCAATTACTAACGTCCATACTGGCCCCCGCGTGTTTTATGGCCACAATATCTGTGCCTATCCCTCTCTCTACTTGGTCGTGATAGTTTTTTTTTCTAGCAATTCTGCGATGGTTCTAGGAACTATTTCTAGTTTTTTATAGCGTTGTCGTTCAGATTTCCGTTTATTTTTCACTTCGTTCTTTACTTGAGTGTTGATGGATTTTTTTAGATAGATAGATAGATAAATCGTTTATTTAGTGCATACAAAAAAACAGCACAACGTACAAAAACACGATTAAATAATGACTAATTAGCTATGAGGAAATAGCTGCAAGGTGCCAATATAAAAACAAATAAAAAAGGAAGAAAACAAGACATTGTGATGACACTATTGGCTATCGCCAGAGCGGGAGAAGTTATTTGATAACTTCCCACCCAAAAAAAAAAGGTAAGTACGTCAAACTTACTAAGTGAAAAGTCATAACTCAAACTCAAAGCATTTATTTCAATTACAGGCACTTTTGAATCGTCAAGAAGTCGGTCAGTCAGAAATATGAAGCTAGTTGCCTATTCCAAAGCGTAGTACTTATGGAGAAGAACGGGCAAGAAACTCCACGGACACTCTTTTAAATAAAAATTTGATACAAAATATTGGTTTACATCATTCATGTTCAATTATTCACAGTGATACATTTCACGACTCTTTCATTAATTTTAAAATAAGATAGAAGTAAACAGCATTTACATCAATTAGACTGTTTAAAAGCTTTTATATTAAAAATTAAATGGATTGGTTATTAAATGAGCCACTGTAAAATTGTAAATGTGGTTTTGATGTTCATAAGCAGGCTTATTAAAATGTAAAAGCAGCATTATGAGAGGGTTCGTGATATTTAAATGTGTGGCTTAAAAGTTATTTGCAATTTATACTCGTCGCTGTATTTCGAATGCTTATAAAAATAAAAATGGGTACAAATTTGACATGCAACTGAACTTACCTTAAGGCTTAAGGTACTTACCTCAAAACTTATTCTATTGTAATTTTTTTTTACTTTGATTTCAAAATAACCTTTTTTTTTTAGATGTGAGATCATTAATAGAATTACCATTAATTAATGAACTGAAATCAGGGTTGCATTTTGCTTAAACATTAGTTGAAAGAATAAAAGATCATGTACATAGTTTCTACATACGTAATATGACTGATTTTATAACTTACTTTTTTGTATGGAAAGAAAGAAAGAAAGAAAAAGTATTTATTGGGACAAGCACAGAAGATCTTAATTAAACTAAACTCACACTTATTAAAAATAAAAATAAGAAATACAAATTAAGTAAAAATTTAAATAAAGCGGAAAGTCCTGTGCAAGGCGAAAAGGCTCCTATCTCAGCATAATGTTGTATTGAGGCTTATCTATCTTTTTTCTTTGTTTAGAGAGGTAATATTTGTGAGTTCGTATGTCCCTACATACAAACCCACAAATGCAACTTTTCCCAACATTACCCCCTGGTATTGTATTGTTCGGAAATATTGATCCGATTCCGAAAATTCGTTCACTAATAGGAAGCTATAGTATTGCCTAGATGACAATTAATGTTAAAATAAGACATTTCACGCGTACGTAGTATTTTAATATTAAGGGACAAAATGTCCCAAAAATGTAATAAAACATTCTAAAAAGAAAATTCTAAAGCGAAAAATTCAATAAACAAAATTGTTGACAAGAAAACGATTTCTCAATTCACCGTCCCTCTCTAATTAAAATGACGAAATTGAGATGAAAATTAGAATTGGACAATTTTTACAGTTCACAGATTTTAGTCTTTGTAATAAAATCGAGGCTTCTCGAAGTTCTGTGATCTTGGTACAAGTGTAATTTTGTTGCTGACTGTATCGGTTTATTGTTCTTTGGATTGTTAATTATATTGCTAAAGACTGTGCCTAATGTTAGCTTATTCATTAAAATAAATATTATAATCAAACCTAGTTTGGTAAAAAAAAAAAAAATTACGTACCTAATGATAAATGATTTTATTTCTGTAAGAGCTGATTTTTCCAACGTCAGATACCTTATATTATCTGGGTAATAATATTGACATAATCCCCGAGGGGTTAGGCAAAGGTAATAATAGTACAGGATAAAGAATTTTATTCTGCAGACGATGGTAAAACCATAATAACCCCTTTTAGTACGTACACCGGCCGATGTTTACCGAAAGGGGAAACACGCCAGATAGGCAGTAATCACATTATGCAAACATGGGTTTTTTTGTTTCATAGGTACTATGACGTCACGTCCATTCGGGGAAAACGGAGGGGAGAGTATATCGGACTTATAAAGACTATATTGATATTTATTTTTCTAATTTGGTTTAAAAAAAGTGGCCAAGTGCGAGTCAGATTAACACGCACACGAAAGGATCCGTACCACCGTACCTACTATATTTAACATTCATTTAAAAAAATACTGCACATAGAAAAAAAAAATACGTTTCTTGTATAGCGTCCCCCTTTATTTTTTATGTTTGTTGTTATAGCGGCCATAGTACACACTGAGAAAATTTCAAGCGTCTACATATTCAGTTCAAAAGATAAAGTCCTGTGACAGACGGACGGACAGCGGAGTTTTAGTAATAGGATCCCGTTGACACTCTTTGGGTACGGAACCCTAAAAACGCTTACAAGTCAAATTTTTTTTTTTGAGACCAGATGAGTTAGGTGTTTCCTAACCAAGTACTCTGAGAAGAAATACTAGTTAAGGGCGCTTATCCTAAAAGTTGGCAACGTCGCAAATAGCTGTCTAATTCAGTGTTATAATTACAATTCATTATTAATATTCCAGTTCGTAGTTAGCCATATGTCATATTTCCATACAGTAATATTGCCAAATTAATGAAAACAGCGAAATATTTGACATCTATTTGCGACGTTGCCCACTTTCAGAATAAACGCTCTTAACACGATAACCCTTGGCAAGACTGCTTGTCAGACTTTTGGGCTTCTGATCCGTAATGACTGTCAAAGATCTACGATGATTATCAATACAGCCTATTTCACGTAAACGCTAAACCTGTTAACGGTTAAACGGCCTTCTACTCATTTCTAAATTGCACGCAATGAATGTTCAGAGAAAGTACTTTAAAAAGTAATTAATAATAACTTTATTTTTATAATTCCCCACAAAAACCAGTTTAAGCGCGAGCAGTTCCCTGTTCGTCGAGTTGAGCTCTTTAAGTTCTGAGTTGAGCTCCACGATTACTGACAAATGCTTGCACTGACAAATCTGTGTGGTTCTTTCCTCAAAAGACCATTTCAGACACTAATCTACATGGTCCTCATATGGCCTGACCAAGATTATGTCTGGACTTTGTATTGGCCTTTCTTCTCAGAGTAGTCAGATAGGACTTTGAACTCATCTAGCTGTTTTTTTTTTTAATATGACGTGTAAAAGTGATTCCAATATCCTATTTATAGAATAAACAATTTCATTTCCTGTGAGCGTATGCTTTGCGATGATTATCAACAAGTCACAGGGGCCGACACTGAAAGCTGAAGGCTGCGGGTGTCGACCTCAGGACAAGCTGCTTCTCACTCGGACAACTGTACGTCGCTTGCTCCCGAGTCACCAGTCCTGACTCTGTATATTTTGGCTGCTGAGAACAGAACTACAAACGTAGTATACAGGGAAGTTTTATAAAAATGTGGCTGTTATTGTAGTATATCGTGGTGTCTTGCGACTTCCACGCGAATGAAGTCACGGGCAGAAGCTAGTTTTTATAATAATCTTGAAGTATATAAGATTTTATTAAATCGCTTTACAAGTTAGAAAGGTATAAACGGTGATCAGGTTCATAAATAATGTACTGTGACAGTCTCGTTTATGTCCCAGAAATATTATTCAACCTTTTGCAAGATCCGAGCTGTTTCGAAGATTTACTTTGCTTCCCTCCTGCTTCTTTCCGCAATCACGCAATGTTAAGAGGGAACAGGGCCTGCGATTCTCCATACAAATGTATTCTCCTTTTTTCTTCCTGAATAATGCCTCTGGAGCAATCTAATATTTTTTCATAAAATCAAGGTCTGTTGTAGTCTCGTCCCTGTTATTTCCTTTTTTTCAGCAACTTATCGGTAAAGAAAATATGACCCTCCAAAAATTACAAAAATGCCCCATTTTTACCGCCGTGATTAGAGGAGGACCAGACAAATTCGATTTTTTTTTAACATAAATGAAAATGATATTATCATGAAATGAAATGATGTAAAAAATAATTTAATCGGTTCAGTTTTCGAGGAGAAAAAAGGGAAATACGAAACGTCGATATCATCAATTTTTTTTGTGGTCTGAGCAAGCTCAAAATAATGAGCGGAGTAGCTATCCCTATCGCACTCTACGGGGCAGACTTGAGGTAAGAAGACGGCAATAGTTTCTTCAAATACCTATTTTTCAAGTTACCTCTTAATTATGTTGATAGTGCCATCCACGAAGACGCGCCCCACTCCGCGATTACTGTACTGTACGCTGTACTTTAGTACGGAGTGGAGCGGAGTGGGGCGCGTCTTCGTGGATGGCACTATCTATAACTAGCGACCGGCCCATGCTTCGCACAATTTTTACGACTTGATCGAACATCGAGATTTCTTCACTATGTATAAATTACATATTAATATTACGTTTAATGTATGGTGCCTTAAGATAAATGCAGAATATTCTTTCTGTACTTCATTTGTGTGTTGACCGATTTTCTGGAAAATTTTAAAGAAATCCGTCGTAATGTAATTTTGATACTTGAACTTTCTTGTTGCCTTCAGGCGCCCTAAGTCGTTTGTTTAAACTGTTTAGTCTTATTACTCGCCTGAGTGACAGCAAAGGCAGGATTGTGTTTTTCATTCGTATCTATGTATCTTTGTATGGTGGATTCTTTAAACCCTCAAAGCATCCTAACGGCTGGATGGATTTTAATCAAATTTGAGATTGAACGAAAACTAAAATGACTGCCACCATCTGCATCAGACTGCTTGAAAAGTGAACTGGAACGTATTAGTATCAGTCAGGTTTTTCAATGTTTATTATTTTAGTTAAATAAATATACTTCAAGAATTTAAGTGGTAGTGTGAAAGGGATTAAAGCTTTATAGCTTATCTTTCTCTGTGGGGAAGTCGCAGGTCAAGTTAAATGAAAGATATGCCTCATAATTAAGTATTTAATTAAATCATGAGGTTTAATTGAAACTCCCAATAAATGATTTTGTGAGAATATTAACTAGTCACGTTAGTGAGCCACTTGACTACCTTCTTAAGCAGTCATATCCACACGACCATAAATATAATTATCACCTGCGTACATTATTACGTTGAATTTGTGCTGGTTTCCGCCCTTTAAAAATACGAGGCTTCCAAAAAAGCAAGGACTATGAAAACAGGCATAATAAATGGCAACCCTCAAACGATCACGAGTGGTCGCTCGATTCTACGAGTTCCTCATAATTTATGAGAGCCTGGTACCTCCGGGGCTGTTATCTCACATTTTACCCCCAAAGGCGTTGTAATCAAAATTATGTTTTTTCTTTATTTATATGATGGGGGTTGTATAAATAGGGATGTTATCATTTGGTTGGTTACGATCTGCTATTTCAGTGTGATTTAAGAATATAAATGCTTTAGGTATCAATGCGATAAACCTATACCTACCATTATTTGGTAGGTACGTTATTGTAGATGGACATAGGCTTGTACCTTTTATATCTTTAAAATAATAGTGAAGCAAGAATTTTGTACCCCTTTTTACGAAAACCACGCGGACGGAGGAGTATGAAATTTGGTACAGAGAACTAAAATTTTTATAGTTTAGTTTTTAGAATCTTAGTTCGTTTGTTTGGATCTTTTTTCTGGATTGGCTCAAAAACGGCTGAACGGATTTTCAGACAGTTTTTAACGTAGATGACACATAGGGTACTTTTAATCCCGACAGTTTGGTCCCGTGGGATATTTTTTGACATCCACGTGGGCGAAACCACGGCCAAAAGCTAGAGTAAAATATACAGGGTGGACAGTTTTATGCACATCCTGTATTATGGATTCAGTGCATTATTTTGGACGGAAAAATAATGCACAAAACTGCACGTTACACATTCACGTTCAAAATGTTATATGGAATAGCATTTTTTTAAAAATAACTGGTAAAATGAAATCGATTCAGGGGGGTCCAGATTTATGTACTAAATCCATAGTAACAGGTAGCGCGTCGATGACTCAGCCACCCTCTATACAAAAAGAAGTACTTAATAAATACTAAAGAAAGAAGATCATCAATTCATGCAAGCCTAGTACTTTTTTTTTAGGTTGATGCTCAGAACTTGTGCGCAACGTGTCGTGAACAGAATACCGTCTTCTCACACATGTAAATTGCACCCTTGCGAAGCCGGGGCGGGTCGCTAGTTGTTCAATAAAACTTGACAAGTCCAGTAATTTCCAACAATAAAATAAACAGACACGTAAAATGTAATAACAGAATAGTTTCGAAAACGACCCAACGAGATAATTGCAAAGTTAAGTGAATTTCTGCCGACGTGCGATGCAGCGAAGTGTTGTCATGCAACAGAAAATTATTAAGAAAACCCACTTGATTTAAAGAAAGAAAGAAAGAATAATATTTATTTGGACACAGTTCGTGAAACACATAATACAAAAATAAAAAGTGAAAATAATCATACAGCGATAATAGTGTGTGCCTCACGGCTGCGCCAAAAAGGTTCATTTCAGCATTAATGCCCGACAAATGCTGTCTGACGCTGGTTTTCTAATGAACCCTTATGGACAAGTGACGGGGAGTACCAACAGTTTCAACATACCTAATACATAATTTTTAGATTTAAACTAACATTGAACAGAAAGCAAAAGGGGCTCGTGGTGAAATGATAACAGCCGCACGGGTAGATCTAAGCTACGCTTGCCGCGGTCGGTTGGTAGATGGGTGACCATCCCATACATTTGAGACCCCTCCGAGCCTCGCAAAGAACGTTAAGCCGTTGGTCCCGGCTGTCATTCGTAGATCTTTGACAGTCGTTACGGGTAGAAGAAGCCCAAAAGTCTGACATCCAGTCTTACCAAAGGGTATCAGGGTTACCCAGTAACTGAGTTGTGCGTTAGATATGCAGTTGCTCCATGTAAAATACTGGTAGCCGACCCCAAAATAGTTGGAAAAAGGGTAGGCAGATTGATCAACAGAAAACTAAAAGAAGCATTGAGGTCACTACCGGTGTTTTTTTTTGTTAAGCAACACATGGCTCAACCCAATTTAACAATGCAGAGTAATGACTATAGAAATGACTGTTTTTAAAACCTGAGATTTGATTTCAGTAATTTTAGATCATTTTCATTTTACAGGAACTTAATAAACCTCCAAGTGTAAATACGTGTGTGTAAATAAAACAAAAATATTGAAAAAAAAACCCTCAAATTGTCCTTTGCGGAGTAGATGGCTCGCTGGAGTCACGCTGTTACCGCCATTGCTTGCCTCCAACTCATCCGCAAACAGTAGAAAACAGACTCCAGATTGCCGCAAAAAAGTAGTCCGTAATTACTTCGTCCGAAAGTTAGTTTCACTTCGCTGAATTTACTAGTTATTTTTGAGCATAGCGCAAATACTTATAGCAAAGACTGGTACTTCTGTTTCCATCATTTATAGTGCAAGTTTATTCCATTAAAAAGAACAACAAAAACAACGAGCTCTGCTGTCCTTTATTTCTTTATTTGGCGTGAACTTCACAGCATTGTCGTTTCATAAACGGTTCAGTGTTTTTAGATTGCTTTCGTCTAGTGTTCATTCAGTTTTCTGATGAAACGAGTATTTTATGGATGGCGCTCCTTTTAAGGTGAAATAACGTATGTTTTGTTAAAGTCGTGTTTGTTTACAGATTAATACGTATGAAGCTTTTATTCAAAAAACGATTAAATAAAAAGCGATTCTTGCTACGACACAATAAAGTGCAATTCAGGTCGCACAGCGCTAATTACCTACAGTTATATTCACTTATAGTTGCCTCTCTTTTATATCTGACTAACGTTTCGCTCACTGAATTGGCCCGACAAGACGGGTCCGCCACGTACTTGTAGCTTCATACCTAAAATGCGAAGTGACTCTCCTGTACTGTTCTGTCTGTATCTACTAAAGTTTTTCAGTCAGGGCTTTAGCTTCAGTCCAGGCCTACTGGTCGAAACCGGACCAAATTTTGAGTAGCATGTAGTCAATCGACACGAAAAGAAGAATAAGAATAAATGAAATGAATAGTCAGAGTGTACTGCTTTAACCTCGCGTCGCAGAAGCATTGGTGATCATAGTTGGTTTTTATTAAGAGTCTATAATACCTGAAATTGCTTAGCGTGATCCTCCGTTATATCGAAAATACTGCAGCATTCATTTTGAAATAAATATATGTTAAAGTTGAGGATACATTTTAAGTACTATGTTTGACGAAGACACGATTCCATAAAATTTACTGGAAAGAAAAAAATACAAAGTTACCTCCAAACCGAACAATAAACCGCTGGTATTAAAAATTTACTTCAAAATTAAACTTTGCATAATATCTTTAAAACTCCATTATTTTCACAGTAAAAAGAAATTCCCTAAATTATTGGCGCGTTGGAGCCGCCAGCACCCCACTCGGTCTCGCTCTCACTCAGTCCGCTAACAGTATGGTGCGAGCGAGATAAAGAATTGAATTTGAGCTGAGGTAGTATGGGCTCTTATCACGGCGGGAAGAAAGGTGATTTATTTCTTTGCTTATATAAAGACTAGTTTCACTGAGATTCTCCAATATTGCATTTGTAAAATCAGGACTATTCAGGAAAACACGGATTCGAAGTATGGAAAATGTTTCAATTTTTTTCCACTCGGAAAAAAATATTTTATAATTCTTTTAGAATGATTCAAATAAGTACCTAGTCTAAAAGCTCCCCTATCTGATAATATGAACTACTACATTAGGAACTCCATTAGGAAACACTCCGCCACATTGAAATATGATTGGTTAAAATCCATTTGACATCACCGACGTCAATTTTACTTGCTCTGTTATGTAGAAACACCATTGTGCTCCGTTTCACGACGGTTTCATTTCATCAAGAGTTTTCTTGCTGCGAATGTGACATTTCAGTTGGTACCAAGTTGGCACTATTGTGTAACTTTGTTGTACCTGAGAGTGCCACTTGTTCATCAGAACTTATGTGACAAAAAGACAGTGGAGTTGGCGTCATATTTCATTCACTAGTGTAACAGTATGTTTGTTTAAGTATTAGAAGAATATGTCAAACTTAAACCATACAATGTCAAGAATAAGGAAAACGTTAACTACGTGTACTATCAAATACAATGTCAGGGGTTATTAATTATAATGTCAAGAATTATTAAAAACAATGTCAGGGGTTAAATACATCTGGGCACGCCACTATTGCGGCGATAAGTCCCCTCTTTGAGGAGTGGCTAGAGAGGCGCCACGGCGTCCTCACCTTCCGCCTGACGCAGGTCCTCACCGGACATGGTTGTTTCGGGAGGTTCCTGTTTCGTATCAGGCGGGAGGAAACGCCCGGGTGTCATCACTGCGTGGATCGCCCGGAGGACATGGTGGAGCATACGGTGGAGGTCTGCCCGGTTTGGGCAGAGCATCGCCGTGTCCTTGTGGAGGCGATCGGTGGCGGGGATCTCTCGCGTCCGGCCCTGGTCCAGGCCATGGTACGGAGCGAGAGGGCATGGGAGGCCGTCAGCTCCTTCTGCGAAGCAGTAATGCTCGCGAAGGAGGAGGCAGAACGCGTGAAGGAGAGGCAAATTTCGCGCCCTCACGCCCCTAGCCGCCGCAGGAAACGCCCTAGTCGTCGGGAATCGCAGGCCGATTCCCGGCCACCGTAGGCGCGGGCTTGCGGACGGTGAGCAATGGGTAGCTCACCGTCCGATAAGGACCAGACCCGGGTCGACGGCGCGTTGTGTTCCACGCGCGCCTCAAAGTGATGTCAGCAACTGAAGGGGTCCGATAGGACCGATGCCTGCCGGGGTTGCGGGAAAGTCCGAAAGGGATACCGTGGCCCCTGGCAACGTACAGGCAACGGAAGGAACATGGGTGGGTTTTAGTCAGTAAGAGTCTGACACGCCCTCCCGCTCCACCCAGAGCGGGAGAAGTTATTTGATAATATCACACCCAAAAAAAAAAAAGGGTTTAAATACATTATAATGTCAAGAATGATTTAATACAATGTCAGGGTTTATTAATTACAATGTCAAGAATTATTAAATACAATGTCAGGGGGTTATTAATTATAATGTCAAGAATAATGTTTCCATTCTATGAAATATATAAACGTCGTTTGGAATCGGTGCAGAAAAGATTTCTTTGGCACTTGTCATATCACTGCAATATGGCCAGAAATTTAACTAGCTACAGCTCTCGCTTGAAACATTTCAAACTTATGAGCCTGGAAAATCGCCGTATGTTTCTGGATCATCTGTTCCTGTACAAAATAATGAACACTCATATCGATTGTCCGCGGTTGCCGAGTCAAATAAATTTGAATGTGCCTTACAAACTTGCTCGTGGGTGTAGATATCAGTTGCTCCGCGCCAAGGGCTTTAAAACCAATCTGGGTCATTTTTCCACCATTAACAGAATGCAGATTCAATTTTGTCGCCTGTCACGCTCACCCAGCCTTGATGTTGATATGTCTTACTCTTTACATAAAGTCAGGACTGTGTTGCTTAGGGCATTATCATAAAAATTAAATATTATTATTGTTTAATTCTATCGTCCTTTTCATTTACTTACTATCTAAATTAGTAAAATATGTTTTGTTTTGTAACTATTTCTTTTTTTTGTAACTGTTTCGTAACTGCATTTCCTACTGCTATGTTAATGCATGCCGTGGCAGCCTTTAATTAAGGCTACACTATAATATGTAAAAATAATATGTGTATTTTAACATGTACTTTTGGTGTATGCTTTGTTGGTTGTCCTTAAATAAATAAATAAATAAATAATTAAATACAACCAAGAAAAAATAAAACAAAAAAATGTCATAGAAATTTAATTCCATTTCATAGAAATTTAATTCCACACATATTAGGAGCACAAAGGTAAGTCGTCGTCTAATTTAAATTTTGAATCAAATTTTTCATTTAAAAATTTGTTCGTTGAGTAGTAACACCTTTGCAAAAGAAAGTTAAATAGTTTCTTTTTACATGTCATGAAGTTACTTTTAAAACATTAGGTAATGACTTTTATAAACATTTAGATTCAATGATAAATGTTTTTACATGACAATGATATTTTAAAAACTGGATGAATATTGTTGTAAAACCTACTTATTCAACTTACTATTTGTTAGGTTTTATGAATATTTTCTAATGTCAATAAAAAATTTTTTGAACTTTGAATACAGCAACCATCACACACGTCTACGTTTTTCTTTTTCCTTAGCAATCCTAATATTTATTAAGGAACTCAGTCTACAATTACAACACGTTATCAGCACGAACGGCTCTGTATCTATATTTGATCTACGATCGAACTTAAAAGAATATTGGTGGTGAAATAATTGATACCTAGTTAACATATTGGTCATCATGTCGTCTGCAGTTCATGGTATGTTTCTAATAAATGGTATTCCGATACTTAGTAATAGAGAAGGTTTCACTCTGTGGAAATTTAAAATGCGCATGTTGTTAATCCATGAAGGGTTGTGGGAAACTGTAAGCGGAGTAGTTGTCGTAGGGAGTAAGACGCCCGACGATGTACGGAAGGATGAAAAAGCTCTTTCTAAAATATGCCTTACTGTGGATGGTGCTGCTATTTCGATTGTTCGACCAGCTAAGACCGCAAAAGAAGCGTGGGATGCTCTTATGAAATCCTACGAGGATCGAAGTTTGGGTCGTAAACTGTCGTTGGAACGTAAGTTGTACAGGTACACCTTATCTGACTTTTCTGATTTAGAAGCTTACTTAACGGCAATAACTACAACTGCACTAGACCTGGCCGACATTGGCAAAACCATTGAAGATAGTTCTTTAGCAGCTATTATTTTGGGAGGTCTAACGTCTCGCTACGAGCCCTTGATAATGGCGCTTGAGAATGGGAGCGTTGAAGTCACAACAGATTTGGTAAGAAGTAAGTTATTGAGCGAAATGACGAAAGAGACTAAAGATGATGTGGCTGCGTTGCATACAAACAAGCAAGTTATTTGTTTTCGATGTAAGAAGCCAGGGCACAAGAGTCCTAATTGTCCTCTCAAAAAGAAGGAGAAAAAGGCAAAGGCGAGTTGCTCAACAGAAAGTTGTTCTAAAGATAAGGGACTGACTGTTTTTAGTTCAGGGAATATGGATGCATGTGTCACGGAATTGTTTTTGGATGGTGTCACGGGACTGGCTTTGTCTGCACCAAGTGTTCAGATGTCTGAGAAGTGGATAATCGACTCTGGTGCGTCTACTCACATGACTCCACATGCTGAATGGTTTAATAGTTACAAATCCTGTGATGGGAAGATAACTGTAGCAAATGGTAAATGTTTGCCGGCTGTGGGTTTAGGAGATGTTGATATTGACACAAAAACCAATTTTAAGAAGATTATTAATGTTGTACATGTTCCTGGCCTAGATTGTAATTTACTCTCAGTCAAAAAGGCAGTAGAGAAAGGTTTTTCGATTGTTTTTGATACGAATGGCTGTAATTTTTATAATTCTAATGATGTTTCTTTTAAAAAGGATCCTGTTTTACATGGTTCTAATTGTGGTGGATTGTACACTTTAGATTGTACAGTAAAACCGCAAGGTATTTCAGCTTATAATGTTTACACTAATTTGTCCCAGTTTCAGCTTTGGCATAAGCGTCTAGGACATCTCTGCCGTATTGGTATGGATCTACTCAAAGAAGGTCTAGCTGTTGGTGTAGAGTATACTGATGTTGACAAAGAACCATGCGTACCTTGTGTAGAGGCTAAACAGGCGCGGAAGCCTTTCAAAGGGATTAAGTATAAAAAGGCTTCGTCACCATTAGAATTGGTCCATACGGACGTTTGTGGTCCCATGACCACTGAATCTTTTAAAGGTAATAAATATTTCATTATTTTTGTTGATGATTATACACGTTTTATATACCTTTATTGTATGTCATCTAAGACAGAAGTTCAGAAGTTTTTTTGTGCTTTCCAAGCACTTGTTGAGAGACAGACTGGTACTAAGATTCGAACCCTTCGGTCAGACAATGGTACTGAGTATGTCAACAAGGACCTGACAGACTATTTGCAGGCTCAAGGGATACGACATGAAACGTCTGTACCATACAGCCCTCAACAAAATGGGGTAAGTGAACGTAGCAATCGTAGCATTGTGGAGAAGGCCCGTTCCTTGCTGGCACAGAGCTCTTTGTCGAAAGCTTTTTGGCAGGATGCTGTTGAGACTAGTGTTTATTTAAAGAATAGGTCACCTCATCGTGCACTTAATGGTATGACGCCATATGAAATGTGGTGTGGTAGTAAACCCGACCTGTCTCATTTAAGAGTGTTTGGTTGCCGAGCTTTAGTTCATGTGCCTTCATGTCAGAGAACTAAGCTAGACATGAAAACTTCTGAACATATCTTCGTTGGATATTCAGACGATCCAAGGAGTTATTATTTCCGTAGCGCGGAAAACCCTCGAAGGTTGATTAAGTCACGGGATATTACGTTTTTTGAAAATATTTTTTCAGGATTGAAGGACAAATTTGTTCAGCCTGAAGCTGCTGTGAGCCCTAATGTCATTAATCTTTTATTACAAACTTCTTCAGATACCACATCGCCACGGGCGATTTCTATCTCATCTGCTTCTACTTCTTCACCTACTTCAGAAAGTGTGGACATGGAGGTAGAGCAAGTTGACGATTTTGTGGACGCGACTGAAGAAGCTGGTGGGGTTTGTGACACGGAGTCTCTACATTCAGGTGAACAACGTGTTCTGTCCCTGGTTCCTTCAGTTGAACTCAACGATGCATGTCCTGAGAGAAGGTATCCTGAAAGAGTACGTAAACCTCCTGATTATTATTCATACGGCACTCACGGTGTTGATTTGTTGTGTGATGATCCAAAAAGTTATCGTGAAGCTGTTAATAGCGATGATAAATATAACTGGATCTCCGCAATGAAGGATGAGTACAACGCCTTATTGAATAAGCAGACTTGGACATTAGTGGATAAACCAAATAAAAAGGTTATTCCATGTAAATGGGTGTTCAAGATAAAGAGGGACCCGAACGGTGCAATAGTCAAGTATAAGGCGCGACTAGTTGCGAAAGGTTTTAGTCAAGTTTGGGGGACTGATTATAACGAGACTTTTGCACCTGTAGTTCGAAATTCATCTTTGCGTACCCTTATAGCGTTGGCTGCAGAAATGGATTTAAAGATCCAACACATGGATGTCGATACCGCATTCCTCAATGGGGACTTAGAGGAGGAAGTGTACATGCAACAGCCTGAGGGATTTGCTGAGCACGGGGCAGAAGGTAAAGTCTGTTTGCTCAGAAAATCCATTTATGGTTTGAAGCAGGCAGCTCGAGCCTGGAATATCAAATTGCATCAAATTCTATCAAAAATTGACTTTGCACGAACATCTGCGGAATCATGTGTTTACATAAAAAAGTTTGGTAATGAAACCTTAATACTGCAGTCTATGTTGACGATCTAATTGTCTTTTATAAAGAAAAAAGTTCGTTTGACGCTGTCAAAAATGACTTGGAGAAATTTTTCTCGCTAAAAGATTTGGGTGCATTGTCGTATTGTTTAGGCTTAAATGTTAACCGTGTTGACGATAAAATTGTGGTCAGTCAGAAGACCTATATCCAGTCAGTGTTGGAGCGGTTTAATATGCGAGATTGCAAGGAAATGTCTACACCTTTGGAGAATAACAAATTGGAGAAAGGTAATCCAACATCTCTTGGTGAATATCCTTACCAAAACTTGGTAGGATGTCTCATGTACCTAGATGTTAATACGAGACCCGATATAGCTTATGCCACAAGCTATTTAAGTCAGTTTAATAACTGTCATGATAAGAGACATTGGTTGGCCGCTAAAAGGGTGTTACAGTATTTGAAAGGTACTATGGATTACTGTATTACTTACAGAAAAGTCGGTGGACGTCTGTGTGGATACACGGATGCTGACTGGGCGAACTGTGTACATGACCGTCGGTCGTACACTGGTTATTACTACACGCTAGCAGGTGGACCTATTAGTTGGGAGTGTAAGAAGCAGCCGACGGTAGCCTTATCGTCTACAGAAGCTGAGTATATGTCCTTGAGCAGTGCTGCAAAGGAGGCTATTTTCCTCAGACGGTTAGTGTATGACATTACTGGTTTTGCTCATAGGGTGTTGCTATACAACGATAGTCAAAGTGCACAGAAAATTGTGCTCAATCCTATCCACCACAATAGAACTAAACATATTGATACGAGATATCATTTTATTCGTGAAAAGGTTACTGAGGGTCTTATAGATATAAAGTTCATACCTACGGATAAAATGACAGCCGATGTTTTAACCAAGCCCTTAAGGCGCATAGATCATCTTAGGTGCGTTGTTAATATGGGTTTAATGATAAATAAGTAGAATATTTTTTCTATTTATTTATTTTTCGTCGGTTTATGTTTTATATTTTTGTTTAGTCTGGTAGTAATGTTTTATTTTATTCTATTGTGTTCAGCATTACTACTTTATCTTTTTATTGCCATTAAGGGCGGATGTTGTAAAACCTACTTATTCAACTTACTATTTGTTAGGTTTTATGAATATTTTCTAATGTCAATAAAAATTTTTTTGAACTTTGAATACAGCAACCATCACACACGTCTACGTTTTTCTTTTTCCTTAGCAATCCTAATATTTATTAAGGAACTCAGTCTACAATTAATCCATGCGTCATGTTCGTGAACGGGCGCCGTCAGTAGAGACTGGTCATCTCTTAGCTGCCATGGCTTATTTTAATATTTTAATTTTTGAATTGTTCTTTGTTTTTATATTTTTATTACGGATGCTTTTAACGTGCACGTCTTTCTACATTGTCCTCACATGTATAATTTCAACATTAATGATGTAACTAATATTTTGTAACAATTTTTTTATTTAAAAGAGTGTCCGTGGAGTTTCTTGCCCGTTCTTCTCCATAGGTACCTACTACGCTTTGGAATGGGCAACTAGCTTCATATTTCTGACTGACCGACTTCTTGACATTTCAAAAGTGCCTGTAAATGGTTTAATTGAAATAAATGCTTTGAGTTTGAGTTTGAGTTTGAACAAATATCCATAATAGTTCACATAAAAGGTGCTTAATGATTGGAAATTAATCTTGCATTGAAGGAACAGACGGCAGTTCTGCATCCTAAAAATATATTACGTTTGGGCAATGTTCCTTTTGGCGGTTAATTGTAGCGGCGTTACGTCCATTTTTGTAGTCATTAAATCTAAATACTTAGGTATAGATACAGATTCAATATTTTATAATAAGGGGGCTCGTGGCTCAAGCCACATGGGTTGATCGAAGGTTAAGCTACGCTTGCCGAGGCCGGTCCGTGGATGGGTGACCATCTATTACATATCACCCATAGTCCCTCGAAAAGCACGTTTAACGTTAGGTCCCGGCTGTTATTTGTAGATCTTTGGCAGTCGTTACGGGTAGTCAGAAGCCCGAAAGTCTGACAACCGGGCTTAATAAGTGGGTATCGTATTACCTAGTAACTGGGTTGTGGAGGTCAGATAGGCAGTCGCTTCATGTAAAGTACTGGTATTCAGCTGCATCCGGTTAGACTGGAAGCCGGCCCCGACATAGTTGTGAAAAGGCTAAGCAGAGGACGATTCAATATTTTTTATAATATTCGCAATCGGCACATAAAGCGATTCTATAACGCAAGGCTGTTCAACCCGAGGCACCAAGTGGTCCGAGAGCACATTTTAATTGGCTCGCTAAAAGCTATCAGCTGGCGATAGTCTTTTGAGAACTGATTTCAGGACTTATATTTGACAGGAAAAAGTGTCAGTGAAGATTTTTTAAAAGATTATTCAAAGTATAAGTAACTTAAAGTTTTGTTTAATTTTAATAGCTAGGTATCTACCAGAACTGTAGGCAAGTTTTATTAGATGGCCCGCCGGCGCCAACTGACATAGAATCAAAATTATGGCCCACCTTCAAAATTGGTTGGGCAGGTTTGCTATAACAGATAACAATATTAAAAAAAACTATGTAGAGACGATTAGAAAAATGATTTTATTTCGATCAAACCACGTAATCTGACCAGCGTTCTATTTTAGAGTAAACTCGTGTAAACAATAGAATTGGAAGATGATGGAATCTGATCATACATATTTTCTAGAAAAAGTTTTGTTTAAAAATTCCTATTTATAAGTTTTATGTAAGTTTGTGGGTATTGGAAGTGTACAGATAGAAATTGTGTTTACTTTAGGATGATTATCACATATTATTACTTATACGTAGCTGTTTCTGAAACGTAAACATTTCAGATCTCCGATCTGCCTAAAACGTTGGTTATAAGAAAACGGTGGACAGTCATACAATAACGGCTGTCAAAATTGTTGATCGTTTTTTGACACCTTCATGTCAAATACAATGACAGATTTTCATGACGGCCGTTATAATATGACGGAACCGCTTTCCTCGGAAAACAAAGTTTTAGAGCCAATCTGTAGCCAGGGCTCATGCAACTTTTTTAATTTTTACCAACATGGTAACAATCAAAAAAATTGGACTCGTACTAAAGACGAAAGCAATGTCCCACCGGTACAACCGTTAGCTATACATAACAAAATTCTCTTGATAACTAAAATTTTGTAAACCTCTGAAAACAATGCCTTCATGAAACAGGCTCTCTAGATCGCAGAACTATATGCACTATATAATAAATATTAGGTTGGGGAAAAAGTCTTTTCGCATTATAGTATGTATGAACTTGTAATAAAATCTCTTTGGCTATACTATGTGTATCTGGCTGGTTTTGGTATCATTGAAAGTTTAAATTTTAAAGAACATAATTCCAAATTCAAATTAGGAAAATGTGTGATTTTTATTTGTTTTTCGTACTGTCAAGATGAGTGAATCTAATGAAGAAATTCGATACATTTTAAAATTTTACTACAAAAAAGGTAAAAATGCAACGCAAGCCGCGAAAAAAATTTGCGATGTTTATGGACCTAGTGCAGTGTCTGTGAGAGTAGCACAAATTTGGTTTAAGCGTTTTCAATCCGGAAATTTTGATGTCAAAGATGCACGTCGCTCTGGTCGCCCTATTACGGATAAAATGGATGCCATTTTTGAAAAAGTGGAGCAAGATCGGCATATTAGTAGTTACGACGTAGCTGAAGAACTGGGAATTGACCACAAAACAGTTTTGGCGCATTTGAAAAAAACTGGGTACACAAAAAAGCTCGATATTTGGGTACCTCACGAGCTCACTGAAAGAAACCTAATGAACCGTGTACTCATTTGTGATTCTTTATTACGACGTAATGAAACCGAACCATTTTTGAAGAAGCTGATAACTGGTGATGAAAAATGGATCACGTACGACAAGAACGTGCGAAAAAGGTCGTGGTCAAAGGCCGGTCAGGCTTCACAGACTGTGGCAAAACCCGGGTTAACTCGCAACAAGGTGATGCTGTGTGTGTGGTGGGATTGGAAGGGCATTATTCATTATGAGCTGTTACCACCAGGCAGGACCATCGATTCTGAACTCTACTGCGAACAACTGATGAGATTAAAGCAAGAAGTTGAGAGAAAGCGGCCGGAATTAATCAACAGAAGGGGTGTGGTTTTTCATCATGATAACGCTAGACCTCACACATCTTTAGCCACTCAGCAAAAATTAAGAGAGTTTGGCTGGGAGGTGTTAATGCATCCGCCGTATAGTCCTGACCTTGCACCTTCAGATTTCCACCTGTTTCGGTCTCTTCAGAATTCTTTAGGCAGTGTCAGGTTAACATCACGGGAGGACTGCCAAAACCACTTGTCGCGGTATTTTGATCAGAAGTCCCAAAATTTCTATAGCAATGGGATCATGTCCCTACCTACAAGATGGCAAAAAGTTATCGAACAAAATGGTACCTACATACTTTAGTTAAATGTAAACATACTATGTTAAAAAATGTTTTGAATTTTCTTAAAAAATACGAAGAAACTTTTTCCCCAACCTATTATTTATTGTCCAGGTAATACAGTAAGCAGGTTCAACCACCTTTATATTTAGCTCTCTATCTAAACTGTTTGCTAATAGTGATATGTACCTATAAACTGAATAAATATGCCATTAAATTTGATAAATGTTTATAAAAAGGGGTGTGAACCTGAAGATCTGTCATACAGGTCCCGAACCTAGTTTAGACTCCAGCTCTCACAAAGGTTCTGGCATAAGGCAAAATTGAATATACACACTACTGTAACAATGTACCTTTATGAGAGAAATAAACTATATAAACTTAACTAAATATAAACTACCGCTCCATATCTAACATACGACTAATATAATTTTCCAACATAAAATAATAAAGCAAGGTATTTTTTTAACCGTAACGATTCATAATTATTCAGTTAGCGACGACGAGTTTGCGTAAACTAATTTAGAAGTTGGAATTAAATTTGTTTAAATTATGAAATTCAGACTGCGGTCGAGGCCCAGTTCATAAACAATATTGGTAGTAACTGCATGTGTAACTTTGGCTCACTAGGGAAATGGTTTTTCAATTGTGAAACGGTTTTCAAATTCAAATTCATTTATTTGCGTAACACAAGGCGTATCTGGGTTTTTCATATACCCTTTAAACTTTTTTGTGGTTGCTACCGTGCATTATTGGAGGGATATTGTTATAGCTATTTACTATGTATGCTATATATGTATAGCTATTTACATTGTTGCCGTCGCGGATCCTAAAGGCAGAGAACTGGCAATCACTTTCAAACCGATTCGTTTTTCTACTACGACTTTCAATAGAATGCGGGTTCCCTGTAATGACGTTCACTAGGTGGCAGCACTGAGACGTCATCGTCAAATTTGGGCACCTGTCAAAAGTATCAAAGCGCTTAAATTTTCTTCGGTCGTGACTAAATGATGAACGAATGAACGAAATGAATGATGAACGTCATCATATAATTTTATATTCATTGTCGAAATGGAAGACTTCTTATGAAAGTGGCGCCAACTGGTGGCGTGAACTTTTGTTTCGGTGGCTTATGTCAGTCCCATACATTTTTGACTTTTCCATCGTGGTTATCGCTGAAAGAACCACTTGTCCAGGCTTTCTGGATGAGGTTGGCACAGGAGCATAGGTATTGGAATAATCAAAGAGATTTCGGGCTGTGGATTATGATAAAGAATTACTGTGAATAATCAATGGAGTGATGGAGCAAATATTAACGCTGGTGCTATTGTCGAACCCAGAAGATGAAGAAATAAAAAAATCAATCTGCCTAGCCTTTTCTTAACTATGTTGGGGTCGGTTTCCAGTCTAACCGGATGCAGCTGAATACCAGTATTTTACACGGAGTGACTGCCTATCTGATCTCCACAACCCAGTTTCTGGGTAATACGAAACACTTTGGTTAGATTGGTTGTCACACTTTCAGGCTTCTGACGACCCGTAACGACTGTCAAAGATCCACGAATGACAGCCGGGACCAACGGCTTAACGTGCCTTTCGAGGTACGGAGGAGTCTCGGTATGTAAAAATGTAAAGATGGCACCCATCCACGGACCAACCTCGGCAAGCGTAGCTTAACCTGATGGATCGACCCGTACGGCTGTTATTACTTAGCCACGAGCAATTTCAATTTTGTAGATTTATTTTTAGGGCTCCGTACCCAAAAGTTGCCAAACGGAACCCTATTACTAGGCCTCCGCTGTCCGTCCGTCCGTCTGTCTGTCAGCGGGCTGAATTGTATCTCGAGATCATGAACAGTAATAAGTAGACCGTTGAAATGTTCACAGATAGTGTTATTGTCGCTATATAAAAAAAAATCTATACCATTCAAATTTATTCATATCATTCAAATTCATTTGTAAAAAGCTTATTTAATTCACTGAAAACAGTGAATAAAAAGCACTTTTAATCACTATTTCGGTGTTTGAATTTAGAACACACCAATATATTCGACCTCCATCTCAATGCTATACGAGTACCACCTCCTTGCGAAAAAATACTCGAATCAAACTCCTTGTGCAAATAACTCATCGAGATTTTGATTGGCCGACATTTTCGACAAGGATTTTAGCATTAGAATAAAAACTGTTTTGTGTTCTTTGCTGTCATTAGTAAATTGGTGCTATTTTGAATACTGTTGTACGAATTGTAAGTTGTACGAATACAAATTGTTCCAATTTTAACCTTTCTTTTTTCTTCATTAAATGTCTATTTTCGCTTAAATCTTTCTTTTTCTCGTAGTCATGGTATGCAACTTTTGAATAAAACGGATTTATATCGGGGGCCATGAATCACTCGCGTCGCTCAGGATTCTAACACGAATCACTCGCTAGGCTCGTGATTCAATCATCATGAATCGGTACGGCTACGGTCGTGATTCAGTCGTTAGAATCCTTCACTTGCTCGTGATTCATCTATGGCCCTCGCTTTAAATCCGTCCTTTATTCACTAATTGCATACATAGATACTATTATCCCCCTTTCATTTTTATCTTTATTTTGTTTTTTATCCATACAAGAAACGTGTTTTTTTCGGCGTTTTTTGCTAAATTGTTTAATTGAACGGTGGTGTGCGAATCCGATTCGTATTTGGCCGCTTTTTTTTACATTAACTTGTGCTTGATGGGCGCAGACACCGGTCTCCTATAGAAGGAATGGAGGGAAGCATTTGCCCAGTAGTGATACAATACAGGCTAGCTAGGTGATAGATTATGCTGTCTCACAAAGGGTAAAATTAAATGACTGCGAAAGACTTTTATTGAATTTTACCTTAATAAAATTTTGAACGGCCAGTTTTTCTTACTGCCTGTCTCCTTACTAGGCCAGTAACCCTGTGCCTGTCACTCTGACAAGTGATTAGGGAAACGATAAGTAAATGAAACTTCGTCATGCCATCAGTTACATCGTTACAGTAACCGTTGGCAACCAATGTGCCAACAAACATGGTGGCTTGCAAATTGGTATCGGAACAGAAATTATGGAGATTGCAATCCTTGTTCAATTAGTTACGGGTTTTTAACGTTATGGGGTAAACCTGGTCTGTAATTGCTAACACGTCATAGTTTGAGTAAGGGTGGTGCTCAAGATTTCATACCTTCAAACAGAGGGCCTAAGAAAGAAGAGAAATTTGCCCTGCACGTGCACAGCCGCGATAGAAGGCGCGTTTTTTTAAAAATGTCCTGATGTCCAAGATACAGGTTTTCACCTAGCTTGGAATTTAGGGGTTCATATAGTTTTAGCAGTCTAATCACTTACTTACATTATTTGTATAGTAATATAGGTCCCTAACTGTGTTAGGCCATATTTTATTGAGTCCAAATTAATGTTATTATTATTTATCAGAAATGGCTACCTAACAAGCGTTTGTCCAGCTACTTAGGGCTCCTTGTTGCCACCAGTACCTTGGTTTACGCTCGTGAATTACCATAAAGTCGACCGTCCACTGCTACGTATGTACACGGAAAGGTTTGCTAAATTAGTTGTGCGGTTCATTTGTTGACTATCCACGCATCCGTGCGAAGCGTTGCCGAGGGTCGCAGTCGATGATGCCGCCTACATTTTCATACTAAACGAAGCTAAGTAGGGGAGGCCAGGGTTCAAAGTGCCGGGGGTAAGTTGTTCCGGCATGAATAGCTTAGTTTACCAACTTAATATATATTATGACCATTTAGTTAAAGGCTAGAATACATTCTGCCTCTTAATATCCTTAAGTCTTGGATATCAGAGCTTTTTTTAACGGGTTTTTTACATGTTGTTTGAAAATCGGCACTGTGAACTCCGGCCTCCCACAAACGTGTGTAGTTTAGCCGTGGGCTGCTGGGCTGCTACTGGAGCGGCGCCTTTACAGGACGAAAACTGTCAAAGCGACCGTCTTACATCTAAAACTCACCTCTTTGCCTGTCATAAGCATTAATACATTCGCTGGTCTGAAACTGGCTGATGAGCGCCGTCTTCCCAACGCCTGGCGCTCCGACCATTGCCACGCGATGCAAGGCTACGGGCTTGCGTTCCTGCGACTCCGGCGCAGACTGTGCCGGTGAGGACGGGGCAAGGCTACCGGACCGGGATCTTCGGCGCCGGAACGAGTCACCCCGGTTGACTATGCCTGGAAAGAAATTGAGCTGGTTAATGTCAGTAGTAACGTGGCCTGAGAGGGAGTGAACCGACCAAGCGGGCCCAGTGCGGGTTTGTGGATGGCCGTAAAAACGTTAGTCTGTTCCCTAATGATTGCCCTGAAAAGTCTGAAAAGGCCTCAGCTCAGCATAATTGCTGAGTTAAGGCTCTTTTGGCATACGTACTTAAGCATAATCAGCCTATAACATTCTCAGTATTGAGAAACAGGCTTCCTCTCTGCCAATGAATGCATTTTCTGCCTTTCTACACATGTCATCCAGATCATCATCATCAACAATTCAGCTGAAAGACGTCCACTGCTGGACATAGGCCTCCCCCAAGCACCGCCACTTCGACCGATTCAGTGCCTCCCGCATCCAGCGGACTCCTGTGGCCTTTACAAGGTAATTGGTCCATCTTGTGGGAGGCCTTCCAATGCTACGTCTTCCGGTACGCGGATCCAGATAGATGATACCAACTAGTCTGTGTCCAATACGTCTAGTAGACTTTCCTTTCTCTCTCTTTTTTCGTTTTTATTGTTGTATTTAGCGGACGCAAGACGCTATTTTCCGTTCTTTACCGTAAGTGGGAAAAGAATAGCTTTTCTTTGGTAAGAATCACGCTGTAGTTGAATGTTAAGTAGGCGAAAACTATCAGACGGTAATCAGCGGTTGATTCTATACTTGCTTAATATCAGAGTTATTTATTAACTCCAGAGTTATAAGCTACTGCTGAGCATGAGGTCCTGGGTTCGATACCCAGGTTTGGGAATATCAGCAGCAGCCAGCAGGAGTCTTGTTTTTGTGCCCGGTTGATGGCAATAGGCTCGCCCACTGTAATGGGACTTAAACATGACATGCAAAATGTCGGTGTAATATCGGTAGGTACACCTCTGCCTAACCTTTCGGGGAATACAGGCGTGGTGTTACGTTATTAAAAGTATGTGTCTACATTTAGTATTATCTTTAAGAATAACCTCCACAGTATATTTAACGGTTAAGAAAAGCTCAGATACCCAGAAATATTTACGAAATCAATAACCGTACATCACATATACCTATTTTCATAGTCAATATATTTTTAAGGTGTAGTTTCATGAACCCTCCTTAACTTGCTATAAATACATTCTACAAAATGGTTCCCGTAATAGAAAATGTGGTGTTACCTCAAAAGATTTTATGTACGTGCGAAAACAGTGTTGGCATATGTAATGAGCTCAAACTGTGTACTTTGAGTTATTTAAACTGTTACATTACTTTTTTGAAGTGGTTTTTAGAGAAAAAGTTTTCAGTTAAAGAGAAAATGTTATTTTTTTGGTTTGGCTATAGAATTTTGCTCGCTAAGTGAGAAAACACAGTTGAATAGTGGATAAAAATGAATCGTATTTTAATGGTAATAGTTGAGAGGGTTTATCAGGTGTTCCCTATATTCCATTTGAAATAAGATAAGCCATTTAAATAAAACTTTTTTACAGTCCGTTCAACCGATTTTGACTTCTATTGCGTTAGTGGCATGACAAATGGCAGCTGCAGTAAACAGATGGTTTTGTAACCGCTTTTTTCTTTGATTGCTATCCTTATGCCTACGGTATAGAAGTCAAAATCGGTTGAACTGACTGTAAAAAAGGTTTAGTTAAATGTCTAATCTTATTTCAAATGGAGTTTAGGTGGTTTGATATTTAGTCTCTGTCTATACTGAATATTACAAAGGGGTACAATTTGTGAGTTTGTATGTAGGGGGTTGTGGCGGCATCTACATGCAAACTACGCATCGCACTGACGTCACGCAAAATCATCGCGCAAGCAGAGTTTACCGCGCGACGAGTATGTATACAACGTTCCATCATCAATCGTTGGGCAGTAGCCCACCAGGCACAACACCCGTCTAGTGGAGGATCCTCTCTTTTCTATGGACGATGAGTGAACTTAACGACTCCGTATCATAGTTGCGACAATATGTATGACATGTCGCCATCAGCGGTGTGACAGCACATCAGCTCGACGAACGTTAGTGCGACTAATTGTTTTCACGACATAAAGAAAGAAAGAAAGAAATAAAGAAAAATATTTATTTGGGACACGCACAGGAAATACAAACAGTAAAAAAATAAAAATAAAATCAAAAATTATATAAAAAGTAAAATAAAAAGGGAGCTTAAGTATAAAAAAAAAACTAACAAAATAATAACGACCTGTGCGAGGCCAAAAAGGCCCGTATCTCAGCATAATACGGCGATAATAAATACCACCGCGCTGGTGTTCTGATAGGGCCCACTGTGATGCCACGGACACATAACACCCTGTTTCTCATACCTCTAAAGGGTAATCTTCGGAACTCCTGATCCAATTCAGAAAATTCTCCCACTTATGGAAAGCTACAGTATTGCCGAGTGTCCTAGGATATATTTTGTGAATCGGATCATTTTTTTTTAACACAATATATCTTATATATTGTGTTAAAAAAAAAATATCCGATTTCGAAAATACTCCCACTTATGGGAAGCTACAGTATTGCCGAGTGTCATAGGACATATGGTGTTAAAAAAAAAATGTTCTAATTTCGAAAATTCTCCCACTTATGGGAAGCTACAGAATTGCCGAGGGTCATATAGGATATAGGGAGGGAGGGATATATTTTGTGTTAAAAAAAAAAAGAAATTGTTCCGATTTCGAAAATACTCCCACTTATGGAAAGCTACAATATAGCCGAGTGTCCTAGGATATATTTTGTGTTCCAATAAAATAAAAATACGCGGATGATGTCGCGAGCAGAAGCGAGTCAGCCATAAAAGAAAATACACTGTGTACCGTTTTACCGCTGCAAAAACATTTGACTGTAGTAAATTCCGCTCATTTCTGATTCGGACCGCGCCATCATATTTATCCAGCGGTCAGCCATTATTACGATCTCTAAATATAACGATGTACCTACTTACACCTAAATACTGTAGTGTGAGTGTACAGTCAGGAGCATAATGAGCATTTTTTAAATTAATATTCTCAGACATTGGTAAGGACTGAGTATAATAAAACAGAATAAATATTAAAAAAATATATCTTATTCTTACGCAAAATTTAAAGGCATTTTTCTCGTGAAATAAAAATTGCAACTTTGAAAAAATACCCATTTTTTATCATTACACTATGTTCGTAACACCATAAAATATCTATGGATACTTTAGGAGAAAATCGCATTTGAATCTTGCGTAACTGTAAGGTATTTATGTTTATGTTCGTGACTGTACATTAAAATTTTAACAGGTTTACTCAAATTCCGACCTTTTTGCGAAAGACTTGGACAGCGATCGGACCAAACAAAACCTACGTAGATAACAAAACTGTATGTCGTCTTTCACGATTTACGGCTTGAAATCCCGTATTTTTGATGAAGCGTTAAATTTTGCCAAAAGGCTCATATTAGGGGTGGATTAAACGAGAGTCCTTGGCAATTAAAAGTAATGTGCCAGAAAGGGAACTTGATGCGCGCAAGCGACCCTTCGGTGGAACCTTTTTGGTTTGTTTGATAATGTGACGGATTTTTAATTAGGAAGTTTTAATGCGGAAGTCTTTTTCATAATTTATATTAAGTCTTTGACCTATAAATAATAAATAATACCTACTAATTGCGGGGCAGAGACCTTTACAGATCAGTAGGTCTACTCCCTAAGCGAAATCCGTAATTTCGGCCGAAATTACGGACTCCTCGCTTTCCATCTGACTCACGGATATACCGTAAGTGAGACGAAGCGCGACGCGTCCGTTACTTCGGCCGAAACTACAGACTTCGCTTAGGGAGTAGACCTTGGAACGAGAATAAAGAATAGCACAAGAGTATTCGCAAGAAACTGGCAGTGTCATACTAACGGTAATGTTTTCCTATTGTTTGTCTTTTTCGTTTTAGTATATTTATGTGTATATATTTGTGCTTATATTTATATATAATTAGGTGTATATATATTATTTATAGTATTTAATAGGTATATGTATATCTTTATAATTAAATAAATATTTATTTCACAATTTTCGTTATTGCACCTAGCACTGTTTGTCTCTGCATCGCCCAAAGGTTGACTGGTAGAAAATGCCTATGGCATTAAGTCCGCCTCTGTACATTTGTGTGCTTGAAGTATTATATAAAAATGATCATTATATTTATGTTAAATATGTGATGAGGATTTTTTTTTTTACACTTGTGCAGATAGTGCTCATGGCTCTGAACATCATTCTTTTATAAATAACAATACCGATTATGTTTTTCAGCAATCAAAATATTATCTTATTATAATCTTGGCATAGAATAAACTTATTTAGACCTAATGTGGAGTAAAAAGCCATATTTGCCTAGCTATTTTTTTGACTATGTTGGGGCAAATACTGATATTCAGCTGTATCCGATTAGACTGGAAGCCGCAGTCTAACTGGATGCAGCTGAATACCAGTATTTTATATGGAGCTACTGCCTATCTGACCTCCACAACCCAGTAACTGGAAAATAGGATACCCCTTGGTAAGACTGGTTGTCTGAGTTCCAGGCTTCTGACGACCAGTAATGGCTGTCAAAGATCCACGAAGGACAGCCAGGACCAACGGCTTAAAGTGCTTTCCGAGGCACGGACGAGTCTCAGTATGTAAAGATGGCCACCTATCCACGGACTAACTCCGGCAAGCGTAGCTTAACCTGATGGATCGACTCGTGCGGCTGTTATTATTTAGTAACGAGCTAATAATAATAAAAAATAAATGGTGAATCTGGAACGAATACTTATAGCAACTTTATTCCGCGTTTATTAATCACTGGGCGAAACAGTTGCCAGCTAAAACTGCCTTCACAATCAACATTTCACCAAACCAAACACGACGATCAGATTCTTTTCTCCCATTCGGTCCAGTACGGAAATACAGTGCGTTTTATAGGTACTTATGAGTATTTCGCGCTTGCAATGCCCGAGTACTCGGTTTACGAGTCTGACGTCAATGCGAGTTGGGCATGACCACAATAAACCTGCCACCACGTCATGCGGGCTATATTTGGGTTCCGTGCACTCATTTCAACGTAAAGGGCCGTTTACTTTGCTAATTTGATGATTGTGGAATGGAAGATTAGACGTTTATTTTTGATTTTATTGTTTTAAACCGAAATACATATAGTATATCTATGTATATATTAATAAAATAAGTTTAATAATTTATATGAATAAGTTTATGCTTTATGTATGTATATATTTATTGTAAATGTAAATGGTACACCATAACTATGTAAATTTCTATTAACGGCTCCCAAATTAAGATGATTATTTTATTATACCTTTTTCTTTTTTTTTTCTTTTACATACTACCTTGACATAATCTCTTCGTTATTTGACATTATATACCTATTTTTTTTTTTATATATAATAAATTAGATTTGTTACATACAGCTGTAGTGGCAATCATGTCATTTGGTCTAAATAGCTTTTTATTTTTATTATTTGATTTAGCTTTTATATAGATTCTTTTCTTTTAGATTTTGTGAATGTGAGAACGTTGTAGGCTTAACAGACTGTAGATCTGCCGACCATTTTCTATCTTGCTAAGTACCTGGTACTTGTTGAAAGGCCTACACTGTCTTCTCATACCTATTAACTCTGTAATTTGAAAACATTGTAAATATCATTTACTTTTAAAAGAGTAACCGTGGTGCGAGTTTCTTGCCGGCTCTTCTCCATAGGAAACGACCAATTGGAACCGGGCACCTAGCTTCTGACGTTTCATAAGTGCCCTTGTAGGTTTATGTGAAATAAAATATTTTGAATATATATTTTTTTTTTTTGAACACCAAGCACTGACTACCTGCAGTATTGTCTCTCCTGTTACCTTTAATCCATCCAAAGGTTGTCTGTAAAAGATCGCTTTAAGCGATAAGACCGCCCATTGTGTCACCCTATGTAAAATTTCTAAATTTATGTCTGTAATTTTTATGGTGTACAATAAAGAGTATTCTATCTATCTATCTATTTATCTGTACACATAATGATTAAGTCTCGTGCCCCGGTAATTGTTCTACCGTGAAGTTTTCTTAGAAATTGTTTTGTTAGAGTCGCGTCGCGCTGTCGCGTCGCACCAGTCTGCACGAGGCTTTCTTATCCTATTAGCCAAGAATGGTTTCTTTGCCCCATAGTCTTGTCGTAGATGCTTAGGCTGAGTATCATTTTAAAACTGAATTATTTCATATTAATTTAGTATACTAATATTGCCTAAAATCTAATTTTACATTGAGCTCCATCCACAGTTGAGCACCGTTCTAAAATAAGGTGTCATTATAAAAACATTAAAAAGTAAAAACGTCGCGGCGGTTTGCGCGCTAATTTAGGTATTTCCTTAGTATTATTAAAACAAATACACATTTTGAAAATGAAAAATCGTATACATTTTTCATTTTCAAAATGTGTATTTGTGTATTTGTGTAGAAAACATGTAGTTTTGTTATTATTTAAAAAAAACTGATGACCTTCTTAAAGTATTTACACCATACTAGGGGTTTATTTTGTTTTTTAGAGATTACTATGGATTTTTTTTCTATTGAGGTACAAGTGTTTCTAAAGTGTATGATTTATAGAGTGTGAATCCTTAAATATCTTACATATTAATTGCATAACTAAAGGTTAAGTAATAACGATGCAACAAGGGATGAAACGAACGCAATTATTTCGCAATTACGTATCGTTCCCTCGGTGCGCTCTTAATCAGCTTCTGGTATTAAACTTAATTCAGTTTGAATGATTATTGATGGTGGGACATTAAATCAAAGGTAGGCTTTATCCACCATCAGAATAATTTCACAGTCCTTCTCCCACAAATAAACTAGTAAAAAAACTAATGAATACATTACCTCTCTCCCGACTTTTACGATTTGTTCACGATGATACCCAACTGATACGTTTTTATTTCATACTTTTCTCTCAAATGAGATTTAGATTCATTAAGATTAATGGGAAAGGATATAAATTAGTTTTATTTGTAACACTGATGTGGCTGTGGGTTTATACCTGTTTTAATTGAGGTCGTAAACCTAATTTATGGTGTGTGGTATAGGTAAGTATAGATACAGTGCGCCTGGAATCATTATTCTGGGTGTTCATAGCATTAGCTGTTAAGTAATCAAGCAGGAAGTTTACTTTTTAGCAGAGCGAACCCTACATTAATATAGCCTTCTTCTCTTCTTTTCGTATGGTGTCTAACCTGGTGTCAGAGTTTTAAAGCCGCCCATGGGCCTCTGACTTAGCTTCAAATGCTGCGGAGGCATGCTGGTTTCCTCACGATGTTTAAAACTGGATTTTGTGTTTTGGAGTTAGAACTGGTGGATTTTGGTTTAAAACGGTTTATTTACAACTCTAGAACAACCCTAACTACTTATAATGTAATATTATTCAATGTTAGGCCCCTAAGCCTCGTGTAACGAGTCTGCTGACGTCAAACGTTCGTGTTTATAAACTTTGCTGCTGATCCTGAGCCCTTTCTTGTTTACACGCTACGAGTGCTAAACCCGTCCAGTGCAGCTTTCTTCATTTAATTTTAGACTTTGTTTTGCTAACTTGCTTTTTATAAGTTTGATTTAATTCATCAAGTTTCGAAGTGGAACGAGAAATCCATAGGTATAACATTTATTTTTAGTAATATACAGGGTTATTGGTTGTATGTCAGCAATCTGTTAAGGGGATGTCGAAGAGGTCATTTGCAACCAAATGTCCTCTCACAACCCCTATGCTAATGTCAAGCATTTTCGAGATATTTTAAAATAAATGAAATAAAAATATAAAAATGACTCGAATATGGTTGGCATTTGCATAGGAGTCAAAATGGGTCATTTGGTTATAAATGACCTCTCCCACATCCCCTTAATGGATGGGAAATAGTTTGAAGTGAAATTGTAGTTTTTGGAAAGGAAGTCATTTCGACTACAATCAGAGTTGCAGTTCTTTTTCATAACATAACAACATCACGCCTTGTTTCCCCGAAGGGTTGGGCAGATGTGTACCTATAGTACACCCACATTTCGCCAGTTATGTTTAAGTCCCATGTAATAAAGGGCGACCCTACTACCATCAACCGGGCGCAAATCCAGATTCCGAGCTGCTACTGAGAATTTCTACTTAGAAAAACCCAATAACACTTTGCCTAAACTGGGAATCGAATCCAGGCACTTGCGACCACTAGACCAATGAGACAGTAAAACACTCATGCTTTTGAATTAAACAGAAACTTAGTTGAACCGAATTGCACAATAACTAAACTATGCTAAACAAACACATACAAACTTAGGTAAGCAGGTTATTAGCAATTTCACATACAAGTAGGTACAATAGGCAGGTAAGCTCTTAATCAAACTTGAGCATAGAATGCCACTTCCAAACATTTGCCGGCTTTGCAAACAATTTGAGGATTCTGTCGCCAGCCACGGGCTGCTAAATACGGTACAGCATGTAATGTACCTACTCAGGTACAATACATGCTGTACACAACATTATTATACAATATCCACACTTCTATATTCTATATTATAAGATACTTTTTCTTCTAAGCGTTTCGATGGAAAAAATAAGACAAAAAATATTTACCGAATGACATTTTTTACCGTCTGGAAAAAAAATGGTTATAATAAATAGGTGAACAGAGTAGAAGCGTAAGACAGTTTATTTTTTTTTCAATAACGTGGTATGAAATTGATCTATCGATAAATTTTAAATAAACTTTTCATACTAAAACAATAAAAAAAAGAAATTAAAAAAATAATGAATAATTCTACAAAATATATCGAAATTCAAATCATACAATCATGCGTATGATTTGAATTTCTATATTTTTTATCGAGTTATTCTTTTTGATTACGAGTACTACTCTGTTCAACCTATTTTATACCCAATTTTTTTCGAGACGGTAAAAAATGTCATACGGTATACTTAGTTTTTTTTTTAAATTAAGGTAAAATAATACCATTATAATTTTGTACGTGTACAGGCATGTGACCATGTGGCTTTACCTTGACCATTTTTTTACCTATGTGTGGTGATTTTTAACCGACTTCAAAAAAAGGAGGTTATATGTTCGACTGTATGTATTTTTTTTTTTTTTTTTTATGTATGTTCACCGATTTCTCCGCCAATTGTCAACCGATTTTGAAAATTCTTTTTTTATTCGTAAGGGTATACTCCTGAGGTGGTCCCATATTAATTTTGTGAAGATTTGATGTATACTTTGGGAGATAAACGAAGGAACTCCTCAAAAACAAACAGTACACGTAATGTGATTTGGATATTGTACTAAAGATCAAAAATAATTGCTGGTTCTATCTATCCATCCGTGGTGAACTAATTATAGTCTTCGAAGATACCGCATGGAACTCCTCATCGGTGAACAGTACATATAGGAACTTACAGTGAAAGGTTAGAAGGTTAGGGGATAAGCTCGTATTTTATATTTGTTTGGAAAAGAAAGAAATGTATAGTTAAGTAAAATATATATTTTTTGGTAATTTAATATGTTATGATGGCCCAGAGGTTAAGGCCTCGCCTCTCATGCATGAGGTTGTGGGTTCTAATGTGACTTTTTCAATTCATATGAACTTTCTGAGTTTATCTTGGACATTATTGACATCAGGGAAGGAAAACATCGTGAGGAAACATGGACTTATAGTTATTTCTAAGGTGCCAACCCTAGTGGGGCAGAATCCATAAAGATTTTAGACTAGTGGAATCTGCCCCACCAAGTCGAACTAGTGGGCATATTCCACTGAAAATTTTTAGGCATTCCTCTTTGCCCCACCAGCGGGGCGCTTGGAATGATTCGTTAATTTTTGAAAAATCTTTTGTTATGTTTCCATTATTCGACTGGTATACGAATTTGTGCGGGGTAGGTATAAACACAACTAAAAAGTGAAAAATAAAAACTATTTTACAAAAAAAAAACAACCGACTTCCAAAAAAAAACACTTAAAAGAGAAAAATAACTTGAATTTCGGAAGTCGGTGGCAAAAACAATAGTATTTTATTAGATACATATATAGTAAAATATACCTACCGTAATATATATGAAAGCAATTCATAACTATTTCCCTAGGGATATAACTATATCACGGCTTCAACTATGCGAACTGCGAACCATCTTAAAATATAACTATATGGATCTGTATTTTCGTTTTTGCCACCGACTTCCGAAATTCAAGTTATTTTTCTCTTTTAAGTGTTTTTTTTTGGAAGTCGGTTGTTTTTTTTTTGTAAAATAGTTTTTTTGTCTGAAATATTTTCTTGTTTCATACTTTTTAGAGCGTGATTTTTCAGTAGTCGGGTTTTAGTTTTTGAACTTACTGTTTCGTGTCTGTTTGTATGATAGTGTTGTTCTTCTAAACTAGGCAACGGATTTTCGATGCGGATTCCACTATTATTTCTATAAGAGAATTTGTTCCGGAGGTTTATATGTATAATAGGTACATTAATTAATCTCCAAGTTTATATGGGTTCCCAACAGCATCAAAGGTGAAGAGTGGGTGTTTTGGGGGACTGTCTTATGTAATTTTGTCGTTCGAAAAGTGCTGATTCTCAGCCTAGTTTGAATAAATGACTTTTGAATTTTGAATCCTTATTACGTAACACACGATCAATCACAATCAGTTTCATCTTGACAGTTCAACGGTTAAAGAGTTTTTCCTTCAGATATCTATATAATAGTGGATTCCCACTTTTTTTAATATCTCATACCAGTCCAGACTCTGGAGTTGCGTCCGAATACTGGTAAAACACTCGCCGACTCGATTTTAAGTCAAAAGTGGTGAAATGTATTCTTTTCCTACACATCAGCTGGGCTCTTAGAAAAATATATGTTCTGCAATCTCTTTGCGGGTAAAACCGCAAAGAGCAGACCATGTATTTTTCAGAAATTACCTTTTCACTTTTTTAAGAGCTTGTGGCTAAGCTATAACAGCCGCACGGGTCGATTCATCAGGTTAAGCTACGCTTGCCAGTGTTGCCTTGGAGAGTACGTTGAGCCGTTGGCCCCGGCTGTCAGTTGTGGATCTTTGACAGTCGTTACGGGTCGTCAGATGCCCGAAAGTCTGACAACCAGTCTTACCAAGGGATAGGCAGTCGCTGCATGTAAAATTCTGGTATTCAGCTGCATCCGGTTAGACTAGAAGCCGTCCCCAATATAGTTGGAAAAAGTTTAGGCAGATTGATTGACCTTTTAACTTTTTTGTTTAAAAAGAAACTAAAGCTGAACTTCACGCCGAAAGAAGTAAGGATTCCTAAATTACACTGATAACATACAGATAACTATCGTTGCGTAGTTGTTGAGCGAACAAAACATGACTGCTCCAAGTAAATTCCTAGCTTGCTAACTTCGGAAATGATCGGAATTCGGAAACTTTAGTTCTTGGGGACTTCGGAACAAGAAGGATCATATGGCGATGGCCATTGATGTTATCTGGATAGTTAGTTTTAGTTCTGGTTATACGAATGTACAGTCAAACAAGATTTATGGTTTATAGGCAACATCTTTCCATTACACTGCCACTGTTATTTTTTATAGTGTGCGTATGAGTTTTTTAATTACATTCAATCAATAATGCGATGCGAAAGCGTCAGGCTAACCCATGAAATTGATTCTTTTTAACGTTTTTTGCAATTTGCAGGTCAGTATCAAGTTGAAATGATGATCAAAATTATGATTCGCGGCAACTCAGGAACTCGCGGGAACTCTCTGAGTTCATATTACCCTATTGAATGACTCTTTCATGATATCATGATATTTGAGGCCAATTCTAACTTAAGGAGTTGTATCGCAGATTGCAGATTTATAATTCAGTAAAACCATATTTGTTATGGTCGCGAAACATATTTTAATCAATATACAACCTGACCTGCATGCAAATTGCAAAAAAACGTAAGAAAATTTGTTTTTCGCGGGATGTAAATGAATTGAATACTTAACACACTCATAAAGTTGGTTAAGAGTAGTTGCACTACCTTTATTACAAGCTTTAAACCAATCTCTTTGTTCGTATGTACACTAGGTACGTTTGTTAACAATTCACAGTTTGAATTGATGGCCGAAACTTTGGCTGGCAGTCACCGATACAAGAAAACACAATAAAAACTACCACTACTCAGATAATCCATAGAATTTGGTAAGTACAAGTTTTGATTTATGTTAAAACTAGCTGCGCCCCTGGGTTCCACCCACATAAGTCTCGATCCCGTGGGAATATCGGGATAAAATTTATTCTATGTTCTAATCCAGGTCATTGACTACCCATTTGCTAAATTTCATTCCAATCCGTTCAGTCGTTTTAGTGTGAAAGCGTAATAAACAAACAAACTCACTTTCGCATTTATAATATTAGTTAGGATATGTTATGAATTATTTTTGGTTCTCCAAGTAACAAATTAGGTCCAATGATTGTTTTAAACCGGAACACTGGTTGCACTAAAAGCTCGTTGGTTACACTAAAAGCACGTTGGTTGCACTAAAATTACGGTGGTTGCACTAAAAGCTGATCCTATCATAGCAGGAAAAATGCCATGTGTTGATTTAAAAAGTCTGCTGAAAAACACCTTTGACCAGCACCGGCCTTTTTGCCGGAAATTTTTTCACCCCGCGCCCCGTAAGAAAAATACTGCGAGTGCACGAAAAATTTACATTTCAATAGAAAACCCCCGCTTTTAAAATTCTGTTTTTTATTCCTGTGTCGATCTAGGAGCAAAAAGTATAAACCTAGAGGAAGAGGAAATAGAGAACACCTGTTCATTTCACATGCATTTTATGACATATGAGGATAATAGACTTTCCTCTTTTTTAAGGTTCCGTACACGAAGACTACCAAATGGAACCCTACTGCTAAGCCTTCGCTGTCCGTCCGCCCATGCGTCCGTCCATCCGTCTGTCTGTCAGCGGGTTGGATCTGATGAACCGTAATATGCAAACAGTTGAAATTTTCACAAATTTTGTATTTCTATTGCCGCTTTAACCGCTCAACCGCTCAACTATTCATTTGCCTTTAGAAGTAGATAACAATAAAAATTATATTGTGTCTCGTTAGTGTAAGTTAAGCTCATATCAACAAATAATAAAAATTAAATAAAGCTAATAATTAAAGGAATACAAGAAACGTGTTTTTTCGGCATTCTTTGGTCGATCTTAATGCTGTACCGAACTCTTCGTGTGCAAAGCCAACTCTCACTTGGCCGATTTCTTTCGCTTCTATGACGCTGTATTAAAACTTTATCCTAATTACGTAATACACGATCAATCGGATTCCCTTCGAGAAAAATTCAGAGAAATAAACATCCTGACTGTAGCCTCACAATATATTTTTGAAAACCTATTACATGTACACAAAAATATATCAAATTTTAAGAAAATAACATGATTACTTTGTAAAGTATTATATTGTTTTAATTATTGTGAATGTGAGGACTATGTGGATATTTTATTTTTATTGTTTTTCCTCTTTCTTAAATTTTTTCTTTCTCAGTTAGTTTAAATGATGGTCTGGCAGTTTGAGTACTTTATGCGACCTACCCAAATGTCCTTTCTTTGGTATTGTTCGTCGAGTTGTGCTCCTTAAGTTCTGAGTTGAGCTCTACGATTACTGACAAATGCTTGCACTGACTGGACAGGTCCACTCAAATCTGTGTGGTTCTTTCCTCAAAAGACCATTTCAGACACTAATCTACATGGTCCTTATATGGCCTGACCAAGATTATGTCTGGACTTTAAAAGAGACTGTGACCTCTGAGTTTGTTTCGGTCTTTCTTCTCAGAGTAGTCAGATAGGAAACGCCGAACTCATCTAGCATTTTCATCTTTTTTTTAATATGACGTGTAAAAGTGATTGCAATATCCTATTTACAGAATAAACAATTTCATTTCATTTCATTTCATTTCATTTCGGAATTTGAATAGTTTTGAAACAAATTGCTAATCCATTGCTTCATAAGTTCGAAAGAAAATCTGCTCGACAACGTAATAACGCAATGAATGTTGTTGAACTGTCAAAACGAAAATCTGTCGTTATCGTTTACAAAATGTGTTGAGTAATTAGATATCTGTTCTTGCCGTAAAAACAGAAACCAGCCTGGAAGATCAGTCGGGACTGAATGTTCCATAAAAAATCATTTTTTAGTACTTCTCTGCAGCCGCTAAAGAACATAATAATATCATGTTTGTATATGTTCAGTGTATCTGTGAATTGTCTGTCCGTCAATCCGTTAATCATTCAATCACGGAAGTATTTCATAGATGAATTATTTTCTACTGTACATAATAATGGTATATCTAACATCAGGTATGATATAATATTGGTATATATACTTACGTTAATAACAAATGGGATATGGTTGGCATCAGCCCACGTGACTGCGCTGCAGACGCTCAGAATGGCCAGAATTTATTATTAACGCGTTACCTACCCCACTACGTGCGCCTCTTATTGAAGCGGCTATGAAGAATTTGAATTGTTTGTTTATTAAAAACGTTTGCCCGGAATATTGTGGGAAATATTAGGTTAGAAGATTTTATTAGAATATGTTATCTTTTGTTTATTTTGGATGTTTATGAGTAGTTATTTTGCGTTCAATGCCTTTGAAACCTGCCTGGGAAATCACTGCGCCTGAGCATAAATTGCAGAATAAAGTATTTGCCCCAGAGTTGCAAAATAAAGATGGATGATATTTTTTTTTTTTTAAAGCTACGACAGCTTTAAAAAAAAAAAATATCATTAATTAATACTTACATTAAATAAAAGACAAAAAACCCCCGATACAAACATTTCCTCATTTCTCTTTCCTACTCCATCACCAGACCCTGTTCCTCATTTATCTTTAATCTATTGATTGAGACCATTCCAATGAGCCCAAACATGATACCTGTGCTGAAAGTTGGTAAGGGAATTGGGTATCCTGCAAATTCCAGGTGATGTTGCAGCACTAATTCAAGGTTAATATGTTCTTCTAATATCATTGAAGTAACATAATACCAAATTTCAAATCGATCAGACCTCTGGAAGACGCTCACATCCATTCATCAATTAGAAAAGAGCTGATAATCTTCAAACGGTAGAACCGATTTTAATAAAAACATGTCTAAGAATCATTGCTAGAAATCCTGCTCTCAAATAAAAAAAAACTGCATTCAAATCGGTTCATCCGTTTAAGAGCTACGTTGCCACAGACAGACACACATACATAGCAGTCAAATTGATAACACCCCTCTTTTTGCATCGGGGGTTAAAAAACGGATCGATAAAATATTTAAATACACAACTATCATGTATTCTTCTAGCAGTAACCCTAATAGGTTTTGCTCTTGATTACATACCAATTCTTTCTTTTTCTTTTTAGTGTGACTAGTAACAAACCTGGTGTCAGAATTCTTATGCCGCAATGGGCCTCTGATTTGGCTACACATGCCGTCGAGAAATATCTCTCAGGCATGCCGTCTTCATTAGATAGTAGGTACGCCTTTTTGATAATCAATTTTAACTCTATGATTCAATAAGCTTTAAAAAGACTTGATTACGTCAAAACAAGCTTATAGTAATGTCTGGTGTTCGTCTGTCCATCGGTAAGTGGCCATTACATACACATCCATGTATCATCCATCAAGCGTACGTCATCCACAGTGTTGCCATGTGCGAAAAATAATTCATTTAGAAAATATTTAAAAGTTTGTAATTTATTATTAAATATTTATTAAACATGTCTTGCGTCATCTTTAGGTTCATAAATCATTCTATTTTTTTTTTTTAATGAAAGTTGTATCAATTATTTTTTATCTGAGAGGTTAAATTTAACAAGACACAAAACTCAGATTCCGGTGGTCTATGTTCTATATATGTCATAGAACATAGACGGGTTTGGTTTCCGCACTTAGTCCGTCAGGAGGACCATCGTGCGTGGGCTTCCGGGCGTCGTATGAATTTAAAAATAATACTAACCTAACATTACGCATGTATTTCGAAGGGTTTGGCTATAATAATACTAGTCTATTATTGTTCTACTGGTCAAGGTCTCTTCTCTTATAGAGAAGGCATTGATCACCACGTCACTTGTGAATTCCTAATGGAAAAAGTCAATAAGGCTGGCCGTATTCGTACGGTTTCCTGATCTGGATTCTTGATTTGAAATTCCGTGAGACTAGCGCAGACGTTCGATTGTTTTGTGTTGTTTGTGTCAAAATGAACGTCAGGTTTCTTTTCGTTCGAAAAATGTACAAACGTGTGCGCAAAGATGAACATTTTGTATGTAAGGCAAGCATTCAGGTTTCTGAATCAGGAATCAGGGAACCGTACGTAAACGGTCAGCCTAACACTTCACGGGTATCGAACCTAGGATTCAACATTTGAAATACAATAGGTACCTACTTATCATACATAAAATCTCGGGTAGAGATGACTTCTTAAAGCCCAGCCGTAATTACATATAATATATCATCGTAAATAATGAACATAATCTGATATTTTTATATCAAGATGTTTTCTGCAAATTCTTGGCAGTCATAAGGGCTTTCATAAGAAGCTTGAGTCATTTCATTCGTGAAAGTAAATCAAAATAATACATAACATCACGACTGTAAGCACTGAAGAGTAAGGCAGAGCAACCTATAGTAAACTCACATTACGTCAGCTATGTTGAAGTCCCATGTTATAGGGGGCCAGCCTATTGCCATCCACTGGGCACAAATCCAGACTCCGGGCTGCTACTGAGAAATTCCTGATGAAGAAATCCGATAACTCTTTGCACGATCTGGGAATCGTTCTTCTGTTCAGCAGTAGCGCTAGTAGTAATGGTCAGTTATAGTTAACTATAGTAAATGTTTATTATGTAGTTAAGTATTACCTACCTAATAACATTTCTTTCATTTTCTTCAACTTCTTACAGCCTCACTCTGCAAAAACAGCACTCCTTCATAAAAGCGTGTTTTGTATGGCACCGTTAATATATAATAAGATTCCAGAGGTTATTAAAAGTATAAACCAGCCAAACTTATTCAAAAGAGAACTTAAGAAGTTACTTATTGAAAAATGTTACTATTATGTTAAAGATTTTTTAAATAATAGTTTCTAATCTATTTGTGTTATATTTTAATTTTGTTGTGCTTTTTTATTTTTCTCTTTCTTGATTTTGCTATATTTCAAGTGGCCATAATTTATTTTGTACGCCAATCGTGGCAAAACATGTTGAAACTTACAGATTTTCACTTTTACATCCACATTTGCATTTATACGTATAATGTTACACATGTTTACAAATAAATATATCTTTATCTTGGAATAAATAAATATTGTTTTATGCCGCAATCTGCCCGGATATTTAACTTTGTCCTTTTGTTTGTTTGTTTGTTGTTAATGCCTAGAAGAAATACCGCTGTCAAAGGCATTGTTGGTAATTTTTACTTTATATTAATCTTTTGGACTGTAACATCTACTGTCTCGTTAAATTTTATGTTACACACGAAAAGTATTAAGGTGAGTACATAATTTCCACTTTGCCCTTGTTACCTATGATAAAAGGCATTTTATCCTACTATCCTATTCTACTACTATATTAAATCTTCAAATCTCTCTGTTGCACCTACCACTATTTGTCTCTGCATCACCCGAAGGTTGACTGGTAGAAAATGCCTATGGCATTAAGTCCGCCTCTGTACATTTATGTGTGCTTGAAGTATTAAATAAATAAATAAATATATAATATTATAAAAGTAAAAGTTTGTATGTTTGGATGCTTCTTACTCAATCACGAAAAACGGCTGAACGGATTTGGATGAAACTTGTCACACAGATAGTTTATAACCTGGATTAACACATAAAATACGCGGACGAAGCCGCGTGCGAAAGGTAGTCTGTTATACATCCTACAAATGAAATACCTACCTACCTTGTTCTTAACTTTCCCTACACTCTGTCACTGAATACTACAGACTATAAACCACAGTTTATGTCACTAGTTACAACTACTCTTCTTAAAAGCTATAAAAGAAATGGACCTTAATGAAATGTCACTCAGCCTGTCAATCTAGATTCCCTCATGATGAAGAGTGGATTTTTTTTTTTACTATGCAGGACGTAGTTTACTTAGTACGTTGTAGATAGCTACAGTAAGTTGCAAAAGTATCTGATGAAAGTGTAAACAAACTCTGTTCAGGTTCAATTCTTACACAACCAATCAATAAAGGGAATAACTTAAATATTCATCTGTATTAAGAAATTGTTATCTTTGTATCTCACCACTTTTTTCAACAATTATTGTTTGAATAACATTTTAAAATTGTAATTGAATAATCATTGAAAAATTTTTACTTAACCAAGTTTTAATTGTTGAATACTCCAAAAGATAATAATGTTTTTTTTTTCTTTTTGGTAGTAAAATTCTTTTAATCTCACAAATTCATTGCAAACTATAGTTTTGTATAATTTAGAAGCATTTTTTTTTTATTTTTGTAAATGTGAGTACCATGGAGCCGTTTACTATGTTGTTATGTTGTATGTTGACTTGAAAGAGCATGGCAGTTGAGAGTATGTCATGCTCACTTAAATGTCTCGCTGATGGTGGCGAGTATGTTGGATCATTCGGTTCCCTACAAAATGGTTGAGCTGGATGGTGCTGATCCACGCGTCATGTTCGTGAACGGGCGCCGTCGGCTGAGGCTGGTCATCTCCTGCCATTGCTTATTTTTAATCTTATATTTTTAATCGTTTTTGATTATTATTTTATTTTACATTGTTCTCACATATAGAAGCAACAAAAGTAATGTACCCAGGATTTTGTAATTTCTATATTTAAAAGAGTGTCCTTGGAGTTTCTTGCCCGTTCTTCTCCATAGAGATCTACGTTTTGGAATGGGCAACTAGCTTCAACTTTCTGACTAACTGACCGACTCTTTGACAATTCAAAAGTGCCTGTAAATGGTTTAATTGAAATAAATGCTTTGAGTTTGAGTTTGAGTTGAGTTTGAAGAAAATTGATGTTGTAAAATTTACCTTCAATAAAGTTATATACAATTTTTTTTTTTTTTTTTAATTGAAAACTCGAACAAAAAATATACCATCTGCATGGGAATTTTGCAAAAGAGTTTCGGGTTTAGGTATTGAAATAATCAAATCAAAGCACTTAATTTGTAAGTGACACTACAAATTGGCATCCATAGGTACAATTTCTGATCCATTTGTTTACGTTTCCGTCAGACATTCTTCGAACAAATTATTCCTAGACTAGTTTTTGCCCGCTACTTACTTAGTCTGCTCAGACATGGAGCTTTTTGAGACACTTTTACTATTTTAAGTTATTTTAATTTTTTTCTGTTTATTTTTTATTTTTGTGTGAATATTGTGTGCCTTAACCGGAGTCAAATAAATTTAATTTCTTTCTTTTCTTAGTGCACCTAAAATAAACTTTCCCATCAAGACTGTGCACCAAAACCAAGATCACGGATGTTACCCAGAAAGCCGCTAAGCTTAAGTGGAACTGGGCCGGACATGTCTATCGGTTGGGTCCCAAGCTGCGAGCCAAGGCGAAGATGGCAGGACGACCTTGACTCCTACCCAAAGGATTGGCTGTCACTAGCAAAAGACAGAATTATGTGGAAAACGAAGAGCCCCTTCCCTGCAGTGGGATTATACAAGCTAGTAAGATTAGTTTAGAGATCATAAAGGTAAATGTAGTGACCGCCATATTGAATTATCTGTGAGGTTAATTAGGCTAGGACGCAAGGGGACATCCTAGATTAAGACTAACCAAGACTTTCAGTAGTTTAAAGTTAAAAAAAGAAAACACATTTAAGACACCGGTAATTGTTCTACCGTGAAGTTTCCTTAGAAATTGTATTTTTAGAGTCGCGTCGCGCTGTCGCGTCGCGCCAGTGTGCACGAGGCTTTACGTGTAGTTAGAGGGCGTCGCGGCAGACCCCGCAGAAAGTGGCGGGACTAGCTGGACAAAACAAACAACCAGTGGTCCATGTTAGCCCTGGATCGCAAGCACTGTAAGTCATGGGGAGAGGTCTTTGCCCAGCCGTGGGATGATACAGGCTAACAGTAACAGTAACTATATGAACGAGGTAAAAAAAAATACAACTATTTTCTTAATGTCCCTCGGCAAACTTCGTGTTTCGGCAGTTATCAGTTGCCCCTTGCACTTGGTGCAAGACTGGACGCTCTCAATCGACTTGGAAGTATATAGTTAATACTATTTTAACTTAATGTAGTTTATTTTAAAAATGAGTGGAAAGCTGTTTGTATTCGAAAACAGTTGTACTGTAAATAACTATTAGGTAAAGTCTTTCAAATTAATAATCCTTTTTGTCGTTTTGCCGCAGCCGGGTAAAAATGGAAGTTTCTCGATTTATTTGAGCGTGTTTTGAACGAATTTAGCTCAGAGAGAAATAACAAAATTTTCTGTAGCATGAAATCACGCAACGTCTATTTTATAACCTTAAAACCTTTATTGACCTAACATTAGACTTTCAAATCTGGGCATGAACCTCAAGGTTCTTTTATCAAAATAAATCAAAAATTTTGTTCACGAAGAATATACCTAAGTAGGTAAACGCTACTCTATCACGCGACTAAAGAGTACATGCCTTGTTATAGGGCTTTATGCCCGGTTTTTACTAAGACTACCAAAATTTTATGCCTGAATAAAAGCGTACTTTGGGATTTGTTAAATCAAAGATCAAAGTTCGGGTTAGCGACGGGAGTTGAATATCCATCATGCAATAATATTTAGGCATTACTTTTTGGTGTCGAGTAGTGATAGTAAAAACGGGCATAATACTTTAACTCCGGGATGAGCTACATAATATCAGATAGCTCGAGGCGATACGGCAACAGAAGGTAAGAAAGAAAAAGGTAATTCGGGAGAACAAGAACTTTAGCTACAAAGAATATAGGCACAGATTTTGTTGCCTAACAAGCCTTGTGCCCGGAGGATTTCCCATCGGCAAAAATGACAACCTTCCATACAAACTTACATCCGAAACTAGAAATTGTCGAACTGACACGTGTGAGGAACGCTTTCTCTCGGACTGTAGGGGTTAAATAGCCCCCCCTACAGTCCGGCCGTCAAGAGAACGCGTTTCTGACATCTGTCAGTTGGACAATTACTAGTACTAATAAAGATCAAATTCGCATAACACATATTCGTTAGTATGAAACTGACAGGTATCAAGAACACATTCTCTCGACCGGACTGTAGGTAATGAATCATCAAAATTCCTTCCTTAGTGGTGGTAAGGCTATAAAAGGAAGCTTTTGGGCAAAATCTCATGCTTCTAAACGTAGTAGTTAACTGTGCTTTGTCTGTCAGTGAAGAATGAATGAATCAAAGATTTTTATTACGTAGACATTTATATTCGACTGTTTTGTTGCAATTGAGCGCGCTTTGATAGTTTTCCTGGAGTTAGTCCGACAGTCTGGACACAGCCTAATTTACATTGATAAGTCATAAGTTGAATGTAAATTTCTTAGTAACAGCCCGGAGTTTGGAAGTTGGCGGTGTGATACTCCCGTGCTTCGGAAAGCACGTTAAACCGTTGGCCCTGCGCTTGATCTCTTTTTAGTCGTTTCGTGTTGCCGTTCCTTCGGAATAAGAGAGTTGGGGAAGAGAGAGTTCACCCAAGTGTGCACACTTGTGCACTATAATATCTCCCGCGCTGAAGGCTGGTCTACGCTGGCCGAAATTCAGCCTGGAGGACTACTTTTTTTTAAATGTAAAATTTCAAACACTGATCAATGTTTTCGCAAGGTGACTGTTCAAACTTTTGATGACAACAGGAAATAAAATGACTCACGTTCAAATGAGACTTTCCACGCACATTGAATAATTTCTTAAATGTAGGTATTTCGTTTGATTGACGTCACGACCATAAACCATCCTTTGATGTTCCTAACACATTTATTTAATATTACGTTTACGAGGGACAAACGAGTCACGAGTCGTTCAATGTTAAACCAATTCCGATGTGTCTTTGTTCTCTATTCGAGTTCGATTCGCCGAATCGGAGAAACTTTGCCTGTTCAGTTGAAGTATGTTTTGAGAAGTTTTGTGTTATTTATATGTAGATTGTTAGCCTTCGATATAATATAATTTATTTTTTATATTATACTTTTTAGGCGGCGGCGGCGGCGATTCGATAATTGGACGAGAATTGAGGGTAAAATTTTAGGGTTGCATCACGTTTAGGCACATTTCGTTTGTTTGTGATTTGTGTCATGAAAGGGAAGAAAGATATAACTCTCTCTCTCTCTCTGTCTTTCACACTAAAACTCTCTTATTCTTTATTTTTTAGAAGTTTCACATCTATCACGTGTACGGTGTTGAACGCGCAATTTTTATCAATGAAACCGTTGCGCCAGTCTGCACGAGGCTTCATTCTCAGTATGTGAGGCATTACCCTTGCACTGAGACAATTTACTGGCTTGTATTATTTCATGTGTTTTTATTTTCAAAAGATTATTAATATTCGAAAATCTCTCTGTAATTTCATTTGTAGGTACTGTCGGATTTTATTCATTATTCTAATCTGTGAAGACCTATGTCTTCACAGATTAGAATAATGAATCAAATCCTATCATTACACAAGAAAAAAAAAACATAATAGGTACTATCCATAATAAGAGTATATTAGAGTAGGGGAAGACCAAAGAAACGGTGGATGGACTGTGTGAAAGATGATATGGCTAGAAAGGGGGTAACTACCGAGATGACGACTGATAGAGAAGTATGGAAGAAAAAGACACGTTGCGCGAACCCAAAATAAGTAGGGGTAAGGGCAGGAGAATGAAGATTAGATATGATCCCTTATAATTGGGGTTGCGGGAAAGTCCGAAAGGGATACCGTGGCCCCTGGCAACGTACAGGCAACTGAAGGAACACGGGTGGGTTTTAGTCAGTAAGAGTCTGACACGCCCTCCCGCTCCCCGGGAGAAGTTATTTGATAATTTCCCACCCAAAAAAAAACCCTAATAATTATCGTTTCATTGCACATGATAATGAGAGAATGAGAGACTCTTCAGTAGTTCGCGATATCTTTAGCTTCACGGATTCATAATCAAAATGATGAAACCTCGGATAGAATCGTTGTTTACGGATACGCCCGAAGTCCTTCAAACGTTTAGCGTCTAAAATTAAGAATGAATAGTCTTCTTGTATCTTCACTAATACTTAAATAAACGATATATAAAACGCAGTATATAATATTATAATGATATGAGACTGTTCAGTAAGAATGACGCATGATGAGTCAATCTAAGAGCTTTGGGTACCCTGCCAAAAGTTTAATTGATTTTGCCGTATCTTGTCGTACATGCAGTTACGAGTAAATTTCATTGAATCATCACAGGAAGATTTAGTATTAAATTAAAATAAAATAATTAGAGAAAAACCACTATACAAATGGTTTTTCTCTATAATTATTTTATTTTAATTTCTATAAAATCTTTATTTTCTGTTGATAGTACCTACACAGAGAAATTCCGAATTTTTATTTGAGTAACTGGTGTTAACTTGACAGCCCTGACACCCATAACACAAGTTTAATCTTAGTTTAGGTGTCTGAGGTGTATAACTCTGCATTAATCTACAATTTATATCACATATTTATTAAGTTATACCAAGTGGCATATATAAAACTGTAAAACTGGAAATAAAGATATTTTATTTATTATTATTTAAGTGTTTCTAATTCGAAGACTAATGGTGAAGGAACTTCTTCGAACTTCGTAAGGAAAACTGGACTTAATAGTTGGAAATCGTCAAGATGCATTGGGATTATTTGGGATGCATTAAAATAGCATTACTAGTTGAATGTAAAGTCTGTTCGAGAAGTATCTGACGAAACTGCAAACAAACCCAGTTCAGGTTAAATTCTTACACAATTACGCACTAAAAATAATTAGTAACACATTGTTCTATGTATATTAAGAAGGTTTCAACTGAATACTTCTTCACTTTATTCAAAAATTATTGTTTGAATAATATAATTAAATTGTAATTGAAAAATTATTAGAGGTTATAAAAGAACCTCAATTGTCAAATAGAAAACATTTAAAAGGCAATTTTAAATGAGAATTTTGGGTTAAGTATTCAGATAATCAAATCAAAGCACTCAATGTGTAAGTGGCACTACAAATTGGCGTCCACAGGTACTTTTACTGATCCATTTGTTTACATTTTCATCAGATAATTTTGGAACAGACCATATGTCCCAAGAACGGTCCGTCAGCCCAGCGTATAATGTGCCCACTACTGGGACATAGGCCTCCTATCTGTGAGATAGAGTGGGCTGTAATCCACCACGCTTGCTACTAGCAAATAATATGTTTACCATGTCATGAATAAACCTGTGTTCTCATACAGTCCGCACCAAGTGTGACTGCGCGAGCGATGATAGAACAATGAACAATTAATCCATACTGTGTATGTTCATTCAAAATTTAAAAAAATCAAAATATTTTATTTCACTTAAACCTACAGGGCACTTATGAAACGTCAAAAGCTAGGTGTACGGTTCCAATTGGTGGTTTCCTATGGAGAAGAGCCGGCAAGAAACTCCACGGTTACTCTTTTAAAAGTAAATAGTTTTTACAATGTTTTCAAATTACAGTGTTAATAGGTATGAGAGGACAGTGTAGGCCTATCAACAAGTACCAGGTACTTAGCAAGATAGAAAATGGTCGACAGATCTACAGTCTGTTAAGCCTACAACGTTCTCACATTCACAAAATCTAAAAGAAAAGAATCTATATATATTATAAAAAAGATAAATAAAATAATAAAAATTAAGACCTATTTAAACCAAATGACATGATTACCGGTACAGCTGTAAAAAAAACTAATTTAATAAAACATATAGAATATTGTGGCTATATAATGAAAATATTATGTCAAGGAAGTATGTACACCAAGCGAATATGATGTGTTTGAAATTATCGTGTGGGGCTAGAATGAACACTCATTCGTTTGGTTTAAAACAAGGATGCCCAAACACAGGCCCGCGGGCACAAATTAGATAATAGTCGGACCACCAAGTGGCCAACGCATTTGAATTTGCTCACCAAAAGCTATCATCTAGCGATGGTCTTTTGAGAACAGATTTCAGGACTTCAAACCAGGTCTAAACAATATTTTGCTCTTTGTGAACCCATTTCTAACTAATATTATAAATCCGAAAGTTTGTTTGTATATTTGTTACGCTTTCACGCTAAAATGACTGAACAGATTTGGATGAAATTGGGCACATGGGTAGACCATGCCCTGGATTAGGACAAAGGATAATTCTTATCCCAATATTCTTACGGGATCGAGACTTATGCGGGTGAAACTGTGGGGCGCAGCTAGTAAAACATATTTTCAGACTTGATTTTATTATCCACCTTTTTGTCGCCTAATACTGAGAAGTTATTAGTATAAAAACCTCTTCAAAGGTCTCCGTGAAGTGGTTTTAGTTTATTCACTATGAGTAACTTAAAGGTTTGTCTAATTTAAATAGCTAGGTATCGACTATAACTGTAGACAAGTTTTATTTACTAGATGGCTCGCCGGCAGACACGGCCCACCTTCAAAATTTGTTGGGCAGCCTTGGTTTAAATGCATCTTGAGAAGAAGTCAAGGCGCAGTGAGGTTCGCTTTCTTACTCTGCATGAAAAGGGTTTTAAATTCGCCTGAGTCTGTCACTAACTCTTATCATAACCCACCTCACTAATTTGAAATACCTATCTAGTTCTAAACTATTCATCCTTACTCAAATCTCAAAGCAAACCGAATCGTCACTGAAACATAAAAGGAAATGCTATCACCATTGCTATAGAACACTATATAGATCTATGGATCCATCCCCATCGGATGTGGGTGGCGGCGTCGCAAAGCAAGCGACACCTTTGATCCGCCCCGCTGATAAGCGAACGCGACAGGTGTCCGCTCGGATCGCTTGGATGATAAGTACGCTTCATTGCACATCGCTTGTTTCGCTTTTCATGGGTTTATGTTTAATTGTGAGGTTGTTATGTTAATGGGGCTGGTTTAGTAAGAGTTTTGGGATCGGAAGAAAATACAGGATTCAGTAAATTTAACGTGAAAATCATCATCATGCATCTTCATCATCTTCAGATTATACATGCATCGATATAATCTGTCTACTATTGTGTATTAGAAAAATTGTTTAAAAAAAAAGTTTTTTTGCAGGTAACTAAATCGCGACTCTGTCGAAGGAAATGTCGGAAAATCTAATAATAAATAATTATTAATTAGTTTATGTTTTTTATTATCAACGCGATCTTAGTTATTCGAAAAAAACATTATTTATTTTAAATTGAATAAATGACTACGTTATAATTATTTAACTACGTTTGCGTTCAATAATCTTGTTCACGAAAATAACTTTGTAGTTCTTAAAAGTTAAATAATTAAACACGTTGTAATTAATTCTACTTTAAATTTTCTTTAGGTTTGAGAATATTAATAAGTATTTTAGTGATGTTGTCAGCTCGAGTGACATAGGGTATTCAAACTCAAACTCAGACACAAAGCATTTATTTTAATTAAACCATTTACTTATTACTTAATATAATTTTATTTTTTTGTTCTCTTTCAACGATTTACAGGCGTTTTTAAAACGTTGTATTCTATATAGTCACAGATCATAAATATAGTACATACTAATTCCATGGTTGTATTTAAAAGTCAGACTACCAACACCAATTAATATTTGCCACTGGCATGTAGGAAATGAAAAGCCATTTACAACACCGGTCCAACTTCTAAATGCCCAATTTTTTTTCCGTGCCCAAAATTGAACTGGGATTGAAAAACGCTATATTGCGTTTTCGACTCACTTTACTATCGGATTGCGTGCATCGCTTCAACGAGGACACAGATTAATACAGATGGTTCACTCTGCAAAAACATTTAAATAAAAAGCGACTCATGCTACGATACAATAAAGTGCAATTCAGGTCGCACAGGGCTAATTACCTACAGTAGTTATACTAACCTAGAAGTTGCCTCTCTTTCTATCGCTTAACTCTTGTTGTCTTCTGACAACGTTACGCTCACTGAATTGCCCCAACAAGACGAGCCCACCGCGTACTTGTAGCTTCATACCTAAAATGCGGAGTGCGCCTTCTGTACTATTCTGTGACAAGAATTGAATGACTTTTGAAAAACGTAAAATAGTCATTATAGACGGTTCTAGTCACGCTTTCTAACGGAAAATTTGATAAACGTGTTTTAAATTAATGAAATTGTATGTTATGTACCTATCGTGTTTTGTTATAGAAACTGTTAATGAGTCTGTGTTCATATACCTACCGAACTAAGTAAAAGCGAAACAATTCTGTCCCTTAATGACTTAATATCGTATGACAATGCCGGAATATCATGCGACATGGAAAAATAATATTAAAATCAACGTTAAAATAAAATAATACATTCATCTCGTTTTACGTATTTTGAATACAATTTATTGAAATCAAAATTCCTCTATGTGTTGGTAGGTAAGTTCTGGAAATAAAGGTCGCCTTTCCTGAATTTACCTGCCAATACAGAAAGTGCCACAGCCTAAAATATAGCTTCAATAAATCTACCACAGATACCCAGTGTCACCACAAACGCAAGATAAGAGTGTTATAACGTAAAGTGGGTTCTTTTGGGAACTTTATGGGTCATTCGAGGGCGTGATATATGGTGGTTAACAGCCTTAGATTAGGGGAAAGGGTCGCTTGGTTGATAGACTGCCGTTATTTATTTATCTTTGTACACTGTGGTGTTGTTTCTATAAACATTGACATTTCGTGAGCGAGTAATTAGTTGATTACATTCGTTTTAATTGACAGGCTTTCAAAAAACGAGTTAATCTAAATAGTTTCTGTTTAATTTGCTTATGCCAAAGAGTTAAAGTTTCGGGAGTCGTTTGAGTATGGAAACTCGAAAAGAGTCGCCATCAGAAAGATTGCTATAAATTGCAGAGTTAGCAGACAGATCAGGGGTAGTAGTCTGGCCAGGTCTTAAATAAGAGGAAGTCTGAAAGTGGTACCGGTAACTAAAAAGTTGTGTGGACATCGGTTGTGGTGGAAGGAGAAAAATGTCGTAAGGAAAGTTTTGAGTAAGAATTTGGATGCCTATAAGAGTAGGGGAAGACCAAAGAAACGATGGATGGACTGTGTGAAAGATGATATGGCAAGAAAGGGGGTGACTACCGAGATGACGAATAATAGGGAAGAAAAAGAATGTTGCACACACCCCAAATAAATTGCGATGAGGGCAAGAGAATGATGCTGCGTCTGGTCAAGTAGAACGGAAGATACTGCTAGCCATTTTCTTGAAGTATTTAACTCCTTAGTTATTCATATAACATTCACGAGTTGATTGAGATGGTCTATCCCCATTACACGCTAACTAAAGTAATCTATTAGAGGCGCTATTTATATTAATGAACAGGGTTTAAAAAGACCTTTCTCGAAGTCGTCATCTACTCATTCTATACATCAGGGATGTTACGGAAGTCGTTTTAGCGGAACCAAAACCGGAATTGGAGGTTTTAAATTTGATTTATCGGAATCAGAACCGGAAGTTCCTTTATTTAGTCTCTTTAATCAGTCTCTTTAATCAGTCTCTTTAATCAGTCTCTTTAATCAGTCTCTTTAATCAGTCTCTTTAATCTATTTCTTTAATCAGTCTCTTTAATCAGTCTCTTTAATTAGTCTCTTTAATCAGTCTCTTTAATCAGTCTCTTTAATCAGTCTCTTTAATTAGTCTCTTTAATCAGTGTATCGCTGCGTTTCGAACTTTGGTATAACTCCAATTCAAAATTATCGGAACTGAAGTCGGAATCGGAGCCAAAGCTCCGTAACATATCCCTGCTATACATAAATCGAAGTAACTTCCTGCAAAAATAATTGCTGAGAAATACTTTTATTTTTGGTGTGAAAATTCGCTGTTTACCTATGATAATGCGCCAATGTAACGCATGCAAAAAATTGTGCTTATGCGTGCATGCAACGGTAAAGAGATCATGGGAGTATTTAAAGTTAAGTAATTTTAATTTGTTTTCATTAAAAAAAACGTCAATAAAGTTGGAACTTTAATCTTCAATATCTCCGTAACCAGATGGTTCCCAAGTATCGTTGAGTACAAAAATAAAACATAATAATAATGGGAAGAAAAAGCGACTCTCAGTTTCGTTATTGGTATTTTTACATCCGTTACTTAGTATACTTTATTCAACTTTTCACGTATGGATATCCAAGGCCACAAACTATAATTACAACTAATACGATTACCAAAACCCAGAAATATTTATGTTCGTGTTTAAATTTGTAAACACTTGCAATTTTGCACAAAATTGTTACTCTTGGTTCTCTGCCAACGCATAAAGTGCACGCCGTAACGGAGATATCAATAATATTGCTAATAAAATGGCGGCAATGGAAATAGATTTGGTTATATCGGGCTGTGGGTAGGTAGAAAGTTTTATCGTAAAAAGTTTAGCTTTTAGTGGCGGTGATTTCTAAAAGGAATGCAATTGAAGTTGTAAATGTGAAGCCACAAAATGTAATCTAAATATGAGCGGATTGTTAGCATTGCAGGTAATATTGAAGAATAAAAAAAGGCGATAATACTGCTACTTTAACATATCAATATTGATACCAAATTATTCGATACATTGTATTTCAGCATTTTGTAAATAATATATAAGGGTTAATTTTCATTTAACTTTCTGTTCCGATAATTAAATGCTTATCTCAATAATTAAGACTGAATAACTTAAGGGTTAATCGACTTCTGTCGCTGACTGTACCTGAATATTGTTGAGGGATGATAACATATTCTTCGTTGATTAAAGATATATCAGTAAACCTCAAGTCGTCTTTATCTATCCTAATAAATAAAGTTGAAGAGTCTGTTCGTAATTTCAAAATAACAGCTTTTTACTTTTTAGTATATACTCGTACGGTACTTATAACAATAAACATTTTTTAATTTTTTTTATCTTTCTGTCTGTCTGTTTGTTTCGGCTAATCTCCGAAACGGCTGGACCGATTTTGACGGGACTTTCACTGGCAGATAGCTGATGTTATGAGAAATAACTAAGGCTTAGCTTTTGTTTTTAGAAAACGCGGGCGATTCCGAGCGCAGCAGCTAGTCGTAAATATATCAGCCAATCAGTAAGACGGTAACGGGCTGATTGCCCAGTGCCGGGCTGATTTCAGTGTCCACTGAAAGTAGGTACATTTTTATAAATAACACAGTAATCAAAGTGAAAGTCAAATCATTTATTTCAAATATGCACATAAACGGCATTTTTGAACTTCAAAATTTAAATTTATACTGTATAATACAACATTCATAAGACATTTATTCAAACAAGGCTGAGAATCAGCACTTTTCGAACGTCAAAATTACATAAGACAGTCCCTCAAAACGCCCGCCCTTTATCACTTCCTAGTGCTTTAGCTGGGAAGAAGAAGTGGCGCAACTAACTCCTGACATAAACAATAAAGTAGCACTCGTTAAAAAATATAAAATTAAGAATATTTTCTTTGTCAATTTGATCGTACAGTCAATGTCAAAAATTACGTAAGCCAATAAATAACTTACGAATACTGTAGCAATAAAACCAACCTAAATTGAGTTAAGTGCTCAATATTCGGTCGCCTTTTGCTCGCCTCCAATAATATTAAACGTTCAAGTTAGTTTCCAACGTCGTGTGAATTTCCAGTGCGACCACCTGACGTCTAGACGTCGACGTCAGCGTCGTATGACGTCACATAATACCACTAGTGTCGGTGACAGTTTGAAATAGCTATGTTTTCTGTGTGGGGACTTGAAAGCTATATGTTACATGTACCTACTGCACTTTATGTTATTGTGGGGTAGTGGTAGATTTAATGGGAGTGGGTTTCTATTGTATAATAACATCACACCTGTATTTTCCAAACGATTAAGCAGACGTGTACAGACGCCAGCACATCAACCTACCTCAATCTGTCAAATTTCTTTAATAGATTTTCAGCTTTATCACTAAAGCATAAAGTTCAAAGTTGATTGGGAAAATTTGGCAGTTTCGGGTAGGTTGACCTGCTGGCGTCTGTACATTCACAATTCACCAATTTTGTTTAAGTCCTATTTTATTACATGAGAATGGGACTTTCTGATGGATGGAGCGCGCCTATTGCCATCTACCGGGCATAAATCCAGACTCTACGCTACTACTGACAAATTGAAAAACCTAATAACAGTTTGCCCGACTCTAGAGTTGAACCCAGGACAGCAGTAGCTCTTGCGACCACTAGATCAACAAGACAGTTACGGTTTCTATTATGGTAGGTAACACAATTTATGTAAGTGAAGAAAATGTTTTGATATTATATCCCATTTTTTATTTACCATGCAACAATCTTTTGGAGGATTTAGTTTTTGACTCCAACATTAACTATTGGTATTATATTTTGATTCCAAAAATATATTGATAGACAGCTGGAGGACAGAATACTCTGAATGCCACGATTTTCTGCTATTGTCAACTAGATAATTATCATTTTTCTCATTTCACAGTTTTTTAAAGGTCTGCTTTTTCGCCTCGGAAATCACAGTTTAATATCATATCGAAATGAAGTAAATAAAAAAGAATACCTTGTAAACACATTAGCGTACCTAAATTGGTCAAAGTTCTGATAGTACTTGTTGTACAAAACAAACAACAATACATTACCAAAACACAATGAGTCAACATTTAACGAGCCACTACATTAGTTCACAGAACGCTTACTGTGGTTAATATCGCCAAGCGTCCCGGGTGGGCAATATAGCGTGATACTCGTACTTTAACGGCGATTAAAAATATAAATAATTTGACTTGCGTCATTTTATGGTGGTTTTGTTGGGAAGAAAGATTTGTTTGCTTGAGATGTCGATTTATCATCAAGGGGTTCATTCATTTCTTTGTTTCTTTCTGCAGCTTTCAGCATAATTTCCACTACTAGGGTAATTGTGTAACACACTAACAATTGCAATGTCGTTCATTTTGACAATTCAACAATATTCATTGCGTTATTGTGAAGACATGTGACCGCCATGGAATCTGGTGCCAAAAGTCCTCGCGCACATCTGGGAATGGCGCGAGGAGTCGAAACGCCGGGGCGTAACACCGTTTCCGCGAGAAATCGCGGCACAGCGGACAGAGCTCCGACGGCATCTCATGGCGTCATGGAGAGTGCGATTGTCGCAACCCAGTGCTGGGCACGCCACTATTGCGGCGATAAGTCCCCTCTTTGGCTAGAGAGGCGCCACGGCGTCGTCACCTTCCGCCTGACGCAGGTCCTCACCGGACATGGTTCTTTCGGAAGGTTCCTGTTTCGTATCAGGCGGGAGGAAACGCCCGGGTGTCATCACTGGGTGGATCGCCCGGAGGACACGGTGGAGCATACAGTGGAGGTCTGCCCGGCTTGGGCAGAGCATCGCCGTGTCCTCGTGGCCCCTGGCAACGTACAGGCAACGGAAGGAGTACGGGTGGGTTTTAATCAGTAAGAGTCTGACACGCCCTCCCGCTCCGCCCAGAGCGGGAGAAGTTATTTGATAATTTCCAATGCAAAAAAAAAAGACGTGACATCTATCAACCCGCAATGGGTCCGCGTGATAGATTACAGCCCAAGCCCACGCTCTCTCTAAGATAGGGGCCTTTGTACCACCAGTGGGAATATTACAGGCTGATTAACAGGAGTTAGTCACAACATTTAAGGCGTCAGTTGTCCGTTCTAAAACGTAGATTTCTAGCTTGCTTGCCATCCAAAATCAAGAAAGAAACCTATACGGATAAGATCTATGAAGCCAAAAATCATGATGATTACGCTCAATTCAATGGCTGGTGAAACGATTTCGAACGATAGATACACAAATAGACAAACATTTAAATGATGTTGTTTTGGCTCCGTTCCTGATAGTTAACCGAATTGAGATATTCTCGCAGTTCGTGGTAATATCACGACTAGATCATTTGTGTGATCACACAACACATTTTGGTTATGTTTTCTGGCAAGTTGAGATATTATGGGTTGTCTCACTCTTGCCAGACTAACTGTCCCATTATGATATGCTGAATATCATATGGGACAGTCAATTGTCTGGCAATTGCATAACTTATGCAATATGGTTTTCGTCGTAATTTTAGCTGTAGACGATGCAGACGTTGTAAAGTTGTTAGAACCTTGTTTAGTCTAAAATCAGCCGGTCTATTCTGTAATTCTCACGGTGAAAACTTAGATGAAGTGAGCTTGAAGTGAGCTGTCATTCAGCTCACTCCCGAGTTCACTTCACCTAAGTTTTCACGGTGTGATAGTTGCAGAATAGCACTGCTGTTAGTGGTTTTAAGCCATCTGTATATATCAGAAATAATGAAAAAAAAAAAAAACTTTCGTTACGTAAAACCATCGTAAACCATTTGTCTATTTAAGATAAAGGACCACCAACAGATCCAACATTATAAATACACTAAAATAACAATTGAAAAAAACACTAAACAAAATTAAAGTCTGCTCGCCATTACTCCATTACACTCAGTAGTAATGCTTCTTTCAATCAACTGTTTGCGATTTGCGTAGGCTTAAATAACAGACGTAAAAAATACACGTGTAATTCTGTTATTCTTACGATTCCGATGATTTGGTGCTTTTTGTTGTTTAATTTTATTTTAGTAGGTGTGTCTGGGATTTTTCGCTCGCGTGACTTCGGTGAAGCCCGGTAAGATTCGGTGTTGCACCAAGCATTTTAGGTTTTTTCACGTTGAGTCCATACAAAAAAAGTAAGTTAGAGTTCCATTTCCTTTTGCGATTTGTAAGTGTTCTAGTAGATTAATTAGTAGGTAATCAAACCTCAATTGGTTCGAAAGAGTTTTTTGATCTTTATAAATAACTGGATCGATTGGCATCAAAAAAAGTTCTTGTGAAAATTGACCATTTTCTTACTGACTGTAGAGTAGTTTTTTAGATCAACATTTCTCAAAAACTTAAGGACTGTCTCCTAAGACCGTTTTCCTGTAGCTACAACGGTTAAGGTGCCCAGTCTCAAAAATGACCTCTGTATTTTCAATAAAAGTCTTAAATTTCTACAGTACAATTTCTTAAAATAAAAAATTGTTTTTAGTATTTTAAAGATTCCAAAGGGTAAAAGAGAAAAACAAGACCGGAGGAACCATTCTGATGTCCAACAGATTGCGTGTGATGATATTTTCTTACTTTATCTTTCTTTTTTCCCGTGCTCTGCAAATCCACTGATGGCATGTCTACAGATGTAGGTTCTTATTTCTTTACTCAAACATAACATGTCCTGTAATAAAACAGCATGCTTTTCAGTGTACTTACAGTCAAGAAAAAAAAAACAATTAAAAACAATTATTTTATACTTTATTTTTAATATTTTTATTTTGTCAAAATTTCGGTTCCTAGATTATATTATTATTGTGGTCTCCTATAATTGGAATCGCACACTTGCCCTGTCCCTGTTCTATGTATACTTTCATGTAATTAATGTGGAGCCTCTTTTGGAGAACCAATAATTAAATATAAAAAATGAGTTACGCGCAGTTCGAGCCCGCGCCGCAGAGTTTCGTGAAGGCGTGTGGCGAAATAATAACAAATTTATTTAACGATGTTATTTAATATTTACAAAGAATTAGAAAAATGTATGTTAATTGCATTCCTAATGATGCAAGCTTTCATCGATTGTGATATATTTTTTTTAGTTCTGAGCAGATTTATGGCCGATATGAGACGACATCTTGAATTAGCAACAGATTATCTTCCAATTTCTGATACCGCCGTTGCTATTGTATTTGCTCGGCAATAGGTTTTTTAGGCTCATTGCATTCCTTATGATGCAATTTTTCTTCGATTGGGTTTTTTTATTTTTGAGCAGATTTAGGGCCGATATTATATGCATATTTACCTCTATTTTACGAAATATTTTTGTTGTATCTCGTTAGGTCCTGGTAGTCTACGAATAGGAATTTCGACATAAAGTGAAAAATAGAGGGTCACGCACAGGCGCTTGCCCTCACGATGCTTGGAAACATGCTGGTCCTGCTCCATAGGATAATTTAGAATCAAGACAAAATCAAACTGGTTGCAAATTTAAGTGTATATTTTATTATATGACATTGATTTTACTTTCTATGACCAATTCCTCGCACACTGACTTATTAATTGTGGAATCTTAGGAGGATCGTCTACTTTTACAATGTTTGTAAATATGTGAGCACCATGTATCTATCACATAATTAGTTTATCTGTTGTTGCTTCATTTTTAATTCTTAATTCTTTTTACCTATTGTGGTATAATAATTTTATTCTAGGTGCATCGTCCTCACATATAATTATATAACTAATGTACTTATACAAAATATTGTAAAACATTTTAAAAGAGTAACGGTGGAGTTTCTTGCCCATTCTTCTCCATACGAAAACTACCTTTTGGAAGGGGCAACTAGAACCAATTAATTTTTTTTTGAAATTTTTGACGTTCAAAAGTGCCTTATACGGGCCTACTTGAAATAAATGATTTGACTTTGACTTTGACTTTGTCATTGGCAAATTATATCCTGCCTCAAAATTGTTATAAATAAGACCTTTCTTTTTCGTGCTCAACCATTACAAGTCTTGTAGTCATTAGTGATTGGAATCTTACTTGTTTTTGACGGTCAGAAATATTGAACTTACTACCAACACACCAAGCGAAAAGACGTTTTCACGTCAATAAATAATTAATTAATTAATGTCTAGGCTGCCGTAGGGTGTCTTTCTAAACACCCTACGTCAATTTACCATCTTCTCCTCTTAGCGTGTGCGATGGTAATCTAAATAGATTTGGCCGAAAATTCGGCCACGTGTTTGGCGCCATCACTAGCGTCCATCAGTTCCAGGGGTTCTACTCCCTAAGCGAAATATGTAGTTTCGGCCGATGTTACGGGCGCTTCGTTCTCCGTCTCACTTACAGACATACCTTGAGTTAGACGGAGAGGGAAGAGCCTCCTGTAACGTGCAGCTGAAAGGATACGCAAGTCACGACATTAAGTGTCCCATTGTTTGTGGAACAGCACCACATTTACACTCCAAGGCGGAGTCCTCTATGAATCTCCACCTGAATAGATTTTCCTTGCTTCGGCCAACTTTAAAGACTTCCAGGTTACCCAAGGCAACTTGTCTTCAGCGAGTGGAACGAATGGTTTGGGTAAGGAAACACTGTCTCGCCACAACTTCAGTCTCTCTTTACCATGATAAATCAATTTTATACAACTGTCAAAGAATGACAGTTGTAGTTTGGATGTACCGAAAATTTTATTTAGTAGTCAAATTGCTTTGTTTTCCTTTCATAAATACCTCTAAAACACCTCACAAAATATCGCGTGGTTAAATAAGATACACGTGGATAATATAATAAAAATACATTTTTGTTTTCGTGTTTAGCTATCTCCATAATATCTGGAGTGCTCTTAGTAAACAGTACTACGCATTGAATGCGACCTTGTAAAAAAAAAAAAATATTATCGACACGAGTATGGTAGAAGCCCACTCAGTACCGATCTTAGGGAGATTGCAGACTGAGTCAAGATGTATGCCCGTTTTCATAAGCGCTAGGCGAAACCAAAATGTAATGCCTAAAATAAAAGTGCTCTGTTGGACTTTCAACGCTCGGATCAGCGCCGAGAATAAAAAATCCAACGGAAAATCACGTGTAGGCATTACTTTTTGGTGTTGCCTAGTTTTAGTGGAAATGGGCATTAGTTTTAGGCCCTTTCATAAAATTATTCGTTCCCATAGGGGTAGGTAGAAACTACAGAACGCCACCGCTACGATCCTTACGTGCTCCTTTTGCTTCGTTGACGTTTATACATCTGCCCGAAAGCTAAGGTTTCCTAGAAGAGCGGTGCCCACAACATAGCGTCTGCAATTTGCCGGCGGATGACGTCACTAAAACGTTATTAATGAAAGCGTTTTTTGACACCGCAAAGTCAAACCCCGCTGCCATCATTTTCATGACAGCCGTCCATGCGCCGTTATATGACGGCCACCGCTCTTTTAGGAATCCGTAGCTTTAGGTCCTTAATCAAACTATGTATGTCGCTCTATAAAATAATGATGGTGCGCTGACTTGGGAAGTCGTAACAATTCTTATATACAAAGGTGTGCAAAATGTATTCGACACAAGACGAAACCGCGTTTTGTCTATGACAGACGGTACAATTTTTTTTTTACTGAAAAAAACTACTACGTTTTAAAGAAAAATAATGAAAAATAATGTCGTCTACAATGTGGAAACCTATTGCGAGCATTCTCTCAATTTATCATGAAATAAAATAATAGTCTGGCTTCACGCCAGGTTTCACTTTCATTCAGGCGAAAAAATACCCAGAATGTGATGCTCCTTCATTTTCGTTAATATTATTCGTTCATTGAGTTTTTAAACTCAAACTTAAAGCATTTATTTCAGTGAAACCAATTACAGACACTTATGAACTTTCTAAGGGTCGGTCAGTCAGAAAGATGAAGCTAGTTGCCCATTCCAAAGCATAGTTTTTGCCTATGGATAAGAACGGGCAAGAAACTCCATGGACACTCTTTTAAATCAAAATATTATTGACAACTTTTCAAAACAAAAAAAAAATCTTTCGATTAATGTCTGAAATAGAATTCGTTGTTGCTTTGTATAATTTTCCTACCAGCGTAATAAGAGGGGTTTAACCAAATTATGTTAACCGAAGCGAGATATGCACTCAAACGAAATTAGTGGGAATCTTAGTGGTGTTAATACTTTGTCATTATAATTATTTCTACTAAAAAAATTCTTAATAAATTGTACCTACAAATAAATCCTAATGAGTTAGTAACCGTACGCAATGTCCTAGGTTCGAGATCTTGGTAATGATTTACCTAGATAGATTGTCAGACCAAATACAAAACCAAGAAAGCGCTGCGAATAATATAGTGAAGCATCCCAAAACTACACCTACCAGCTCACACGCACACATTTACAATCAAACTACACCTCACTAAGTGCACACGTGTTAACGAAACCAGCCTCACGTCGCTGTTGACAGCGTTATGTCTTGGTTTTTTATTTAGTCTGAGGGTAGATTATGGCCGAAGTTTGTAATTGGGTCCGTTCAATGACTCTACCAAACCGAACCCGAAACCGTCACTGACGAAGTAAAGTTGTACACTTATAATGTCTGATAAGAAAATGAACTACAATAAAACCGGTTTTTTGTTTAGCCCAAATTTTAACTATGTGTTTACCAGACCATAGCAAGTAATGGTATTATAACATCATTAACATAATTACTTATTATTCGGTCCTTGGTTCGATTCCCAGGTCGAGCAAAATGTTATTGGGTATTTTCTTAAGGAATTTCTCAGTAACAGCCCGGAGTCTGGATTTGTGCCCGCGTGATGGTAATAGGCTCTCCCCCTATTTAATTTGGTACTTAAAAAATAATCATTGAAATCGGTCGACGTGGTGAAGAATTATCGCTGGACGTAATAAACACGGTCAGCGCGCTGAGGAGCAGGCTATGCTCGGAGTTTCTTTGAAGGATTAAATTAGGAATGAAATTATCCGGATAAGAACCGGAGTTATTGACAGAGCTAGCAGAGTAAGCAAGCTAAAGTGGCAGTGGGAAAAAGAATAATATTTATTTTGACACAGTTCGTGAAACACATAATACCAAAATAAAAAGTGTAAATAATCATAAAGCAATAATAGTGTGTGCCTCACGGCTGCGCCAAAAAGGTTAATTTCAGCATGAATGCCCGAAAAATGCTGTCTGACGCTGGTTTTCTAATGAACCCTTATGGACAAGTGACGGGGAGTACCAACAGTTTCAACATACCTAATACATAATATTAGGTATGTTATTTATACCTCTAAATAAATAACTATATAAGGTGTATTTAAATAACTGTTTCGAATTAATGTTATTTCCATTTAAACAAACATCAACTTCATGAAAGTGTAAATAAAATTGATTTTAGACTGACTAGTTGGCGGCTGGCTGGTTGGTGGGCTGGCCATGTTTGTTGAAGGACCGATGGCCGGTGGAGCAGGCGAGTCCTGGAGTGGAGACCGGCAAGCGTAGTGTGGGACGCGCTCCAGCTAGATGGACTGACGAACTTGAAAAGGGGACTGGGGCAGACTGGATGCGGAAGGCGGAGGACAGGGTGCTGTGGTGCAGCCTGGGAGAGGCCTATGTCCAGCAGTGGGCTGCGGTGGGCTGAGTTGATTGATTGATAACAAAGATTCCGAAGAATTGAGAACTTCCAGCTTTTTTGTGTTCGGGTAAAACTAGCTTATATTTTATGTTAGCGACGTGAGCAAAGTCTCGGAAAAAAGTTACTGTGTTCAATAAAATGTGCATCTATTCGGATCGATCGTAAACATGTCGAAAGAAATGGCTCGTAGTGAATACATGAATATAGACGATTTCCAAGCGATCGTTATCGGGAAATGATAGAGTGCAATTTTTCAAGGAAATCTGTGTTTTCGTTTGAATATTTTTTTAGAAAGACATTCAAGTTTTTTTGTAACAGTATGGGCCTGCTCTTGACCTCGATCGCGCCTGATGGAAAGCGATGGATGAGGCCGATGATGGAACGAGCGTGTCCAGAAGATGTCTGTTCAGAAGGCAGACGTTATATGTGGAATCGAGGGAACACAAACGCTGGAAGAGAGTTCCACACTTTGGCTCTGCGCATAATAAATGTGGAGGAGAAGCGCTGAGTACGTCTGGACGGGATATCAACCAAGTGCAGATGGTACTCTGGTAAGTTTGATTGTGATTGTGCACATTGCGTTAGATCTTGGGATTGGTATGTTTTTTTTTACTTAGCCTATGACCCGCAGCTGGGAAAAACCTCCAAGTCTTTCCAGGGATTGTTTTCCCGCTCCACCTCAAACCAACCCTCACGGTACGCGTCCAGGTCATCTCATCACCTCTTTCTGGAGCGGCCTCGGCGGCACCGTCCGTCTTCAGGCACCCATTGTGTAGAGAATTGGGATGTTATTTAAACAAAATACTCTAAAAAATCTTGTTTTGTGTGAACTTGTGTGAACAGATATAGTGATATGTCATTGAAGGTTTGAACAAGAGAACATGGCTTAAGTATTTATAGGATGAATTTTAATTAATAGCCTTGGGTTGTCCCATCAGGAATTTCTCAGTAGCAGACCGGAGTCTGACCTTGTGCCCGCTTGAGGGCCAAAGACCCCTATTACATGGGACAACCGGCGAATTGTGGTGGCACCTCTGCTCAACCATTCGGGGAATACAAGAGTGATATTATGTTATGTTCACTTCTGTTCAAACAAAGAGGGAAAAAAATCCTTTCAAAACTTTTTGTCTTCACCACAAATTATAAAATAATATTGACAAACCAAAAACAGTACTAAAACAAACTCTCAAAAAGAGTTACAAAACATTTAAGTTGCTAACAACAATTCAAGGGTGGCATAAACATAAGTCACATTCCTTCCAGTACCCAAATATTATTCCCTTGAGCTGTAAAGACGAAACTTTTGTAAACTTTTATATTACTTTTCTCAGATTTTCTCCAGATTTAAGGGATGTATTACCCGTCTATAACAATCAGTTTATTCCCTGAGGTTGTTACGAAGTGTTGGAGGTCTGTTTATGACAGTACATTGTTTAGTCATGGGTTTTGAAGCTTTTATGATAGAATCAACCAAGCAATGAATAGGTCCAGTAGGCCTTACGTCAGGGGTAACAAAACCTGTGTGAGCTCGCTTCACATTCAATTGAAACTTCGTACTACGCTAGGCTAGCTTAGGCTATCACCGACTTACGGTCGACTATATCAATCTTCCTAGCCTCTTCCCAACTATGTTGGGGTCGGCTTCCAGTCTAACCGGATGCAGCTGAATACCAGTATTTTACATGGAGCGATTGCCTATCTGACCTCCTCAACCCAGTAGCTGGATAATACGATATCCCTTGGTAAAACTGGTTATCAGACTTTCGGGCTTCTGACGACCCGTAACGACTGTTAAAGATCCATGAAAGACAGCCGGGACCAACGGCTTAACGTGCTTTCCGAGGAACGGCGGAGTCTCAGTATGTAAAGATGGTCACCCATCCACTAACCAACCCCGGCAAGCGTAGCTTAACCTGATGGATCGAGCCGTGCGGCTGTTATTACTTAGTCACGAGCTCCTCAACTTACGGTTGACTGTAATAAGTACCAGCCTATTACTGTTCCACTGCAGGGCAAAAGCCTCTTCTCATACAGAGAAGGCACTTCAGACTGATTCATGAAAATATTTTTCAGTGTTCAATATTATCTGTTTAAAGTACCTACGTACTGAGTCTAGGTCTTGGGTTCGATCCCGAGATAGAGCAAATTTTTCTTGGGTTTATTAATTTGGAGTTTTTTAGTAGAATTCCTGCATGTGGATTTGTGTCTTAACATGGTAATTGTTATATTTTTTAGCAAGTTTAAGAATTATTTTTAAATAGTTTCGAATTTTTTTAATGAAAAAAATATTCAAATTAAATGAATTATTTATTTTTAAGACCAAACCAAGGTTAGGTATGGTTTTTTAAATGTTTATTTGTTAGTAAAATATTTATCGAAAGTTAAGCTTATGACTGTTAGAAGCTGTTCGCGGAGAATGGCGTGCCAGATTTTCACGCACTGATGCGGACACGGATAGCATCCCTGATGCGGCGAGTGCGCGACAGCTCCAACAGCTTGGTGGCTATAGTAGCCGACAGGACAGACAGTCCATTGATGTGGCAATGGATGACCACTCATCGTGCGTCATTCGAATATTTAAAATAAGTTGTTTTTGTGTATGTATGTTTTTTAATGTGTGTTTGTTGTATGTATGTTTTGTGTATAAAATTGTAATGTGTTGTTTATGGACTTATGGTCTGAAATAAATTTATATTATTATTATTATATCCTTTATTTCATTCAAATAACTTATTCATTACATTTTTAAATATTAGTATATAAAAAAATAAAAACATTTAAAAATATAAAAAATAGTAGCCCACCGGTATCGGGAACAGGGTCCAAGCTACCGGCGGTCAGGGCTCCAGAGAGAGGAACCTCCTAACAATGCGAGCCGTGTCCAGGAGTACCGCTTTCTGAATCAAGCCCTTAATCCAGCTGCCCAACGAGAGCCTCCTTAGGTGTTGGTCGAGGCTCTTGGCAACTAAGCCATTGGCTGATATGACTATCGGCACAATGATCGCTGAGTCCACATCCCACATGTCGACAACCTCGCGAGCCAAGTCAAGATACTTAATTTGTTTATCTTTCTCGGCTTTCACGAGGTTCTCGTCATGCGGGACCGTTATGTCAATAATCATTGCGCGCCGCTCTCCTCGATCCATCACCACTATATCAGGTTTATTGGCAACAATAGTCCTGTCAGTGATGATGGATCGATCCCAGTACAATGTGATATTTCCATTTTCGAGAACTGGGTCGGGCACATACCTGTAGTACGGCACTTCCGATTCCACAAGGTTGTATTTCAGAGCAAGTTGCTGATGGATAATCCTGGCTACAAAGTTGTGTCTATGCAAGTACTCTTCGTTTGCCAGACGAGAACACCCGGAGATAATGTGTCGGATTGATTCTCCCGGACGGTGGCATGCCCGACAGATGTCAACCGTGCCGTCCTTCACAATAAATCTCCGGTAATTGTTCGTCATCATAACTTCGTCCATAATTGCACAGACAAAACCTTCGGTTTCCCCAAAGAGGTCACCAAAACGTAGCCAGGCTACGGACGCTAGTAAATCTACATCGGGTCCATGTAGGGCCCGGAAGTAGCGTCCGTGAAGCTCCTTACTCTGCCATACCTCCTTGCGATCATTAGTGTCAAGCACTACAGGCTTGCGCCAGTTCTCTTTAGCCAAGGAGAGCGGGGTAAGGCCCTTGTCCACCGCGACCACATCCCGATGCATCCCCACGTCGGCTTCTAGGAAATATTCCCTGAGACTGCATATCTCGCGATTGTGGAGGGTCTTAGCGTTTAAAAAGCCTCGACCTCCACACTTTCGCGGGATATACAGTCTCATTACCGATGACCGTGGGTGATGCATTCGATATGTAGTTAGCAGCGTACGGACCCTCCTATCCAGGGCGTCGAGTTCGGTCTGAGTCCATTTGAGTATGCCGAAAGAGTACATCAAAACCGGCATGACCCAACCGTTGAAGGCGCGCACCTTGTTTCCGCCTGATAGAAGACTATTAAATACTTTCTTCAGGCGGCCAAAGAAGCGCTCCTTCAACGATTGCTTCATGTCAGTAACATTGATGCCCAACGCTTCCGACATACCCAAATACTTATAGGTTTCGGATGCGGAGAGGGATCTAAGGGTTATGGAATCCGAGAGTTGGGTTCCCACGGATTCCACAATCTCCCCTCGCTTTATATGCATGACCGCACATTTGTCCACACCAAATTCCATCATGATGGCGCTACTGAAAGTTTCAGTTACTTTCAGTAGCTCCATCAGTTGCAAATTGTTGGAGGCAAAGAGTTTTAGGTCATCCATGTAGAGGAGGTGAGATATAACCTGACCACCTCTCCTCAACCGATAGCCAAGCCCTGAATCCTTCAGCAGTGTGCTAAGAGGATTCAGGGCCAAGCAGAACCATAGCGGACTCAAACTATCGCCCTGAAATATGCCTCGCTCGATCCTTATCGGCTCGCTATTCCTTTGGATATTTCGACACCCTGGATAGTGAAGGACCGTCCTCCATTGCCCCATACACGACATCAGGAATGTGCGCAGAGTTGCATTTACTTTATACAACTCCAGCACCCTCATGAGCCATGTATGTGGCACCGAGTCATAGGCCTTTTTATAATCTATCCAGCATGTCGACAGATCTTTTCGGGAACGGCGAACCTGTTGGCTAATGGCCATATCAATGAGGAGTAGCTTCTTAGTACCGCGGGACCCGTTCCTACATCCATTTTGAGAGGCAGACATGATGGAGTTGGTGTCTATATGTTTGTTAATTTTAGCTCTCAAAATGGATGTAAGGACTTTATAGACCGTCGGTAAACACGTGATCGGCCTATAATTTTTGGGTTCCGCGGTGCTACCCGATTTATGGAGCAGGTGGGTAACTCCTGTCGTTAGGAACTGGGGTAGCGAACCAGACTCCAAACGGCCCTATAAACCCACCTTTCATCACTCTGGAAGGTGCGACTCTGAGTGTATCGCTCTACTCGCCGCTTATACCTACGAATACGGTTCGCCCATGCATACACTTTCTGCTTCAGGAAGTCGATGCGCTCTGTGACACGGGACACATAGTCCTCAGGGCCAATATCAGTCCCTGAGAACGCCCGCCTCACAAAGCGCATCACTCTAGGGCGAGTATTGCCCTCCCTGAAGCAGATAAGTTTGCCAATGAGCGCTCTGGCCCCACCAATACGCCGTTCAATTCTGCACTGCCAAGCTGGTACGGCTGATTTAGGTCGTGTAGCTCTAGAGTCATTTGCAAATTTGACGTGAGCTACACGACATGCCGCTACAGCCGCGCAGTACAGAATTGAATGAGTATCGGTGAGGTTTTCGCAGTTATCAAAATAGCTTGATAGCTGCGAATCCAGAGCCGCCACCAGCGCCCTATTTTTGTTATGCATGGGCAAACGAGGTAAGCGTGGTCTAAGTTCGGGCGACATGAAACGATATTCCCGAATCGCACCTTCCAAAGCACTCCTCAATTCCTCATTGCATTGGGTACTTACGTTCGTAGCCCTGTCATCAATCCTCTCGTCAGCATGACTTGGAGTGAGCTGTGGTGGTACTATAACACTCTGCGACGGGGGAGCGATGACATGGCTACTCTGCATTTCAGTTCGCAAGCGATCAAGTACAGTGTTATCCAACATATGATTACGCTGGATGACCCGCACTTGATCCGATAGTCGTTGTGCCGTAACGTTGACAGCTGGCTCAAGCACCTGAAAAAGAGAGAGCATCCGGACACGGTACGCGGTCAGGTTGTTTCCCCCCTCTGTAGCCCCATAGTATGAGCGCATGACGTTTTCGTTAATGGATCGTGTCCATCTCATGCGCTGCACACTTCCGCCGGGAGCTGGGACCCTATCAGAGGCCGGTGGGCCTCGAGGTCCTAAGCCGTCCGGCGGCCGGCGTCCTCCCCGTCGACGAGCAGGTGGTGGCGTCGTGGGCGGAGAGAAATACTCGTCGCTCGAGCTCGACGCAACTGCCGCGGTCGGTGTCATCACAGCGCTCACAGTGGGGCTGGGTACCGGCGGCGGCGAGGCGGAGCTGAGCAACGAGTCCGGAGGTGGTGGGCGTGCTTTACGTGCGGCTGATCGTGTCAACATTTCTCAAAATATTTCTTCATCATTTTTTTTCGATTTATCGGAGGTGACATGACAGCTGATGTCACCTCTTGTTCGGCAATTTTTGATTCATGTTTTGCTCTTTTTAGGAATATGTTTGTTTTCTGGTGTTCTGGTTTGTTTCCGGATTCTTTTTTGCTGATAGAAACTGTTAAATTGCGTCGAAAGATATTACAATATGATTAAATATGATAAAAATGTGATAAATAAAATTTTAAGACGTTTTGTTGACGTTGGTGTTGCCAGCTTATTATTATTATGAGATTTCAATTAAACAATTAAAATATTTATATTAAGCTTAGGAATGTAACAAATTATCGTGCAGATGGTAACGGTTGGATCACACACTTTAGGATTCGATTTGAATTAGTTTTTTGCTACTGAAATTCCGCAAACGCTAGTTTCGTATCTTATGTACGACAAGTTACCTGCAAGTTAAGAGACATGGTTGACGAATGCCTGATTACAGTACCTATCTGATTGGATTTGATTAATTCATCAGCAAACAACACAATAAAGGCGCTGCTCCACAGCAGCCCACAGCTAAGCTATGCTCGCTACCTACAAAGCAAAGCTTAGTATTTAGCTTCGCTTTGTAGGTAGAAAATGGCTGCGATTTACAGCCATGCTACGCAGCCATGGTTCGCAAACAAATGAACGGCGCAGCTAACGTGAGTAGCATATCCGCGCGATTAGCCCAGAGAAATAAGGTTTTTAAACCTTATTTATAAACTCTTTACTAAATCCTAACAGCAATTTTTTTCTTGAATCGTGTTTTTGAATTTAACTTCAAATAATATATAAAAAGGATTTTTTGCAATAGCAGTTCAGGCAAAAGTGTAACAGAATAAAATTTAGTTTAACTTTTATTTATAGGCTGACATAATTACAAGAAAAAAAAACAATTTAAAGCAAAATGTACATTTAAAAAATTAATAAAATTGCTTAATTTGTTTAATTTTCTGGAACTCGTGTTCAACATTTATTCGCGTAACGAACAGTTTAGTAAGTAAAAACAAATTCTCTAGAAGCTGCTCGCGAACGAATGTTCGTTTCGTTCTGAAACCAAAATGCAAACATATCCTGAAAACTATACCTAAATCTTTTAACAAGACCAGTATGAATGGATGACATAAAAAAACAAATCTACGCGTATTTAAAACAAATAGTAGTTGTATTTTCAAAATGCCAATGAATAAATTCGGCTCGCATTAAAGTTGAAAAGAAATTGTGTATCGTTGAGTGAAAAGTCTACTAATATTTTTTTCACAAGGTGCAGGCAATGTTCAAAGAAGAATTTTATTAGACTGTGAACGATATTTTCAATTCGTTCATTGAGAAAGTAATTTAATAATAAAAAGTTCGTAATTTAAAAAGCTAACTGTTAGTAGATACACTTCATGCCGTGAACATACATAATTGTGACAGTTTGTTTTCCTAAATTTTGCCTTTACACCTCATATTGTCTGCACCTCATAATAATGCTCGTTAACCTCTCCAACAAAGCAGAATGCAAGACACTTGTGATAGCAGATTCTCAGGTTGAATTAACAATAGGTTCACGGTACGTCTGCCATTGTTAATTAGAATACCTCTCGATAACTATAGATGGTTTAGTTGTTCAGTTATTGTTGTTTCGAGTGGTAGCGAAGAGGGTGGAGTTCTGTAGTGTGAAACTAGAAACTCATAGTTAATTAATAATTATGCATTTGTATCTTGCCCACTCATTTGATCATCACTGTTGTCATTCTCCTTCCCATAACCTAGTTTATTGGGGGTCAGCACAACATGTATTTTTCTTCTATACTTCTATTTGACACCAGAAACCAGGACCGTTCAAAACCGCGTTGGGTTGATGATATCGTCAGTCGGAGGAAACACCTGGATGAGGGACGCGCGGAACCGGGAAGTATGGCAGAAGAAGGGGAGGCCTATACCCAGAAGTGGGTGATTCCACGCTGAAAATATGATAATGATGACTTCTATTTGATATTGCTCACTTTTCCAAAAAAATACATGAGGGCGCGCGATGATTTAGTCGATTTATTGTAACATTTTTAAAGTTGTAATCGATTATTTTTACTCTGTGGTGGGAGAATTTATTTCTTTAGTGGCATTTTTATTTAGGGCGGGTAACACCGAATAGGGTTGTGAGTGTCATGGCGGCGGTGGCGATCACCTTTGATGCGATGGCCACGCGATGCACACGCACAAATCCATTGGCTCTAAATGCTAGCTTTTTTTTATTGTGATTTGACTTAATCAGTGATAATCATTGTAATCATATTTTTTATGGTTAAGTTTTATTGAGATAGTTGTGATTAAAATTAAGTGCGTTATTTTGCGAGTATTATTTTTCAAATACCTGAATGTAGAAGCCCATGATGGACATCAGATGACGGAACAGCAGCGACACGTGGTGTCTCAGCCGCTCGAACGTTCCGTTATACATATCTAATTATCTAAGAATGAGAAATCATTTTTTTTTAACACATAAACGCTTGATTCGTGTAGGGGGAGGCAAGAACTATAGAATGTCACATGAAACGACCCTAAAAAATTTAATCGGGCAAGCAAGGTAACGATCTACGAATTGCTATAAAAACATATACCAGGTTTGAAGCTGTTTTTTTTTTTTTTTTTTTTTTGGGTGGGAAATTATCAAATAACTTCTCCCGCTCTGGGTGGAGCGGGAGGGCGTGTCAGACTCTTACTGACTAAAACCCACCCGTGTTCCTTCCGTTGCCTGTACGTTGCCAGGGGCCACGGTATCCCTTTCGGACTTTCCCGCAACCCCGGCAGGCATCGGTCCTATCGGACCCCTTCACTTGCTGACATCTCTTTGAGGCGCGCGTGGTACACAACGCGCCGTCGACCCGGGCCTGGTCCTTATCGGACGGCGAGCTACCCATTGCTCACCGTCCGAGGTTTGAAGCCCTAACCTTTCAATAATGAAAAGCAGACGCAGATTTAAAACGATATCTTTGACAAACAGACCCAAAATTTGAATTGAACGAATGAATCCAATCCTGACCGATAGCCGATAGACCATCGAACACAACAATCGCTCTCCAAACTATCAAACCGGCTGTGCTTCGGACCGTGGCTAGCAGGGCTGTCACAATCATATAAAATAATAACAGTAAAGATTTAATAAGCAGATAGAGAGCTGGATAAAGCCGTTTTAAGTTTAATTGGATCTGATTTTGGTATTTGCGATGGTACATCATCGACTATAGATAAATTTCTTCTTCTGCCTGCTCGTCTCATATTACTTGGTCGGCACAAAATGTATCGCTTTTTCATTCTCACCTACCAGCTGACACATTATCATTCCCTTTTCATTCATATCAACCTACAAACAATTCATCTATCGTTTTTCGTTCCCCCTTCAACCATCACAACAACAACATGATATGTTTCACAATTAACGACGAATAGATGATAAAATTGACTGCCAGGATTTGAAAATAAAATTAAGTCAAACTTAGAATAAGGATCGAAAACAAATTAAAAGTGTAGCGCGATTCTTGTTTCTAGTAAATGCTTTACATTTCAATCAATAATTATCTTGTTTTCAATCGTAAGAACGTAAACCTTCGTGTTTCACGGAAAAAAAAAGGAATTTATTCTTGACTGTAAGCTGAAGAGCAGCCTTATGAGCAACTAGCTTCCACCAGCGGCTTCACCCGCGTGATATTTTTATAAATTATAGCCTTTGTTACTCTGTGATATAGCAATCTACTGGTGAAAGATTTTTTTAAATCGATTCAGTAGTTTTTACATTACAAACAAAAATACAAACATAAAAACATGCAAATCTATTCCCTCTATAATATTAGTGTTGATGTAGATATATAGACCCAATCAGAACCAGTCAATAATTACGCTGACAATTGGCAGCCCTAACGGAAACCCCACAAAACCAGCAGCCACTCGAGACAGTGCAACGCAATTTAAACTAAGTTCAAGTTAGCCAACCAACGGTCGTAGTTAAACTGAAGTAAGGCCTTTGTCTGTGGAGGGACTGTCTTTAATTGTGATGCTAGCTGATTGTAATAGTGAGGGTCCATCATAGATATCGATATCCGTGGGGTCCATGGTCCATATAAGGGTATGACTTTGACTGCAGACTCAGAAACTTGCTTGTTTTAGTCAATGAAACTCATAAGCGCGATATGTGACAAATTAAAGTGGAAACAAGGTATACGTATATTGTGAAATCCATTGATTTTAAAGAGTTAGTTGTTACTGTAATGCCGGGTACAAATGAATGAAATTTAGAGTTAGTCGTTATTGTAATGCCGGGTACAGATTGGTGAAATATGTAACATGAAATGTAACACAAAGGAGCCGTTCAAATCTATGCAATGCAACGTTACGTTTCACTAATATGTACTCGGCATTAAAAGGACAAAGTCTTCGTCTACGATACAGAATTGGGCATTGTGCTGAATGAGACATTTCAACGTACAGATGTAATCAAAACATCGGGACTGAATGCCTGATCGTCGACCTATTACAACAAGTGAATGTGTTTTCTATTACTCACACAAGTGATTGTCTGTCAACCTAATGAAGAAAAATAGAGGAATGAAGTTCACTCATCCTCTATAGAAAAGGGAGGATCTATCTACCAGACGGGTCTTGTGTCTGGTGGGCGAATGCCCGACAATTGATGTCGGGACATTGTATATATACTAGTGGCGCGGTAAACTTTGCTTGCGCGATGCAGGATTTTGCGTGACGTCAGTATAATACGTAGTTCGCATGTGGCAATGTAGATGCCGCCACAAACCTATATCAATTTCTTACAAAATCTGTATCGCTGTCACTCAAGGTGGCGTTTTTACATCTCCACATTTAGAATCCAATCTCTTAGGTGTCTTTTCAGTAAGAAATATTGACATTTTATTCAAGCTAACAGCTCGGTAACTAGACGCCGTTAATATTGTTTCCTTGGAACGAGCCTTGAGACGTAATTCAGACTTGGGGACGGAAGATATTGAAATAGTTCTTGCATTTACTTGTAAACTGTGATTGAAGGGAGTAATGTTCGGACGCTGAGCAATGGGTAGCTCGCCGTCCGATAAGGACCAGGCCCGGGTCGACGGCGCGTTGTGTTCCACGCGCGCCTCAAAGAGATGTCAGCACAACTGACGGGGTCCGTTAGGGCCGATGCCTGCCGGGGACGCGGGAAAGTCTGAAAGGGATACCGTGGCCCCTGGCAACATACAGGCAACTGAAGTAACACGGGTGGGTTTTAGTCAGTAAGAGTCTGATACGCCCCCCCAAAAAAAAAGAGTAATGTTAGACTGAGAAATTGAATTATTATGTTCCAAAATTATGCAGTTACCGGGTCCAAATTCAGTTTTCAAACTAAGAATTTACTAAATTAATTATTACTAAACTAGTTGTGCCCTCCGGTTTCACCCGCATAATTCTCTATCCAAACAAACCAACAAACTCACTTTCGCATTTATGATATTAGTTAGGATTTTAATTTACTTTTTTCGTTTTTGTTTTAATGTTTATCAGTGGAAACTTGTAACTGGGCTTCAATTTCATAAGAAATTGAAGCTCAGTTACAAGCTCAAGTATTGCTATTGAAGCTATTGAAGCTCAGTCATAATTTCTGAAAAAATTGTCTAGGTTAGCTGTAAGTTCCACGAATAAAAAAATTAAAAAAACCGTAACCTCTCAGAAGTAGGGTTTTCCTATTAGTAAATTCTTAGTTCGTCAGAGTCGAGATAAGCATTAGGCTCGCCGTACTTAAGACTGTAATAAACACGCCTATCTAAGTAAGGTGTCTATTTTTTTTGCATAAAATGTTATAACTATAAAGAATGTTACAGATATCTTAGTCATACTTATCTCATATTATATCATTTTATAGCTGTCATAAAAGTACATTGCCCAGTTGAAACCACTATGGATAAAAATAATATTATTAATCAATATAAATATTATTAAATCAGACTAATTTGGGCACATTAAATTTTGCTCAAAGTAGTTTCATAGTTATAAGGGAGTGTACGACTAAACGCCGACAGACTGAACACCGACAAGACTTTACTTCGACGGGACTCTTCGCCGACAGGACACTTCGCCGACAAGACTCTTCGCCGACAGGGCTCATCAGCGACGCAATTTATCTCCGATAATCAGTTTTTTGTAAGGCGTTGTCAACGGAGCCCCGCTCCGCGGGGCTCCTACTTCTGTGTGGCTTAAAAAAAAATAACCACGAAGGGGATGGCGCCATCCCCTTCTAACCTAACCTGTCCGAGTCGGGGTGCCCCAAGTCCCGAGCTCGCTATGCGTCGCTGATGAGCCCTGTCGGCGAAGAGTCCTGTCGGCGAAGTGTCCTGTCGGTGAAGAGTCCCGTCGAAGTAAAGTCTTGTCGGTGTTCAGTCTGTCGGCGTAGTGTCTGTCGGCGTTTAGTCGTACAGTGGTTATAAGGCGTGTGGCCTTATACCATTAAGCTACTTTGAGCTTTCCCTGTGTATAAAGCTCATAGATACACATTAGCTACATCAACTAACTTCATAAAGGGAATTCCAGGTGCAGTGCAGAACAAGCGCAGAATAATATATCAAGACTACATTACATCTGGGACTCTTCACACGATTACAGCTGCATATTCTTCATACAAAACTAAACCGTTGATTTAAATATGCAGTACATTAAAATCGTTGCTGTTTTGCATAATTTGTGGGGTGTTAAACTGTTTTCATAAATGTTAACTTTTCTGTTGAGAATTCTATGGAAAAATGTTTGAATATTTTCTTAGAGTTTGATTAAGGTTTTTAGGGGTTTTTTCTGTGGTTTGTTTGATATAAATAGTTTATTTATGTTCAGTTTTATGTAAATAAAAGTAAGTGTGCTTAAAAACGAACATAAAATTCAAATGTTATTGCTATATCTGCATGTAAAACAAGAAAATCATACCCATACTTATCTATAGTAGTTTACCGCTTTCTGAAAATAATACGCTATTTATGCTAGAGAAAATATCCTTATTCCACTAAGCGCCTTCCAGCAGGCCTAACATGACGCACGCGACAATTACTCGTTCTCGCGTGAGTAATTTTTGTCTATTTTGTCTCTTTTCTCGTTTTCTGATAGCGCCTCCATACAAAATAGTCGACTCCTTCTGTCAAACTTTATGTTTTGTCGACAAACTCTAACATGGCACCTTAGTTATCTCGATTTTTGACAATTCAACACGAGATAATCTGCGATTCTTCTGTCATTAAGTCGTATTTACTCGTCCTCGATTTTGACGACGAGAACGACGAGAAGAGTAGACAAAATTATTATACAAAAAATATCTCCAAAATAACATGGCAGTTTCATAATTGTAATTATTTTAGTCATCATTTTATTTTACAATATATTAATAATGAAAATACTTAGTTTTAAACTACTATTTATATTGGAACGACGTGTTTTATATGGATTTTTTCGTTTTTTGTATTGAAAATATGAAAAATTATTACCTACATGTTGGGTATTAGGGGTTTATGGCATTCATAAAGGGGGTTCAAATTTTCATTATTTTTGCGATAGGACACACCATTTTCGAGATATAAGCAAAAGAAAAGAAAAAAAAGTGGAGGTGTTGGTGTGAATTTTAGTTCATGAAAATTAATTTCCACACCTTTTTAATCGCGATTAAATACTTGGACAATCAGAATTTTAGATTTATATGATTTTAGAAATTAATAACTACTAAAATATAGTTAAGTTGTGTCACTTTAGTCTATCAGAATGGGAAATCGTCGGTTGAACGGAATAATCTAAATTTTGGTAATTTTTAGTTTAGTATTTGTGACAAGGAAATCGGCACCATTGAATGAATGAAACGGAATCTCAAGCCGATGTTGCTATCATAAAAATAATTTGTTTTTAATAACTTGCAACATCGGTTTCTCGTCGCGAGATATAGAAGTGTCATAATGCTTTTTTCGAGTTTACTCGTCGTTTACGGTCATGTTAGGGTTTAGAATGACGTCAGAATCGTAGACAAAATTCGACAAAACGAGAAAAAGAGCGTTCTCGCGCTTGTCATGTTAGCCCTGCAGGAGTCTCGTAATAATATTATAGTTGTGTCTCATTACTAAAACCTTGAGATAAATAGCTTAATATCGCAATATTGGTATTGGAAGAAAGTTCTTTAACGCGGCTTGTGGTAGGAATTGACTGGTAGAAATCGTCACGTAACGATAAATCGTTATGCCCGAAAAAGTCAGTTTAAAAAGGTGTCAGGTTTCAAGTGTCAAAAGTTTTGGTTTTGTTTTTTAATACAGAGCCATCTAGTATAGGGTTGAGCTTCTAAAAACTTATACTAGATGGCTCTGTATTAAAAAAAATATACAGCGAAAGGTTCTTCGTCCAACCGGGTGGCCCACGGCACCTCCCGTCATTTTTATTATTCTATTACTGTATACACTACGTAAATGTATTGTAAATGTCGGAGCGACGGGCTCACAATCGTCGTCAGAAGGGCAATTATCGATTAAATCGTTCATTGTGTAACTGTCTGCCTACATCGTGGGCAAAGGAAACGCGCGAGGTAAATATAATCACTATAATCATTAGAACTTATTTAACAACAATATTGTCAAATAAACAAGTAAAGTCTACATATAACTTATAATCTACGCTTTTCTTAAAAGAATTAGAATGGCGTTACGAGTCCGCGGGTCGCGCTCAGTCGAACCCGTGGTCTGAATGGAACTGACTGCTGGAAAATCAGTCAGTAAGAATTGCTAAACTCTTATCATCTTAAAACGTTCCTACGAGAAAACTCAGCCGACGTTCGACGCAATAAGATTCACGTCGTCGCCTTTGATATCGGAAACAAATATTCATTATTAATATCAATAAGCTCTGCGCGCTGACAGACCACCGTGATCTTGAGAGTTAGACGACATGTGACTGACACCTTTGTCTCACGCTGATAAGAACTGGACGAGGTGTGAGTTGACAACATCTCGCACCGACATATGTATATTTCACTGTAAATTTAAAAAAAATAACAGTGAAATTGCTAAACACTCAACAATTAATTGCTTTAAAAGCTTTATTTATAAAAGAAAATACTTATGTTTATATATAGAGCTAGCTTTTAATTGTCATTTACCTCGTGCGTGCTTGATAACGATTTGATTATCTTATTATCTTGCTAATTAAACTCACTTACAAAATAACGTTTGTATTTCGTTATCAACCCCTCGAATTCTGCCACCAAAAGATATGAAACGTTCTATTTGTACGGTACAAAATCTGAATAATAAATCTTATAATAAAGACACACTGTCTCTTGTATTAACAATTTTGCCAAACAGAACATTTTCTTGATTTCAGTCCTATGAAAACAGTCCTTTACAAACACAGAAAATCAAACTCTGTCTGTCTTAGTAATTAAATTAAAGAGTTACAGATGTGGGGAGAATATTTGCTAAGTAACATAAATTCTCGCCTGTGTAGTCTTCGCGAAAAGGTTCGAAAGGGATACCGTGGCCCCTGGCAACGTACAGGCAACTGAAGGAACACGGGTGGGTTTTAGTCAGTAAGAGTCTGACACGCCTTCCCGCTCCGACCAGAGTGGGAGAAGATATTGAATAATTTCCCACCTAATAAAAGAAAAAAAGTAGAGAATACACTAACATTTTATCAGCAAAAAAAAATTAAGCCATTTTTTGTTTCTTGTTCAATGTAATGTTCGTGCATTGCTGGGAGTAATAAAGTTTTTTTTTTTTAATTCTATGTATGGGATGTGACCGGGAACACCGCTTTGGTCAAATTTGGTCTTCCAGGGTTTTCAAGACCAAATTTTGGTTTTGCCAGTCATCAAAAAGCTTGCATTGTATAATTATTACTTGCATCAAAAACGGAACGAAAACATTGTGAGGAAACCGGCATGCCTGAGAGATATTTCTCGACAGCATGTGAAACCAAGTCAGAGGCCCATGGGTGGCATAAAAATGACACCAGGTTAGCCACTAACCACACGAAGAAGAAAGAACAGAGCTCACGAAAGGAAATAAATTGTTCTGGGTCAGTTTCGCTACGGTGAAGAGGGCTATAAGACCTATACCAGCAATGTTTAATTCCCATGTAATTAAGGGCGAGCCCTTTTATCCGCGAATAAATTCAGTCTCTATGCTGCCGCTAAGAAATACTTGATGAAACAACCCAATAACACTTTGACCGACCCAAGAATGTTGAATTTGTTCTCCATACAAACTTATTCGTGCCATGTACAGACGGCAGCATTAAATAGTAACCCCTTTTTCAAACTCGTACCCAATTCATAGAAACATCTGTATGTTATTATTTATTTTATTTGACAGTTTATGTACACATAAATATACAGCCAAGAACAAAGGAACAAATAAATACGTAGGTACAAAGGTGATGCTTGTTTCTGAAGAAATCTCTTCCAGCATATTACTAATGGATGTGACTTCTTTGTGTGATCCGCAATAAATGAAGTATATATACAAGGTCCCATTAAATAGATAGACAAATTTTAACCCAGATTACCAAAGATGTCCAAGCAAAAAAAAACACTGAATAAAGTGATTTCATTTAGACCTAAAATAATAAATGGCATTGGGTAGGTAACCAACATTTTTAGCGTATTTTCGTTAGCTTATTTATTTTTCTTGTAAGTATCTAATGCGTTTTTCTTATATTTTTTTACCATTGTCCTTATTTTGGTGGTCTGAATACTTTCTAAAAGTTTTTCCGTCTATTTTAATAGGACCTTATATTACAATTATATCGTAGGATATAATTATATATATAGGAGAATATATATAAAGAGATGTTGACACCGTGTGTAAGAGTAGAAAAAAAATCGTTTATTAAAATACTAGCAGTGCCCCGCGGTTTCAGAAGGTATCCTATGTGTTAATCCAGGTTTTAACTATATGTGTGCCAAATTTCATCCAAATCTGTTCAGTAGTTTTTGTGTAAATGAGTAACAAATAAACATCCATCCAACATCCTCACAAATTTCGCGTTTATAATATTTAGTAGGAAAATACTTATTTAATTTTAGGAACTATTATGTTTGTGCTAAACTAATCTAAACTACGATTAATCAAATGCAAACGTTGACGAAACAGTTCAACTAAGTTGGAATTTAGTTTTGACTGGACTCGACTGGACTGGATTGTGAGGGTGGAAGATAGAATTAGCAAAGCTGAAGCGACTATGGCTTTATAGATAGTTTTTAAAGTAACTTTAATTCGGATGGCAGAACATTAGATTCAATCATTTTATGCGCGTTACTTTTACCCGACTACGGAGAAGCAAAAAGGATGGTTATGATTTTGACCGGTATATATATTTGTATGTACGTATGTTCATCTGTTACCTCATAACTTCTAAACTACTGATCATAATTTGACAAATGAGGTACCGTTGGAAGCGTCTTGATCGTCCGCTGGCTATGTGACGTCACTAAAAATAATCATAAATCGAATAGATTACGTGTGACTCAGGATTTTTATTTTGTCTGTGATATCTTGTATACCTTTTTAGTTGACTTTTTTGTCGTATTTGGTTTTAGTTTTAATAACTTTAATTTTTTGCTAACCTTTTCGTTATAAATTTAGTTACAGTATTTTCTTTAAAAAAATTAATCTATACTAATACTAGCTTTGCCAGCGGCTTCGCCCGCGTGCATGTTGTAAATTATCCCACGGGATCGTAATACCGAGATAAAAAGTATCCTATGTCCTAATCTAGGCCATGGTCTACCAGTGAGCCAAATTTCATCCAAATCCGTTCAGCCGTTTTAGCGTGAAAGTATTACAAAGAAACAAACAAACTCACTTTCGCATTTATAATAGTTAGGTCTACAAAGAGGTAAAATTTGTGAGTTTGTATAGAGGGGGTTATCTTCGGAACTACTGATCCAATTCCGAAAATTCTTTCACTAACGGGAAGCTACAATATTGCCGAGTGTCATAGGATATATTTTATGTTAAAACAAGAAATTTAACTCGGACAAAGTCGCGGGCAGAAGCTGGTAGGTAAAATATTCAAGCATTTATAAACATTGTTACGACTGTTTTTCCAGAAAACGCAGCTGATTTTCATCACACTACCTACCACAAAACTAAACTGACAAACTGTAAACATAACACTTCATTTATAACGCAATGTTATTTTTCCTCTGTTTAAAGTTTACGCGGCTAGTTCAAATATTCAAACTCATTTTGACTTCTATTATTTATGGCCGCCATACTTGTCAGCAGTTACATGATTTATTTTGATGAAGATAACACTGGCTGAAAAAATAGTAATTTTGACATTAAGGCCGGGGCCGAAAACAAAAGACGATAAAATCAACAATGAGCTACCCTGATTGGAGGAAATTACCTTTGGAACAATAAGACAGCTGTCAGTTTAGCGTCACGACATGATGTTCGAATTTTGAAATAAAACGAAAAGCTACACTGTTCACCGATGATTTGATAATGTTTATTTCGAAGTTGTTGAAAAGAACCTTAGAAACATTATCACAACAGTGAATTTAAATAAGTTAATGTGTTGCTTTTCGAATTTAAATGTGGTCGTGATCTCGTGATGGATTGAGACTAAAGACCTATCCTAATATCCTAATAATAATATAATAGCTGGCAACACTGGCAAGTCAACATACGTTTGAATTTTCATATCCTATATTTTCCATATATATGTATTTCCTCATCCGCATTTAATCCTAAAAACTACGAAAACCATAATAAACCCTTTGGAATAATAGCAAAATAATAAAAAGACAAGAAAAAACCATAAAATGAAAACAAAGAATAAGCCAAACAACAAGAATGACGCCTGTCAAAGTCGACCTACAATAAAACAATGATGATGTACCCAAGATACCCAAGTAAAACGCTATGTTGACTAGATCAGCAACGAGACGAGCACGCCCACCATCTCCGGACTCTTCGCTCAGCTCCGCCTCGCCGCCGCCGGTACCCAGCCCCACCGTGAGCGCTGTGTCAACACCGGCCGCGGTAGTTGCGTCGAGCTCGAGTGACGAGTATTTTTCTCCGCCGACGTCGCCAACACCTGTACGTCGGCAGGGGAGAGGCCGGCCACCGAGGAGCTTGGGACTTAGGGGCCAACCGGCCCCGAGCCGGGTCCCCGCTACCGGTGGTTGTGTGCAGCGCATGAGATGGACTCAGTCTATGAACGAGAACGTCATGCGCGCATATTACGGGTCTACAGAGGGAGGAACTAACCTCACTGCGTACCGTGTTAGGATGCTGTCTCTGTTTCAGGAACTAGAACCAACCGTCAACGTCTCGGCCCAACGACTGTCGGATCAGGTGCGGGTCATCCAACGCAATCATAGGTTGGACGATGCCGCGCTTGATAGGCTGCGCTCAGAGGTACTGAGCAACCATATCGTCTCAACTCCGGCACAAACCGCGGTACAAGCGTCACCTATTGATGTAATCCTGCCGCGGTCCAATCATAGTGTCGAAGAGGAGGATGATAGGGTTGCCACAGTAAGTAGCCAGTGCAACGTCCGATTGAGGAGCGCACTGGAGGATGCGTTTCGTGAGTATAGGTACACTCCGACCGATCTTAGACCCCGATTACCACGTCTACCTATGCACAAAAAAAATAGGGCGCTGGTGTGTGCCTTGGACTCGCAGCTCAGCAACTTTTTCGAGAGCAGCGAGGATCTCGTTGATACACACTCGATCCTGTATTGCGCGGCTGCTGCGGCATGTCGTTTAGCTAACGTCAAGTTTCCAAACAGTGACGGAGCTACTCGACCAAAACCAGCCGTACCAGCCTGGCAGTGCAGGATCGAGCGACGTATCGATGGAGCCAGGGTACTCATCGGCAAACTATACTGCTTCAGGGAGGGCAATACACGACCACGAGTGATGCGCTTTGTAAGGCGGGCATTCTCGGGGACTGGAATCAGCCCTCGAGAATACATGTCCCGTGTCACAGAGCGCATCGACTTCCTGAAGCAGAAAGTTTGTGCATGGGCGAGCCGTATTCGGCGGTATAAGCGGCGAGTCGATCGATACATGCAGAATCGCATGTTCCAGAGCGATGAGAGGTGGGTATATAGATCTTGGGAGCGACCTGAACAAAATATGACGGACGTGTGCCGCCCGGATGATGCCGCCACGAATGCATTCTGGCGCAACATCTGGTCGGTGCCCGTCTGTCACGCTGAGGCTGGCTGGATGCAGGATGTCAAGCGAATGTGTGAAACTATTCCAGAAATGGACGCTATACTGATCACGCCATCAGACGTGGCCAGAGCAGTCCGTCCGTTACCGAATTGGAAATCTCCGGGACCGGACGGACTGCACAACTTTTGGTTAAAATGGCTGATTAGTTCACACACTCGCCTGGCATCTCAATTCCAGTCATCCCTAGAGTCTGGGTCGCTACCGCAGTTTCTAACAACAGGCGTTACCCACCTGCTCCATAAGTCAGGTAGTCCCGCGGAACCCAAGAATTATAGACCGATCACATGTTTGTCAACGGTCTATAAACTTCTTACATCTATTTTGAGAGCGAAAATTAACACACACATTGACAGTAATTCAATCATGTCTGTCTCTCAAAATGGATGTAGGAACGGGTCCCGTGGTACTAAGGAGCTACTCCTCATCGATATGGCCATAAGCCAACAGGTTCGTCAATCCCGTAAGAATCTGTCGACATGCTGGATAGACTATAAGAAGGCCTACGACTCGGTGCCACATACATGGCTCATGAGGGTGCTGGAGTTGTACAAAATAGATGCAACTCTGCGCTCCTTCCTGATGTCATGTATGGGGCAATGGAGGACGGTCCTTCGCTATCCAGGATGTCGACAGATCCAGGGGAATAATGAACCTGTATGGATTAAACGGGGAATATTCCAGGGTGATAGTTTGAGTCCACTTTGGTTTTGCTTAGCCCTGAATCCTCTAAGCACACTGCTGGAGAATTCAGGACTGGGCTATCAGCTGAGGAGAAGTGGTCAGGTCATATCTCACCTCCTCTACATGGATGACTTGAAACTCTTTGCCCCCAACAAATTGCGACTGATGGAGTTACTGAAGTTAACTGAAACATTCAGTAACGCCATCAGGATGGAATTTGGTGTGGACAAATGTGCAGTCATGCATGTAAAGCGAGGGGAGATTGTGGAGTCCGAGGGAACTCAACTCACGGACGCCATACACCTTAGATCACTCTCCTCAGCCGAAAGCTATAAGTATTTGGGTATGTCGGAAGCGTTAGGCATCAACGTTGCTGACATGAAGCAATCGTTGAAGGAGCGCTTCTTTGGTCGCCTGAAGAAGGTATTAATTAGTCTTCTTTCGGGCGGAAACAAGGTGCGCGCCTTCAACGGTTGGGTCATGCCGGTTTTGATGTACTCTTTCGGCATACTCAAATGGACTCAGACCGAACTCGACGCCCTGGACAGGAGGGTCCGTACACTACTGACCGCAAACCGGATGCATCACCCACGTTCATCGGTGATGAGACTGTACATCCCGCGGAAATGCGGGGGTCGAGGCTTTTTAAATGCGAAGACCCTCCACAACCGCGAGGTGTGCAGCCTCAGGGAATATTTCTTAAAAGCCGAAGTGGGTATGCACCGTGATGTGGTCGCAGTGGACAAGGGGCTCACCCCGCTCTCCATGGCTAAAGAGAACTGGCGCAAACCTGTGGTACTTACTACAGAGGACCGCAAGGAAGTATGGCAAAGCAAGGAGCTTCACGGGCGCTTCTATCGGGCTCTTCATCAGCCCGGTGTAGATTTCCTAGCGTCCGTATCCTGGCTACGTTTTGGTGACCTTTTCGGGGAAACTGAAGGTTTCGTCTGTGCAATTATGGACGAAGTTATCTTGACGAATAACTACCGAAAATATATTATGAAGGATGGGACGGTTGACGTGTGTCGGGCATGCCACCGTCCGGGTGAGTCCATCAGACATATTATCTCTGGTTGTTCTCGTCTGGCTAACGGCGAGTACTTGCACAGGCATAACCAAGTGGCCAGGATTATTCACCAGCAACTTGCTTTGAAATATAAACTTGTGGATTCTGAGGTACCGTACTACAAGTATGTGCCCGACCCAGTTCTCGAAAATGACCATGTCACGTTGTACTGGGATCGGTCTATCATTACAGACAGGACTATTGTTGCCAATAAGCCTGATATAGTAGTGATAGACCGATTAGCGCGCCGCGCAATGATCGTAGATGTTACCATTCCACATGACGAGAACCTCGTGAAAGCTGAGAAAGAGAAACAAATAAAATATCTCGACTTAGCACACGAGGTTGTCGACATGTGGAACGTGTGCTCCGCTATCATTGTGCCGATTGTCGTAACGGCCAATGGCCTGATGGCCGAAAGCCTCGACCAACATCTCTCGAGGCTCTCATTAGGCGGTTGGATCAAGGGCCAGATTCAGAAGGCAGTACTCCTCGATACGGCTCGTATTGTGAGGAGGTTCCTGTCTCTGCAGCCCTAACCACCGGTAGCTTGGACCCTGCTCCCGACACCGGCGGAACACTATTTTTTATATTTTTAAATGTTTTTAATTTTTTATTCTAATATTTAAAAATATAATTTATATGTATGTAATTAAATAAAGGATATAATATATATATAATATAATAATATAATATAATAATATATATGTATATAAAAGGTCCTATTAAAATAGGTGGACAAATTTTAACACAGCGTTCAGTACGTCTAATCAAAGATATCCAAGCAAAAAAAAAACACTGATTAAAGTGATTTTATTTTGACCTAAAATAATAAATGGCATTGGGTAACCAACATTTTTAGTGTATTTTCGTTAGCTGATTTATTTTTCTTGTAAGTATCTAATGCGTTTTTCTTATTATTTTTTTACCATTGTCCTTATTTTGGTGGTCTGAAAGATTTCTAAAAGTTTGTCCATCTATTTTAATGGGACCTTATATATATATATATATATGTATATAATATTATAAATATGGTGTAGTGAGTTAGGCAGAGGTGTGACTTAATAGTATGCTCCGGGATGCTACTGAAAAAATCCAGATGGAAAAAACTAATAACCCTTTGCCCGACCTGAGAATCCAAAGTCAAAGTCAAGTAATTTATTTCAATTAGGCACAAAAAAGGCACTTTTGAACGTCAACATTTACAGAAAAATAATAATTGATTCTAGTCGCCCCTTCCAAAAGGTAGTTTTCGTATGGAGAAGAATGGGCAAGAAACTCCACCGTTACTCTTTTAAAATGTTTTCACAATATCTTGTATACATCAATTATATAATTATATGTGAAGACGATGCACCTAGAATAAGATTACTATACCACGTTAGGTAAAAATAATGAAAGATTAAGGAATGACAGATAAATTAATCATGTGATAGATGCATGGTGCTCACATATTTACAAACATTGTAAAATATATTATTATATTCCTAACATTTTTACAAGTAATAGGTACTAATAAGTCAGTGTGTGAGTTCAAGTAATCACAGAATGTAAAATAAATGTTATAAAAAATAATATTATACAATTAAATTAGCAACCAGTTTGATTTTGTCTAGACTCTAAATTGTCGTATGGAGCAGGACCAGCATGAATTGAACCCAGGACCTCATGCTCAGCAGTAGTGCTTGCAACCACTAGACCAAAGCGTTTTGCGACCACTAGGCGTGTTTCTGCTAACTAATGTTGCATTTCTAGTTTATATAATATTATTTGACGTGTTAAAGTGTTTGTACAAACCTATTTACAGAAAAATAAATCATTTAATCATCATTTTACTTCATTTCATAGCAACTGCTTCAATAAATGTTACCATCAATGAAGAAACACAACAGACCTTTCCATTTTTATTTTGTAATACGTTTTTCTATAAAAAATATAAAATTGGGGTGTGGTTATAATATTGGCAAGTTCTCAATGCGATTAGTGAATGGGAATACTCAGAACACGCATGAATACCAAAAGTGTGCGCTTACGCAACTCCACAGTTCGCTTCCCACTTCGACGTTTCACAATTAAGTGGGGGACCATGTTTAAGATTTTTATTTTTGAAAAATGATTATTTTTTCTCACGATATACGTTTGAGTTCATGTCAACAAAGGTTATATATTTTAGTTGTTTATGTGGTCCATTTTCAGTAGGTACTGAGCTTTTCACTGACTAAAACTGAAGAACTTACTTCAAACAAAAGAAAAGCAAACGTAAATATTTAAATAGCAATTTGTCTTGAATTATTAATTTTAATTTCTTCTTCTTTTCGAGTGGTTAGTCAGTTAGCCTCTGAAGTAGCCTCATATGCCGTCGAGATCATTCCTCACGATGTTTTCGTTTTTTTACTGATTGCTAAGATATGAAAATGTATTCTTAAAGATTTTACTAAGTAAATTATGTTTCAACTATATTTTTTTGCCTTTTAATTTATTGTGAGAAGAGCTACACACATCTAGATTATTTATCAATTGCATTGAGCTTTAGATAGTACTTTGATCCCATTAATATTGGCGATATGACGTGTTTTATTGCAATCATTTATTAAAAGCAATCACTTGGAATGGATTCAAAACCGCTCAATATTAGAATGTATGAGATACGGCACATGTCAAATAAATACCTATATATTAAAGTATTTGAATTTATTATTTACCCAAACGTTGGAGTTACTAAAATGTTGGGATACAAACCTGACTATTTTAGTATTTATTAACTTTATAGAAGCACTCAATAATGTCTAGATGTAAATAGTAAACAAAAAGAAGAAAAAAAAATTGTGAACTGATTACTTTTCCGCCTATCTGGGCTATAAAACTACACTAAATAAATAGCTAATTTTTTAGTCATAAGGTACATACAATCTAATTTAATTTACAAGTAAGGCCAAGTCTTCAGATGTTTGACTTATATTTTGAAAGTATGGAGAGTTTTTTTTCAGAAAATGATTATTTTAAAACGTTGCAAATCCTTTCAAAGATAAGTCTTGTGATACAGCTATAATTTTCCGGGCAACCTTATTTGTAGGATACTTAATATTTGCGTAATTGGGTATTCGTAGAACAGAATAACTTTTAAAATTAATATTAAACAAATTATAATGTAAATATTTATTATGAGGATTTCAAAATGTTTTCAACCGGACTGTTCGCTTTTACGCACCGTGTGGTCATATACAAAATCTAACTTTAGAACTTAGACATTTCTGAAATAGGGTCAAGAATTACGTCGGCAGTGCGATGCTGTGCGTTCGGCTATTTTCGTATCGTCTCGGGCGCGTTCGACTATTTTCGGAACGGACGGACGGTTCGGTCGGTTGTTTTAAAATTGGAAATGCGTACTCTTTGATGTAAAACAAGTGTTGTTTGCGAGTAAAACGTATTCAGACGTTCAATTATGTTAAAAGTGAATCGGTTACGTGCATTGAAATAAAAGGAAATTGTTCTTAAATTGGACAGCTTGGCTTTGAAGATGAATCGAGAGGAAGCACTCGTAACTCGAAATCAGCAGTTCGGAGAATAAAATGATCACTTTGAAGTATCCATTCATTGTTTCCGAACAATAAATACTTGTCGCTTTGATCTCCGCTCTCAGAGATGAACCTTGCCTACACCTCAAGGTACCACAGTCTACCTTCTTACAGTCGGACAACTTCTTAAAATCCCATAGTATCCCGTTCGCACCATATTGCTCGCGGAGTGAGTGAGAGCGAGACTGAGTGGGGAGCTCGCGGCTCCAAGACGCCAATAGTTTAGGTAATTTCTTTTTACGGCGAAAATAGTGGTAATTTAAAAAATAAATAAAACATAGTATTTGCTTTATAGTTAGTTCAGTTATTATGCAAAGTTTCATGATCTAATTTTAAGTATTGTTTTAATACTAGCGCGTTATTGTTCGGGGTGAAGGTAACTTAGTTTTTTTCTTCTATCAAAACATTTTTTGAAATCGTGTTTTCGTCAAACATAGTACTTAGGTTAATCCTCAACTTTAACATATATTTATTTCTAAATTAATGCTGCAGTATTTTCGATATAAAGGAGGATCGTGCTAAGCAATTTGATGTAGTACAGGCCCTTAAGTCCTGTCAAATGTACAGGCGATGAACCACCGTAATATTATTCTTTCAAATAAATATTATTCTTTCTTTATTTCTTTCTTTCACTGTAATTACGTAGTAGGCTACACTGTGACGGTACTATAGCCGCCTTAAGACTCATGTGAACGGAAATGAGACTACCGCTATTGCCGGGAACAATTCAAATTCCCGCGGGAGGAAATCACGATTATACCGGTTACGCTCGTGACCACTTGAGCAATATTGAGCAATTTGGGGCTTGTCACCGCAGGGAGGATTGTGACTAAATAACTAAGTACTACACAAATTGATGAATTACCAAGGCTAGCACCCGGTTACTGAATACAATTGAGGTCTACCGTAGACAGCTGATTATACCAACTAAACTATTTAGGGCTGATTTTTCCAACGATAGAAATCTTTATCCGAGGGATAATTTTTAATTTCTGACAGATTTACCATAACAAAAACTGTCAGAACGTTAGAAATCAATTTTATTCCAGGGATAAAATATATCTAGCCTTGGTAAAATCAGCCCTTAATCAAACTAGTCTGCCTAATCAAACTTAAAAATGAGTACAGCTCGTTTTTTAATCCCAGAGACTAATTTGACAGGTGCAAATGTCAAACTCCAAATTGAAAAAACGAACAACAATCGCTGTCAAATGTCAAATTAGTCTCTGGGATTAAAAAACTAACTTTAGTAGCTGTAGGTAAGTGCGTGCTGGCCCTCAGACAAACTCGTACATAAGCTTGCCTAAAGTTGTCTTCAACAGAAATAACATGAAAATAATAGTTATTTGAAGGTAATGTAATTTATTTATTTATTGGATCTCCAACAGAGTCTACACACTTTCATGCAAGCTTACAAATACAATCTTAGAACAGGGACAAAGGAAACCACAACATTCTCTATATAATCTAGGTAGATACCTACATTAAGTTTGACAAAGCGAAAATAATGGTAATAATAAAATAAATTAAAACATACAACACGAAATCATAGAAGGAAACAAAATGAAATACAAAACAAATTAATAGTAAAATTATTATTTCATTCGGGATGTAATTTATGTACATGTAACAGCGTGTAACAAAAACCCTGTCCAATCCGTGAGAATCATACTGAGAGTCTCTTTATGTGGTAAATTTCTGGAAAAATAAAAAAAATTGGTATCATTTTTTTTCAATTGGGAATTTTTCCGCGTTTTTTACATGGGACGCGGGCGGCCATCTTTTAGCGGGTGTCTACAAATTATAATTTATGACCGCTGTTGAACGTACCAAATGTACCAATTTTGTATGGAATTTTTTATTGAAAATGTACCAATTTTGTCACTAAAAACGTGAATTTTAAATAGCGATAACTTTTTTACTTTCAATAATAATAAGTTTTTTTATTACTTTTTGGTAATGTTATTGCAGTAAAGTACCCTTTTCAGATCGGACAGGGTATTTGTAACAAATTATTTATATGTATACGTCCCGAAGTTTATCTTCGTGCTACTGAGTATTTCTGAGTGAATGTTTAGTTAATATAACACTTCAATGTCACTTCGGGTTGACACTAATCGTTTGTTTAACGTCTTAGTTTACCTTCAGGGAGAAGTAAAGGTCCAATAATATGAAGTAATAAAATTCCAGTGTGGGTAGTCTGCCAGAAATGTGTTTTGAGCCTATTTGCTGTCATCTTGATGTGGGGTAAAATATATTATTGTTATTATGTTTTCTATTTTTATAAAACATTTTATTAATGTAAAAAGCTAATTGAAACACAAGTAGTTTAAGTTCCTGTTCAATTAAATTAAATAATAATTCTGTAACTAGGTTATTTAAAAAAAAACAAAAATTCGCGTGCAGTACCGCAATGGAAGTAAAACTTTAAAAAAATTAAGAATAAGAGAGATTTTGTGTGAGAGACAGAGAGAGTAATAAGTATCCTTTTTTCTCTCTCATGTAACGAAATGTGCATTAAACGTGACGAAACCTTGAATTTTCACTCTCAATTCTCGTCCAATTATCGAATAAAAAAACGAAAATAATATCCTAAAATGCGTACAGATGGTCACCGTATATTTTTTAAACACCTCGAATTTTGTTTAAAAAGCGGGCTAAATACACTAAAAACGTTGACTAGTATACACTGCAGTGCACTTTGAGCATGCCGCCCGCTATCTGTCTCGCTGCCTACAAACTTCCATATTTCTAGCCCATTGGCTCGGAGTTTGTACACTACCGAGCAAATGGAGTGTGAACATTCCCCACCCCTCCGTCAAGATGAAATTTGCGAATAATGTACACATACATTTTCGAATTTCATTTTATCGCTGGGATTTATGGGTCAGGTATTTTTAGATACGAGGCTTTTGGTCAAGGTGGAGCTAAAATAAAATTTTCTTTGCAACACTTTATAGTGTCAAAATTCGAAAGATATTTTAACTTTACGATACATATTTAAAAAAAAAAGTATAATAAATAAAATGAACAAAGTTCAGAAACGGGAGAGATTTTGGCAGCGTATTTTTTGCTAAAAAGGTTGTGAAAACCTCAACGGGCGGCCCAAGTAATAGAAAGCGGTTGCCGCCACAGATTGCCAAAGCGTTGGTAATCTGAGAGAAATATTTAAAAAATACGGTCGTGCCTGGAATTTTAAAGGCATACGTATAAAGCCTGACCACATCAACGCTATCAAGACTAAGTGCTGATTACAATTAGATATCTAATAGGCACCTACATACATACAGTGGACACCGTACGTCAATAATTTGCTGTGTTACACTGTTTTACGCGTTTTACATCTCGTTCTCGTTGATGTCTCGTTCACTGTGTGGTGGACAAACGGCCTTATATTAATTTCATTCAACTATCAAAGAATGACAGTTGTGATTTGAATATATGGTCAATTTAAGTTGATAGCCAATTTACTTAAGAATTAATTCCCCTGACTTTACTTACATAGGTAGTTTATTTAGTAATAAGGACGATGTTATTTTTACTTGTAAAATTTAATATCGCCCGAAACACAATGTCAACATAAACCTTCCAAGCACAATATATTTAATTTTCAGCTTTCCTCTTATTTTCATTCTGCATGTTGACAAGATTATTACCTGAAACAAACAAAAGGGGCTAATTAGCAACCTTATTAAACATACCTTCTATATTAAGGTCGACATAATTGACATAGATGTTACCATGACAACAAGAACAACCCGTAATCTGCACCCTAATTGCGATCACAGGGGGCTGAATCATGAGGGGCTTGTGGCTCACAACAGCCGCACGGGTCGATCAATCAGGTTAAGCTACACTTGCCGCGCAAGACTCTTCCGTGCCTCGGAAAGCACGTTAAGTCGTTGGTCCCGGCTGTCTTTCGTGGATCTTTGACAGTCGTTACGGGTCGTCAGAAGCCCGAAAGACTTAAAGGGGTATTGTATTACCCAGTTACTAGGTTGTGGAGGTTAGACAGGCAGTCACTCCGTGTAAAATACTGGTATTCAGCGGTTAGACTGGAAGCCGACCACAACATAGTTGGGAAAAGGCTAGGCAGATTGATTGGTTGATTCTGTACATTTTATATGAACTCGTTCACATATGTGTCCAGGCCGGCGACTGAGCTTTGGTGCCTGCCTTGTCTGTCACGGCCCTGCCACGTCCCGGGCATAACCCTGATATGTGGATAGACCTATATATAATACAATAGTATCGGTTAAACGAAGTCTGACGAACGAAGGGTCAGGGGATAATAGCTTTGAACTTATCAAGTAAATAATTTGTACTGAACAAACTTGCTACTTGAGAGGAGTGGATTTAATTCTTAATAAAAAGAAAGTTACCTGAAAAATCTTGGAGGTGGTATGGAACCTACTGCCGAAACCTCCTTATTAATAAACGCGGAGTAAATAACCATCAGTATTAGCTGCTGCTTTTTTTATTTACCATACCTACATTTAAGAAAGAAAGAAAATACGTTTATTTGCGGTAAATATGACGCAAAGAAAGAACAAAAACATCCACACAAAACGGCTGTTGCTCAGCATTATGCTGAGCGACGGCCGTTTTGCGTGGATGTGACGCATATTTTCCCCCAACTTGTTCTTTTTTTGTTTTGTGTGCCTATGCGAGACAGAGCCGCAGCGCTGATTTTCAGCGACAGCCGCACAACCTCATTGATCTAATGGTCGCAAGCACAACTGCTGAGCATGAGGTCCTGGATTCGATTGCCGGGTCGGGCAAAGTGTTATTGGATTTTCTATGTGGAATTTCTCAGTAGCAAGCAGCCCGGAGTCTGAATTTCTGCCTGGTTGATGGCCATAGGCTCGCCCCTATTACATGGGACTTAAACAAAACTGGCGATATGTGGGTGTACTACAAGTACACCTCTGCCTTACCCTTCGAAGAAAAAAGGCGTGATGTTATGTTATGTATATTTTCTAGGTTTTAGTTTGGCATAACTTTATTCCACGTTTAATAATAAGGGGGTAAGTGCATGAGTTCAATTCGCACTTGGCCTTTTTTAGGGTTCCGTACCCAAAGGGTGAAACGGGACCCTATTACTAAGACTCCGCTGTCTGTCTGTCTGTCCGTCTGTCACCAGGCTGTAGGTATCTCATGAATCGTGATAGTTAGACATTTCACAGATGATGTATTTCTGTTGCCGCCATAACAACAAATACTAAAAACAGAATAAAATAAATATTTAAGTGGGGCTCCCATACAACAGACATGGTTTTTTTGCCGTTTTTATAGATAAGATCCGACTCGCTATTGGCCGTTTTTTTTTTCTTTTACGTGACATGGAAATCGAACCAGCGGCGGGGAAATTGCGTAACACCCTTACAATTGCAATGCCCGAAATTTTGCGAATTGAAAAACATTCAATGCGTCATTTACGACGTCGCGTCGAACAGCCGAATGTTTCAAACACATGAACCAATGGTTTAGCACTTTCTTTCAAAATCCTTCGGATTATGATTGATGTACTCAGGATCTCCTCAACTGGGCTTACGGTCCAGATTTTCTCTGTTACCAATTTATACCCTCGTCTAATAAAAATCCACAATCTGCCTAATCCTGACCAACAATACTTCCACATAATTGAATCAGTCAAGCACATTTTTTAATTATTTGAATAGTTTTCCAATTATTTCGCTTTAGCGGTCAATACTTGTACCTATTTGGGCTGAAATATTTTGATCAAATTGTTTGGAACCCTTTTTACATTCAATTAGTTGAAAACCTTTTGTTTTGAAATAAATGGATATATTGGAACAGAATTTTGTGTATTGTATTTTACCAAGTAAATATTTAATTAATACTTTATAGCCCATATTTTTACATTAAAATCGTGTTTCTTTTAATTTCCCATAACTCTAAGGTTATATGTTATAAAAATAATACAAAAAGTCCTAGAACAAGTGTTCCAAAATACATAGTTTCGAAGATAACATAGCACTAGACTCTCGATGTATGTATCTAAGTTTCATTGATAAGTAGGAGTAAATCATTTTCATTCAAATATTACATTATGGAAAACAAACAGTAGTTCGCCGTCCAATAAGGACCAGGCCCGGGTCGACGACGGCGCGTTGTGTTCCACGCGCGCCTCAAAGAGATGTCAGCAAGTGAAGGGGTCCGATAGTACCGATGCCTGCCGGGGTTGCGGGAAAGTCCGAAAGGGATACCGTGGCCCCTGGCAACGTACAGGCAACTGAAGGAACACGGGTGGGTTTTAGTCAGTAAGAGTCCGACACGCCCTCCCGCCCCCTTATTTCACAGCCAAAAAAAAAAAAGGGAAAACAAACAATAGTACATATAATAAGCATAAACAGAAAAATCTTAAAATTAAACTTAACAAATATACAAACTAAGTATTATACTAACTAAAATATGGCGTCGAAAAATTCATCCACATCACTGTCGACTGGTAGTGTACCTACCCAAGAGACTGGCCGCATTGCCACGTTGTATGGTAAATTTTCATTCAAACCAATCATTCATATTTAAAGCTAAGAAAATACGACCTGTAATATATTTTTTGATGGCCAAAAATAGTCAGTTTTTTTCTTTTTTTTTTTAATATTTCACGTTAGGGGTTTTACATTACACTTTGTCGAATTATTTGGAAAGAAAAAATGAAAAAAAAAAAAAACATTCTTATGCCAGTTGATTTTTTGACATGGTCATTCATTAATATCCTAGAGTTATGGGATATCGAAATGAACACCTTGTATATTATTTAAATCGACATATACTTGTCTGCAGGTGACTTTCTGTGGTTTCTGCCTTCCACAAGTCTGTTTTGCTGCTTGTCTCTGAATGTTATGATAGTCCCTCAAGATTTTCCATTTAGGTACCATTCCGTACCCGACCGCAGGCGGCAACTGCAGGCGACGTGTCGCGGCATTATGTCGCTGCAGTCATGATTTCGAACCCGACCGCAGGCGCCAGTAGCCCCTATAACCTGTTGTTAACGCTCGAGCGTTGGCGGCACTACTGGTCTGCGGTCGGGCTGCACGTGTCGCCTGTCGCTCGCCCGTAGCTGCCAATGACGTGTCGCTAGCTACGGAAGGTATTTCATAGAAATTCATAGAAACCAGTCGTGTGGCGGTGAAACGTCGCCTCCTGCGGTCGGGCACGAAATGGTACCTTTTGTCGCAGTTTTAAGTGGTCTCTTTAACCTTTCAGGTTTCCAACTTTTCTGTTCTCTCTTGGGTAGTTGACTTTGATCCATTTATTTATCTTCACCCCTCAGTGTAGCAAGTTCGTCTCCAAATGACTTTTTAAATTTTTGTACAGTAACCGGTCTGTCCATCGTGTACCTTTTGATGTCCCAATAATATGTTTGTATTATTTTTACTTATAGCACATAATTCCTAGTACAAATGTTCCAAAAATACTATCTAAGTTTTTTTGATAAGTACGAGTAAATAATTTTCATTCATATTTAAAATCTAAGAACATGCAACGTCCTCATATTTTTTTTCTTATACAGGGTGGCATACTTCGACGCGAAAACTGATACGTTGAAATTTTTCGTCAGTTATTTTTTTTTTAATCAACTTTTCCACACATTTTAACCTTTGTATTGAACTTTTCTATGAAACAAAGATTTTATTTTTAATAACCGACTTAAAATTTCAACGCAGGGTGTTCAGAATCATGTACTGAATCCATTGTATCAGTTTTCGCGTCGAAGTATGCCACCTGATAAGAAAAAAAATATGACGACGTCGCATTTTCTTAGATTTTAAATATGAATGAAAATTGTATACAAATAGTTTAGAATTAAGGAATATTTTTATACATATACACGTACCTACAAGATTTAAAAAAAAATGGTTGAAATATTGCCAATGAATTACCAAAATTTCAGCCTGTAGAACTAACTACCAAAATGAACAGTCGGGAGATATCTCCATTTTTTTATTTTTTTTATTAATTTAATGGAATCCTCTTCAATTTTCTAATGTAACACAACAGGTATTACTCGGTTGTATTATTTGAAGCTTTTAACGAAATTCCCCTTTGCCTCAGCTGTATACCAACAAGATCGTAATCAGCGTAAGAGCAGTTTACCTGAATGTTGGGGCTCAACATCCTTTTGTTTGGACGGCATTAGGGTTGCCTCTGAAGCGTATGGGGTTCGAGAGCCAACAATACAGGAACAAACAACAAATAATTAAGGTTAATACATACCATCACGCTTGTAATTCCCTAATGGTTAGGCTCTCTCTCTAGTAACATCCACATTTTGCTTGTAATGTTTAAGTTCCTTGGGGCGACCCTATTGCTATCAATCGGGCACAAATCCACACTCTGGACTGATATTTGAGAAATTCCAGCTGTAAAAATCCAATATCAGTTTGCCCGACCCGGGAATTCAATGCAGGACCTCATGGTTAGCAGTAGCGCTTGCGACCACTAGACCAATGAGACAGTTAAGATTAATATCTGACGCAATAAAGGGCACTAGATTGACACTCAGACATTTGTGACGATTACTGACTACACTTTACACCAATCGACATGAATAAAATACGAGCGTATTATATGCTTTTCGATACGTTTCTTTCTGATCGACACGTGTCAAACTGCTCCATTAAAGGCTTGTAAATGATAAATGATAGGTATAGTATTTATTGACAATCATGCTAAACAGTATCAGCAGTGGTACCCAAGTGGTCACGCAAAATGAAGTTGAACAGTTACTCAAAGCATTTATTTCAATTAAACCATTTACAGGCACTTTTGAATCGTCAAGGGGTCAGTCAGTCACAAATATGAAGCTAGTTGCCCATTCCAAAACATAGGTTCCTATGGAGAAGAATGGGCAAGAAACTCAATTTTTGCTACTCAGTCACGGAGTCGAAAATATCCGAGAATCTTTACTTACATATTATTAATAAAAGTCGCTTTTCTAACAGCATTGTTCTTTTAAATTATCCAGTTTTCACCGTCATTTAGAGAATTTATTTCGGAAGGTTTACGAGTATAATACATTTATATTAAACTTACATATAATAAGGAAATCTCGATGTTTTGTCAAGTCGCAAACAGCATGCGAAGCAGGGGCGAGGCGCTAGTTGAATAGAAATTAATAAGAGGCAGCCCTATTGGTATTACAACGAGTCTCGTAAACAAAACGGACCGGCTGCACTCCGGCACGCCGGCAAAGCGGTCTTTGTTAAAGCGGTTTTGAGCGCAATGAGCTGCCTGATCAATAATTCCGTCTGCTTACACAAGGTTTAAGACGCTGTCAAGAGCTAAAGCGCGGTCATTGTTAGACTGCATAGAAAAGAAAGAGAAATGCGATGACTCAACGATTGTAATTTATTGCAAAATATGAAACAATTATCTATTTACTCAAAAATGAATTGAGTAATCGAAAATAAAAAAAACAACCAAGTTCTGCATTCAAATAAGACGTTCTTGTTATTAATTAAATTCGAACACAAGTTGATTTTTAAAATACAGATATTTTGGTTTGGAACTCAAGGTAAAAGGTTGTTTACCGTTAATTTGTTACGAGATTTTTTTCAAAACATGTTTTGATAGCTACCAAGTTCTGAGAAATATGTTCAAGATAATTTTTTTCCACTACCAAAATCTATATAGATTTGGCTTTATTTTTTAAGGCAAGGTCCTTAGAACATTTGCTTTTTGTCAGCGCCTTAACGCCTGATCATGATCTATTCCGTAAATGTGCTAACATTATCTCCTGTTAGCTGTTTTGTGATTGGTTGACAGAACCTGGCTTTAAGCCTGGGGTGTACTTGTTTAGTAAATGGTTTGGCAAATTGCGGTTAGGCAAATGTTGTAACAACGAATCTTTATATTAATTTGTATGATATATATAAAACAACAGCCTAAATTTATTTCTATTTTTATAGACTTCCGTAACAAAAGGGTGCTTACGGGACTCTAGTTTGGTAAACCTGCGCTGTCTGTCTGTTTATTACAGGGCTGAATCTTTTAAACCCTAATAGTGATCACCCATTTTTTTGGGTTGGAAATTATCAAATAACTTCTCCCGCTCTGGGCGGAGAGGGAGGGCGTGTCAGACTCTTACTGACTAAAACCCACCCGTGTTCCTTCCGTTGCCTGTACGTTGCCAGGGGCCACGGTATCCCTTTCGGACTTTCCCGCAACCCCGGCAGGCATCGGTCCTATCGGACCCCTTCAGTTCTGCTGACATCTGTTTGCGCACAACGCGCCTTCGACCCGGGATCGTGCTCACCCCTGGCTACTTATTAGGTAGGTACAAGGAAATCACCCACTGATCTGCCAGGCCTGACGATCTCGAAAAATATGTAAATGTAAATGTGTAATTATGTAAAAAATATTCAGTCCTATAGGCAGTCGCTCCATGTAAAATATTGGTATTCAAATGCATCTGGTTAGACTGGAACCCGACCCCAATACTGTTGTGAAAAGGGTAGGCAGATTGATTATTGATGTAAATTGAGATAATTACTCTGATAATTAATTAACCTATTGTCGCCGTCACTTCAGTGTTCTAAGTTCCCAACTTGACACAAAGCGTGCCAAGCTAGCAGTACCTAATTAAGTTAGCCACCTAGTTGGCGTTACACCAAGCAATTTGATTAAGCGCCTCAAAGAGCTGCGATTGACTTTGTAATGTATGGGGCGTGAACTTATGTACGTCTCTATAGCTAGTCGTAAGTTGGGGATAGTTTGTTTAGGGGGGGTGTTTTGTTTGTATTTTGTATTATGAGTAAAGAAAGAAAAAGTATTTATTGGGACAAGCACAGGAGATCTTGGAGTAGGTATTGGATGCCGCGGTTGGTTATTGAGAGTATATCGAAACTCGATTCCCGGGACGGGTAAAATTTTATTGGGTTTTTCCATCAGGAATTTCTCAGTAGTAGCCCGGAGTATGGTTTTGTTCCCGGTTGATGACATTAGGCTCGACCCGTATTACATGAGACTTAAACATAACTGGCGAAATGTGGGTGTACTATAGTTATACCTCTGCCTAACCCTTGGGGGAATACAGGCGTGATGTTCTGTTATGTATGTTATTGTATAAAATTACTAAGAAAACCGTTAATACAGCACAGCACAGCGTACCGTAAAAACATGAAACGCACTTATTTATTGATCTATACAAATACGTACTTATGTGCATTTTATGTATTTACTTAAGTCGCTTCGTTTCACTTTAACTATAAGCGTTGAAGCTGCAAAGCTAAAAAGGACAAAACTTTCAAAATATGAAGTGTGAACTTTTCGCCTACTCCCTCCATATTTTTCGTAGTTTTCGAAGCGAGGCCCGAGGCGGCGAATGTATCCGATGACGTGAAAAAACGAAGGAGATAATTTTCGAGCTCAGAATGTCCGGACGAAATGGATTGGAAAGCCCCTAAACACAGTTAAAACCGAGTCAAGCCCCCGTTCGCATGGGCGTAAAAATATCGCGGCGGGATTATATCGTGCACTGAATTTTCAACTCTCGGTATTGGGCTGAGCATTGAGAATCAAACAGAGCGAGCACACTTTTGCCAAATAGCCCTTGCGTACCTGGGCCAAAAATCAAATGAAAATCGAAATAGTAGTGACACAAGAATATACATTTTCACTTGATAAGTTCGATTTCATAATTTCATGCACTTCGTTATTTATTCTAAGTTGCTCCTAAACTTAACGTCAGTCGTGACATAACTATGTCAGAGGGTAAGATTCACTTTAATTTAGTAAGTAAAGTTTCATACGAATATGAAACTTATTGTAAGTTGATAATGATCACATTCGCATGTGAATGTAAGCAAGCGTTTCATCTACAGTCTACACTATAGTATTATAAAAATAAAAGATTTGTATTTTTGAAACCGGTCTAGTAAATTTTGAAATCGGTCTAGTAGTTTTTTAAATCGGTCTAGTAGATTTTGAAATCAGTGTAGTAGTTTTTGAGTTTATTCATTACAATAAATAAACTCAAAAACTACTGGACCGATTTTAAAAATTCTTCCACCAGTAGAATACTATATTATCACTGAGTAACATAGCCTATAATTTATAAAGATATCACGCGGGCGAAGCCGCTGGCGGACGCTAGTTAAATATTAACCTTATTAAAGATAAGGTTCATATTCGTTTGAAACGCTAACTTGTCTTAGGAAAGTAGGTAGTCTTAGTGCGATTTGTGAACCTTACTCTCTGACATAACCAACAGACGATGGAGGAAAGTTTCAGGACGAATCTTGTCTTTAAATAGACTGAAATAGCCAACACATAGCAAGCAAGCGTGGTTATCAACGCTCGTTCCTTCTTGCTAAGAGAAGAGTAATTATTTTTTTCCTAAAGTGAAATAAAATTAATCAAAATATTTTATTTCACATAAACCTACAAGGGCAAGTATTAAACGTCAGAAGCTAGGTGCACGGTTCCAAACTCCACGGTTAATCTTTTAAAAATCAATGGCTTTTTAAATGTTTTTAAATTACAGTGTTAATAGTTATGAGAGGACAGTGTAGGCCAATACATACCAATGTCGAGAATATTGCATTATTGTAGGTACACACGGTGCCCATAATGTATTGGTCAAACTGAGGCGCATTGCGGCACTCGTGCCTATTGTGTCAATTAACTTGTGTGGAGGTGTTCAAACTGGCGCGATAGTCGCATGACTTCCCAATAATTGAAACAAACCACGCGCGTAGTCACGTCCTACGTCCCGTGTTTTGATTCCCCTCAGAACAGTCTTTTATTGTTCGTTTATCCTGTATAACAGGCTTTTCCAAGAAAGCATACACAGAAGAGTAGCTCTGCTAGACTCAAAAGGTTGTTCAAGATTCGTAGAATTATATATTTAATATTGGGCTGCTCATAAGGCCTAAAAATGACGCGTCAGGTATGGCCTTAGTTTGCGTGAAACGTTAAATAATTTATTGAGGTTGATTAAAAAGATATACAGGGTCAAATTAAGCTAGCGAAATTCCGCAAACGTGATGGTTATCGAATTCAAAAAGTCTGTGTCTGTCTGTCCGTCTGTCATAGTCAATTTGCTTCAAATCTAATGGACCTATTAAGATGAAATTTGGTACACATATGTATTTCTGTGACCCAAACACTGACGTGTAACGTAAATAAGTGAATTTTGAATATGAGAGTCACTTTTGGGGGCAAATAAGAAAGTTAAAATAAAAAGTTTTGCTAAGTTTTGTATTTCCTGATCTGATGAAACTTAGCAAAATTGATTCCACTGTTCAAGTCTGGCAGCACAACTGATCCTACGAATTTTCAGCCTATTTCGATATTACCTACATTATCTTTTACTTTGTTTTACAAAGGGTCGTTCAACTACAGACGCGGGCATGGAATTACTGAAGAGCATATTCGAGGCCTGGTGGGAGTCGCAATTGAGATGATTTTGGCATTTTCTGCAACTTGTCCAAGGCCTTCAATTGCGTACATCATGATACACTCATAAGGAAACTGTACCAGTATGGTATGAGGACAAGGCTCTCGACTTTCTGACTTCTTATCCGAACAACAGAATTCAGAGGGTCGATGTTAATGACAAGAGATCTGCGGTCACCATGGACGTTCCGCAGGGTTCAATCGTAGGTCCTTTCTAGTTTTTAATTTATATAAATGACTTGCCTTACCACATAAGGGATAATCACAAAATCGTATTATTCGCAGATGACACTTCTATTTTTAAAATCAAACGTCAGTTAGTCAACTTGAAACAATAAAGACCTGGAGTGGATCTGATGATGGAGACGGAAGGCTGTCATAGAAAGTTCCTATTTGAAAAGGATACTGAAAAAAGGAGACGAGAAGTAAAAAAAATATTAAATATATTCGCGATTTTATCATAGTGAATTTTATAAACGAAAGTGAATTGAATAAAGAGAAGAAAATTTAAAAAGTTTAGTTTTTTCATTTTTCATGCAGTCGTCGTGCTCATCAGTGTAATTATTCTAAAAATGAGGTTGGTTTCAGTGGACTGGCGGTATAGAAAATTACTGAATAGGTAGTAAGATTCAGAACAATTTTAAAAACTCTTTTCACGCTAGCGGATAAAATACACTTTTGCACTTAGATTTCGAATGATAAACAGAATCTTTCTGAGGTTGTGAGGTGAATCTATGTTGTTCTATGTTAGGGGGTTTGGTTTCCGCACTTAGTCCGTCAGGTGGACCATTGTGCGTGAGAGGTTGTGAGGTGAAATGTAAATTACCTTTTACATGGCGCCTTTTTGTTTGTTTGACGCCGATCAAAAAATATTTTATTTTTTATTGCTCAAACAAACTTCTTACAAATTTTACTTATTGATACGGAGCTAAATCGCTTCAGTATCTACTTCTACTAAATTAATTTGCATCATTCAAAGTAAGTGGTTAACTAAGCGTAGTTAACATTTATTAAACAAAAAAAATTATTGTACTATAAATAAATCACACACCAAGTTATTAATAGCAGCTATTTTAACAAATCACGGACATAACTAGAGAAGTACGGACATTTCCCCGTCGCCCGTAGCGCCACCTGGCGTGTTCACATCCCGATAACTAAAGCTCAGCGGTGCGAATAATTTGTGGCAATTCTGTGGGCCTATGGGCAGATTATAGAGCATTTCTGTAGTCATTTTGCAAAGGGTTATAGAAATTGTGACGATATTTTTGCCGTGTGTTTGATGGCATTTACCATTGGCTCAGGACCCTGAGGGGGTAAGTTTCCAAAAAACGATGATATAAATATTTTTTGCTGCCATGCGTCATGTTCGTGAATGGGCGCCATTAGACTGGACTGGTCATCTTTTAACTGCCACGGCGATTTTAATTTAATTTAATTTTTGAATCGTTTTTTTTATTTCTATTACGGACGCTTTTAATGTTTTGCATCGTTCTCACATGTATAACTTCAACATGAATGATGTAACCAATATTTTGTAACCATATTTTGATTTAAATTACTTAGTGTCCGTAGAGTTTCTTGCCCGTTCTTCTCCATAGGTACCTACTACGCTTTGGAATGAGCAACTAGCTTCATATTTCTGACTGACCGACCCCTTGAAAATTCAAAAATGACCTGTAATTGGTTTATTTGAAATAAATGCTTGAGTTTGAGTTTTTACTTATAAACAGAAGTATAAAGTACCAATACTAGTCTAAAGAACAAATCTTGTGCATCAAGCTTCTATAACCAGCAGTTTAGGCTGTGCGTTGTCAGTCAGTGAATTTAAGATCTTTTCTTAAGTCGACAAAACGTGTGTCCGATGTGATTTTCCATCAGCAAAAATGACGAACTTTTATACTATTTATTTATTTATTTTATTTTAACATAAAACGGCCAAGGTCAATTACATTAGCTAAAGACAAAGACAAACACATTATTAAAGTACAGTAAACAAAATTAAACAATTACTCGACAGTCATACGCTGATCTCACAATACTCCAGACATACTGACAAGATCTTCTTCCATTCATTCGCGAACACATCATAGTCAGGCTTAGTGTCCAAGAGAGCATTGAGCGCAGAAAGTGTGCGAGGGACAGGAGACCGGGCTCGAGCGAAGGTTCGACTCCGAGGCACGGCGAACAATCTATGCCTCCTGCCACGGTTATAGTTTATCGGAGCAAAAAGATGGGACAGTTCGTCATGCAGTTCACGGAGCATCTGTTTTTCCGTGTAAAATATTAATAATTTGGTCATTTTTTCTTCTAACCTCGAGAGAATTGTACCCTAAGCAGCCTAAAAGAAAATTCGAAGGGTGGATACAAACTGTCTTCCCCTGTTTGACTCCTTTAGGGGTGAATTTTCAAAAACCCTTCCTTAGTGCACACTTTCGTCATTTATGGAATTCTTGTGTCAAATTTCATGTTCTTGGCCCAGCGGCTTAGGCTGTGTGGCCGTGTGCTGGCTGTCGGTGAATGAAATTGAGTTTGTGTTTTTTTAAGTAGATTTTTTTTTAAAGATGTCACCTAATTCCTAAGTGAATGGTTTTTAATACCAACTAACAAATAGCAGAAGATCTAATAAAAAATACCAAAAAATCATTAAAAATATAGCTAAACTACTCAGATTACATAAATAAAACATAGTACAACGAACTACAAATTGAAATGGTTATCCAAGATACTCCTCTAATCCTATTTCGTACGGCCAAGGAAATCCTTTTCAAACCGATTCACGTAAATTTCCATTTAAAACGACGCGATAAAAAACCGCTCACTTCTCACGGAATAAAAAGGTTACGTAATCCACCCTGTGCCTTGATATTTAAGCCCCTTTGCAACAATTCGACGTAGGTAAGCCGCACCTGATACTTCCAGCTCACTGAACCGCATTGCTGTATAAAGTGCGGCCTGCCTACGTCCAATCTGGTAACGTGTCTGCTGAGAAAAGTGTCGTGTTTTCCATAAATTATAGTGACGGTCGTAAAACTAAGTTTGAAAAACATCTTAAAGGATTTTGTAGGAAGGTAATTGGAAAACTGATACTAAAATGTTTATCGTTGGATTGTTATGCGTAGTATTTTATATCTTTTAATGTGGTTTTACGCGGGTGTTTTTGACGGCAGGCACAGGTGTCTTTTTAGAGCACATTTACATTGTGTTTTTTGTTTTTTTTTCCTAGACCTTTTACATATTAAATCTAGCAACAACAATACCCTTTGAAAAGACTTCGGTAAAGCGTTTTGAAGAATTGGATATTGACTCATTATTTTTGCTTACTGACGTGTACGATAATAAAGCTGAAGTTTTTGCTTTTTTTGTTCGTTTGTTTGAACGTGCTTATCTCTGGAACTACGAGTCGAATTTGATAGCCCATTTCTTGAGGAAGGTTATAGGCTCCTATTGCGAGAAAGTCCGAAAGGGATACCGTGACCCCTGGCAACGTACAGGTAACTGAAAGAACACGGGTGGGTTTAGTCAGTAAGAGTCTGACACGCCCTCCCACACCGCCCAGAGCGGGAGAAATTTATTTCATAATTAACCAAGTAAAAAAAAAAGTGGCTTGCTGTTAAAACGTCTAAGGAGCCTATAAAAGCCTTAGGGCGAAGCAAAAAGAAGAAATGTCATAAAGAACGCTAAGGGAAAACGAAGTAATAGCGCGGGCAGGCGATGCGATACGATGCGGTAAATGGGGGTCGAAATTTCACGCGGACCAAGTCGCGGACTGGAGTTAGTAATGAAATAAAACCTTTACCTCTCTGAATACATAAGTGAATTATAATCAGCTTCTACCGCAATCTGTCTGTATACCAATATTATTTCTTAGGAAACAAACCTAATAAACATTAGCCCTTTTACTTTTAATCCAATATGTAAGTAAGTACATTTGTGAGGGTCTTCAAAACATTTCACCACACCAAATTACACTCAGATTTCTTTCTTTTAATGCCGTAAAAGGTAGAGAGAGGGTAAAAACAACGAACAGTGTAGTATTTTGAAAAAAAGGTATGTAATATTGAGGAATTATCTGAATTGTGAAGGATGAATGAAAAGCAACTAACAAAAGGTATTTACAAGGCAGATGTGAGTGGAAACGCCAGTAAGGGACGCCCTAGGAGGACATGTAGTTAGTGACCTTGTTAGTGACGTTCTTCAGAAAGGTCAGATGCGTAGTACTCACAACCGGCGTGCGTGTATGACCAGATGTATGAACGTAAACGAAGCAAAAGAAGTATGTAAGGATCGGAGCAGGTGGTGTTGTGCAGTTTTTCGTTCATACATCGTTCGTAAATTTATGTATGTATGTAAGTCGTATTTGGTAAACAAACATACGCCATATTTGTTTACCAAATATGACTGAGATTCCGATTTTGAAGAAATGTATAAAGATGCTGATACTGAACAACGAACAGAGCCAAGCATAGAGCCAAACATCGCTACATACATTTTCACGATCGTTCTAGCGAGCGTTCTAGTCAATGCTCGTCAAAAAAATATTCTTCACGAAGATGTTAGACTTAACGGTCGCGTGTGCGGGACGTCGGCGGAACAATGACAGAATGGCTCAGCTCGAAGTAAATTTACTGTCCTTTCGCTAGAATGCTCGCTAGAACGGGCGGGCGTTTTTGGGGGACTGTCTTATGTAATTTTGACGTTCGAAAAGTGCTCATTCTCAGCCTAGTTTGAATACATGACTTTTGAATTTGAAATTTTGCTCGCTAGAATGCTCATTACAAGTGAATGCTCAAGTCTATCAGCACTCCCGACCCCTTTGGGAAACAAGTAAGACTTTATGTGTGTACATGTTTAAATTGTTAATTCGTAGTAGTTTCTCATGCAATTAATACCATACTTAACCTAATATGTGTTATTGATGTAAGTAGTTTAAGAGAATCATAGTTTAGGCTGCCTGTTCACTGAAGCAGAGTGGAGCGCAGAAGTGAAAAACACTAAACAATAAATTCACGGCTCCGTTATCATTGCCTAGCCTTTTTCCAAATTATGGTTATTCTATGTTGGGTTGGCTTCTAGTGTTACCTACACTAGATGTAGCTGACTACCCGTATTTTACATGGAGCGGCTGCCTATCTGACTTGGCCGGGTAACACAATAATGTTACCCACTAACTGCGTTGTGGAGGTCAGGTTGGCAGTCGCTCCAAGTAAAATACTGGTAAAGAAAAATATACTGTTACAAAATAGAGGGTAAAAGCCAACGTTATATCGTTGCTCCTTCAATGGAAAAGAATTCGTCTTTTAGATGTATGTTTGTTTGCAACACTGATTGTTCGGTTCTGTTTGATATCTAAATATTAAATGCGGCTTTCTGTGAATGATTGTAATATTATAAGAAGGTTGGATTTTCTTTTGAGTGGCTTTCGTGAAAAAGTCTTACCTATAGGAATGATCTTTGACAACCAATGTCTAACAAAAATAAAAAAACTGTTAACTTATATATAAAAGGAGAAACTAACTGACTGACTACACAGCCGAAACTACTGGAACTAGTAACGTGAAATTTTCCGCACGGCTTCCTTATGTAATGTAGGGGAGCACTAAGAAGGGGTGTTTTTGGAAATTTGACTTTTAAGGGGGTGAAAAGGGGGGATTTCGTTTGTACAAAAATCTTATTCCTTGAGTTAATAAACTTGAATCTTGGCACAACCTAATAAAAAGTACTAGGTTTGCATAAATTCATAGAATCTGGATGAGACAGGCAGACCTAGCTTCTGACGTTTCATAAGTGCCCATGTAGGTTTATGTGAAATAAAATATTTTGAATTTAGAAAAAAAAATTGAGATAGTTTATTACCTAAATGAACACCTAAGATACACAAACGTATTTAAATAATTTAAAAACTAACAGACTTAAAATAATAATAATATGTACAAGTATATAAAAAGGGGGGAGGGGGGGAATAATTATAGGGCATCAAAAAATTCGTCCGCAAGATAGTTTTTATCCCAGTAGTACGTTTTCGTGGGATAATTTCCGACTACCACGCGAGCGAAGCCGCGGGAAAAAGCTAGTAGTTTATATTATTTTATAATAGATGCATTAGATACAATAGGGATGATGCATGGGTAAACAAAATAATATTCTATTTAGTCCGTCAGTCAGATAATAAAAAAAATTTAGTCACGTATTTTTTGCTTTATCATATTATTAAAAAAATACTTGGATAAAACGCATGGAAATTGGGGAGTGGGGGTCGCTACCTCACAAGGAAGTATAAAATCTACATACTTGTGACGTCATGGCACGTTTTAGCTCAATGTATCGCCGTAATCTTTTGATTACGTAAAAAAAGAAAAAGTATGTGCCCATATATTTTTAAATAAACTACAGGACAGATAAAAAAAATGTTTTGTTGTCATCTCTATTCTGGGTATCTTTCGGTACACGAAAACATGGACTATTATCAAACATGACGATTCAATAATTAAAAATTACATTTTGAATAGAGGCTGACTGTTTACCTTTGTGTGAATGCGAATGTGCACGTTTATAATTTCATAACGTGACGATTTCATCGTGGACAAGGACGTCAACGTCCATACCATTTTTGGAAATACGTGCACATGGACGGATATTTTAAAGTGTCTTCATACATATTTCCATACATTTTACTTCCTTGTGTTATCGTGAGACGTCCACGGAAATATCGTCACGACTATGAAATTATAAAATTGCACATTGTAAGTCCATTCATATTGTCGAGGGAAATTTGCTGCTCACTTAGCTATTGTTGAGACCACTTAACAGCTTAAAATACCAACTTAGTTTAAGCTAAACAACGAAACTTACAAAGTTAGTTTAAACTTCAAACTGAACACACAATTTCACATAACTAAACTGAAACAAACACATGATCATCTGTGTAGCCTTTGGGGTTGGCTTTCAGTCTAACCAGATGCAGCTGAATACCAGTATTTTACATGGAGTGACTGCCTATCTGACCTCCACAACCCAGTTACTGGGTAACACGATACCCCTTGGTAACACTGGTTGTCAGACTTTCGGGCTTCTGACCCGTAAGGACTGTCAAAGATCTACAAATGATAATCAGGACCAACGGGTTAACGTGCTTTCTGAGGCACGGAGGGGTCTCGATATGTAATGGAGGGTCACCCATCCACGAATCGACCGCGGCAAGCGTAGCTTAACCCTCTATCGATCTGTACGGCTGTTATCATAAAAGCCACGAGAACAGAACAAATACATAAAATATACTATAAAATAGCGTCCTTATAATCTGATCACATAACAACGCATCGAATACAGTCTAATCAGTTATTCCGAAAGATTTTATCGAAGCACGGACATTGAATAAACGAACACGATTAGGGAACGACCACAAACCCCACATAAATGACACAAAGGGACTTAAGAACTTTACGTGACTTGTGGGTGCACCCTTATCTATAAATGGTTAAAGTAAAGTTCGTCGTATTGACGCGGTACGCAACTTAATTAAGAAACTTAGAAACTGAGTTTGAGAAAAAGAGTATTTTTTTAAATTTAATTAGTTCCCTATAGAATGGATATCGGCAAATAATAGACAACTAAGGTCACTTCTCAATCTAAAGACGTCGTAAAAACCGATTCAATATAACGTCGCCGTGCAGTGAAAACCTCGTAAAGAAAAATGTATTGTTTTCCTTTTTTATTTACTACCAGTTTCTGCCCGCGATTTCGTCTGCATGAAATTTCTTGTTCCCCCACCCAGTCGCATCGCATCGCCTGCCCGCGCTGTTACTTCATTTCGCTTAGCGTTTTTTCTGAATTCTATTTCTTTTTGGTCGGCTCTTAAAGGTCCTAGCGTGATGTTAAATAGCCTTCCTCAAGAATTAAAATCCAACTGGTAGGTAGTTCCAAAGATAAGCGCGCTCAAACAAAAAAACAACAAAACAAACTATTCAGCTTTATTATTAAAAAGATAGAAAAATTTGTTTATTTGTCACAGAAACACTTACATAGAAAAAGACAACAGTAATCAGAAAACAACAAAATAAAGTACATATGAAATCACGAGCACAAAACTGAAATTGTCGGCAGCTGCACGTCATGACTGTGACAAGAAGGCTCCCACTCAGCATGATGCTGTGCTATGAGGGACCCACAGTACAGCGCAGATTTTAAGTAGTCACCCGAAAAAGACGTACGGAAATCAAGTCAGGTTCAAATTCAAATTCAAATTCAAAATATTTTTATTTCATATAAACCTACATGGGCACTTATGAAACGTCAGAAGCTAGGTGCACGGTTCCAATTGGTTGTTTCCTATGGAGAAGAGCCGGCAAGAAACTCCACGGTTACTCTTTTAAAAATAATGGGCTTTTACAATATTTTCAAATAACAGTGTTATTAGGTATGGGAGGACAGTGTAGGTCTTTCAACAAGTACCAGGTACGTAACAGAATAATGATCGTCAACAAATCTACAGTCCACTAGGCCTACAGCGCTCTCACATTTAAGTTCAGTAGGAAATCTCGTTATGCATACTCGTATTTAGAATAAACGTACCACACAGCTCTAAGATGCTTCTTATGTCTCCTAGTGATCATAAATTGATAATGAACCTCGGAGAACGTGAAGGACGGCCATTTTTCAGGTAGTTTTTATCTTCATCTGTAAAATAACGGTTATTGCTATCACTATTGCATCGTTTAACTGCACAACGACGTCGGCGACGATAAACAGGTTGGATAAATCACCTATACCTTTGCGAAACTTGGTAGTCATGGCAATATTCCATTTGAGTATGATCTGCAAGGTAAGTAATGGGGCTGACTGTCTAGAATGCGTGTAATGTGCATTTAACTATCACCACTTTGCGGGAAAGTCCGAAAGGGATACCGTGGCCCCTGGCCAACGTACAGGCAACGGAAGGAGCACGGGCGGGTTTTAGTCAGTAAGAGTCTGACACGCCCTCCCGCTCCGCCCAGAGCGGGAGAAGTTATTCGATAATTTCCAATCCAAAAAAAAAAAAAGTACCACCACTTGTGGGGGCTAATCTTTCTTTTTCGTCTGGTTAGGGACTAACCTGGTATCAGAGTTTTTATGCCGCCCATGGGCCTCTGATTTGGCTTCACATGTCGTCGAGAAATATCTCTCAGGCGGCATGCCTGTCCTGTTTCCTCACGATGTTAACAAAATGGCTAGAACAGTGTCCCGAGTATCCCACTTAACTAAGCCAGAATATCTTGTAATAGAAGTATTATAGACCCAATAGTGATGTTCCGAACGCCTCAGCCATTGCCTATTGGCCTTCTTCGTCTCATCCGGGATTAGTTTCCGGATTTCCGGCATTGGTACGTGTCAGGGAATTGGACCACGGACTTGAGGCGACCCGTAAATGTCAACGACATTTCCTCATTCATGTTTCAGAATCGGATAAGTAATTTAATGGAATTCGAGAAGATACCTCTTGAAGCAACCGAGTGAAGGAGCAGGGTCTTTTGTAATATTGATTCGGCTAACGAGTGCCATCGACTGGCTTGGTTTGTGTACACTCTTAAATATTACTTTTTCTAGAGAGTTGAGAGAAAAAATGTTCAGGCGTTGATAAGATTTCTATGGAATAATTTATACTGTTTTTAATGTAAGAAAATACTTACTTAAAGACTTGTGCTAAGAAAATTTTCTAGAGCAAAATTCTAACTAAATGTTTAATGAATGTAAACTTTCTAATTTATGGCTTTAAAACTTTGTAAACTAACCATTTTCTTGCTCAAAGTTTCTATATAATATTAGTAAAAAGTTAGCTCCAAAATTCGTTATGAAGACAGCGTCAAGTAAGTTTGTCGTGGTTTTAGGGCAAAAATTTTCAGATTTATATTTTCAGTTGGCAGGTACAGTCAGCAATACTAGTTTCAACGAACCATAATTTTATTCTAATTTTAAACTAACATTACCATTTATACGAAAACCGTGCGAGTATGAAAATAACCTTCGAGTTTTATAAAGTTTTGGATAGCGCCATAACAATAATTGGTAGTGAATATAAGTAGGTACCTACTATTTTGCAAGATGTTTTTTTGATGTGTAACATCTTTCCTCTCGCTTTCCTTCCATCTGTGGGAGTGGTTTCGTGAAAAGGGACGGAAGAGTGTAACAGGAAGCCGGGGAAGCGCGCGCTATTTGATTTGACCAATGAGCGCGCGCGGTGTTAGAGTTGGACAGAATGACCTTGACGCTCCTTTAATGTCGCATATTACCTTAATGTTGCTGATTACCAAGGTAAGATGTCAGACGTTACACATTATATGCGACTATAAGGCTCGCTCGTTTTTTTTTTTAACTGCTTCTGATCAGTTTTGATCTAATAAATTATGAGTCGTTCTAATTTCGAGGAGAGGTATACAGGGTCTAATTAAATTTGTAGGCGAAACTCCGCAGACGTGATCGGTATCGATATCCTAAGTGCCTTTTCATACGTCCCGTTTGTCGGGTAGTCGGTGCCGGGTATCCGGTGGCTAAGGGCATGTACGCTATCTTTCACACGTATCGGCGTAATACATATAACGTACAGGCCACACTTAGCCGCCGGGTACCCGGCACCGGCTACCCGGCAACCGGGACTTGTGAAAGGCACTAACATGATAAAACAAAAACAAAAAACTATTTTTCTGAACTCATAACTTTAAGTGGCTATACCACCAGCGGTCGTTAACACCCAAAAAATCATTTTGTTGTGTTTTGATATCGAAACCCACTACGTCTTTCGAGTTTCGCTAGCTAATTTATTTTGACCCTCTTTACTCAAAGTAAGTTCTGCTGCAAACCGTACATTAAAAAGAAATGCTTATCTATCATAAAGTCAGTTCGTATATAAACATACCCAGTACGGTAAGTCGCACCTCGCGTGTGATGTGTCATGCAAGTATCACGGTACCATGTGTGCAGAATTTAATATTAAATTATTATTATTTAATATTTATTAGGTTTTGAAGCCGCTTTCAGACTTGGACTTGCCAGTGATAAACATTTACATATTTCAATATGTATGTAAGTATGTGTTAACAATTTATAATCAAAGACTCACTGAATAAACGAGTTACAAATTGGAGGATATTTCGTATCCGGATCGGATTTACAAAAATCTAATAAAATTGCACCTAATTGTTCATTTCCCGCACAGCTTGCAAACCAATGCGCAAGGGTACTGTACTGTCCCATTACTGTTTATTTTATTATACAAGATGCACATTTTCTTAATTTACAACAAAAATATTTCTCAAATAACATCTGCAAACATGGGTACCAGCAGAACGAAACGAGACAAAAAGATAACGCAAAAAGCAAAGCTCGAGCGAATTCATATAAATTGACTATGAAAATATAATTTCCTAGAAAGAATGTCCTGGTGTCATTGAATGAATTCAATTAACCAATGAAAAAGTGTTTCAATGATCCAATTAGCCAATGAAAAAGAGATTCAATTTTACTAGCCAATGAGAAAGCGCAACGAATTGTTCTCTTGAACCCAGACGAGAATGCTGTCTGCACTTTAAACTTCGAACGCTCCTTGAATTAAACTAATATATAGAATGAAAGATTTATGAAAGGAGTTTGAATATATGATGGCTTTTGAATCTGTGTAGGTATTACTTTTTTTTTTGTAGATTCCATATTTGAAGAACTTTTAAAAACGTTCCTCAAAGAGATTCTAAGATGATTTCTGGAAGACTTTGCTTTCATACAACTAAAGGTTGCAATCTCAGATAGCAGATCGTTTTATAAGAAAGTTTTAAAGAAAATACGCTCTTCCACTCGCATACCAGAGTAAATATTCTTAAATTCAGTAAACATATACTTGACAGCGTTTAGGGTCTAAAAAGCATTAGGCAAGTATATGCTAATATTATTCCAAAATCTTCGTAGTCGCAAAATAAGAAACCACTTGCCATCATAAAAACAACATTGCCGTTCAATACAACCTCTTCTCCTGAGTGGTGTCAAAGATATTGTATCGTGTCACGTGTGCTTCGTGTTACCTCGGGTGTCGTCGGGTAATATATCGTTAACGTGCATGGCGTGTGATTGGTGGAGTGCAGTGACATTTGAGATGTCATTATTGTGAATGTGACAGGGAATGTGTGAGGCTTGGTTGTATAAATTATTTTAGGATACGGTATCTATAAAACTTTTCATGTCACTTTTCATGTCTGAAGGTGGTGTGTCATTTCAGAAGGTGTATGTGTGTGTTATGTGTATAATTGCATAGCACATTTATGAGCACTGTGGTCATGTACCTTCTATAAAGCTACCATTTACTGGGTACACCTTTCATTGACTTGAATGTGCCCTGGCGGCTGAGAGTATGTCATGCTCACTCAAATGTCTCGCTGGCGGTGGTGTGTGTGTTGGATCGTTAAGTTCCCTTCAAAATGGTTGAGCTAAACGGTGCTGATCCATGCGTCATGTTCGTGAATGGGCGCCGTCGGTAGGAACTGGTCATCTCTTATCTGCCACGGCTTATTTTAATTTTTGAATTGTTTTTATCTTTTTATTACGGACGATTTTTACGTGCACGTCTCTCTACATTGTTCTCACATGTATAATTTCAACGTGAATGATGTAACCAATATTTTGTAATAATATTATGATTTAAAAGAGTGTCGAGTTTCTTGCCCGTTCTTCTCCATAGGAACCTACGCTTTGGAATGGGCAACTAGCTTCATATTTCTGACTGACTGACCCCTTGACGATTCAAAAGTGCCTGTAAATGGTTTAATTGAAATAAATGCTTTGAGTTTTGAGTTTGAGTTTATGTAAGTTAATATTTACATAATTATAATAAAGAAATCTCCAAGTTTTGTTATGTCGTAAAGACCGGGCGAAGCAGACGCGGGTCGCTAGTCTTCTTTATAAATCATTTCACGTCGTTTGTAAAACGGATCCATTAACAGTATTATCACTCTTGCTTAATTTCGCGCCCGTGTGTCTGTTTGTCACAGACGTTTTTCTTGAAAACTCATTCCAATTTATCAGAGTATTCATTTTCATTCTCTTGAATATTAAAACGCTTGTAAAGACCTTGTCAATGAACGAATTGATCACGCCTGCGTAATTGACAAAAGCTCAATTAATGATATTACACTTAATTATTATGAAAATCACGATGACGTAGAGTTTAAAACTTCACGTATAAGCTGAACGCTGTCACAGACTCACAGATAACGTGGGTATCGCATTTGCATGTACAGACAACAGCAAAAGTTGTAAGCTATGATTAAAAAAGGTTCAGAGTTGTTAGCGGTTTTTTAGGCGCAATTACACAGACACAGAAAAACTTCTAGAAATCTTGTCATGATGATAATTTATTCCCTCGTAAGTACTTACTTTTGTACATTTACATAGGTTTAGTTTTAGATATTAATGTACCAATATGCTTTTTCTCATAGTTGTTAATAGATTATTTTATATCAGTTTAACTTTAGAACGGAACACTACAATGTTCCGTTCTAATTGAAATGTAAAGTGATGGCCTGAAACACAGGTTTGAATTAACCTAGATCGGGCGGGTCGCTACATAACATTGTAATTCCGTATCATGATTACTTGAACCCGTTCTAAACATATTTTAGTTTTAGTTTATTTTTAGGCATTATAATATTGTTTGGGAAATCTTACTGTTGACTAAGTGTACACTCTTTGTAAACGTTTTATTCAATAAATATTATTATTATTAATTGGCGCTCTTTCTGAACAAAGTGAACAGTCACGATCGGCACGCTAATTGCGTAACATACTTTCAATCACAATCTGAATGATTTTCAAGGATATTGCTAATCCATTGCTGCATATGTTCGAAAAATTTGTCTGCTCAACAAATAACGCAATGAATGTTGTTGAACAGCAAAATAAAAGTCGTTGCTACTGTTGGTGTGTTATGTAATTACTATTAGTAGGTCGGTGACGCTGAAATGTTAACTATTTTAAGGGTTTGTTTGAGCTACTGTTTCTAGTTAATCCTGCAATACATAGGCTGTGTGTAGTGTGCTTTCTAGTTACACAATTAGCATACAGCATAATCAGCATATAATGTTCCCACCGTCAATGTTAGACAGCGGTGCTGCTGGGGAGTTTGTTGCGCTACTTCTTCTTCCCAGCTAAAGCACTAGGAAGTGGTGAAGGGTGGGCGTTTTTGGGGGACTGTCTTATGTAATTTTGATGTTCGAAAAGTGCTGATTCTCAGCCTAGTTTGAATAAATGACTTTTGAATTTGAATTTGACTGCTGGAACAAAGGCCTTCTCTCTTCGAGAGGCAGTGGGCTCTAATCCACCACGCGGGCCCAGTGCGGGTTGGTAGATGTCACATGTCTTCGAATTTTCGGTTTCTAGGACATGGCGGTTTCCTCACAATGTTTTGCTTCACCGTTTTGAGAGCAGCGGTGATAAAATTATTTACTCAAAGTAAATCACCTGCCTGAGTTCGAACACACAGCCTACAACTCGTAGGGTCGTTACCACTGGGCCACCACTGCTCTCTCAAATCTCAAATCGTTTATTGTAATCCATAATTTAAAATTACAGGTGGTAAATAAAATAAATAATAATAGAAACAATTATGGACCCTGTCGGGCACAACAAATTTTTAATAGGTAGGGAGAGGAAGAGCGCTTTATAAATTTTCCTTATTATTCAATTAGAATTATTTTATATTACCTATGTACTTATATTTCCATTCATTCCCTTATTCTATTAATATTTTATGTGTAGATCTATCTATTCATATATTATTACTCTCAATCAGCATAATATACGAAAAGAGTATGATCATTTTTCACAGATGGAGAGTAAACATAGGTAGGTACTACTAACTAGTAAGTTTTTTTAATAGCATGCTTTTTTCAGCCATAATGAGATAGGTTTAAGGATTGAATGAAGCTGGAGTACCTACTCACGCTGGATAGTCAACCCCCTACCAATCTTCCAAACGGGCTAATGTTTTTAGGGATCCATAGCTCTAAAGGAAAAACGGAACCCTTATAGAATCACTTCGTTGTCCGTCCGTCAGTCTGTCAAGACCCATTTTCTTACGAACGCGTGGCGGTATCAAGTTGAAAATAATATAAAATACGTAGATCTATGTTCCCTTGGAGCTCTTAAGCTTCTAAGTCAAGACAAAAAAGAAACACGGCCATTTATGTGACTTATTTTGATACTCGTAAATAAATCAAAACCTACATGATATTTCCCGTTGACGTAGAACCATGAAATTTGGCAGGAAGCAAGATTTCACAGCACATAAAAAAAAATACGATTACAAACTAACATTTGTAGTTGAAGAACTGACCGTGACGTATATCGATTTAAGGGAGAAAATGTTTCGCAACTACTAAGTTAAGTTAGTTCTTGGAATAAATTCATCCCAACTACGGAACCCTTCATTGTACGTGGTCCGATACGCACTTGGCCGGTTTTTTGAGTATAGCTGGTTGCGCCAAGTTCGAAATTAAATAAAATTGTATTTTATTTCTGTAAGTGGATTTTGATACAAATTGATTCTGAGACACATTTACAAGTCAATTTGGTCAAAACGTTAAGACTAGATGGCGCCAGCATTTCCTAGCTGATCCTAGAGAAGAAATACCGAAACAAATTCAGAGGTTATGGTCTCTTTTAAAGTCCGAATATTATATCATTAAGATGTGTAAGTCAAATCATGCAGGGCTATGTCAGGAAACTTTTACAGAAAGAGCCATTGCAACTTTGAATCGACCTGTCCCGACAGACGGCATGCATGCATCAGTCATCGTGTAGCTCAACCCTATTTTAAGGAGCTCAACGACCCGTCACATGGCGCTACTACACAGATCTGCGTAGGTCATATAAAAAATTACTCAAACAGCCAGAAAGTTATAGTTTGCGTCAAATAGTTTGGCCGCTCTGAAGTAGACTACAAATGACTGCGCAGTAGTCAATATTACTTATAAAACAGTGGCGCGCATGTCAGCGCGCATGCGCAACCTAACTTCAGAGCGGCAAAGTTATTTGACGCGAACTGTATATTATGTCAGGTATTCTATCAAGCCTACATGGTACTCACATTCATACTAATTAGTTATATCACGTTCAAAATATCATTAGTTCTTACAACAAAACCCAAATATATTAACTTCAAAATTACAAAATATTTCATCCACTTCTGACGCTGACTGTACGTGTAATACATCGTTTACGTGCAAATTGTATGATTGGGACGAGATGAATGACACTCTCGATCAGATTAAAGCGGAAATGAGAGGGCACGTTGAGGTATATGTTAAGGGGGATGAGAAACAGGCCGTAAAGTTTACCCATCCTCATTATAGCGCTTTTAGGGTGCTGTTGTGGCTCCCGCGGTTCTGTAGCGCATCGGGCATGTTTGCTGAAGCAGATACGGATAGCTTTCAAGCAATTATGCGAAGGAGAACGGCATCCCTGATGAAAAGGATGCGAGGGAGCACCAACAGCATTTCAAAGGTGATAGCGGACAAGCCTGATTGCCCTTTCTTGGAGCTCAGGACTTGTATGCACAGCTGCAGGTCTGGTGCAGCTGGTGCAGCGGGAAGCGGAATAAATTATAAGTATCGGTTTTTAAAGTAGTTTTTTTTTGTTTTGTTTCAATTTTATTTACTTTGTTATAATTTGATTTAATTTCGATATCTTCTATTTCATTTGTATTTTTATTTTAATGGGTGTGAACCATTACTAAGTTAGTTCATAAGTTTTACTAATAACAATATGAATCATTTGTGTTCGATATAAATAAATAATAATAATTAGAAAAGGGAAGATCCTCCGACCAGACGGGTGTCGTGTTTGGCGGGCAACTGCCCAATGGTTGAAGTCGGAAGCTTGTATATATGTCAATCGCGCGGTAAACTCTAATTGCGCGATGCAGGATTTGTGTGACGTCAGGTCTTTTTGATGCGTAGTTCGCATGTGGCTATGTTGATGCCACCACATATGTAGGTAGGTACTTGCTGTTGCCTGCGGTACTACTTCAACCCCCATAAACCGTCTTAGGGGATGACTTTCTAAAAAGTTTCTTTGGTTAAGGTGGATGCGCGGAAAGGTAGCCCGCGAAATTTAAATTTTCGTTTACGTTTTTTGCAATTCGCAGGTCAATATCAGGCTGTATGTTGATAGAAATATGATTCACGACCGCAACGCATATGTATGTATTTACAGAATAATAATTATTAAAATCATAAATACAACTCTCAAGTTCAAATTGACCTATTGAATGACATTTTCGTGAAATTATGACATTTGAGACCAATTCTAACTTTGAGAGATGTATTTGGTTATAATTATGTAAATACATATTTGTTATAGTCACGAAGAGATAAGCAGGGATGCAGATGATTAAATTCCCATATAATATGGAGCGAGCCTATGGTCACCACCCAGGAAAAAATGAGAGAGAAATGGAAAGACCCAATGACAGTTTGCCCAACCTGAAGATTGAACCAAGGACTCCATGCTCATCAGCAGTGCGTTTACGACCGCTAGATAAGTATAAATCAAGTTAAAGAAGCACAAATAAGACGCACATTATAAAATAAACAAAAAATTATATTATATCTGCGAAAGTGAGTTTGTTTGTTTATTACGCTTTCACGCTGAAACGCCTTAACGAATTTGGATGAAATTTGGCACATGGGTAAACCAAGCATTACTGTATGGTGAAATGTGGGCGTACTATAGGTGCACCTCTGTTTAACCCTTCGAGGAATATAGGCGTGATATTATTTTATGTTTAATCTAATTCCCAAATGCCTCGTTTTCGACACGAAAGGAAATTAAAAAAGTTATGTCAAATGTTGTAAAGTGTCAACAAATTTTCTTTTAAAAGTGGGTGCATTACTTGTTTTCCTGTAAAGTGAACCTTTCTAAATTAGATAAATACAGTAAGCTCTAAAACAAAAAGTTTTCTCCAAGAGTTTCAGAACTATTTTCTTAGCTATTGACCCAACGATATAGATTGCGTTGGCCAGAAAGCTCTTACCTAATGATTGGCTTGTCGGGGCCATCCGCGCGGAAAGTGCAACTACCTGCACTTTCCGCTACAATAACTTTATTCTTGACAATAATATTATTACCGTTCTTAAACTAAGATAAATAACGATGTTCAGTGTTTGAGAGATCAAATTGAACTGGTGGTTACGAAGAGAAAGAATAGAGAGAAATAATTGTTTAAATAATGTCGCCTTGGGTGCTAAAGCAGTTGAAATATTGAAAAGCCTAAATATTAATCAAATTATTTTATTGTCCAGAGTTTGTGTCCGGTTGATGACAATAGGCTCGCCCCCTTTTACTTAACACCTGAACATAACTGGCGGAATATGGTTGTACTAAAGATAAACTCTGCCTAACCCTTTGAGGAATACCGGTGTTATGTTATGTTATGTATATTTAAGTGTATAGCGGTTTACATTATGAAACTAGTGTCTGTGTTTTGTTTCGGGCTATAGCAACAAATAGAGAAATAATAACAATTATTTCAACCAACTAAATCTGAGCAGCTGACATGAGATATGACAGCGTGTTAGTTGAATTTATCAGATTAGTTAATTGACTCAGGCGTGACTTTGAGGAAATACATTTTAAAATACAATAGACGACGTATATTTAGTAACCTAATCCACTTAACTGGTCATAAAGAACTCTGTAAGAAATCGACACGTGTTTCACCTCCCAACGAGGCATCCTCAGGATGACGATTGACTTGTTGCTAACCTGGACACGACGTGTTGCCCCGCCAAGCGCCGAACGCAGGAGGATGCCTCGGTGAGAGGTGAAACACGTGTCAATTTCTTACAGAGTTTTTTATGACTCTTTAAGAACAGTTAAGTGGATTTGGTTACTAAATATACGTCGTCTATTGTATTTTATCAGCTTTTCAAAAACCGGGTGTTCGCTATAGACCGAAACAGAACAGATAAGCTACTGTTTCACGGCACTAGTTTCTTAACGTAAACCCCGCTTTAATAGACAGTTTAGATAACACCATATCACAGGAAAAAGAAGTATATAAGTACTTATATTATAAAGAGAGAGCGAATTGTGTAAGTTTGTGTATATGTGGAGGCTAATCTCCAGAACCACAGTTTCTATTTGATGAAATCCTTCACCATTTTAAAGGTACATTATCCCAGATGAATATAGGCTTTAAACTATGTAAATATATACAAAAACAAGAACTTTATAATACTAATGAAATACTATTTTGAATTCATGCAAGCCTTGAACTTATTGTTAGGTTACTGCTCAGAACTTGTGCACAAAGTGTTGTCAACGGAATGGTACTTGTTGAAAGACCTACACTGTCCTCCCATACCTAATAACACTGTTACATGTACAAGTCCATTATTTTTAAAAGAGTAACCGTGGAGTTTCTTGCCGGCTCTTCTCCATAGGAAACGACCAATTGGAACCGTGCACCTAGCTTCTGACGTTTCATAAGTGCCCTTGTAGTAGGTTTATATGAAATAAAAATATTTTGAATTTTTTGAATTTTTAATACCGTCATCACAATCATGTAAATAGCATCCGTGAGAAGCCGGGGCAGGTCGCTAGTACAAAATAATATATTCAAAAGACAAAAGACAATCTTTTCGCAACTAACCTTTTTTTTTTTTGTTTGGGTTTGTAAATTATCAAATAACTTCTCCCACTCTGGGCGGAGCGGGAGGGCGTGTCAGACTCTTACTGACTAAAACCCACCCGTGTTTCTTCAGTTGCCTGTACGTTGCCAGGGGCCACGGTATCCCTTTCGGACTTTCCTGCAACCTCAGCAGGCATCGGTCCTAACAGACCCCTCGCACACCGATTCAAATCACAAAATCAAAAGCATTGTGAGTTAAACGATTCAACAAAGTTTGCTGCTTCTCTCAAAAATTGTATTATATTATTATTATTGGCACTGTTAGGGCAGTGATATCCTAGTGAAATTAAAATTTTCTTTCGATTTTTTGCAATTTACATGTCAGGTTATATTTTGTTTAAAATGTGATTCGCGACCGTAACAAATATGGCTTTACAGAATTACAATCATTAGAATCAGCAATACAACTCCTTAAGTTAGCATAATACTCAAATGTCATGACTTCATGAAATAGTCATTCAAATAGGATTACATGAACTTAGAGAGTTGTATTGACGATTTTTATGATTATAATTCTATAAATAAACATTTGATATGATCGCGAAATCAACATAAAACCTGAAAATTGCAAAAAAAGTTAGAAAATTTGAATTTCGCGGGCTACCTTGGCGCTTTCGCCTTAAAAACTCCTGTTTAAAACTCTGTGCCCCTCTATTACCCAGTCAACACGTAACACGTCTGTTGCGTGATCCACCGTTTCCCCTTGTCAGCCATTTTTCACAACGTGATAGCGACACGTACGTATATTGTCTTCATTTATCTCCATGCGGTTAGGATAACAAATTCTGTGATATTTTGTGACATTTTAGGTTTATTCCCTTGTTTATTATTCAACTAGCTTGTTACTTAGTGATAATATAGCATTTTATTGGTTAGTAACTCGGCGACCGAGCTCTGCCCTGGTGAAAATAGAGAATGCTCATTTATTAGTATCTATGGGAAAGTTCATACTAATTCTATGCTGCCATGATAGTACTTACTAATTCCATGCTGCCATGACAGTACTTACTAATTCCATGCTGCCATGATAGTATTTACTAATTCCATGCTGCCATGCCATTATTCTAAGGTAGCCATTTTGTTCTAAGCTTTGGGCGAACGAGTTCTGTTCGGGTGAAAATACGAAGAAAACGAATTTTCCCAGATATGCGACCTAGCTAGATCGATTTTTCGCATCCGATTTAGAGCCGTTTTCGAGAACGTTACCCGTTCTTCTCTTTCATATTATTACTTGCCCGGATTTGAACGCTCAACCTCGTGGATGATAGGAGTAACCACTAGGCCATTGCAACATGGTATGAATAGGTACCTACCTCATTATTATTGTAGTCATGCTTTGAAAGGCCCGTGATATTCTGCAATATACGTTTCTGTGTAAAGGCTTCTGCAGACAAACGCGACGTGACTCTAGTAGAAGAATTTCTATGAACTTTTCCTAGAAATTGTTGTACCAGAATCACGTCACATCGTCGTCGCACACCGCACTTTTTTATGTTCGTTGATCTATTATTTTATAGTGTGTCATCACAATGTCTTGTTTTCTTTCACTTTTGTTTGTTTGTATATTGGCAACTATTTCCTAATAGCTAATTAGTCGTTATTTAATCGTGCTTTTGTATGTTGTGCTGTTTTTTGTGTGCACTAAATAAACGATTTATCTATCTATCACATCGTCGCGTCGCACCGGTCTGCGGGAGCCTTAAACCCTAGCTCAAACCGGTCACTATACCAAGGCCTGCAGTATTTACGTATTACGCAGCACAGTCGGAGTATTTACGCTACTCCTATAAATCCTGTTTTAAGTGCGCAAAGCTCGAAATGATAATAATTTACGCGCGGTTTGGGGCGACGAATGAAATTTCGCATTACTCTTAGCGGTTTGTGGAGTACGAGGGGGGGATGAGGGGGGAGTGATGGGAACGGTGAAGTAATACATATGTTGAGATATTTTAAAGCATTTTATGTGCCACTCTATAAGTTTGCCTTTTTCTGTTCTCGATGTTTTTGGTTGGTATATTGGCGTGTGCTAGCTGTCATATGGCTATTAATTTATAATTTAAATTATGTTTTGTGTTGCGCAATGTAAATTATGTTACATATATTATACAGAATCAATTTTTAAATAAAATAGGTTATAAACTTATAATCCTACACAATCAATCTGCCTAGCCCTTTTCCAACTATGTTGGGGTCGGCTTCCAGTCTAACCGGGTGCAGCTGAATACCAGTATTTTATATGGAGCGACTGCTTATCTCACATCCATAATCCAGTAACTGGGCAATACGATACCCCTTGGTAAGACTGGCTGTGACAACTCGTAACGACTGTCAAAGATCCACCAATGACAGCCAGGACTAACGGATTAACGTCCTTTCCGAGACACGGAGGAGTCTCGGTATGTAAAGATGGTCACCCATCCACGGACCAACCCCAGCAAGCGTATCTTAACCTGATGGACCAACCCGTGCAGCTGTTATTACTTAGCCACGTGCTCCTACATACATACTCAAACTCAAACTCAAAGCATTTATTTCAATTAAACCATTTACAGGCACTTTTGAATTGTCAAGAAGTCGGTCAGTCAGAAATATGAAGCTAGTTGCCCATTCCAAAGCGTAGTAGGTACCTATGGAGAAGAACGGGCAAGAAACTCCACGGACACTCTTTTAAATCAATTTTTTTTTTACAAAATATTGGTTACATCATTAACGTTGAAATTATACATGTGAGAACAATGTAGAAAGACGTGCACGTTAAAAGCGTCCGTAATAAAAATATAAAAAACAAAGAACAATTCAAAAATTAAAATAAGCCATGGCAGCTAAGAGATGGCCAGTCTCTACTGACGGCGCCCGTTCACGAACATGACGCATGGATTAGCACCATTCAGCTCAACCATTTTGAAGGGAGCTAAATGATCCAACACACGTGCCACCGCCAGCGAGACATTAGAGTGAGCATGACATAATCTCAGCCGCCAGGGCACATTCAAGTCAATGAAAGACATACCCAGTACCTAAATGGTAGCTTTACAGTCGGTACATAGTACTCACACATGTGCTATGCAATTATACAATGCTAAGACATTGAATTTATACAATGCAAAGATAGTTTTTAAAATCTTCAGCAGCTCCAACGGTATTTTCAAAAGCTAATCAATTAGTTTATGCTTGTGGAGCAGGACCAGCAATGAGCCAAGCATTTTTATCAATTATGTAATCCCCCAACTTATAATATGCCTGCCTACATATACGTATTTACGATAATATATACGTACATTATAAATATATATATTATATAAGGTCCCATTAAAATAGATGGACAAACTTTTAGAAATCATTCAGGCCACCAAAATAAGGACAATGGTAAAAAATTATAAGAAAAAGCATTAAATACTTACAAGAAAATAAATCAGCTAACGCTAAAAATGTTGGTTACCAAATGCCATTTATTATTTTAGGTCAAAATAAAATCACTTTAATTTGTGTTTTTTTTTTACTTGAATATCTTTGGTTAGACGTACTGAACGCTGTGTTAAAATTTGTCCATCTATTTTAATGGGACCTTATATATTAGGATACAAATTCCCTTAACCCTTCAGTTTGAATTGCCTGCTGATAATTTATCAGCTTATGGGAAGTTGGTTGGTTGAAAGTTTTTGAACTTTATAATTATGTTATAATTACATGCATCCTAATTCTCAAAGTTCAAAATTAATTTAATAATGATTTTATGAAGTACACGATATACTGATCACAGACTCAAATACTTCTGCACAAATTCACTCCATATCTCGCTAGCACGTTACTGCTGACTGAGTGAGAGCGAGACTGAGCGGCGGGGAGAAGGCTCCAAGGCGCCAATAGTTTAGGTAATTTCTTTTTACGGAGAAAATAATGGTAATTTTTTTTTTTTATATACTTTGTCTTTATTTGCTTTATAGTTAGTTCAGTTATTATGCAAAGTTGTATGTTCTAATCTGAAGTATTTTTTGAATACCACTGGCTTATTGTTCGATTTGGAGGTATATTTTTTTTTTTTCTCTAGAGTCTAGAGGAAATCTTCAACCCTCCACTTTACCATATAATTAATCCTCAATTTTACCATATATTTATTTCAAAATTAACGCTGCTGTATTTTCGATATAACGGAGGAACACGCTAAGCAATTTAAGGTATTATAGACTCTTAATTACTTCATTAGGTTTAACACGACTATGGGATAGCTTGGATTATTTCAAACAGGATTTTATTAAACGTAAAAAAAAGTGTTTTGTAGTTTCTACCGACTCTCTTGAAAAAAGATTGAGTTTGTGTATATATGTATATTATCTTAATTTTTATTTTTCTATGGCATTAATTAATTAATTTTTTATTTACTGATTTATTTCAGACATTATTCTAGTCCACAGCACTCATACAATTAGATTATAAACTATTTAAAATTTTAAACAGATAAAAACCCAAAATAAAATTGTAATTAATTACCTTTAAATATACGACAACTCATTAAAAAAAATATATATAAAAATGTCAGAATCGAAAATAAAATGTCAAATAAATCAAAATATGCTTTGATTTCAAAAACATTATAATATTATTAGTAACTTAAACAAAGTTCTGCATATCCTATACTATTAAACGAGCAATAATTGTATATTTATATATTTGTAATCACATTCTCGAAAATGGGCAATATGGGCTTGCATTATAGGGGTTTACGGCGGCGAAACATCGATCCAGCTAGGTCTCATGTCTGGGAAAATTCATGTTCTCCGTATTTTCACCCGAGCAGAGCTCAATCGCCAAAAGTTTAGAACAAGATGGCCACCTTAGAATAATGACATGGCACCATGGAATTAGTAAGTACTTACTATCATGGCAGCATGGAATTAGTATGAACTTTTCCATAGGTACTAATAAATGAGCATTCTCTATTTACACCAGACCAGAGCTCGATCGCCGAGTTACTAACCAATGAAATGCTATATTATATCACTAGTAACATTTGTAAAGATATTACGAGGGCGAAGCCGCTGGCGGAAGCTAGTTGAATTATAAACAAGGAAATAAACCTAAAATGTCACAAAATATCACAGAATTTGTTATCCTAACCGCATGGAGATAAATGAAGACAATATACGTACGTGTCGCTATCACGTTGTGAAAAATAGCTGACAAGGGGAAACGGTGGATCACATCACAGCATGGAATTAGTAAGTACCTACTATCATGGCACCATGGAATTAGTAATTACCTACTATCATGGCAGCATGGAATTACTATGAACTATCCTATAATATTAAATGAGCATTCTCTATTTTCACCCGAGCAGAGCTCGGTCGACCAGGTACTTAAAATATAATGCCAAAAAAATGCCCGTACCCAAAACCACTTCCAATATACGTTCTACAACTGAAAAAATAAACTAAAAAATCGAGCCTTTTAAAAGCAGCCACTTCACCACTGAATAACTCCACTCTTCAACAAAATAGAAAAGCCTCAACATAAATATAGCTAAAGTTACTGACATACAAAGTGACATTATCAGATGAATGGACGTCTGACGTAGGCGGCGCGGCGTAGCCTCGTAGCGAGGTCTACGTCGAGTCGTAGCGCTACGAGGCCTACGTCACCCGTAGACGTGTATTGTATGGCGTCATGCGCTACGTCACGTCGAGATTTACTCATTCTTTTTTTAAATGTTTTTTATAGGTTAGGGCTGATGCACATGATTGAGTCGCTTTGAAGGTTGACCTTTTTATAATGTTTTTTTTTGTTTTAATGTCACGAACTTTGAAATATGATCAGTTTTGACCTTCGTTTAGACATCCGATGGTATATGTATTAAAATTAACGTTTCAAGGGACTAGAATTATCTATTTACTAAATGTCAAATATCGACACAATATTTCGTCTAAATTGTTACAAAATAACGATCCTTTTCTCCTAAATATGTTCGTCTGCTTAACTAACTATAAAACATATAATAACTATAAAACTATTTCAACAGCTAGTGTGACCTCTAAAAAGTACAATTAAGTTTATAGTCCCTTGGGGGTTAAGTGGATACTTAATTGACATTTAAGCTCATGTCGTACGTCGTGTTGGTTGTAAACGTCACACACGACAAGAGATAAATAGAACCGTAAAGTATTTTGTGCCAATTTATAGTGAAACCTTATCCGGTTTAGTTTATAAGTACATAAAACAAGATAACACGATAAAATAAAATTGTATTAACATTTTATATTTTAAGTATCTATAGAATAACAGTTTACTTTAGACACTGAAAGAATAATTTAAACTCATACGTAATCTCGGAAGCACTCATGCAAGTATGATCCGACTAACCTAAACCAAAAGGCAAGCAAAGTCAAATCATGAATTCAAATAGGCCCTTATAAGGCACTTTTGAACGTCAACGTTAAAAAAAAAAAATATATATTCTAGTCGCCCCTTCCAAAAGGTAGTTTTCGAATGGAGAAGAATGGGCAAGAAACTCTACTAAAATATTAATTATATAATTATATGTGAGGCTGAGGACGATGCACCTAGAATAAAACTACTATAATAATAATACTATATATATAATCGCTAAAAAGAAAGAAGAATTAAAAATGAAGCAACAAAACATAAATTAATTATGTGATAGATACATGGTGCTCACATATATACAAACAGTGTAAAAGTAGACGATTTTCCTAAAATGTTACAATTAATAAGTCAGTGTGTGAGGAAGTAATCACAGAATGTAAAATCAATGTAATATATTTAAAAATATATATATAAGTAATATAAAGCATTCAATTCAAAATATATCCCCAAAGGTATAATCATTCTCAAATATCTTTATTTACCATAAGAACAATTTTGACGGCACGGTTGGCGCAGTGGTTAAGCGATTGACTGCTGCGCTGCGTGTCGCGGGTTCGATTCCCGCACGGAACAAATATTTGTATGACCTACAATTTGTTGTTCCGGGTCTGGCTGTTTGTGTATGTGAGTTTAAATGTTTGTAAACGCACCCACGATACAGGAGAAATTCCTAGTGTGGGGCAACGTTTTAAAAAAAAAAAAAAAAAAAAACAAAATGTTTAGCGATTCAAAATGCTGCAGTTAGCAAAATCGTAAGCGACATTAACACTTAAAATTAAGGCACTTTATGATGGTAGCGATTTACCTTTCAAAGTTTATCTACATAAAATGAAATACTACTGTTCGTTGGTAAACACATCACTTCAGAACGGCTGGATCGATTTGACAATTTTTTGTTTTAAGGTGTTTGTCATAGGTTCTCAAGGAAAGAAAAATTCGGAAAAACTGAAAGTGCACTGGACAGGACAGAACAACGTAGGTCGGTTCAGCTAGTGAGAGATTGCTTTAACTAATAACAACGTAAACTCAACACACATTTAAAAGTTCCAAAGGTATAAGAAAGCTATATAAATAGTTTTATAACTTTTTTTTATAATATGTGGAAATGTGTCATTATTTGTTTTCCTAAATAAATAAAATAAAATAAAGCTTAAAGTGTCCACTACTCCAATAAAATGTAACAGAACATTCTCCAGAAATTGACCCTCGTTTTAGTGGACTTTTGAAAAGGTTTAAGAGGATCAAAACTTAGGCTGTCTATTAATTGAAGCTGAGTGGAGCGGAGAAGTGTACAGCTGGAAAAACACTAACCAATAAATTCACAGTTCCGGCATCATCTGGCTAGCCTTTTCCTAACTATATGCTGGGGTCGATTTCTAGTCTATAAGGATGCAGCTGGCATTCAGCCAGTATATTACATGGAGCGACTGTCTATGTAACCTCCACAATCTAACTGCCGCGTTGGTCTCGTGGTCGCAAGCGCGACTGCTGAGCGTGGGGTCCTGGGTTTGATTCCCGGGTCGGGCAAAGTGTTATTGGGTTTTTCCATTAGGAATTTCTTAGTAACAGCCCGGAGTTTGAAAGTTGGCGGTGTGATACCCCCGTGCCTCGGTGCGCACGTTAAGCCGTTGGTCCTGCGCCTGATCTCTCCGGTCGTGTCGGATTGCCGTCCCATCGGACTATGAGAGTGTGGGAAGAGAGGGTGCACCTGTGTCTGCGCACACACTTGTGCACTATAATATCTCCCGCGCGGAAGGCCATTCTCAACGGAGACACCGTTGAGAATGGCCGCCGTGGCCGAAATACGATCTGAAGCACTATATCTAACCTCCATAATCCAGTTGCTGAGTAACATGATACCCCTTGGTAAGACTGGTTATCAGACTTTCAGGCTTCTGACGACCCTTAACTACTGACAAAGATTCACGACAACAGCCGGGACCAACGGCTTAATGTTTTGATCGAGTCACGGAGGGGTTTCGGTATGTAAAAATGGTCACCCATTCACGGACCGACCGCGGCAAGATCCTGATCGATCAACCCGTCCCATCAATTATTTTTTTAAACATATTCTTGATTCTCGGCTCCACAAATAAAGTGGTGAAACAAATTGGTGATGGTCGGGTTTAGACTTTCTTATTTATTTATTAAACTTTATGCTACATAAAAGGTATAAAAGCGGACTTAATGCCCGAGGCATTCTCTACCATTCAACCTAGGGCGGTGGGCAGATAACATGGTGGTTGCATTGTTTGCGTGGAAAAAATTATACCGTTTGTTATTCGTTTTTAGTATAATAAAATGAAGCTAATCATATGATGACTAATACAGAAGTATGAAAGAAGAAGAAATGTTGCGCCGACCCCAAATTAAATTGGGACGAGAATGATGAATTATGAAGCTAACCCATTTTCAGAAGAGGAAGAAGAACGGGTAACTACCTATAATAGCTCAACTTTCTGACTAACTAATCGGCTTTATAACTATTCAAGCTGCCTTTAAATGGTGTTGGGGTTGTAATGCCCAAGAGTGAAAATGTTATGTACTTGTTATGTAAACTTGTTAGGTATGTTATGTTATCTAAATGAGTAGACGAATTATTCCCCTGATGGATTTATTGCTACTGAATATAATTACACAATTGCTCCACTTAAATGCTATGTTAGAGTAATGCACAGCTAAACAATATCGATGTGCATTATGGAGTATGACGTACAAACTACCACAAAGGTCAATGTACAGCGTAGCTCGTACAAATGGTTCAATTTAAATAAATACTTTGAGTTTGCTCCGCTTCAGTGAACTTGGTTACACAGCGGATGATTTTAATCTGTGCTAAATAAATGTATTTTCTTTTTTTCTTTATGAGCGGAGATTAGGTAACAAACCTAATAATATATATACAGTGATTAATATAATAATTGTAATTTATATGTATGAAAATGTGATAAAGAATATAATAACTAGCGATACTCCTGGACACGGCTCGCTTTGTGAGGAGGTTCCTCTCTCTGGAGCTTGGACCCTGTTCCCGATACCGGTGGGCTACTATTTTTTATATTTTTTTTTTTATATTTAAAAAAATAATTTGTATGTATATTATAGTGAAATAAAGGAAATATAATAATCATATTTAGTTCACAAACCTAATAATATATATATTTATACATAATTATACACTCAATTAAACTCATCTAATAATTTATAATAGGTAATATTGAATTGCTTGAATTGCTACTTAGCCCTCTTCCTCTCTCCTAGTTTTGCTGTGTCCGACAGGGTCCATATTGATCTTTTACTTGTTTATACCATCTATGTCATACATGGTCTACTGGATACTCGTAGAATGCAATACAAAATTGAATATTGAGTAGGTTTCATACATTTCAACAGCGAAACGTATGCAGATCTGTGGTCGCTCACTTCAGTGAACAAGTAGGTACAGTCAAAGCATTTCATTTCATTTTTTATCACAAATCTATGTTTTATTTAATACTGTATGCAGGTATTTGAAATAAGCAATTCAGTCTTCTTCATTATTTATCAAAACGTTTTAATTATTCATGACCACCAAAACGTATTAATATTTTAAGTAAATATTGAAATAACAGCATGTTAATGAGCAAAGGTGATTAATTTACAATATCTGGGCTTAATTATTGCCCACTGAATATTATATTAGTCGTGGAACTCATTAATTACTAAAATAATTGGCAGTATAGCAGTACTTATGCGGTAATTAGGTTATTATGTTAATTAGTTGTTTAAATTAGGGATCCGTTGCAATAAAAAGAATTTCAGCAGCTGGAAATCATTTTTTCAAAAGTAAATACTATCTGAATTTAGCCAACTTTGTACAGCGAAAAAAATGTGGCACGATTTAAAAGCATTTCCACAACGCACAAAAAACATGCAACAAAAAAAAGAACAGACAGAAAAATGAACGAATCATCCACCATTAAAAAAATACAAAACGACCGAAGCCTAGCCTTCGGAATGTCTAGCTTAAGGCCTGGCTCCACCAAAGCGGAGATGGGCGGAGATGCGTACTGGCTAGACCTGAGCAGAAATGTGTACTGGCTAGAGCGGACGGGTTGGTCGACGCGGGGGAACTAGCGGTGCCGCTCGCTGCACGCCGCTCACATCTCCTCTCATCTCCACTGCGTGCCGTCGACAGCTTGCGAGGCACAGCTCACATCTCTGTTTGTTCGCGCTAAGCAAATATGAGACATCTCCTCTCCTCTCTGCTCAACCGTATTCACTGAAGCTAAGCGGAGGAGAGATATGTAAATAAGGAAATCCTATTGGTTGTTTCCAATATATCTCCTCTCCTCTCGTCTTGTTTCCGCTTTGGTGGAGTCTGGGCTTAAAACTGCAAGCGTCAATGTAAAAATGTTTTCATCCGCCACCTATTCAGCTTCATTGTCGTTGAACAATGAGCTAGTGAGTGAACGAATGAATGAGAGAATGAGTGAATCATCCCAGTAATGGTCGCATACAATTGAACGTTCCCATTTTTGTTCAGGATTTTTTTGTTGGAATGTTTTAAGTTGATGGTGCTAACACAGTTTTTTGAAAATGGATCTTTGCATGATTTATACGATAGTGTGTGTTCTGTTCTCAAAAGTTTTTTAGGATTTTCAATTCAAATACTGAAAATAACACATACACGTAGATACATACATAAACTCACGCCTTCTTTCCATGGGGGTAAGCAGAAATTACAGAGTGCCAACTGCTATGATCCTTATAAACTTCTTTTGCTTCGTTAATGTTCATACTCGCACGTTGCGAGGTCTACGCACCTGACCTTTCTGAAGAACATCACCAATAAGTTCACGATATGTCCTTCTAGGGCGTCCCGTCCTGGCGTTTCCACTCACATCTGCCTTGTAAATATGCCTTTTATTCAGCCTTTTTTCAAGTTTTGGCTTTTTTATTTTAGTAAGTAAGTAAGTACATTTTATTTGTTTAAACATGATACATTGCATACAGGATAGTAATGGGATATAGAAAAGTTCTAACATGTTCAACCGCATATCGTGGCGTACAAATTGGTAGGAAGATGGTGCATAAACCGTGGTAATATTCATCAAAATTACATTTCTTCATTATTCATTAAAGATTATTTATAATTACAATTCAATAAGCATGTTTTTTAGATAAAATTCAATGTCAAAGTAGTCATTAAATAAATTGGTCTTTAAAAATATGAATTACTGTCATTAAAAATTTGAATTCCAAATTACAATTATTCTAAAAAAAAATACAATAATATGTCAAAAATACAACATTGCCATCTCAGAAATGAAGAAAATTGTCCTCTTTCATAAACTCTGCTATACTGTAATATGCTCTTTCAGTTAGTAAACTCTTCAACTTACTTTTAATAGCAGGTATATTTAATGTTTTCCACGATTTGGGCAATTTATTAAAAATGGTCGGAGCCATGCAAAAGATGCTCTTACGCATACGAAACGCGAGTGTTGTTTTAGCGCCGTGAACACAGAGTTTGAAATTATCACGTCTATTCCTAGGGACAGCATCAGACAAACGCTGAAATAAATGTGAATTGGATTTAATAAACATTACTGAACATTATTAGGTATTTTATTTGACTAAAAAGAACTGTAATTTATTTTACTTTTTAGAAACGAATACCTGCCTTTGTTAATTACGGGCGGTCAAATGCACTTCAGGTGGAAAACCAATCATTCCCAAGTAGATACCTACTTAGATTGCGTATGACAAATAACAATTACTAAGTATATTGAATACTTATATTCAGTCTAGCTTTTGCCCACGACATTGCCCACGGCATTGCCCACGTGGGGGTCGAAAATTATCCCAAAGGAACTTACTACTGGGATAAAAAGTATCCTATGTCCTAATAGGATACTTTTTAGTTCAGGGTCTACCTATGTGCCTGATTTCATCGAAATCCGTCCGCAGTTAAGGCGTGAAAATGTAACAGAAAGAAAAAAGTTACTTTCACATTTATAATTGACTAGTTGCGCCCCTCGGTTTCAACCGCATAAGTCTCGATCCCGTTGGAATATCGGGATAAAAAGTATCTTAACCTAGGTCATGAACATAGGTCGCGGCTTGCCCGCGTGGTGTTCGGAAATTATCCCACGGGGACGTACTACCAGGATAAAAGTATCGTTTGTCCCAAACCAGGTCATGGTCTATCCATGTGCCAAATTTCATCCAAACTCGTCCAGCCGTTTTAGCGTGAAAGCGTAACAAACAAACAAACTCAGTTTCGCATTTGCAGGAAAAATACTTCTAAGAATGGTCTCATTGCCTTTAGACCTGAGGTTCACAAAATTTTTACTCTCGTCGACCACTTTCAAAATTTTCCAGGTTTCGGTGGACTTTTCTACCATATTCTGCTGCTACATTTCTACCATATTCCCAATATTCGTAAAAAAGTGTGAAGATTAGATAATATCGAATATGCAAGTTTATACAAGTAGCAGTCATTGGCTTTCTTAAAATACACTACTCAAAAAAATTAATGGAGGTTTGAAAAAATAAACAAGCTATCTGATACTCACAGAAAGAAAAATTCAAGACCGTGGATAACAAAATAAAAAAAAATTTGATTTCGCGCTATCTGTTAGGATTGCATGAGAACCGTAGCTCCTAAAAAATATTTGCCAAAAAATCTGAAAAAAATTTGAAGCTTCAAAATGCTTTTTAAAGGCTCAATATGACCTTTTTTCATCGCCTTTTTGCCTGTCAAAAAGAACCGAAAAATTTGGAATATTTTTTTCTCCCTTAATTTTTTTGTTCTTTGCTATCGAAACCAGATAAATGTTCGTGGACCCCTTCACTTACACCCTCCCACTTACAACTTGTGAACCCTCATTTATTTTCACGCCAACGTAGACCCCCGTCGAGTCACTCGTGGACCCCGGGGTCCACGAGTGAGTTGTCCACCTGGACAACTTTGGGAATCACTGCTTTAGACAGTTAATGTGTTTTTCCTACCTTTTATCACAGTTAACACATCTCCAGGTACCTCTTAAATTGTTGCAAAAGGTGCATTATTGCAATCTCATGTATTAAAAACTCATTAAACGTGGAGACGCCATTTGCTTCATTATCAAGCACTTGGGCCAATAGCTGTTGGTATTTCAATTGAAAGTCTTCTTTTAAATGTTGTGATATGTTTCTTTGGAGGGCTGTCATTCGTAGATCTTTGACAGTCGTTACGGAATTAAGGTTAATTTTGAAAACATCATTATTCACGACGATATTGAAAATACATAGTAGGAAATTCCTTATAAATACACCGATAACTACGTACATTTAACTCCATATCAGTTGCCTTTGACTGGTGTTAAAAAAATCTGACTTATCAAAAAAGCTATGGGTAAGGTACATGTCCCATCACCGACGATTAAAGCTTCGTGCAGACTGGCGCGACGCGACAGCGTGACGTGACATTGGTAATTGTTATACTGTGAAGTTTTCTTAGAAATTGTATTGTTCGAGTCTTAACGAGAAGCAAGGTAGAGCTAGCAATTAAAAACTTGTTGGCGAGCAACAAACACCAAGTGCGCGACGGCGACGAGCGGTTACTCGCTGGTATGCGGATGCACCAAGCGAGCTTTTGGATTTTGTGAATGTGAGAACGTTGTAGGCTTAACAGACTGTAGATCCGTCCACCTTTTTCTATCTTGCTAAGTACCTGGTACTTGTTGATAGGCCTACATCGTCCTCTCATACCTATTAACACTGTAATTTGAAAAAATTGTAAATACTATTTACTTTTAAAAGAGTAACCATGGAGTTTCTTGCCGGCTCTTCTTCATAGGAAACGAACAATTGGAACCGTGCACCTAGCTTCTGACGTTTCATAAGTGCCCTTGTAGGTTTATGTAAAATAAAATATTTTGAATTTTTGAATTTTGAGCGTCTCTGAGCGAGTACACACTTAGGCCCGTAGTATTACAGAACCTCACTCAAGACTCAAGCATTACTTAAAACTAGTTTTAACCAATCAAAAGGTTTTAATACGGCTAATGAGGCCATGTACGGGCCTTAGACAGCTCTTGTCACTGCGACAAACGAGTACCTAAGAACTCGCCGGCGGCGCTATGAACAGTCAGCGATCAACTATGAATATTGTATCTCTTTTACTTACACGGGACCTACAATCTTTTGTACGTTTCTTGAGCGAGAACATTTTTGATAGCGAGTGTCTTCCTTGTCGGCGGTGGGACACGTGCCTTAGTAGTTTCGGTTCTTCATTTACGAGCAAGCCAAAAGTCCTAGAATTAATATTTCAAATCTCAAATCAAATCTCAAATCGTTTACTGCAATCCATAATGTACAATAAAATTACAGGTCGTAAATAAAATAAATAATAATAGAAACAATTATGGACCCTGTCGGGCACAGCAAATTTTTAAATAGGTAGAGAGAGGAAGAGCGCTTTATTAATTTTCTATTAAGTTAGAATTACTTTATATCCTATTACCCTATGTACTTATATTTCCATTCATTCACTTATTCTATTAATATTTTATATGCAGGTCTATCTATTCATATATATTATTATTTATTTAATTATATGTATAATAGTATTGTTTATTTCTTTATTCGCTTAAAAATTATTCATTATTATTAATGTAGTATAATTATTAAGTTATAATTTATTTTTGTTATTTTACTTATTAAAATATATCTGTTATTCATAGTTATGTATTTCGAATACATTTGTGACATCTACCAACCCGCACTTGGTCGGCGTGGTGGGTTACGGCCCACTCCCTCTCGTCGAGAAGAGGCCTGCTTCCCAGCTGGCAGAACATTATAGACTGATTAAGTTGTTACTTATGTTGTTCCCAATAAAAAAATTTATTTATTTATATTTATTTATTTATTATTTATTTATAACAAAGCTTGCGGCTTGCAGTCGTAATAAAACGGAATAATTCAATACATCTGCCATTGTAGTGATTCGATCCGGCGGCTGAATTGGACTTTTGTTGAAAATCCCAACATTTTTCAACGAACTTGTTGACATAAAATGTTCATTTAACCTTTGAAACTTTTTTTATTATATTTTTTTTTACAGTGTATTTTTTTTGTTCGGGTTTGTTTAATTTTATCGGCGAAATTGGATTTAGTCCTCATATTGCTTTTGGAGCCATGAATATTTGGCGTTTGTAGGTCCGTATTGAAACTGCCGGGAATTATTAAAAATTGTTTCGCTTTTGGAAAGGCTTGTCTAAAATAAAACATCTCTCAATCATAAAAAGAAATCATCAATCAATAATATCTCTTGAAACTTAACGCTTTTTGCTATTTGAACACTCAAAATGTGGTATGTTTTAGACATGTTATAGAATGCTAATTTTACTTCTAAGGTAAATTTAATGAATTCCACGGGGTCAAAAAGTCCATCAAAGTCCTATATAACAACAAAAATGGGCCATACTAATTAGGTATTAGGCAATACGAGGTCATTAAACCACAAACAAAAACAAGGTAAATAAACGTAAAAAACAAGGGTCTCATTTATTATAATATTCTGTTGTAACTTAAAGATTTTTATCGCCAGCAAAACAAAATATAAATTAAAGTTACTTTTTACACCCTAGGTTTGTCCCACAAAACATTTTATTAAGCATCACCCCAATGACTTGAGCATCTCCGTAACCTTCCCGACTAGCACATATGATACAGTAACATTAATACACAAGGCGTTTATTTATTTATTTATGTTCCTACTGGAACGCCACACAGCAATTACCCCAACGGAGCAAAAAATTACTTCATGTCCCGGTTTCCATCCATTCTGTCCGCGGTGGACATGGCGTTAACCTAATAGACATAGGGTCTTAAGAAACAGATTATCGTTCCTTGTTTGAAATAAAAGCGCACATTTGTGCATCCTTCAGCAACGTTAATCATCATCTATCTAGCCTACCAAATTGCAGAAAAACGAGAAGAAAGATGTTACACTTAAAAAAAAACATTACACATTCGCAGCGCCTTTATTAACGTAAGATTTTTGTAGTTCAAGTTGACCATACTCTGTCTATGATACTGTGACGGCATCTACATCTCCACTGAAAGACCTGGCGTCATACAAAATCCTAACGTCAGACAAATCCTGTATCGCGCATAGAGTTTACCGCGCGATCGACATATATACAAGCTCCCGACTTCAACCATTGGGCAGTTGCCCGCCAAACACGACACCCGTCTGGTAGGAGGATCCTCCTTTTTCTATAGAGTATGAGTGAACTTTACACCCTGTTCTGTTCCTGAATATGCTTCTTGCAAAACTTATACATTTTTCATGTTTACATAATTTCAAGTTATAAGTAGATTTCCTTGAACGTACCTTTTACAGCCATGAGCAGGTAGGTACCTTAATTGTCCGTAATTTCCTTGGACCTACTGTATAAGTGTGCATACCTCTACTACAGGTCCCATATAACGCCCTGCGAAGCCTTTGTAGACCAAGGCGAAGATAGCGGGACGAGCTTGAGTCCTATCGAAAGTACTGGCCCGCATTCACAACGCAAAGTTTTTAAATTAGAGTGTATGGAAATTTTGCCCTAAAGCGGCTCTGAATTGACAACAAAATCAAACCATTTTTATTTCAATTAAACCAATTACAGGCACTTTTGAATTGGAGTCAAGGAGTCGGTCAGTCAGAAAGATGAAGCTAGGTGCCAATTAGAAAGCGTTGTAACTACTAGGTGCTTACCTATGGAGAAGAACGGGCAATTAATTCCCGACAAACTGCAAACTGAACTGGCAATACCTGAATGCTTTATAGATATAGATGTACAGTCATTAAGAATGTACATTAATTGTGAAAGAAGTCAACTCCGATCAACCGAACCGCTAACCGTATTACCGTTTGTAATATTCAAAATTCATTAGTAATTCAGTGAGCCACAATATCATTACAGTCTCAAGTTGCTCGAGTTCTAAACACGGCTTAAGTAAGTAGAGTGTAGGCTCATTACTCGGCTCGAGAGCAAATTACGGACAATTCAGGTACCTAGCTGCTCATGGTTGTAAAAGGTAAGTTCTACATATGACTCGAAATTATGTAAACATGAGAAATGTATAAGTTTAGCAAGAAACATAATTCATTAAGATCGTATCTAAATATCATAGACAGTATGGTAACTTGAACTTACAAAAATCGCTCTGACTGCTTTATAATAAAGGCGCTGTAAATGTCAAATTGTTCTTTTTTTTCATCTTTCCTCTCGCTTTCCTGCAATCAAAATCTAAATAATCAAATCTGTGGGAGCGATTTCGTGAAAAGGGACGGAAGTGTGTAACAGGAAGCCGGGGAAGCGCGCGCTATTTGATTTGACCAATGAGCGTGCGCGGTGCTTGAGTTGGCCGTCAGATGGTACCAACTAATTTTCCGAGAGGTTGCAAACAGGATGATGACGATGACGATAACGGTGGTGGTGATGGTGATGATGATGAATATTGTTTATATCATATATACTCGTACGTCAACCGAGATGTCAAATGTGACACATCACATGCGACTACTGTAAGCTTAGCTCGTTTTTTTTTTCCTTTTTGGCAACTGATCCGATATCACTATGGACTTGTGATTGGATTTTCTTGTTAGCGTATCGATGGCGAAAAGTTCAAAAATATTTGGCCCTAAATTCGGCTAAGCGAACTCCGCTCAAGATCATCAAGTGCACAGGCGGTTGAATTGAATCACCGTACGAAAAAATTGAACTAGAAAACTCCAAAAGGGTTTCATTTTTAACATCCTCACTTGCATCCTATATACGAGTATTATGACAGAGTTCTGATGTAAAGATTTACAAACGCTGACTGTACTTAAGGGTAGTCCCTAGTCAGTCATTCAGCCATACTAAAGTCGCATGGAGTTTACTCCACTGTTAGACAGTGTGCATTAAAAATTAAAAATTGTATCTACTTGTCCCATCATTATCTAGCCCTGTACGGAAACAGAATTTAAAAAAAAATCTTTGAAAGTTATGAGCGTCAAAACTTCTATATTTCAACACTAATTTTAACGCATATTTGGGCGTAAATAAATTACTCCGGGAGTATGAAAATGACAAAATTGTTACCGTACAGGGATAGATAGATTATTTATTCAAGAATTCAAATAACTTTATTTGAAATAAATATATCCAGAAGTTTTTTCATAATATCTGTACGCTCAAGGTCTGTTCATGAAATTTTACGCGCTCGTTTTCGTTATAAATCATCGTCTATTTCACGAAATAAATAAATACATAAACAAATAAAAACTAAACATATAAATACTTAATAAATAAAACTAAGTAGCATGTTACTAATTAGCCAAGCCCACCAACGAGTTCGAGTCGTCGACTAGTGCAACCGTGTATTTTTTTTTGTCTAAACAAATGCTCCATTGTTTATTAGTTAAAGTTTTCATGTCGGTCAACTCGCATTAAAAAATATTAAAGAAGAACCTATAGTACTATCGCTTCGTGATTTATGAATTACATCGCGGTTCGGTTCACTTTAACGCCATTAATACTTCATTAAGTGCGGCATTACATTAATTCATTAAAGTCGCGCGTTGTGGGAACTCGCTGGGGTAATGGATATGCGTGTTAAATCAATTGTAATGTCCTTTAATTAACGTTAAACTTAACTAATGAAAACAGTCATTCACAATGCACTGGAGACTCTAAAATAAAAAATGTCCGTAACTTTGTCTTTGTAAATGGCATGTAGTTGCGAATAATTTGGATGTAGCGCTCGCCGTCCACTGCCGTGGCACCGCTCGCTTCGCTCGCTCGGTACACGCGCATTTATTCGCCGTTCTAACCTAAACTAACCCATTCCGTCGAGGACCTAGCTTAGTTAATGCCACCAACTTCAAGAAAAGACATGCAGGACTAACCCGCAAACGCAATAAATCACGATTTCTCGAATTTTGTCTACGATTTTGACGTCATCCTAATGCCTAACATGACCGTTAAGCTCGAATAAACTCAAAAAGGCACTTTGACACTTCTTTTTATCGCGACGAGACCGAAGTAGCAAAAAAACAAATCATTCAAAATCATTCATCATTTTGAAATCATTTTTTAACCGACTTCAAAAAGGAGGAGGTTCTCGATTCGACTGTATGTTTTTCTTTTGTATGTTTTTTACGCGATTACTCCGCCAATTATGAATTGATTTTGATGATTCTTTTTGAGTTTGGTAGTGCTTCAGAGGTGGTCCCATATAAATTGTATTAACTTTGCTTGGGTTGTTTTTGAGTTAGCTTCAATAATACGTATTTTTCCCTCTTCGTCTATGTGGATGATGTAATAATAAGTTCCTGTTAGGTACTGTTATTAACATAGAGGTAAGATTATTTTTTTTTTTTACAAAAAAAAATCTACTAATTCCAAAAAATAAAACTGACCGACTGAGTTTTTTTTTCTTTTTATTTGATTTTGAATTTTCGTTTTTTGCCACCGACTTCCGAAATTAAACACTTAACGTTGATAATCACCACCCTTGGGAAATGAACTGGCGATTTTAGTTTTTAGTTTAGTTTAAACTTAGGTGAAGTGAGCTTGAAGTGATAGTATCAATCCCCAGCATCAGGTGGAACGACAGCTCACTTTTCAGCTAAGTTTTCACGGTGAGATTCTTACAGAATAGATCGCCAGGTTCATCGGTGTACACCCTGTGTAGGTACTCCTCTGCTTAATCCTTTGGGGATTACAGGCGTCATGTTATGTTTATGTTATATCTGTTCCCTACTGCATTTTTTTTTTTACAAAAATACTTTATTACTTTACTAACTGGATATCAAACCCCGTATGAACGATTATACCAATAAACAGCAGTTTTCCGAAGCACCGGAAATATCGAGATGAAAGGAAATGTTCAGTCGGGTTCAGTGCACGCGGCGAATTGGGTCAGTGACCCGAACCCTTTGCTCTGAGCCCGTAGTTTTATAGGGTGTTGTGTTACAATGGTTTTCAGATGTATATATATAGTCCTCCAGACCGTATTTCGGCTACGACGGCCAATCTCAAAGGAGACTAGCCTTCGGCGCGGGAGATATTATAGGGCACAAGCGTGTGCGCAGACACAGGTGCACTCTCCCTTCCCTCACTCTAATAGTCCGATGGGACGGCAATCCGACACGACCGGAGAGAGATCAGGCGCAGGACCAACGGCTTAACGTGCTTTCCGAGGCACGGGATCACACCGCCAACTTACAAACTCCGGGCTGTTACTTAGAAATTCCTAATGGAAAAACCCAATAACACTTTGCCCGACCCGTGAATCGAACCCAGGACCCCACGCTCAGCAGTCGCGCTTGCGACCACATGACCAACGGGGCAGTGGACACTGGCCATTAGTTAGGTACTTTTTTACTATTGATTTCTAGCATATACAGGGTGGCAGGGACATCAATGCGAAAACTGATACCATGGATTCAGTACATGATTCTGAAACTCCCCTGCGTCGAAATTTATCTTCGGTTATCCTAAAAAAAAATCAGCTAGTTTTAGATAGAGATAGGATAAGTCTTTATTTGCCTTAAACATGTTATAAAATGTATATTATATATTTTAGTGATATTTATTTTAGAAGTATGTGTGTAAGTATATTCCCATATTGTATGTTTATTTTTAAATGAGTAAATAGTTAAATGTTTTTATTTATGCATTTTATTTTCTCTTCTATTTTTACACACGTTGTCTACATCTCTTTTTATCCACTCTCCTATCGCAGGTATGCTGGTTGAGATTTCTTTAGAAATAAGCATCACCTTTGTGCGTATTTTTCTGTTCCTTTTTCTTGTCTGTTTATGTGTGTACACTGTACATAAAATGTTAAATAAATAAAGTTGTTACAGTCTGGTTTTGATATAATGTCTATATGTTTAGCTACATAGAATATTATATCAATTGCATACAAAATAATTAATAACGAGTTAAAGGTAAACTATAGAATGTCTCAGATTATTTGGTAATACAATAATAGTCATTCAGATTTTCATGAATACCTGTACATACACATTTTATATTTTCAAGTATTTTTTATTGAGTTTCGTGTTTTATATTTACATATAAATCTTATATAAGTACAATATACAAGCTAACACTAAATAATAACTGCCTAAACTATGTGTAACTAACTAAGTATTACACAAACTAAAATATAGCGTCGAAAAATTCATCCGCATCACTGTCAACTGGTAGTGTACCCAAGAGACTGGCCGCATTGCCACGTTGTATGGCAATGCTATTAATTAAAATATATTATTTATTTATTCAAGTTAAATAAATCATTAATGTCCTTGATCTTCAGTAAAAAATCATAAAAAGTCGGTTATTGTCGCCTTAAGGTTAGTTAGTACCTTTGTATCTAAGTATAATAGGTACTTTTACTCCCTCAAATATTTCCAATGAATTCAAAGTCAGCCTGTATACAATACATAACAAAGTAGGTAAGTAAACTTACCCGCTTCCCTTGTTTCACTGTAGTTAATTTGATCGCGTAAAAAATTTGGCACGTGGGTTGGGTTATCGAACACTGCTACTTTGTTAACTTCAACTATGTAGTATTGAACGTAGTTTTCTGTTTTGTAGTTATTTTAAACACCTTTGGAGTTTCATTGTTATTTTTTTATTGTACTTGCAAAAGTTGGGTATCATTTCAGAAGCCAAATCGTTATTAATGTAAATTCCGTAGCTTACTGTAAGCAGCAGCTGGCGACTTCATATAAATACTTAGAAACCTGATGGAAAGCAGAGTGTCGCGGCAACACGTCGCCTGCTGTTGCAGCCTGCAGTCGGCTACGGACTTGTTCCTTATGCTGAGTGGAAGCCTTCGGGTCACAGTCATGACGTGCAGCTGCCGAATATTTCTGTTGTTTATATGTTTATATTGTTGTTTTTTGTGACGAATAAACCTATTTTTCTTTCTTTCTTTTAAGGCAACCAGTCTGCCACTGAATACACAGTCTGGCCATAAATACTGTTACAATTAAAAATAAGACAGATATTACATTTGAATTTGGAATCCGTCATTTTTATACGATTGTTCATTGAGTTTTCTAATTTTGGCGCCAATACATTGTATAATATTTTGCGATATTAAAATGGAGTGGGGTGATAAAGAGAACCGAATCGCTGTGATTGCATTACACAAAGTTGGTATGGAGCCAAATGCAATTTTTAAAACTCTCCATACACTTGGTATTAGTCAAATGTTTGTGTACCGGGCTATTAATAGGTACAATGAGACCTCCTCTGTTTGTGACAGAAAAAGATCTGGCCGTCCACGTAGTGTTCGTACGAAAAAGGTGGTCAAAGCAGTAAGGGAAAGAATTCGAAGAAATCCTGTCCGAAAACAGAAGATTTTATCTCGGGAGATGAAGATAGCACCCAGAACCATGTCGCGTATTTTAAAAGATGACTTAGGACTTGCAGCCTATAAGAGACGCACTGGTCATTTTTTAACTGATAATTTAAAAAAGAATAGGGTGGTAAAATCGAAACAACTACTGAAGCGGTACGCAAAGGGAGGTCACAGAAAAATTTTGTTTACGGATGAGAAAATCTTTACAATTGAGCAACATTTTAACAAACAAAATGACCGTATTTATGCTCAAAGCTCTAAGGAAGCTTCGCAATTAGTCGACAGAGTGCAACGTGGGCATTATCCGACTTCAGTGATGGTTTGGTGGGGTGTTAGCTATGAAGGAGTGACTGAGCCATATTTTTGTGAAAAAGGTATCAAAACATCGGCACAAGTGTATCAAGATACCATTCTTGAGAAGGTAGTTAAGCCCCTTAACAACACCATGTTCAATAACCAAGTATGGTCATTCCAACAAGACTCGGCGCCGGGTCATAAAGCTCGGTCCACGCAGTCTTGGTTGGAAGCGAACGTTTCGGACTTCATCAGCGCTGAAGACTGGCCGTCGTCTAGTCCCGATCTTAATCCGCTGGATTATGATTTATGGTCAGTTTTAGAGAGTACGGCTTGCTCTAAACGCCATGATAATTTGGAGTCCCTAAAACAATCCATACGATTGGCAGTGAAGAATTTTCCCATGGAAAGAGTGCGTGCTTCTATTGATAACTGGCCTCAACGTTTAAAGGACTGTATTGCAGCCAATGGAGACCACTTCGAATAAGCTTTTTATATTTTAAATTGTTTTATATTTATGTATTAAATTAACACACTGTAAAAGTAATAAATATTATTTGCAATAAAAAAAAAAATTTTTTTCTTTGTCACAATATTTATGGCAAGACTAGGTATTTTGTTCACTTCATTTATACCTACAGCAAAAGTAGTAGCAGCTGTGTAGGTGAGAAACATACCTGAAACAATAAAAATAATCGTTATTAATGTTATGGCGGTAATTCACATCTATGTATAATAATCTATACTATAGCTATTTAATATTATAAAACAGTATTTAATTTTTATCTTCGGAACTACTGACGCAAATTTGAAAAAAAAAACTGTAATGGGAAGCTACAGTATTGTCGAGTACCATGGGATATATTGTGTCGTAGCTAAATAATAACAGCAGTACGGTTTGGTCCAAGGTTAAGCTACGCTTGCTGAAGTCGGTTCGTGGATGGGTGACCATCCATTACATATCGAGACCCCTCCGCGCTTCGAAAAGTAAAAAAAGATGGAAAGAAAGAAAAACATTTTATTTGGGACACGCACAGGAAATACAATCAGAAGGTAAAAAATATTAAAATAAAATCAAAAAGGAGCATTTAAAAAGTAATAAAATAATAACGACCGGTGCGAGGCCAAATAGACCCCAATCTCAGCAAGCTACGGCGAAATTAAAAAAAAAAAATACCACCGCGCTGGTATTCTGATACTGTGATGTCACGGACACACCTACGGATTTAGATAAATCCCACTAGGGGATTACAAAAAAATAAAAAAATATCTATACCTATATAAATAAAAACCGAAACTATGTACCATAAATAATCTATGAATCTAATCACGCCCGACGTTCCAAAATCACTTGTCCATGTTATAGATTTAACGAGTATGTTAAGCCACATTGGTCCAGGGGTATCGTGTTACCCAGTAACTGGGTTGTGGAGGTCAGATAGGCAGTCGCTTCATGTAAAATACTGGTACCCCAATATAGTTCAGAAAAGGCAAGGCAGAGGATAGGATACAATTACTTTATCTTCACGCGGACTTAGTCGGGGCAGAAGCTAGTCTCTAATGCACGCATGACGAGTGTGGATACGATAAATATAACCAAATCAACAAGTCTTGTCAATCTCACAAGAGAGTTATTAATACCGGCCCTAGTTTAATATGACATCACAATCCACGGCTACACTGCGGTGAAAGTCCTCTTCAATATTTCATAAAACGCATTACAGTTGGATGACTACCAAGTTGTCGTGTCTCGAATGTAATGACATCTTCACATGCGTCATCACGCCTGTACAATAATTTATCCTATACTAATAAATGAGCAATATTTGTATAAATCAAACTCACAGCATTTATTTCAAATAAACCAATTACAGGCACTTTTGAATTGTCAAGTGGTCGGTCAGTCTGAAATATGAAGCTAGTCGACCATTCCAAGCGTCCAAGCGACCATTCAAATCAAAATATGGTTACATTATATTGGTTACATCATTAATGTTGAAGTTATACATGTGAGAAGGATGCAAAACATTAAAAGCGTCCGTTAGAAATAAAAATAAAAACTTATTCAAACATTAAATTAAATTAAAATTGCCGTGGCAGCTAAGAGATGACCAGTCCCTACCGACGGCGCCCATTCACGAACATGACGCATAGATTAGCACCATTCAGCTCAACCATTTTGAAGGGAGCTAAATGATCCAACACACGCGCCTCCGTCAGCGAGACATTAGAGTGAGCATGGCATATATACAGGGTGGCAGGGACATAGACGCGAAAACTGTTACCATACCATACTGTTACATGATTCTGAACAACCTGCGTTGAAATTTCAATGCAGGGGGATATTTGTAATCACGTTCTCGAAAACGGCTATAACGATTTCGATGAAAATTGCAATATAGTGGTTTTAGGGGGTGAACAATTTATCTAGTTAGGTCTCATATCTGGAAAAATGAATTTATACTCTATTTTCACGGCCTTTGTTTACGAAGAATAAACTTTTTGAATAGATGTGTAAAAAAAATGACTTTTGATTTTTGAGCTCATACTAGTAGGGTTAGTTTAGTACCTAGCATTGCTTACTGCCTTTAAGGACTACCCAGAATACCCAGCACGTTATTGATTTGTTCCTCTTTTTGGAGGTTCTTTTATATGAGAGAACGACTTCTTTTAATACATTTGTATTATTAGTAGAGAGAATGTGCAGCTGTTCACCCTCTATACTCAGTCGTTCTACCTCTGTACTCTATTTACGGCACGCCGTTTTTTACGGCACCCAAAGGTGAAAAGGGGTTTTATTTTTTTGATAAAAACGACACCGTACGTAGGTATCTTTTTTCTCTACTAATACATTTATTATCCCCAAGCCTGCATTCCCTGAAGAATTTGGTAGATGTTTCGAACACGCAGCCAAAGTGCGCGCGAACTTAGCAAATACCCATTTGCTAAGGCCGCGCGCACTTTGGATGCGTTTTCGTACGAATTTTACTCGCGCGTACACGTACGACCACGGTCGTACGAATTGAGTGCGCACACTGGATACGTTTTTCTCCGTACCGTGGAGTTTCTTGCCGGCTCTTCTCCATAGGAAACAACCAATTGGAACCGTGCACCTAGCTTCTGACATTTCATAAGTGCCCATGTAGCTTTATATGAAATAAAAATATTTAGAATTTGAATCGAATTTGAATTCCGTCAAATAGGTAGTGTTCCGGTGATATCGGATGTAGGAGAGGTCACTTGCAACCAAATGACCCGATGAAACTGCTCGAGTAATTTAACATTTTATATTTTAAATCGAATGAAATGACTCGAAAATTGTTGACATTTGCATAGGAGTCAAAAGGGGTCATTTGGTTGTAAATGACCTCTCCTACATTCCCTTAATGGCTTGCCGACATATAACCAATAACCCTGTATACAAATTACAAATCATAACTGCCATTCTTTGACAGTTGTATGAAATGGCTAGGTATACCACGTCCAACTGACGTACTGTATGTATTTAGAAAGAAAGAAAGAAAATACGTTTACACGAGAATAACAAATTGGGAGAAAATATGCGTCACATCCACGCAAAACGGCCATCGCTCAGCATAATGCTGCGACCATAGGGTCGCAAGACAGAGCCCCAGCACTGGTTTTCAGCGACAGCCGGCGTTGACGTGATGGCGTCAACCAGTGCAGCATATAGTGAAATAACAAAATCAAAAATAAAATAAATACAATACTTCCTAAACGATATAATATTTAAAATGGCAACATTTCGTTCCGTCGGCGACTCAAGCGCCGCAGATGCAAACTGTGCGCGCAGCTGTCAAAACTATTTGTTTCAATGTTTTGACATATTGATTTATAAGTACTGGTTAAGTAATAACTATATCATATTTATGTAACGAAATTAATAAACATTAATTTCCCTGACTGTAGTAGGTACCTACTGGTCAAACAATACGTAGTACCCAGGTCTCTCATAGTTATTGCAGCAAACATTCCAAGCTATATCACTAGTACCTGAAGTGGGCACTCAGTCGTAATCCACAAAGGTCGAGTTGCTCCGAGAGCACGCTCAAAGGGGATGGATGATCAGCCTCTAAAAGATGTACATGCCACCGTATAATTATATGAACTACGTTAGTTTATAATTTATCGGTATTATTCCCGTTAGATTATAAGCTGGCAAACCATTTACAATTTAACGGAGGATTTTTCGTTCGTTTACAAATTTTATAATCTATCCATGGGAAACCGACAAAATGTGAACTGGTATCAAATTTTCTTGCGACGTAATAATACACCTTGTAAATAGCCTGCCTAGACGGGAGCAACTTGGAAGTAGTGCTCGCCAGCCGCTGCCGCGGCACCGCTCACTTCGCTCGCTCGGTTTGCGCGCGGCTTGTCACAGTTCTAACCTGACGTAACCCATTTCACCCGGTTCACGATGTGATGTTATTGCATATATTATGTGCACCCACCATAATGTGTAATAGGAATATTTTGGAACAAAGATATTGAACAGATTCAGATTCAGATTTATTTGCCAACAATACCAATACCAGGTCATCATGGTACATCGCTAGAATGTACCGCTACATTCTTACCTTACGGCATGCAGTCGTAAAAACTAAAAAAAATCAATTTTCATAAAAAATCATGCAGTTGTAAAAATTAACGATACAATTTTCATATAAATTAACAATTATTAATTAAGTAATTCTGATATAATACGAGACTTTTTAAATATAAAGATAAATAACAATGAATAAGTTTTTTATACAATAATAACATTTTTCTAATAATAATGCAGTCAGCTTCGATTTAAATATTCGTATAGGCTGTTCTTTAAAATCGTGCGGAATTTTATGGTATATTTTTTATTTTATTGGCCCCATTGACATAATATTTTTCCTAAGTAAAAATATTACATACAGACAATTACAAAACAGCAAAGTTTTGTAATTGTCTGTATATAATATTTTTTATATTGTATTTTCATAGGACCTGAACGAGTCCTAATATCGGCTAGTGACGGAAATAAATTTACACGATTTAACAATTAAATGAATTCTTGTATAAGTACATATTTTTAAGGTAAACGGTACATACCTTCTAGCTAAGGTCTTCGCCTACTTCAATTCTTTTCAAGTTATAAGTACGTACAGGCTGACTTCGAATTGGCATGACGTATTTATTTATTTAAACAGACAGGCATTCTCTACCAGTCAACTATGGGTGATTCAGATTCAGATTCAGATTCTTTTTTTTAGATTCAGATTCAGATCATTTATTTGTAAACAAAGGTTACAGATACACAGGTGTGTGAGATGTTACATTTTTATAAGTTCTCTATGTTTTGCCATTAGGCGTACAAATATTAATATTAATTTCAGTTATTTAATTAACAATATCAAATTTAAATTATAAAATGAGCTAGTGTTGGGTAAAACAATATAATATTCCCCTGACAATTAATTAAGTTTCAAATAATAACTACAATGTCAAAACAAATACCAAATTAATTAAATATTTCAAAGATGTCAACAATAAAAAATTAAGATAAAACAGAAATGTCAAAAAAAAAATAAAAAAAATAGTAGTTTAATACAAATGTCAAAATAGGTAGTAAATTAATTAAATATTTTTATAATGTAATCAATAAAATATAAGCAAGTACAAAAACAATAGAATATAATCCAAAATGTCAACAGTAAAAGTTATAATGTCAAATATAATGATTATTATCTGAAGGAGGGATTATAGAACTGTCATCCAAATAGTCCTTTATTGAGTAGTAACATTTATCGATTAAAACTTTCATAAGTACACATTTGAATTTGTCCAGATTCAATGATTTTAATGTCTCAGGCAGCTTGTTAAATATTTTTGTGGCCATACAGAAAGTACTTTTATTCATTAAGGCTGTTCTGCCATGTGTTATTTCGAGCTCTAACTTATTTTTGTCACGTAACTTTCTATAGTAGCTTTTGGAAGCTATTTTGTATTGCGACATGTGTGTTTTGACAAATATATTAGTTTCGTAGATGTATAATGATGGTAGGGTAAGAATATTTAGGCTTTTAAAGAACGGTTGACAACTGTCGGTGCTATTTAGGCCACACATAGATCTGATACATCTTTTTTGAGCTCTAAATACAAATTCTCTATCGACTGAGTTACCCCAATACATTATGCCATACCTAAGTGTTGATGCAACATGATGAAGATGAAGATATTAGATGGCAGGTGCTCTGTAAGAGGGTAACAAAGAGGAAAAAAAAAGTATTTATGAATTATAAATAAAATAAGTACACGTATTTAATCGAACACCAAACAATTCTCATTTTGATTTCCTCAAAATATAAATGGACACGCTAATATAATAAATGAACCTCTTTTTTAATCCTCAAATAACACCCAATTAGGTTTCCTAAAAATATTAAATCGATACGCTAATGTACTATGCAGATCGACTTTTTGTAATGTGCCATTTGGTTGGGCTAGCTAAGTTACTGTTTAACTTTAAAAAAGGTGGTAAAAAAAAATACATAGGTAATTCAAAAAAAATTAAGTAATAAAAGATTAAAATAAAAAGCGTTAAAAACAATTAAAAAGCTATCACCTTTAGAAGACCAAATAACTTTTAAAGGATGAAAAAAGACGATCATCGTTATATCTCATAACGATGATCGTCTTTTCGTCAATAAGTTTTACAGGATCAATTAAATATTTCGTCTTTTAATTAAATAGGAATCTTTTTCCAATTCTATCAATTATTTCAAGTACACTTAAATTCATTCGAAAACTTTCAGGGTGTGAAGGTACTCATGAATATGAAAAACACTTTTCTATGGGCTAACCCTGAAATACCGAAAAAATATATTAAAAAAAAAACAAACTCATAATTCGTATACGAAAAACAGATCTTTTTAGCGATATTTCAAAATGGACCTGATAGCAAAAGTCAAGTTGTTCATAATACGTAGTACTTCCACACTTAAGTTGAAGTTTGCCAATGAATTCAAATGTGCTTGTAACGTAATTATTACTATTGGACAACGTTTAAAAGCGGGCCCCTCAATTCTGCACAAAACATTATTTAAGCACAATATCCATAAGTACCAATAACAAGTACGCTTAACGATCCATTATTTTCTACCTCTAGTATTTCAAACGGGCAGTAAGGCAGTACGTAATAAAACCCCGCGGCGATCAAATGGTTTCATAAAATTAAAGTTGACTCAAACGACTATTGAGGGCGTTCCAATCATTCTTATGGAATTGTATTGCTATGAGACGGAATTGCGTTTTGTATTGCATCTGAAATTGAATTATACCAGTCGGTCACTACAAAACTCAACGTGAAAAAATTGGTGAAGTAAGCTGTCAATTGATACTATTGACAGCTCAGTTCACGGACTTTTTACATAATCGACAAATATGGCAGGCCTTTTAATACTCCTGACCTTTTATTGATGTTGTTATATTATTAAAATGAAACATTATGCGAGGTTCTATCGATTTTTCATAAGTTTGACGCACTTAGCGCGTTTCGTTGCAGTTGCTGGCATGAATGCAAAAAGCGCAATAAAACGCACCGATATGCAGCTCAACAAAACGCAATCGAACGCAAAACGGTACAACTCGGCGCGCAGTAAGTGCATATAAATGACTACTAATGAATACCACCCTATTATTATCCCACAGCAGAGCAAAGGCTTCTTTTTATACAGAGAAGGCACCACGCTTGCACAAGACGGGTTGGAGAGTTCAGACTTGTATTATATTATATTCCAGGTTTCCTCACTATGTTTATCCTTCACCCGATGTCAGTAATATCCAAGATAAACTCAGAAAGTACATTGAAATTACTTTTCAATAAAAATACGTCCACATTAATCAGCGCGCATAAAATTCAGCAAATTTAACAGCAATTCCTCTAAACCTCCAAAAAGAAATTATAAATTACACCACAGTCAAATCGTCAAACACTTCAAATAGGAATCTAATAGGATTTCGAACAGACTTGTTAACCCGCCCGATGCAAATTAGACATATTCGGAGAAACCTCACCAAGGGGCCGGTTCACGAAATAGACCGAAAAATTGGAAATTTTGGAGATCGCGCTGATTTCTGAGTTGAATAATGTTTTAAGAATTATAAGGTAACACAGATTTTAAATGAATAGGTTCGTAAATAATAGCTTATTTAATGTCAGTTTTGGGTTATAGCAGTAAGCTAAAGCAGTTGGTCTAAACTTCAATTATTTCGCCATAATGATGACTTATTATCATCGTCATTTCAATTTTCGTTTGTACTTTTTCCATAAATTTCTTGCCTTTTACACAATCGATCTTTGGTCGTTGCCTTCTTCTTACTTTATTAAAGTACCTACCTAGCAATAAACCTACCACTGTTCAGGCATAACATAACCCGTTGTATCAACATGCCTGTCATGTTCCAACATGTCCGGAAAGTCAAACATCGTACAATACACGTCAACATGTTTCATGTTGACATGAACTGGTTGTACAAACAGTCTTCGTATATAGAAGACATTGCTTTTGTACTAAGTAATCATATTTTTCTGAGAACTTGGCTGTGTTTCCTTCTGGAGAAGAATTTTATTAAAGCTGACTGCAAAGAAAGGTTATGTTGCCGTTTGTGTCACCCTATGTAATTTTCTACATTTTTATTTGTAATTAATACACGGTGTAAGAGATCCACGCCCACACTTATTTTTTGGAAGAAACAGCAGATTTTTTTTAAATTACTGGCGACGTTTTCCTATGCTGGGGGTCTTGAACTCTAGAATTATGTGCTGAATTTATGGTAGCAGTTTGCGGGTCGATGTCCATTACGCCCTGTACAGTATGCGTAATAAAGAGTATCTATCAATGTTTTGAATAAATATGAATGAATATCCGGCATGTCCTAGAACTATAGATTCGAAGACACGTGGTATCTACCAATCCGCACTGTGCGCGTAGTGGATTAAAGTTCACTCCCTTTCATTGAGAGGTTGCCTGTGTTCCAGCAGACGGAACCTTATAGACCGATTATGTTATGAAAGAATAGCAGATTCGTGTGGAAGGGGATATCTTTAGTTAATAATATTTGGGCAATTTCGCAAAGAATTTTGTGAATCCGCAGCTAAACACCAAGATGCAGGCTTAAAACCCAGAAATATAACATCACATGCATATTGCAATTTTACCTTATAGGTACCTACTCTGAATATTTTGCAGTTTGGCGAAGCGTGGTCATCAACAATCCAGTTTCTCTGTCCGAGAAGAAGAATTTGTCTTGTTATGGGACAATTTAATGCTTTTATTAGCGCTAGGACAGAACACATAATAGAGTCTTCTATCTTTTTCGTGTACTTAAAGGTGGGTTTCAACTAAACGAACATAGAACCAGAACAAGAGCTAGAGCATTCTTTTGTAGATATTCTTGATATTTTTGTAGTGAGAGACCAAACTAAGGAATGTTCTGTCCCTGTTTACACAAAAATATTTTGGTAGGGTGGGGATAGAATGTGCATTCGCTCGTTTGAACTAAATCGACCTTAATGCGTCGTTCAGACAGTGTCGGTGGAGAGTTGAATGTAGGCGCAATCAAAACTAGCCCAACGGGCAATGGATAGAGGGCTATGCTCGTAGTTTCCCTACGTGATCGAATCAGAAGTGAAGAGATCCGCAGGAGAACCAAGGTGACCGACAAAGCCCGAAGAATTGCCAAACTTAAGTGGCAGTGGGCAGGGTATCATTGCTCGCAGAACAGATGGCCGATAGAGCCAAAAGGTCCTGGAGTGGTGACCGCGTATCGGAAGACGTGGCATTGGAAGGCCTCCTGCAAGGTGGACCGATGACCTGGCAGGAATCCGCTGGATGCGGGAAGCACAGAACCGGTCGAAGTGGGGTAACCAAATTTTTTGCTTGGGGGACTATGTCCAGCATTGGACGTCTTTTGGCTGTAATGATGAGGATAATGAATTCAGTTCGTGCTTCAATTTTATTGCATGCTACAGGCAAGAAAGTGCCATTTTTTATTCTTATGTAAATGGGGCTTTAAATCGGCATACATAGAAGTACAAAAAGCGATTAGCATAGGGGTAACCAAATTTTTGAAAAAATAGGAACCTACCGTAGAAACATCCAGTGATTATCTACCTATTTACCTAGGCTCTACAGAGCTGAATCTCTACACATACTCCGTTGGCATTCAAGGGTCATCTTGACCCCTCAAGGGTTGACCCTCTCCACACTATTGAGCACACCCACTTGTCGTAAAAGGGTAAGCAGCATTGGACTAACCTATTACATTTCGATTACAGGTAAGTGTTTGAGTAAGTTGTTGAAATGTCAACGATTTTGGTAATTTGTTTTGACATTTCCGTATTTCTTTGGGTTGAGTACCTGGTGTAAAAAAAAACTGTAATCTACGTACCATTGGAAAAAAAAACATCTATAAAAATGATTTTTTTACTTAGGTATTATTTATTTATTGTAAACTAATTATTGTAACCTTTCGTTGGAGAGATAGTTAGAGGTTAGAGGCATGAGGGACAGGGTGTAAAGTTCATTCATCCTCCACAGGAAAAGCAGGATCCTCCGAGCAGACGTGTGTTTTGTCTGGTGGGCAACTGCCCGCCGATTGATGTCAGGACGTTGTATATATTCTGGTCGCGTGGTAAACTATGCTTGCGTGACGTCAGTGAGGTGCGTAGTTTGCATGTCGCGATGTAGATGCAAAAAAAAAACTATGATACTTTGTAAAAAAGTAAAACTTGGCGCTTCATACGCTAAACTCATAATGATTTTAAACGGATAGGATGTGTACGAAATTTACCACCAGTCCAGATTTGTGGTACTATCTTGACTATTTCAAAAGTACTATTGCCCGAAAAGTGCAGAATAATAATAATATTTTTACGTGTTTTTAGGGGTTTTTCAATACGAAGATATGTCACTTCTATATCTTTTTCTATGGTAGGTATTGGTTAACAATTTAGTAAGAATATAAATCGTCCTTTAAAATCTTCTTAAGCTAACTATTTCGCCGTCTTTCCATCAATTTACCCTTTCGTTGACGTAGCTAAGCTCATAAGATTATTCTCCATAAGCCTGCCTTCAATTCCTATACGGAACCCTGGGGTTGAGCCAAAAAGGGTTCAGTGTAGATCTTATGTAAGTAATGTACGCTGTATTTCAAATAATGCAAATGCAGAGACTAGGGGTCCCAGTTCCTTATTACTGTGTGGTGTAAGGCTGTGTGCTCACTGGGCGATTAATTGAATGGAAAAAAAAAAAATCCGTTTTGTTAACAGTTACCTTATTACGCCAGTAGCACACCTCTGCTGCGAAACCGTAGCAGCGAAACCGCAGTAGTTCAATTCAACTGACTCGCGTCATGTTCTGCTATTCGAAATTCGGGTTATTCGTTAAGCATAATAAGCCTCCTCTTTTAACTTTGACTACTGCCACATGAGAGAGCCCGTGTGTCACTGGACTTTCGCATGCATTTAGCACTAAAATTGTTAAGTGTGAGTATTAGTCGCACCTAGGGTTACCATCCATCCGGGTTTGTCCGGGCATGTACGGCTTTTTGGCTCCTCGTCCGGACGTTGTAGAAAAAAAAAAAATTGTTTTGCCTTGCATTGTCTTTTTGCCCGGACTTTTAGAAATAAGGGGATTTTTTTATAAAAAGGTAAATGAGTACTGAAAAAGAATGATAAAAAACCGGCCAAGCGCGAGTCGAATTCGCACACGAAGGGTTTCGTACCTTAATATCATGCAAGAAACGCCGAAAAAAACACGTTTCTTGTATGTTCCATTAATGATTAACTTTTTTTTTTTGTTTTTTAGTGTCGGCATTAGAAATACACAATCTGTGAAAGTTTCAACTGTCTACCTATTACGGTTCATGCGATACAGCCCGCTGACAGACAGACGGACGGTCGGACAGCGGGGGCTTAGTAATAGGGTTCCGTCTGGCACCCTTCGAGTACTGAACCCTTAAAAGAGTAACGGTGGAGTTTCTTGCCCATTCTTCTCCATACGAAAACTACCTTTTGGAAGGGGTGACTAGAGTTATTTTTTTTTTGTTGTCAATGATGACGTTCAAAAGTGCCTTTTTTGTGCCTAATTGAAATAAATTATTTGACTTTGACTTTGACCTAAAAAGTAAAATGTCTAGAGTTTTTTGCATATGCCCGGCATTTTGTCCGGACTTTCCCAAGTTTTGAAATGTTACATTTGAAACGCACCGTGAACACGCGGCCTACGGTGTATATTATTTAAAGAGCTCGACCTTTACGCGCGGTTATTTTTGTATAACAGCAGCATGTGAAGAGATTTATGTGTTTGAGTACGTGAGAGTAAGGAGGGTTGGTTTTTGGCTGAGGTACCTGCGGGGTAATTGCGTAACACACTTACAGTAGCAATGGCTTTCATTTTGACGGTTCAACAATATTCATTCCGTTATTTACGTCGTTAAGAGGGAACAGGGCCTGCGATTCTTCATGCAAATTAATTCCCCTTTTTTCTTCCTGAGTAATGCCTCTAGAGCAATATTTTTTTTCATAAAATCAGGGTCTGCTGTGGACACGTCCCTATTATTTCCTTTTTTTCAGCAACTTATTGGTAAAGACCCTCCAAAAATTACAAAAATGTCCCGTTTTTTCCACCGTGATCTGAGACAAACGCGAAAAGTTTTTAACATAAAAGAAAATGATAGGAAACTAGACATAGTCTTTCTTTAAATTTTAATGTAAAAAATAATTGAATCGGCTCAGTTTTCGAGGAGAAAAAAGGGGAATATGAAACATCGATCTAGTCAATTTTTTTGTGATATAATCGGTCTGAGCTGCAGCTATCCCTATCGCACTCTACGGAGGCAGACTTGAAGTAAGACGACGGCAATAGTTTCTTCAAATACCTATTTTTCAAATTCCTCGCAGGCCCTGTTCCCTCTCAAGCCGACAATTTTATCCAATATATGAAGCAATGGATTAGCAATATTCTTCAAAATCATTCAGACTGTGATTGAAAGTGTGTTTTAGGGTGCTGGTTTACAGATATCCTAATGGAAAAAATATATAGTTCAATGAAATTGATACACTTTGTAAAAAAAAGTGCAAAAATGACGCACGATTCGATTTGGTTGCATTTAAATTGAAAATGAAAAGTAAACCATGCGGAAGCTTGATACTGACAGAAAAACGACAGAGAGAAAAAAATCACTCAACTTTGATACCGCGCATAAACGCGACGCAACATCGAAGCTCAACGCCGGCTGTCGCTGAAAACCAGCGCTGGGGCTCTGTCTTGCATAGGGTCGCAGCATTATGCTGAGCGAAGGTCGTTTTGTGTGGATGTGACGCATATTTTTCCCAAATTGTTATTTTCGTGTTTTGTTCTTTCCTTTCTTTCTTCTTCTTCTTTCTTTAAGCTATCGCTGAAATGTTTGTCATCTCTATTAATCGCGCTGCAGCATTTATGAAGTTGTAAGACCAATCGCCGTTGCTGAAAGTAACATGTTTGCTAAGGCCCTTATCATCGCAGCGTGATTTTTTTTTTATAGTCAGCTCCTAAAGTATCTGATGAAAGTGTAAACAAACACTCTTCAGGTTCAATTCTTACGCAATCGCTCACTAAAGGGAATTAGTAACACATGCATCTGTATTTAGAAGGTTTCATTTTGATATCTCCCCACTTTTACCAACAATTGTTGCTTGAATATCATTAATAATAATAATATAACCACAAAATTTATTCAAAAATAATAATTGGTAAAATTCAGTATATATCTTAGAAATAATGTAGGTATTACAAAGTATGATGCCTGTACTAGGGTAAACCTGTATCACAGGCGGCGTTACTTCTTACAATTATTATTAGGACAACTGACTTCTTAAACAATATTTAATAATAGTGACATAGTTAATTTATTATGTTATAATCTACTTAAATACTAATAATTAACACATTGTAATTGAAAAATCATCGATGAAGATTGAGGTTATAAAATTAACCTCAACTGTCAAATGAAAATCACATTCATGGAGATTAAAATTATAATTTCGGATATAAGTATTCAAATACTTAATCAAAATCAAAGGACTCATCGGTCAAGTGACGAATGTCCAGTCCCAGGAATATATACAAGGACTCATTTGTACAAATTGACATCCACAGGAACGTTTTGTGATCTATTAGTTTACATTTTCATCTGATACTTTCGGAACAGACTATACCACTTTCCTCTCCCAACATCAATAAAGTTACCAAATAATATCAAACTTTAATATCCTTCAATCAAATACCTATCCACAAATTACGTAAGCATTAGTTAAGGAAACCAAATAATTTGAATTATTCGGTCCAGTTCAACCACAAATTGGTGGAGTTACTAATTACTCTCAAAGGATTGTTTGAGTCGAACCACAGTTATTAACGTACGTATGGTAAAACCCCTTTATTGGGTAGGCAGAAGTCATAGTTTACTCAGTCTGTCAAGTGATTAAATTCAATAAGAGCATTTTATAAAACATAAAAAATTTAAGGCTGGAAACTCAAAGAAAAACTAAAAAGATATTATAAAATTCTTATACAGCTACAGATAAATTAGCTAGCGAAGCTCCCATTACAACTGCCGAGTTTTGCTAGGTAAAGGTACAATTCGGTAGCCGACTGCAGGCAGCAGCAGCAGGCAACTTGTCGCCGTGACACTACTGGTTTAATATGTATTTCTATGAAATATCTTCCGTAACTATAGACACGGTACACGTCCCCTGCACCAGCAACAGGCTACGGAATTGTACCTTTATTTAATTTGACCGTGTGTAGTACCCATTGTTTCTTGTTTGTAACGCCAATTCAATGCTAATGCAGATCAGGGTTAATATAATCTTAAAGAGACGTCAGCAAATGAAGGGGTCCGATAGGACCGATGCCTGCCGGGGTTGTGGGAAAGTCCGAAAGGGATACCGTGGCTCCTGGCAACGTACAGGCAACTGAAGGAATACGGGTGGGTTTTAGTCAGTAAGAGTCTGACACGCCCTCCCGCTCCGCCCAGAGCGGGAGAAGTTATTTGATAATTTCCCACCCAAAAAGAAAAAAAAATGGGTTAATATTATCTGAATATCTGATAAAAGTACTACTACTACTACTAGTAAGTAGATACAATTTAGGCCACAATCAAAGTTGATCAAAGTTACAAGCTTCTCAGTAGCACGACTACCGTCTACGCCTAACAAAATAATGTCAAAAACAAACTTGTAATACAATATTTAAATAGGAAAATAATATTCGGTATTCAGTACCAAGATGTATCGAAGCAATTGTTCCAAGAATTTCCATTTATGTTCGCGACTTGTTGCCCTAAAGGTATATAAAGTTTCATTTCTTTAATATTCTGTTCATTTATTATTTGTTACGCATCTTACTTGTTATTGAAAAAAAAAACTTTAAGGCGGTACTACACATGAATTTTCTCTGGACTTATCCATAAGGTCGCATTCATGTAGAACGCTGGTAGGATGCCAGCGTTTGTCGGCATCGACAAGCGCTGGTTGGCGACGCTGGTCAGCGCAGGCAGTTTGCACACTTTTTGCCGAATCAGCGCGGACCAGCGCCGACTAACCACATAGGAACTTGCGGGCCGTTCAATTATAACTTTTATGAAGAGTTTTAAAGTAAAATGCTACACGAAATGTAAGTATCTACCTACCTATTGTCACAGCAAATGAAAATCTAGGTTTGAGTTAGTCTAGATAATAAATAATAATGATCTGGATTGAAAACTTAAAACTCGATTATTATTATACGAATCTATAATTTTATAACTACAGCGTGTATCAGAAAACCTTTATTCATGGACAAACATCGAAATCGCGAAAAAAAAAACGATTACGATGTTGGTCCCATAATATGATCACATATTTGGGATATACGCTGTATATTTCCTGCTAACCCTTGTAACCATAACAAGAGTTTAGACAAATAGTTTCTCTTTGTAGGCTACCACCAAATTTCATAAACTTAATTGTTTACTAACTTGTTCATAACTTGATGTGAGAACTTAGTTAAGCACAATTTCTATATCGCTCAACTAAACTGGGTAAAGTAACTATTGTGTATGGGATGGTGATCGTGTGGCAAGTCTTTTCCCTTGCTTTCTGCGTCATCATCTATATCTAGTACAGAACAAAGTTGCTTTTCTCGAGTTTCTGTGTGACAAGGTCGAAGAATCCTCCCTTTTCTATGGAGATGAGGAACTACACCCTGATTTTCATACCTCTATAATTCTATTCCGAATGGTTTCCGTTAAACCGTCCCATATAATACAATTAAATATCGTCAAAACTTTTGACTGATTCTCACACAGAAGTGAAAGCACTAATTTCTTGCTAAACCAATGTTTCAACTAATTGTTATAACGTCGGGTCATGGAAGCAAGTTAGTAAACAAATTAAGTTTTCGAAGTTCGGGGGCTGTCAGAAACCGCGTTTATCTTTACTTTACATATAGTTTAGTTAGTTATGAGCAAGGGCTTAATGGAGCCTGTTTTATTACTTGCCTGTTTCAGTGTTACTGCTGCAATTAGCAAGCAGTTTATATGAAAAAGTGCTATAATTTTTTGCATCCAATATAATTCTATTAAATATTTAATTTACACCAGTAGCTATTCTTTGTTGTACACTAGAAAAAAACATTCAAAAGAGTAACAGGCAATGTACAAGGGGGTACAAGGGGCTCTTCTAGGCTGCCAAATGCGTAAACAAAAGAAAATTAATTCTTAAAAAAATTATAGCACTATTTCATATAAACTGATATTTGTAGCAGTAATACGTAACACACCCGAAGAAATGACACACATTCGGATTTCGTTCGGCTCATGCCGATCGGCAAACTTTGTTTGACAACCACCCTCACTGAATCATGTTTGGGCCAGCTCGTCACAATTCGAGTTAAGCCGAGTGCCTTTCCCCGAACAAATAACTGTATAATATCACGCTGGTATTTCCCGATGGATTAGGCAGAGGTATACCTATAGTACACCCACATCTCGCCAGTTATGTTTAAGTGGCATGTAATAGGGGGCGAGCCTATTGTCATCAACCGGGCACAAATCCAGACTCCGTGCTGCTACTGGTCGAAAAACCCAATAACACCTTGCCCGACCTGTAAATCGAACCCAGGACCTCATGCTCGCGGTTGCAACCACTACACCAACGAGGCATAACCCGAACATATATCTATTTTGCCGCTAAACAGTACTGAATCACGCCGAGTCAACACTTAAATTAGTTGAAAACACCACGTGACTCAATATCCAATGAAAATATTCACCACAAATTCATATCGATTCAAAAGCGTTCATCCGCGCACTCGCAACCCACAGTCAAAGAAAACAAACTATTAATAACCGGCGGCCATATTGTGAAACAATGCTCGGTTTCGGTTAATCGTACCGTTGACGGTTGAGTCGTAATTAATAGACTTTAGTTCGTGACTTTAACGATAACTATTATCGCTGCTATCGTTAAGAGGGATGGTAAACACTTAAACACAATTTAAGGCAGTATTGTTACTGAGGAATGATTAAAAACCGGCCAAGTGCGAGTCGGACTCGCGCACGAAGGGTTCCGTGCCGTTATCTATAAAAACGGCGATAAAATCACGTTTGTTGTATGGGAACCACCTTAAATATTTATTTTATTCTGTTTTTAGTATTTGTTGTTAAAGCGGCAACAGAAATACATCATCTGTGAAAATTTCAACCGTCTAACTATCACGGTTCATGAGATACAGCCTGGTGACAGACGGACAGCGGAGTCTTAGTAATAGGGTCCCGTTTCACCCTTTGAGTACGAAATCCTAAAAATTGTGTGACTTCTATGAAATACTTAAGTATTTAAAAGCTACCTCCTGAAATGTTGGATTATGACACAATAATTTTAATTTAATTATTTTATTTTAATGAACACTTTCAACAGCATGAGAGAGATATTTCTAGATGGCATGTGAAGCCAAGTCAGAGGCCCGTGGGCGGCTTTAAAACTCTGACACCAGGTTAGTCACTTACCACACGAAAAGAAGAACAGAAGAGAAGACTTTGAACTTTAGTTCATGACAATAACTAGGTTCTATGATAAAATAATCAAAATTCCACAAATGAATAAAAAAAAAAACCAGCCTATTACTGTCCCACTGCAGGGCAAAGTCCTCTTCTTATACAGAGAAGGCACGAGCACTGATCATCACGCTTGCTCAAGACGGGTTGGTGATTTCACACTTATATTAACTATAATATAAGTCCATGTTTCCTCACGATGTTTTCCTTCACCGATGTCAATAATGTCCAAGATAAACTCAGAAAGTACATATGAATTGAAAAAGTCACATTGGTACTTGGTCAGATTTGATACATGAGAGGCGAGGCCTTAACCGCTGGGCCATCATGACACCCTAATGAATATAGTCACGAAACCATCCTATAGTCTAATCATTTCTACAAGGCTATCTATTTTCCTGCCATGTACTTAATACATAAAAGTCAGGCTTTCATAAAAGGCTTGTTACTTTACTATTTGTGGAAGAAACAAGAAGGAAAATCTCCTACAATCTTGTTTTGAACATAATTAGTGTACGTGGGAGTTGATAATAAATCTTATAATTCTATTTATTAGATAATATACCGGTGTACCTCGACTTTACTTGTTATTTCAAAGTCATTATAATGAAATTCATATTGTTATGATACTTTGCCCCGCCTCCCTTGAATAAAGCCTCATTCTCTACTTCGTCGTGTCGATGGCACGACAGTGTATTAAATTTCGATGGCCGAAACTTTGCCACTGCCACGGCATTGTGGCAGCGCAGAGGTCGCTATGGCTGTATTTTTTGGGGCACAGAGGGCAGGATCAGAGGAGAAACATAGCTCCACATCCACAAACTCCTGCCGTTCTGTCGACTTTGCGAGATTTTAACTGCAAGTTTCTTCCCTACCTACAATAAAATTGAAGCGACAAATGACTTGCATCGTCTAAACCAGTGGTTCTAAACCACCATACGCGCCTCCCAACATCTTTCAACATATTTTTTTTTCCATTGCCTGTTCGGGTAATATTACAAGGAGCCGATGACATGCACCGAATGTGCACAATGATAACGTCAAGTAACTTGATTGTAACGTCACATGGCACCTGCATTCCCCAAAGGGCTAGGCAGAGGTGTAACTATAGTACACCCATATTTCGCCAGTTATGTTTAAGTCCCATTAAATAATGGGCGAACCTATTGCCATCAACCGGCTACAACTCCAGAGTCCGAGCTATTGAAAAATTCCAGACGGAAAACCTAATAACATTGACCAATGAGGCATTCTGGTTACTCAGGGCTGTTGGCATCAGTTAGGTATTTTTTACGGCGATGTTTGGGGGAGGCCTTGTCCAGTTGTGGCTGATATCAAGATGGAGATACATTTTTTAAACTACAAAACGAAAACAATCCATTATCATTGTAAGGGATTTGCAATGAAAACACCACTTTGATTAATACTATTGAGATATATTGAGTCGCGCACTAGAAAACTAAACTGTTTACATTTTGGGATTGCTTAAGTACTATTTCACTATGGTACAAGTAGCGGGTGGTCCTGAGACTAAAATAAATGTTTTACAGTTTTCATCCAATGATAGGTAAGTAAGACTTGGATATTTCGGTCAAGTATGAGCTTGATTCTCGACAGGTTGTAACCTGCTCTCTGAATGATACCATTTTTGCCTAGATTCTTTCGACAAGTTGAGACTTGTTCGTGAATTATGCCATCTGCTTGGTTTATTTTACGACAAGTTGCGACTTGTTCGTAAATGATGCTATTTGCGTAGTTTCTTTCGACAAGTTACTGTTTGTTCGTGGGTGATACCATGTCATGTGTAGGTATGTGTGTGATTACCTTTGGGATGTGTTAGGGTGCTAACTACGTTCTTTATTAATAGGTTTATGATAACTTATAACTAACGATTTTGATAAAAGGCATAGGTATCAATCAGACTTACAAACTATGGGAGATTAAAACCAACCCTATGCTTATGCAACAATCATTCTTATTTACGTACTATAAAAAATGGTTTTTATTTGTTTAATCAAACTTAATTTCTAATTAATTCTTATTGTCGTCGCCAACAGTCTCCCCCTCAGTGCGTTGCACTCCATCTCGTTGGGGCGACGTTGCAGGTACTATCAGGACTAGGCGTGATGCTGGCCGCCGTAGGGTACCCGCTGCTGTTCGCACGTCGACGATCCTGGTTCTTCCGTCTGGTCCGGGATGAATGGCGACTATTTCGCCGCGTGGCCACGAGTATCGTGGCAGGGTGTGGTCGACAATCAGGACTATGTCGCCCAATGTCGGGTCCCGATAGTGAGGACCTTGGTTGTAGCGAGGCGAGAGAGTTGGGAGGTACTCTCGCAACCACCTTGACCAAAAATGATCGGCCAGGCGTTGGGATGTCTTCCAGTTGGGAGAACCGATGAGCTCTGTGTCGTCGAAGGAGCCAAAGAGGGTGGCTCCGCATGACCGCCCGATGAGAAAATGATTCGGGGTCAAAGCTTCTTCTTCTTCTGGATCGGTGCTGACGGAGAAGAGGGGCCTCGAGTTTACGATATGCTCGGCTTCTAGAAGCAATGTATGGAGAATTTCTTCTCTAGGTTGCCGCTCGCGCAGTGTAGCTGAGAGAGCGACTTTTACAGATCGCACCATTCTTTCCCAGGCTCCACCCATGTGGGGGGCTCCAGGAGGGATGAACTTCCAAACCATGCCCATCTTGTTCATTTCTTCTCCTAGGCTCGCGATGGCTTCAGTGATCTCTCTGTTGGCACCGATGAAGTTGGTTCCATTGTCGCTCAGGATGATCTTCGGAGTTCCTCTTCTGGCGATCATTCTTCGCAGTGCGAGGATCATGGAATCGGTTGATAGGGAGTTAGCCAGCTCAAGATGGATGGCTCTCGTGGTGAGGCATGTAAATAACGCTCCCCATCGTTTCTCCGTGCGTCTTCCAATGGTGACAAGCATGGGCCCGAAGTAGTCTACTCCTAGGCAGGTAAAAGGAGGGCTGGTCTTCGTTAGACGTTCAAGTGGCAGATCTCCTTGAGGTGTGATTTGTGGCGTCTTTTTCCGAATTCCACACCATCCGCAGTCCCGTGCTACTTTCTTCACCATGTTCCGAAGCGATGGTATCCAGTATTTCTGCCGGACCTCGTTCATCACGGTGTTGTGGTTCCCGTGATTGAAGGCTTCATGGATGTACTTCACTAGAAGCTGGGTTATTCGGTGATGTTTATCCAGCAGGATCGGATTCTTGTATGAAGCTATCAGGTACTTGGCTGCTCCGATGCGGGTGGATAATCTAATGAGCCCGTCTTCTAATTTGATTGTGAAGTTCTTCAGATTGGAGGTCGGATTGAGGTCTTCTTTCTTTCGTAAGGTAGCAAGTTCGTCCGAGAAGCTGTCTTCTTGCACTCTTCTTATTAGCAGCTGTTCCGCTTTTTCTACGTAGAGTGCAGACTTTGGTAAGAAGGCCACTTCTTCTCTGCTTGGTCTCTTTTCCGATGGTTGTGTCTTCCGTTTATGTGTCTTCTTCCAAGCTGGGTCTTGTGTTTTTCTGGTGATAAGCTTCGTGATGTTCACCTTTTTCTTAATTTTTCGCTTGAAGACATCTATGGCTTGCAAATATCTCGCTGTCGCGTGAAGTAGGCGCGTCCAACTGGAGAACCTTGTTGGGTCGGGCACGATGACAGGGATAACTTTTCTAACGCTTAGAGTGACGGCGTTAGGTTTTTCTTCACCTGTGTTGGTAATGGAGACTTTCTTCTCCTCTGTAGGCCAGTTTCTGGGATCTTCATGCAAGAAGGCTGGACCCTTGAACCATCGGTGTGTTATGTCGAAATTCGATGGAGTCTCTCTGGTAGCGTCGTCGGCTACGTTGTGTTTCGTTGGAACCCAGTGCCATTCCTTATGTTTTGTCAGCTCTTCTATTTCGGCGAGACGATGTGCGACAAAAGGCTTGAATCTCCTAGGATCCGATTTGATCCATGTCAATGCTGTTCTGGAGTCGGTCCAGAAGTATCTTCGGGTTGCAGTCAGGTCCATTTCTTGACTCGCGCTATTGGCCAAGCGACTTCCCAATAGACATGCTTGTAGTTCAAGTCGAGGTATTGAAGTTGGCTTGAGAGGCGACACTCTTGCTTTCGCTGCCAATAACTTTACTTCTACTCGATCGTCTGGATGTTGGGAGCGCCAGTACACCGCGCAGGCGTACGCCTTCTCGCTTGCATCGCAGAATGTGTGCAGCTCCCCCTCAGTCGCGTCATATGTGAGGCAGCGAGGGATTCGAAGATCTTCAAGTTTTCTTAGATCTTCAAGCCATTTTTTCCATTCTTCTTCTCTGGATGGAGGCAATCTTTCGTCCCATTCTAGGCCGGACCTCCACAAGTTCTGAAGCATTACTTTTCCCTGTATGGTTATGGGTGATGCCAATCCTAAGGGGTCGAAAACCGACATCACTGCACTTGTCGCTTCTCTCTTTGTTGGTGCGCGTCTTCCTTCTTTGGCTTCGTCGGGAGTGTTGCGCAGACTCAGAGTGAAATGAAGGCTGTCTTCATGGACGTTCCAATTGAGTCCCAGGGTTTTCTCGACTTGATCCTTTGGTTCTCCTAGTACGATGGAGTTTGTCTTGCATCCTGTGTCGGTGAACTCTTCGATCGTTGATGGGTCGTTGCTCGCCCAGCCTCTCAGGAAGAAACCTCCTTTCTTGTGGATCTCGTTCACATCTCTTGACACTTTGGTAGCTGTTGTCACATCAGAGAAACTTGCAATATAGTCATCCATGTAATGATTTCGGTTTATTGCTCTAACGGCTTCTGGACACTGATCGACGAAGTCTTCTGCATTTCTGTTCTTTACGTATATGGCGGTACATGGCGAACAGGCGGCTCCGAATATTAAGGAAGTCATTCTGTATTCCTTGTTCTTCCAGAGAAATCGGAGGCTATCCCTGTCTTCTTCGTTGATTTTAATCCTCAGGAACATTTCTTTGATGTCTGCAACGACGGCTATTGCTTCTTGGCGGAAGCGGAGCAGAACACCGAACAGTGATTGTAGCAAATCGGGTCCAGCTATCAATGCGTCGTTCAGCGATTTTCCATTTGATTTAGCTGCGGCGTCGAAGACTAGTCTCATCTTCTTCTTCTGGGGGTGGACAACAGCGAAGTGGGGCAGGTACCATGTTCTTGAGGAAGTTGGTTCGTCTGTTACTTCCTCTGCATAATCGCTGTTGATCAGGTTTTCGATTTGTTCTACATATTTTTGTTCGAATTCTTCGTCCTTTGAGAACTTCTTCTCCATTCCCCTTAGTCGTCGTGCTGCAGCTGCTTTGCTTTCAGGTAGACTTTCATCATCCGTCTTCCAGATCAAGCCTGTGCTGAATCTTCCGTCAGGTAATCTTTTCGACGTGGAATGCAGGACGTCGAGAGCCCGTTGGTCGATGTCGCTGGATGGTCTCTTTGCGGCGACTCCTAGGGCTTCGATGTCGAAGTGGTCTCTGATCATCTTCTCGAGGTAATCATCTTTTCCTTTAGGCTGTGTCACAAGATGATTCACTATTCGTACCGGAGTATTGTTGCTTGATTTGGTTCCGTGTAAGACCCATCCCAATTGGGTTCTAGAGGCTACTGGTTTGCTTCGGTCGCCAGTTTTCACTTCTTGAGACACGATGAGATGCCAATTGTCCTGCCCGATGAGTACAGTAGGACGAGCATTAGGGTATTTCAGTTGCTCAGCTATCTCTTCTAGGTGTTGGCAATCTTCCAGGTCCTTGTTGCTGACTTCTTGGGGGGATAGGTTCAGGGTCTTCACGGTATATCCTGACATCTTTTCTAAGTTTCGCTCGAACTTTCCTCTGATCTTAATGTCGATCTTCTTTGACTTCTGATCCATTCGATGACCTCCTACGCCCTCAATTCTTAGGTCTTCCTCGGGACCTTGGGCTCCAATCATGTTCACGATGTCATCTTCTATTAGGGTCACTGTTGATCCTTCGTCCATGAGGGCGTAGACTTCGGCTTTGCCATCTGGTCCCCATAATTCTACTGGCACGATTTTCAAGTAAGCTCTCGATATTGTCCGTGTTGCGTTCACTGTCGAGGCTACAGCTTGGGTCTCTTGCGTGGTTGACTTCGTCCTTTCTTCTTGGTGTAACATCACATGATGACCTCTCTTGCATTTTCCACACGGCTTTGCTTTGCAACTGAATCGTCTGTGTCGTCCTAGTAAACATTTGAAACATATGAAGGCTCGCTTGGCTTGTTCCCATCTTTCATCTATGGAAGAGTCAATGAACTTCTTGCACTTCAACAGTGCATGTTCCCCTGCACATTCAGGACAAACAGTCTTCTCTGGCATCTTTGTGTTGTCCTTGCATGAACAAACTGTTGCTGTTTGTAATTCGGCTTGCTCTTCATCTGAATCCTCTTCGCTCGATGAAAGTTCATCTTCATCGTGCTGTGTGACTCTAGTGGCGTTCACGCCGCGGGAACCTGAAGATCGCATGCGGCTTCTCACTATTTCTTTCTTCACCTTGGTCCCCATGAACTCGTGCATCTCGAACTGATCCACCATCTGGTTGAAGAAGTTCATAAGGCTGATGAGGATTGGTTCATCATCTTCTTCTTTGGATGCTCTGTAGTCGTACCACCTGAATCGCACCAGGATACACATCTTCTCAATTATTCGATTCGATATATCACTTGAGTGTAGATAACTTTGTTTCTTCATTTGTTTCACAACGCTGACTGTATTGGCCACGGCTCCAGCGTATCGCACCAACTCTCTTGCATCTTCAGACATAGGAGGTAGCTTCTCTATGTTTTCTATCTCGCTTCTTATTAGGTAAGTGGGTCTGCCGTATCGACGTTCTAATGCGGTTATTACTTCTTCTGGATCCACTTGTGTATAGAGGAGGGACTTCACTGCTTCCTTGGCTTTTCCTTTGATTGCTCTTCTTAATCTTCCCATATTTTCGATACCACTGAAGAGAGCCTGTGAGTCTTTGTATGTTGCTTTAAAGGCCATCCAGTCTCTTGCATCGCCGTCAAACTGATGTAACTCGCTGACATACTTCGGCGCACGTTGCATAATTGCTGTTGCCTTGCTGTCTGTGGCGGACTTGACTGCTTCCAATATTGCTTCAGCCAGCTGATTGGTTGTAGATGGCATTGTTTCTGCAGTGTGCGTCGTTACCTTACTGGTCTCTACTTCGACGCGCTCTGCTTCCTTTGACTTTGATACCCAAGCTTCAGTGGCCTTTTCAGCAGCGGCTTTGGTTGCAGCCTCCTCTTCATCGTCACTCAAGTCAGTATCATCTTCGTTGACGCGTGTTAATTCCAACTTGGTATTTGCTAGCTTGGCTTTTATCTTAATCTCTTCTAATTGTAATTTCTCTAATTCCAATCTGGCTTCTAGTTCTTTCTTCTTATTGTTTGCTTTATTCGAAGTTGACTTTGCATTCTTCTTTTTCTTTTCTACCAAGGTGGCATCCGCTTCCTCGACCACGGTTGTGTCTTCAGTACGCGCGCTGCTATCCGTCACCTCCTCGGAGGTGGTAGCAGACGTCTCCGTGGTTTCTTCTTCCGTGGTCGAGCGTGTGCTATCTCCTTTACGGCTTCGCGTCATCATTATTTATTCACTTTCACAGCACTTATAGTCAATATTGTTCAGTGACTTACCAGTGTTTATGTTACAATCCTTCAGCAGAGGGTACGTCAAGGTGTAAGCGTACACACCCTTTGACATACACAGATAATACTTCACTAAACAACGTTCAATGTTCCTTATGTACTCACTATACACGTTAAACGTTTCTTGTGTACTCACTAAACAACGTCCAATGTTCCTTATGTACTCACTATACACGTTAAACGTTCCTTGTGTACTCACTAAACAACGTTCAATGTTCCTTATGTACTCACTATCACTATACACGTTAACGTAACACTGGAGCACGCAGGGCTTCGAGTGACACCGGGCTTCAAGAGGGCGCGGCTTGGCTTGTAGTCGACCCTCCCAGCAATATTCTTCACTCAGCAGGTCGTGTGCCCACCAACAGGCCTTCCGTAGAGGGCCTAGCTTCGAGAATAAGCGATCTTCCAAGTCGCCTATTCCCAGCAATATTCTTCAGGCACACGTAGGGCTTCAAGTGATACCGGGCTTCAAGAGGGCGCGGCTTGGCTTCTAGTCGACCCTCCCAGCAATATTCTTCACTCAGCAGGTCGTGTGCCCACCAACAGGCCTTCCGTAGAGGGCCTAGCTTCGAGAATAAGCGATCTTCCAAGTCGCCTATTCCCAGCAATATTCTTCAGGCACACGTAGGGCTTCAAGTGATACCGGGCTTCAAGAGGGCGCGGCTTGGCTTCTAGTCGACCCTCCCAGCAATATTCTTCACTCAGCAGGTCGTGTGCCCACCAACAGGCCTTCCGTAGAGGGCCTAGCTTCGAGAATAAGCGATCTTCCAAGTCGTCTATTCCCAGCAATATTCTTCAGGCACACGTAGGGCTTCAAGTGATACCGGGCTTCAAGAGGGCGCGGCTTGGCTTCTAGTCGACCCTCCCAGCAATATTCTTCACTCAGCAGGTCGTGTGCCCACCAACAGGCCTTCCGTAGAGGGCCTAGCTTCGAGAATAAGCGATCTTCCAAGTCGCCTATTCACAGCAGTATTCTTCAGGCACACGTAGGGCTTCAAGTGATGAGTAGTTAGTGTGCGGCTCGTAGAGATATTCTTCTCGTAACTTATGTGGTCTTCATGAAATACATAAGCTTCTCGTAAACACTGCTTGAATATCGATGTATATTCACGTAGCTTATGTATTCTTCACGTATCTTCAGACTCAGGCTTCAGTTCTTCAAATCCGGCTGCAGAAGGACCAATTCTTGTAAGGGATTTGCAATGAAAACACCACTTTGATTAATACTATTGAGATATATTGAGTCGCGCACTAGAAAACTAAACTGTTTACATTTTGGGATTGCTTAAGTACTATTTCACTATGGTACAAGTAGCGGGTGGTCCTGAGACTAAAATAAATGTTTTACAGTTTTCATCCAATGATAGGTAAGTAAGACTTGGATATTTCGGTCAAGTATGAGCTTGATTCTCGACAGGTTGTAACCTGCTCTCTGAATGATACCATTTTTGCCTAGATTCTTTCGACAAGTTGAGACTTGTTCGTGAATTATGCCATCTGCTTGGTTTATTTTACGACAAGTTGCGACTTGTTCGTAAATGATGCTATTTGCGTAGTTTCTTTCGACAAGTTACTGTTTGTTCGTGGGTGATACCATGTCATGTGTAGGTATGTGTGTGATTACCTTTGGGATGTGTTAGGGTGCTAACTACGTTCTTTATTAATAGGTTTATGATAACTTATAACTAACGATTTTGATAAAAGGCATAGGTATCAATCAGACTTACAAACTATGGGAGATTAAAACCAACCCTATGCTTATGCAACAATCATTCTTATTTACGTACTATAAAAAATGGTTTTTATTTGTTTAATCAAACTTAATTTCTAATTAATTCTTATTGTCGTCGCCAACAATCATGTATAAAATATAATTTTCCTAGTAAAATTTATATGAGATGAATTATGATGGAAATAACAAGTTTATTACGGAATTCTGGCAATCGAAATTTAACACAATTTTTCTACGGTTATATATTGAATTATGATGTTGTTGTTATTTTCTGTCGCTGGTTTGAAACAGTTTACATGACGATGACCTGATGAATCCTATTTGTGTCGGTAGGTATAACTAGTAGATCTGCGAACAGTAGACCTCGCGAGCACAAAGTTTTTTGCAACAATTAATAGGTATAAGTACCACTAAAGTTATTTAAACCGGGATATTTACCATGTTTTTAAAAACAAAAATCATATCCCGTTTTAAATAACTTTATAGTAGAGAAAATAACCATTTTAAAATCCTATCGATAATATAGAAAGAAAGAAAAATGCGTTTATTGGCATTACAAAAAATATACCTTTAAACTATAAAAACAGAAAACAAATTATTATAATGCCAAAAGGGCCTCAGCTCAGCATAATGTTATGACAACACCAGACCTTTTTTTTAAACAGTCTGTAATAATCTGTTGACTAAGTAACGAAACATTGGGTACTTAGTTGTAGCTTCACATTGATACAATGTTATGAAACAAAAATTGTGGACAATCAAATGAACTAGGTATCGTCGATGTTTACATCTTTTTTTTTGTTGAGACTGTGAAAGTTTTTATGTTTGAATGTTCGGATTTTGTCGCACAAACGGCTGAACGGATTTGCATTAAATTTGGCACAGAGATAGTTTGTAACCTGGATTAACACATTATGATACTTAGTACGTTCCCCTGGGATCATTTTCGGCCACGCATGCAAAACCACGGGCAATAGCTAGTTTAATAATTCTTTCTTCATATAATATACTGACCAAATTGCTTCTACTTTTAGTAAGGAAGGGATTTCGTCAGAACTCAACTGCGTCAGACACTCGTGCCTACTGAATTATTCCAGTCAATTTAATTTGCGTCATCATTTTTTATATGAAAACGTTGACTATCAAAAGTTTATGTACCTGCGAAGCTGCCTGTATTCTTCCACTAAATAGTCTGACATATTTGTTTTACTGTTGAGTTGACTTCCAGAATAAGGTCGGAATTATGCGGGTGCCGCTAATATGGGTAACATAACGAACAACATGCCTGTTTTCTTTGAAGACGTTGCACAATTTAAACTTTGAGATGTATTTCATAATGGTAAGGTTTTTTTTTTTTTTTAAACTATGCCCCACACTAGGAATTTCTCCTGTGTCGTGGGTGCGTTTACAAACATTTAAACTCACATACACAAACAGCCAGACCCGGAACAACTAATTGTAGGTCATACAAATATTTGTTCCGTGCGGGAATCGAACCCGCGACACGCAGCGCAGCAGTCAATCGCTTAACCACTGCGCCAACCGTGCGTTTCGATAGTACTATGTTAGTAACATTATATACATTGTTAACTTTAAAAAGAAATCACCTCGAATTTTGCGTAAATGTATTTATGCTCATAACCAAAAGATAAAGAATATGATATGTGAGACTTTTTTTTGGTTAATGGGTACCTATTTATTTTAAAAACATTATTGACCGAGCGAGCGAAGCGACCGAAGCAGCTCTGCTTCAAGTCTGGCCAAATTTGCTTTCGTGTGTCACTTTGTTGGTAAAAATACGACCTGTAGAGGACTACAGGTCGTATTTTACAACAGATCTGGATGAATCTTGGTCTATAGGTTTTACAACTTTACAGATTTTTTTTTGCCATCGGGGAATTTTGATTGGAGGGGTGCTTCCTCCAAAAAAGGACAAAAAGGGAGCTACTGGATATTTCCGCTTTTTGAGATCCGATTTCGATGGTTCTTTTTTTATTTGAAAGGTAGTAACTTTAACGTGGTCTCATAAAAAAATGGGGAAAACTGATGAGGATCTTCGGCGTGATGAGTAGAATACCTCCTCAAAATTTCTACCAGTGGAATCGGCCCTTCAACTACTACCTAGTGGACCACCTTTTTTTTTTTTTTTTTTGTTTGGGATATTGTCAAATAACTTCTCCCGTTCTAGGTGGAGCGGGAGGGCGTGTCAGACTCTTACTGACTAAAACCCACCCATGTTCCTTCAGTTGCCTTTGTCTGTACGTTGCCTGGGGCCACGGTATCCCTTTCGGACTTTCCCGCAACCCCGGTAGGCATCGGTCCTATCAGACCCCTTCAGTTGCTGACTTGAATTTGGCACACAGATAGTTTATAACCTGGAATATCATATAGAATACTACTTTTTATCCCGTTATTCTTACGGAATCGAGACTTATTTGGGTGAAACCGCGGGGCGTAGCTAGTTGTGTATAAAACTGGGCGTTAAAAGACTCATCAAGCCAAAATCTTGACATTCTGTAGGTTTAGCCAACTAAAATAGAACGAAAAATGCTTGAAATCGACTTTTATTCTTTGTAAGAAAATTTGTTTGTACTCTAAAGGGTATCTTAGAAGGTCAATCTTTTAACCAATAAATTCAGCTGTTTCAGATTAACCGAACACCGTTTTTATGTGTTATTAGAGGGCCGAAGGATGAAATCAACTTACTTTAAACGTACAAATTTTAGCACCAACAGATTTACGCTGCAACTGATCTAAATCGCCGACTCATCCACAAAACGAGCTCCACTTTAAAGCTTACTACACACGTACCAAATAAATCGTACCCATTTAACTGTACAAGCCCATCTGTTATATATTCACTGGATCGTGCATGAACGATCGCTGTCAATTTATATTTCGTTTGTGGTGTGCTTAATACGATGTTCAGGGCAGAAACGGGCATGTGGACTGATTGGCTTCTGTGTGGCACAAAAGGAAGGATTCTGTGCCTAGAATTAAGTGATGCATTTGTACGGAGATAGCTGTTGCATGTTTGTGGCTTGTACTCGGATCTTTTGGCATGTGGCTAAAATTAGAACTAACGTCGCCATCTTGTTTTTGGGGGTCCGTATTCGAAACGGAACCCTGTCAGTCAGCGGGCTGTATCTCATGAACCGTAATAGGTAGGCAAACCAATCCTTACATATAACCCAACGTTCAGCCACAAAAACAATCACTCACACGCACATATACATACATACACACACACGCATACACAAAAACACACACGTACACAAACCACTCAAGGACATGCATGCACTAAATTGGTTTCCTGCATTGTAAGTTATTTTATTTTTTATTTTATTGCATAAATTGTTAATGTTCAAAATACGGGTACACTGACTCCTACAACACAGGTACCACGTAGCTCATGAGTCAGGGCTTCAAATTAAAATGTAACAACTTTTTTATGTCAATAAAACATTTTATTATAATTATAGTTACAGCTGTGTCTAATCAGGCTCCTGATTTCGATTCCTAGACAAATTAACGCAACCATGGATGTTGGTACCTGCGTACCATTCAAAAAGTGTTTTACATCAGCGTGTTCGCGATAACGTTATTCGATAAAGCGGTTTTGGATTCAATGTGTTTTCGAACTGGCGTACAATTCTCAATTTTTTTTAAACGGCGCGGCGTGCCTCGAAACAACGTGATCCGAATCTTCGTACCACTCCCGAAATTTTTACAAGATTGTGTATTTCTGTTGCCGTTATAACAACAAATAATATAAAGCTAAAAATTATAGCGGGTCGCTATACAAGAGAAGCTATACAAGAAAAGTATTTTTTTTTCGGTTTTTTTCAGTAAATGAACGGTGGTATGGAAGCCCGACTCGTACTTAACCGGTTTATTCAATCCATTTCACGTTTGTTTACCAATAGCGCAACAGCCTTTTCTCTTTATTTATGGTTTTAAAATTATCAAATAACTTCTCCCGCTCTTCGTGTCAGACTTTTACTGGCTAAAACCTACCCGTGTTCCTTCAGTTGCCTGTATGTTGCCAGGGGCCACGGTATCCCTTTCGGACTTTCCCGCGACCCCGGCAGGAACAGCGCCCCCTGCCAGCGTCACTCGAGTGCCCAAAGATCCATGAAATAGTGTAGGTGAGAAGTTTGCACTAGTGTGATAAAGGAAGTGACAGAATAGAAGTTACATTCTTTAAGTATTTATACTCGTATGATAGAGTGTCGCGCTGCAAAAGAACTAAAAAAAACATAAATAAGACAACGTTTTTTATGCTGGTGTGTATGATAGCTACGTCTTACACTCGCACCACGTCTTTGTGCGTGCATTTAGCGGCCAACTGTTGGACGCAATTTTTTTTCGACGAGTTTGCTGCTTTAACTGTCAATCTAGACATATTTATATCTTTGGTTACATTGTTATGACGGCTGTATAGCCGTTCAGTGTCCACAAAGTTATTGCTATGGAGCTTGTTGCCATTTCAGGTGTTATAATTGTGATATAAATAAATAATTACAAATAATTTCAGTATTTGGTTCCATCATTGTTTATGAATGAATAAGTGGCGGAGTTTGCCCACACTGTTTATCTTACTTACTTACACATATTACTGCTTTGTGAACAGATTACATGATGAAATCATTAATTGAAGAAGGATTCATTGTTATTGCTACACTAGCAGCGCCCCGCGGTTTCACCCGGATAAGTCTCGATTCCATGGGAATATAAAGATAAAAAGTATTTATGTCCTAATCCAAGACATAGTCTACCCATGTGCCAAATTTCATCCTAATCCGTTCAGCCGTTTGAGCGTGAAAGCGTATCAGATAAACAAACAAACTCACTTTCGCATTTATAATATTAATATTAGTTAGAATTATAATTAGGATACCCCGAAATACAACGTTGTCGTTTTACAATGTTAAAAAGTAATGCCATAATTTTCCTATTTTACACCATCTGCAGACTTTGTCCTTACGTAAAACAATTGCCGGCTGTTAACAGAGACGTAAAATGCAAGCGAAATATTAAGTGTCTGTTATATGGCAACCCAGGTCGTAAGGAGTGTTAAGTGCTGCAAGACGGCCCATAGTGCAGCCCCCAACTATAAACAAAAAGCAATTAAAAAGGTTAAGGCCACATTATACTGTCGCGGAAAACGTTATGGTATTGAAAAAAGTATTGGCACAGTTTTTATTTATTTTAATAGTAGGTAAACTAGTCAGAATGTATCTAGAAAATGCACGTGTATAAAGTAGTAAATAGTGAACTATTGAAAAAATACTGTTTATGAAACAAAATTGCTATTGCTTTTTGTATAATTAATTTTTAATTATTCTTCGTTTTCGTGTGGTTAGTCACTAACCTTCTCGAACTTAAAAATTTTCATATTCCAGTTACAATTTGTCAAACTTGTCCATAATGTTGGTAAATTGATTTTATTTTTGACAGATTGCAAATGCGATTAGAACGCGAACGTTATTAAAAATTACGGGAATTGCCCCTCTGGTGTCAAAGTTTCATGCCGCCCATGGGCCTCTGACTTGGCTTCACATGCCGTCGAGAAATATCTCTCCGACTTTGTTTTCCCACGATGTTTTCCATCACCGTTTTTGGAGCAATTGATAAGTATACAATACGCACATGTCAGAGTGCCTTGGGTTCGAACTCGAAACCTATGACTTGGCAGTCCGACGGTCACACCACTAGGCTATCATTGCTTGCAATTTTTGAATCCATTTTTTATAGTCAAACTTTTAGTTTTATTTTAATACCTTTTTTTCTTTATAATCAAACTTTTTTTTCTTTAAAGTTTAAACTTAACTATAGGTAAGTAAAGAGAAGTTTTATTTTTAGAAACTACAAAAGTTTTATTTTATCTTATTAATAATTAACATAAACAATGCGGATGAATTTTTTGACGCTATATTTTAGTTTGTATAATACTTAGTTAGTTGTATACACATAGTTTAGATATCCACTATAAGTAACATAGATACCTAAAATTGCACTTTTTTATTTTAAATATTTCCTTATCCTAGTTATACAGGGAAACCTATTATTAGCCACACAATAATGAAACACACATACTCCGTAAAAATACCATATGTATGTATGGCTGTTGGTTTCCTAAATAAAGAAGATAATTTAAATAAAAATCATCACCCTCGATAAATATACGTCGAGAATCGTCATTTTAGGTTTATTTAGAGAGAGACTAAAATAATATTGACTCATAGTAAAAGTATTTCCGGGTGATGCGTTTTTTAATAGAATGTCACAAAGTCACGCGAACTTCACATGGGCGACTAATGGGCGGTCGTTTTACAAGTCAATAACCTTTTGAAACTTCCCTGTATGTAAATATCATAGTGGGACGCCATTTTAAGTCACCACATTTGCCAGTCATACTTAAGCCCCATGTAATAGGGGCGAGCCTATTGCCATCAACCGGGTCAAATCCAGACTCCGGGCCGCTACTGAGAAATTCCTGATGGAAAAACCTAATCAAACTTTGCCCGACCTGGGAATCGAACCTAGGAACTCATGCTTAGTAGTAGCGCCACCGACCACTAGAAAGAAAAGAAAATACGTTTATTTGCGGTAAACATGACGCAAAGTAAGAACAAAACACGAGAATAACAAATTAGGGGAAAATATGCGTCACATCTACGCAAAACGGCCATCGCTCAGCATAATGCTGCAACCCTATGCGAGACAGAGCCCAGGCTGTCGCTGGTTTTCAGCGACAGCCAGCGTTGACGTGATGACGTCAACCGGTGCAGCATATAGAGAAATGACTAAATAGAAATAAAAAATAAAATAAAATAAATACAATACTTCCTAAATGTTTACCTATATAAATATAATATTTAAAATGGCAACATTTCGTTCCGTCGGCGACTCAAGCGCCGCAGATGCAATCTGTGCGCGCAGCTGTCAAAACTATTTTATCAACGAGGCAATCTTGTATTTTTATAAAAGTCCTGAATTCAATCTGTGTTAAAAAAACCTTTGTACGTATTTTTCTGTTCTTTTCTTCTTGTCTGTTTATATAAATGTGTGTACATAAATGGTTAAATAAATAAATAAATAAGTTGTTGGTTGCTCGTTCTGTCTCTGTATGAAGAAGATGACTTTGCTCTGTAGTAGGATTGTGTATGCAATAGTCTCTAAATTTAAAGTTTTTTAATACTTAGCTTGCTTGATAAAAAAATTAAATTGATTTAAATTGTTGTACTGCAAGGAAAGATTAATTTCCTAAGATCCGACCTAGAGACGACCTTAACCCATCTGTTTAATGGATGAAAAGTATTTTATACTAAATTAAGTATGTTAAAAAATAAATTGCCAGTGGGTTGGCTAAAAAGTTCCTGGCCAGACTATGATCAATAATGTTTTTTTTTTAATTGCACTCATTCGTCTAACGATTAATTCGTTTTAATAACAAATGTTTTTAATGTATATAATTATGGCTATTGGGCACAAAGAACATTTTTAAACTTAGGTGGCCAAGTAGTCACCTATTTACATAGGTCATTAATTCCGAATTGACTAACAATTGGCAAAAGTTAAGTAAGTACCAAAAGTTCTCCTTGAAAAGCTCTTTCCATTGGTATATCTTGTAAAATTTAAAAATAAAGTTTTTTTTTTTTTTTAATTAATCACATTCTGGCCAGGACTTTTTTAGCCACCACTCGTGATATAATTGTTCTAACTATTAAATTTGATTTAAAATACTTTAATCCATTAAAAAGATAGGTGAAGGTCGTTCTTAGGTTGGATCCTCTACTTTCACTATCATCAATAATACCTAGTGGTTTCTGAGAACAATTGAAAATTGCTCCAGTCGGTGACGAGTTGTCAGCTCATAGTCTAATTACAACGCTTACAATTTTAGACCTTTTATTCTAAACTGGTGACCCGCTCTGTTTCGCACGGTTTTTTACGACGTGACAAAACATCGAGATTTCTTTATTATAAGTTCTATGTTAATGTATTTTGCACATACACCTTCCATTCTCTAAATGATGTTGAAAACGACAACAAAATCCGTTGCGGCGTTTAGAAGAACAACGCAGTCACACAGACACACGATAAGCGAGTTTATTTGTTTGTTTATTTGCCTTTCACGCGAATATTTTTTTCAATACCATAACGTTTTCCGCGACAGTATAATGTGGCCATTACCTTAACCTTTTTAATTGCTTTTTGTTTATAGTTAGGGGCTGCATTATGGGCCGTCTTGCAGCACTTAACACTCCTTACGACCTGCGTTGCCATATAACAGGCACTTAATATTTCGCTGGCATTTTACGTCTCTGTTAACAGCCGGCAATTGTTTTAAGTAATGACAAAGTCTGCAGATGGTGTAAGATGGGAAAACTGTTGGCATTACTGTTTAGCATTGTAAAATGACAACGTTGTATTTCGGGGTATCCTAATTATAATTCTGACTAATCATCATCATCACTTCAGTCGAAAGATGTCCACTGCTGGACATAGGCCTCCCCCAAGCACCGCCACTTCGACCGATTCTGTGCCTCCCGCATCCAGCGGATTTCTGCGGCCTTTGCGAGGTCATCGGTCCATCTTGTGGGTCTAATTAATAATAATATTATAAATGCGAAAGTGAGTTTGTTTGTTTGTCTGATACGCTTTCACGGCTGAACGGATTTGAATGAAATTTGGTACATGGGTAAAACATGACCTGGATTAGGACATAGGATACTTTTTATCCTGATACTCCCAAGGAATCGGGTTGCAGATAATTTAATAAATATGGATTATACAACTTTTAGTAATAACATCAATCAGTGTGAATATTCGTGCGGTATTTTCATACAAAGTTAGGCTTTACAAACCGCGTAATTATGATGAATAGTCGACTAAATCTGTGAACTAACTCAACAGATTTTAATTAATTATATTATGTAGTTTGACATGAAGATAAATGTACAGTGTTCCATTTAATCTTGACATATTATATTGTTATTTGTATTACTTCATTCGTTAGTGTAACTCAATTTTCTTGTCAAAGTATTTGAATAATGCTACGATATTGTATTCAATTCAATTATAACTTGAAACAGGCTTCAGTGAATTTGATTGATTTACTCAAATGTATGTAACGGGAATATAAAACTTGTTTAATACACTTCGTTATATATTTATCAAAGTAATTGAGAAGTTTAAATATAGTTACGTAACATAACATCACGCCTGTAATCCCCGAAGGGTTGGGCAGATGTGTACCTAATAGTACACCCACAATTCGCCAGTTATGTTTAAGTCCCATGTAATAGGGGGCGAGCCTATTGCCATCAACCAGGCACAAATCAGACTCCAGACTGCATTTTTTATTTTTTTATGCTTTATTAGAAAGAACCAGGTTCCTACTAATCAGTTATAATCTAGCCTTTAAGACTAATAAGCGATTTAAATTTAACAAAATTTTTTACGTGATCATTATTTTAAAACTTAGAATAATGTTTATTGCACTTTACACAAGTCCGTTTCACTTTCTTAAAATCTGATATAATAATAAAAACACTTTGTTCATGTGTTATATGTGTGTCAGACTGCTATTGAGAACTATTCGTTACGTAGATGGTTTTTTTTCCAAGTAGGTAAAAAATGCCTTCTAGGAAAAACATTAAAGAAATTATATCATTATGGGCGGATTTCAAATCGTTGTTGTGGAATATTGACTCTGACAGCTCTTGTATGCAGTTTAGGTCGCGTTCAGTTTCGTTGGTGAAATTGGCACTTAGTGGTAATCATATTCCAAACTCCAAATTCAAAAAATAAAATACTTATAGGTAAACACTCGATCTTAAATCAAAATAATTGTATTTTTGTTACCATTTTAATGTTACCTACATCAAACATAAAACCAGTAATAATCAAAAGCGACCCCATCCCACAGTGTTGCCGTTCCTTTAAACGTTATTTTATCAAGAGTGGGGAGCAAAACATCCCGTTTCATTACGCGCGAGTGTTTGGCTTTCATTTAAATTATACAAACGATTCAATTTCAAAGACTGAACCATAGATTAAATAGAGCTACGTATTCAGGCTGTTGAGCTTTGGTTTAAAGAAAGCGGTGAACGGTCAATAACGGTAGTCCAACTACAGAGAGTTTTTGATACTACAATACAATTGCTTATCATGATCCTCCGATATCGAAAATACTGCAGAATCAACTTTAAAATAAATACATGGTAAAGTTTAGGATTAATGTCAAGGATAGAAAAAAAATACAAATTTACCTCCAAACCGAACATAGTATAGAAAAATATACTTAAAATTTGATCACTAAAACTTTGGATAATAACTGAACTAAATATAAAGCAGGTACTAAGGTTTTTTTTTTATAATTACCATTTGTTTCACCGTCAAAAGAAATTACCTAAGCTATCGGCGCCTTGGAGCCTTCTCTGGCAATTTCGACTCTGGCAAGTCCATCTGTCTCAAGACGAAAGTCTTTGACCGTGCGTGTTGCCAGTGATGACCTATGGCACTGAATCGTGGTCGCCCACAATGAGCCTTATCAGAAGGCTAAAAGTCACCCAAAGGGCAATGGTGAGGGCTATGCTTGGAGTTTCCCTACGTAATCGAGTCAGTACCGGTAGACGTAGCGTTGGAAAGCCTCCCACAAGACAGACCGATGACCTTGTAAAGGCAGGAATTCGCTGGATGCGAGAGGCACAGAACCGGTCGAAGTGGCGGTGCTTGAGGGAGGCTTATGTCCAGCAGTGGACGTCTTTCAGCTGATGATGCCCATGTTATTGGAAGTTAACTTTCTTAGTTGTAATAATTTCTGTACCTAGTAATAATTATTAGAGATTATTATTGATTGCTGAGATAATTGAGGAGCCTTTTGGCCTCGCACAGGACTTTCCGCTTTATTTTAATTTTCTATTTTTATTTTTAGTGAGTGTGTGTTTAGTTTAATTTACACTATCTTAAACTAATATTATAGAGAGAGAGAGAGCGAATTTTGTGAGTGTGTGTCTAAGTGAGGGGTAATCTCCGGAACCAAAGACCCTGTTAAAAAATTCTTTCACCATTTGAAAAATACATTATTCGTGATGGTCATTCGTCAAGTGCATAAAGTAAATAATGTAAATATATACAAAAAGAAGTACTCAATAATACTAATTAAATACTACCTTGAATTTATGCAAGCCTATTACTTTTTGTTAGGTTACTGACTCAGTTCAAAATTAGTGTACAATGTCTCGTGAACAGAATATCGTCTTTACAAGTAAATGCCGTGCGAAGCTGGGGCCGGTCGCTAATAGGTAATAAATGGAACCAAAACAGACAAAAAACGGAATAACAAGAGTGTCGCTTCTATACGAATTCATTATTCTATTACCGAACGTTTTACATTATTAACGGAGTATTTTTTGAAACGTAAGCATAATAGTAATTAACTGTGTTTAGATTTCTTATTGACTACGGATACGCCTCCATTGAATACGACGTAATTATTTTGTATTTTTCCTGCAAATGTTGGGTGTGTGGCTAGACAACTCATTATGAGCGTAATTGGTTCCTTTTACATTTTTAATATTATATCCGGAAAAAATGTGTATTAAAAGGTTGTGGAAAAGCTCTAAAGCCCAAGTTCGCACGGACGTAAAATCGCGGCGATTTCTTTTCGTGCACTGGATTTTCAACGCTCTGCTTAGCGCCGAGATTTGAAAATCCAACAGTTTGTTTTTTCAACGCGCTGGGACGAAAGAGCGTCCCAACGCGGCAACGTATTGGATTCTCAACGCTCGGATCAATAACGAGAGTTGAAAATCCAGCGTACAAATAAAAAATCGCCGCGATAAAAACACGAACCTGGGCTAAGGGAGAGTTGTTCGGAGAAGTGTCATGGCATCGCGTACAGTCAGCGATAAAAGTCGATAAACACTGCTACTTTTACACATCATCTAAATTGACACATAATTATTCGATATTTCGTATTTATTATTGATTAAATATACATTTTATACATTTAAGTTGGTGCCAACATAAACTTATTAGTGTTTTACCGTGCATCAAAATCAACGACTACATAATTTAGAGAATTTAAACAACTTCAGTAAGTACGAGGTTAAAAAAAACTGCATTTCATTAGCTATGCTAAGAGTTAATATTATCTTTTTTTTTCTTTCCTGTTCTGTTCTTTTTGTTACTTTTGTCGCTGACCGTACCTACCACTACATTTCAAGTGGTTAAATGTAAACACACTTTGTATTTGAGTCTGCGAGAAGTAAACCAGCTATCTAATTATGCAACACATTTTCGTACACGATTACGACAAATTTGTTTCATTTTGACAGTTCAACAACATTCATTGCGTTATTTACGTTGCTGAGCAGATTTTTTTTTCGAACTTACGAAGCAATGGATTAGCTATTTGTTTCAAAACGATTCAAATTCTAATTGATCGTGTATTACGTAATTAGGGTACAGGTAGACATTTACTTTCTGAACATCATTCACTAAGTGTCTCTCTACCATTTAAGTCGACCAAGCAAATAAATACTTTTCATAAAATGCTTTAATGTTTCTCTTGTAAATACCATAACATAAAATCACGCTTGTTTTCCCATAAAGGTTAGGCAGAGGTGTATCTACAGTACACCCTCATTTTCGCCATTAATTATTGTAAAAGGACCGAGCCTATTGCCATGAACCGATCACAAATCCAAACTTTGGGCTGCTATAGAGTGTAGCTCTTGTAAATATAGTTTCTATACACAAATCTAACCCAAATCATAACAATATAATATCACGAAGTATGGACCATATAAATATTTGCTCAGTGCGGACCGGACCAAAAGACCCTTAGGGCGTTATGGCACTGGCGATTTATGCGGGCGTATTTCCAGCGAGGTGATAGTTTAACACGCTCACTGCGTGTGCGTAGCGAGCACGCCACGTGTGCGCAACGTGTTTGCCTCATTGTGTAACGAGAACGATTGGCGTGAGTGTACAAGAGAGAGCGAGACAAGCGAGTGTAGTGAAACGCCGAGAACACTAGTGCTATTCTGTAACCATCTCACCGTGAAAACTTAGGTGAAGTGAGCTCGGAGTGAGCTGTCAGTCCCTAGCAGCAGGTGGAATGACAGCACACTTCACGCTCACTTCACCCAAATTTTCACCGTGAGATTTTTACAGAATAGATCGGCACGTCTCGTAGTCGCAGTTAGCTCGCTTCACACACGTTGAGAGTACGTTCACAAATCGCCTCGCTGTAAACACGCTGGAAAGTCTTCAGTGTGATAACGCTCTTATCAAAGAAAGTCCAGCATTACTGAGCTAATACAGACGTCGTAGATATCGTAATGTGTCGTTAGTTTTGTAACCCCCTCAGAATTAAACCGAGTTCTAGAACTCAAAGTAGTACTACAAAACGTCTGACATTTTATAATACACATGACGGTTGACTTTTAACTTTACCGGCTACCTTACCCTAAGAAGTTTTAACTCAGCATAGTTATCCAACTAGTTTAACTGCCAAACCAATAAACAGCAGGCACAAAACAATAAAATAGGGACCGCGGACTCAAGGACCAAAAAATATTGTCATAAATCTGATTTTCGTGTTCACAAATGTTCGTGACATTTTTATTTATACTAAAAATAAAAACATCACAAATCTTTTGACCTTAACTGTATTTGATTGTTTAATTTATAGCCGTTTTTCTCATTATGTTCTGTCAAAACAATCCCTGTTTAAATGATTGCTGAGGGTTTGAGTTACTACTGCTGGAACTTTGCCTGTACTTTTTGGCAGCGCGTCGCATCTTATCGCCCGCCCGCGCTTTGAATTCGTTTTCGCTTAGCGTTCTTTCGGGATTTTTTTTCTTTTTACTCGGCCCTTAGAGGCAAATTTCGCGCCCTCACGCCCCTAGCCGCCGCAGGACGCCCTGGGCGTCGGGAATCGCAGGCCGATTCCCGGCCACCGTAGGCGCAGGCTTGCGGGCGGTGAGCAATGGGTAGCTCGCCGTCCGATAAGGACCAGGCCCGGGTCGACGGCGCGTTGTGTTCCACGCGCGCCTCAAAGATATGTCAGCAACTGAAGGGGTCTGATAGGACCGATGCCTGCCGGGGTTGCGGGAAAGTCCGAAAGGGATACCGTGGCACCTGGCAACATACAGGCAACTGAAGGAACACGGGTGGGTTTTAGTCAGTAAGAGTCTGACACGCCCTCCCGCGCCGCCCAGAGCGGGAGAAGTTATTTGATAATTTCCCATCCAAAAAAAAAAAGGGTCGTAGCGTGATGTTACATAGGTACCTTCCTTAAAAATTGGGCTATCCAATGCACAAAGATTTTAAATCCGATTGGTAGTTCCGGAGATTACCCCCTACATACAAATATACAAATAAACAAATTATACCTCTTTATAATATTATAAAGAGGTAAAATTTGCTTACTCAGTGATAACTGACTACACTACACTACTGCTCTTCGTCCGCATGAAATTAGTCTGCTCACGACTTCGTCCACAAAATTTCCTTCGTCCAAATTTCTTGCTCCCTGACCCACCTCGTCGCATCGCATCGCCTGCCCGCGCTATTATTTCGTTTTTGCTAGAGCGTTCTTTCTGACTTTTTGATGTGTAACATCTTTCCTCTCGCTTTCCTGCATCTGTGGGAGTGATTTCGTGAAAGGCGACGGAAGTGTGTAACAGGAAGCCGGGGAAGCGCGCGCTATTAGATTTGACGAATGAGCGCGCGCGGTGCTAGAGTTGGCCGTCAGAAACGACCTTGCCGAGGCCGCGCCCCTTTAATGTTGCTTATTACCAAAGTAAGATGTCAGATGTTACACATCAAATACGACTACTGTAAGGCTCGCTTGTTTTCATTTTTTTTTTGCCCTTTTTGCTTATTATTTAGTTATTCGATAGCTTCGACGTTTACCTTTAAAATAAAGATAAATATAAGAGACCTACAGATGTGAAAATATCAATTGCATTAGTCTCTTATATTCAAAGAAATTTGCATTTTATTGACGCTATCTCAGCCGACAAAAAAAATAAGATGGCCGCCATTCGCGGGAGTATTTATAAAAGTGTATCGGTAACCGTACTCCAAACACACTGTATAATTCTTCTGTAGGTCTGTATGTCACTGAACTCCTCCTAAACGGCTGGAGTTTTTTAAATCAGGATGTTAATTTTTGATGATGATGTTGTGAGTTATGTTGTTAATTTTTAAATGTGTTAAGTACTTGTATTATGAATGTTATTTCTATTTTTAATCCTATGTAACGATTTCAAACACAATGTAAATTGTTTGTGAATAAAATTGAATTGAATTGAGTTTTTTTTTGTGCGTTAGTTCACAATTGAACCCGGTAAGTGGCGCTGCGATCGAGTCCTAAGAAACAGGACAACTTCTGTCCGGTCAGCTAGTATAAGAATAGATTTGGACTACACTAGTTGAAAAGGTTTCCTACCAACAGTCCGTACAATTGTCACGTTAAACAAAATAATTAATAGAAAAGGGCCACAAAAATAATGATCTTTCTTAACGAAAGCATGTTCTATTTTACTTAAGTAATTAACGTCAACAACTTGTACAGAATAACTAACTAGCTAAGTTCATGCTATTATTTAATTTTCTGATGTTGGGGGAGTCAAGTGGATGAGGAGCGGCAGTCTCCAGTCTGCTGAACGTTCTTCTATCATATCGATGATACGTCTTGTCAAATTACTTGGGCCCAGTAGGTGCCACGTTAATGCTCCCCTGCACACGCGCTCGACGCGACTCTAGTAGAAAAAATTTCATGAAACTTGTTCTACCAGAATCGCATAGTCGCGTCGCGCCTGCCTGCCTTTAATCGCGGCATGTCCTGTAGAGTGCAGGTGCACTTTGGACACACCAGCAAGATTGATCAAAGATTTGGATGCAAAGTAGGTATTGCGATGGCCGTTTTAAAAGTGCTTTTCATTCATTGTTTTCAGTAAATAAAATAAGCTTTTTAGAGGGGGAATGATATAATAGTATATTATGCAACTAGTGAATAAAGGACGGATTTAAAGCGAGGGCCATAGATGAATCACGAGCGAGTGAAGGATTCTAACGACTGAAACCTGAGCGACGCGAGTGATTCATGACCCTCGATATAAATCCGTTTTATTCAATAGTTGCATACCTACTATACTTTATATAACGACTGCGAAAAAAATTAAGATTCAAGCTAAATAGACATTTAATGAAGAAAAAAGGAAGGAAATTGTTCCAATTTAAATATTCATTTTAATTAATTTAAATTAAAATGCATATTAAAATTGGAACAATTTGTGTTCGTACAAGTTTCAGTATTCAAAATAGCGCCAATTTACTAATGACAGCAAAGAACACAAAACAGTTTTTATTTTAATGCTAAACTCCTTTTTCGAAAATGGCGACCAATCAAATCTCGAGGAGTTATTTGCACAAGGAGTATTTATGCACTCGAATGAGTAAATTGATATACATTTTTAAGAATTTACGATATATATCGGACTACAAATTAATTAAACAGGTCTATTTAGCTTTGTGTCAATCCATTCTCACTTATTGTATAACTTCATGGGGTGGTGCTGCTAAATCAATCCTTCTGCCATTAGAACGTGCGCAGAGAGCTGTCCTTAAGGTAGCCACCTTTCGCCCATTTAGATTTCCCACACACGAGCTTTACACGACATGTAAGGTTTTAACCGTACGTCAACTCTTTATATTGAATATAGTACTGCACCAGCATAGCAACCTTCCTTATGTCCCAATACCTATAGATAAGAGAAGAAAAGACTTAGTTTGCATAAAGCCTCAAACTAGACATACTTTTATAAATAAATTTTATGTATTTTTAGGTCCGTTCTTATATAATAAAATCAATAAGTCTCTAAGTATATATAGTGTTAATTGTAAAAAATGTAGTGAAATGTTGAGTGAATACTTAGCGACATTTAATTACTCAGACACTGAAAAATTGCTAGAAGTAATGCAATAAGTTTATTAATGTTAAGTCAATTTTTATTTTAAAATATAATTATTATGTATCAATGCTAGCTCTATGTTCAGTAATATAATAGTTCACTACAGCACTCAGCGATGTTAAGTGATGGCCTGAAACACAGGTTTGAATAAACCTACATCAGGCAGGTCGCTATTGAATTCGGAAGGCTTTTAACCAATATTATATAAGTTATACACTAGACTTATTTTAGGCATAGTTTAATATTTTCCTCCTAATATTAATATGTAACATTGTAATGATGTAACTTCTATGTAATTTATACTTATGTGAACTTATGAATAAATAATAAAAAAAAAAAAAAAAAAAAAAAAAAAAAATAAATACATTAGTTTCAAGTATTTAAATCCATACATACTTCTTTTGCTTCGTTTACTTTCATATAGGTACATCACACGTACTAATTTATGACTTGAAAAAATCAATAAAAGGATTAAAGGAACCTAAAAAAAAAAAAAAAAAAAAAAAAAAAATATGTCGAGTATTCTTTGCATAAGGATTATTGGTGTGTTCTAAATTCAAACACCAAAACAGTGATTAAAAGTGCTTTTGTTTTCAGTGAATAAAATAAGCTTTTTAGAGGGGGAATCGTTTAAACGTATTTTCTTTCTTTCTTTTTCTTCTTTCTATTGCTATCAAAAATCCGTCACAATCCGTCAAATCAGCAGGTGATTTTATTTCCGTTATTTGAACGACTTTTGGAGAAGAGATGAATGGTATTAGTAATACTGAATTGGTAATTTTTAGGGTTCCGTACTTGAAGGCTGCCAAACGGAACCCTATTACTAAGCCTCCGCTGTCCGTCCGTCCTTTCGTCCATCTGCCTGTCAACGGGCTGTATCTCATGAACCATAATAGGTAGACAGTTGAAATTTTCACAGATCGTATTTTTCCATACAAGCAACGGATTTTTTTCAACATTTTTAATACGTCCGTATCGTAATAAAAATGTAATGTATAAAACCCTTCGTCCGATTCGCAATTGGCCGGTTTTTGTTATTGAGTAGGTAGCCAAAAGGACACTGATTTCTAAGACTGAATGTAGCCGAGTTAGCATAATTCTCTTTCAAAAATAGGTACGTTACCGCCATTCATAATGAAACTTAAAATTAGCATACCAAGGATTAAGTCAGCCTCTACATTACCCAAAGTCTTTCAGAAAATAATATTGTAATAAGCGAGTCCGCGTAGATATTATCCCCGAGACCATTTCATACAGAATGGACCACGATGTGGACCTAATTCTGTGGTAATCCTAGAATGTAAAATGGACATTAATGTAGCCAGCTCTTTGATGCATTATGCTTTAGGTCCGAATTTAACTTACATTTTGACGAAAATTTAGGGAGAGGGGGAATTTAATATTTATTTTTATGAAGAAAAGTAGCGATGTAATGATTGTATTACATGATAAATTTGCTGGTAACTACTGATTCTTTCAGATATGTTGTTTTTTTTGTAAAGACAAAAAAGGCGTAGACAACTGGGAGAACAAGATTTTATAAATACTTATTCTTATTGTAACATCTAGAGAAAACCACCTTTTAATTTAATTTTTTGCCCTACATTTGCGTGTTATGAATGTATTTTACGTGAAAACAAACGAAAAATTTCAAATTTGTTGTAATCAGTATCATAATTATTCTGTATAATTACGTACCCAAGGGAACCGCAGCGATAAGTACAGCAAGTAAGTATATCTACCTATTTATGGCAGTGGAAACCACAACTCTAAATGGATAGCTCTTACAAAGCTTTCACGGAACTCTATTTTCAACATCAATAATAATTTTATTCGTTACATAAAGGCTCCTGCGGATAGGCGCGACTTGTCACATTGCGGAAATTAACGCTTCTTGCCTGTCTGCGGGGGCCTTAAAACGTCCGTGCTCCTGATTTTCACCTGTCAGCTTTTATTATTAAATTGAATTTCGAATAGAATGACTCTGCTATGATTTACATTTCGGCCAGTCATAAGGCAAGGGTAAATTCAATTTGGAATTCCTTTTCAGTTTCTTTTGCATTAATAGGTTTTGGGGGGTTCGTGGCTACATAATAACAGCCGGCGCACGGCTCGGTCAAAGACTGGCGCGACGCGACACTGGTAATTGTTCTACCCGTAAGATTTCTTAGTAATTGTTTTGTTGGAGTCGCATCGCGCCGTCGCGTCGCGCCAGTCTGCACTGGGGATTTATGCTACGCTTGCTCCTGTCGGTTCATTACACATCAAGACCAGTCCGTGCCTCCTAAAGCATATTAAGCCGTTGGTCCCGGCTGTAATTCGTAGAGCTGACAGTCGCTACGGATAGTCAGAAGCCCGAAAATCTGACAACCAGTCTTACCACGGTAGGGTATCGTGTTACCCAGTAACTGAGTTGTGGAGGTCAAATAGGCAATCGCTCCATATCAAATACTAGTATTCAGTTGCATCCAGTTAGACTGGAAGTCGACCCCAACGTTGGGAAAAAGCTAGACTGATTTCTTTTGCATTAATAATACATTTTTCAGTGCGTCGTTGTTATTTATTATTCATTCATTAATATTTAAGACAAAGGATGAGATGCAATAATTATCAAAAATAATATTATGTTATAAAATATAATCAATGTTTATCTTATACTATTAAATGAGTAATATTTGTATATATAATTATATATAAGTATATATACAAACTTTCATCGAAATCGTTAGAGCCGTTCCTCGAAAACGGGTCTAACGATTTCGATGAAAGTTGCAATACAGGGGTTTACGGGGGCGAAAAATCGATCTAGCTAGGTCTCATATCTGGGAAAATTTGTTTTCTCTATTTTCACCCGAGCAGAGCTCGGTCACCCAGGTGCTAAGCATTAAACGTAATGCTTAAGTTTTGTAAAGAGTAACAATGTATCTACAATGAGTTTAGCGCCATTGTCACTTTTCCTCATTTTTTATATTTGCACATTATTTCATTAACAAGACCCGGAAAATAAAAAAAGATGCCTAAGAAAACCTGGCTCAGTAATTTTAATTTCACCATTATTCATTATATTTCAACTTTTATCTTCTTTTAAAGCCATTTTAAGGCCGGTATAGTGACAAAAATAAAAGACTATGCTTAGATGGTTCGGTCATGTTGAGAGGATGAATGAAAGGCGACTAACAAAAGGTATTTTTTACAAGGCAGATGTGAGTGGAAACGCTGAAAGGGGACGCCTTAAAAGGACATAAAGTTAGTGACCTTATTGGCGATGGTCCTCATAAAGGTCAAACGCGTAGTCGAGTACTACGCGTCTGATCTGAGATGTATGAACGAAAACGAAGCAAATGGAGTAGGTACATATGTAAGGATCGGATACAAGTGGTGGATCGTTCTGTAGTTTCTGCCTACCCCTATCGGAAGAACGCGTGAGTTTATGTATGATACAATTTTTATTTTTTAACATACTCGTCTTTTTGTTAAAGTTGTAGCGCAAATTGAACTTTATGTCTAGGTATTAAAAAAAGAGTCTTGAGTGAGGTTCTGTAATACTACGAGCCTAAGTGTGTACTCGCTCAGAGACGCTCAAAATTCAAAAATTCAAAATATTTTATTTCACATAAACCTACAAAGGCACTTATGAAACGTCAGAAGCTAGGTGCACGGTTCCAATTGGTCGTTTCCTATGGAGAAGAGCCGGCAAGAAACTCCTTGGTTACTCTTTTAAAAGTAAATGGTATTTACAATTTTTTCAAATTACAGTGTTAATAGGTATGAGAGGACAGTGTAGGCCTATCAACAAGTACCAGGTACTTAGCAAGATAGAAAATGGTCGACAGGTCTACAGTCTGTTAAGCCTACAACGTTCTCACATTCACAAAATCTAAAAGAAAACAATCTATATAAAAGCAAAGTCAAATAATAAAAAGCTATTTAGACCAAATGACATGATTGCCACTACAGCTGTATGTAACAAAACTAATTTATTATAAAAAAAAAAAAAAATATTTTAGGTATATAATGTCATATTAAAGTTATTTTGCCTAATACGCATATTTGTTTACATTTTTGGAAACTAAATTACGAACGCAGAATATATCTGTTGCCGAAAATTTACTTTCTCATAGAAAGTGGCTCAATTTGCATGCTGGCATTTCTTTTGTCTAACAAACACCCTTATCTGTCGTTGTATTGTCTTGCAACCCCTCAAAGGCTGCATATACACTTACAACATGCTATAGCAACACAAGCCCTATAGTACATTGAGTGAAGGGTTCGGGTCACTGACCCAATTTGTTCTCCACACTGAACTTTTTCTTTCATCTCGATATATCTGGCACTTTAAGAAAAGTGGCGTGAAATCTTTTTCAGTGATGTATTTATGACAAGGAATGACTTTTTTTCGGGAAATAGTTTTAAAAAGACTGTGACAGACGACGACAGACTGTCTGTAATGTAATAATTATAATGAGCTCATCCCCTATTACTTGGGACATAAATTACATAACTGGCGAAAGCATAAGCGTAATCAGCCTATAATGTCCCCACTGCTGGGCACACAGCCCTCCTCTCTGTGAGAGGGAGTGGGCCGTAATCCACCACGCGGGCCCAGTGCGGGTTGGTGAATGTCACATGTTTTCGAATTTTGGTTCTAGGTTCTAGTCAATGATTTTTTTGGTTTCTCGCGATGTTTTACTTCACTGCTTTGAGAGCAGTGGTGATTAAATAATTTACACAAAGTAAAGCGCCTGTCAAGGTTCGAACTCACGACCTAATACTTGTAAGTTGCTGTCGTTACCAGTGGGACACCACTGGTGAAATGTCAATATATTTTACACTTCTGACTACCTCTTAGAGGAAAATAAGCGTATTGTATGTGTCATGTTGAAAAAAAAAGGCTAATTATGATATGACACATTTAAAGAACAGGATGGTTTTAAAACTAAAGGCTGAAAATGGACGTTTTTTTTAAATTTGGCTTTACTTGTAAAATAAAGTGATAAGCCTTTATCAATGTACTTGAAGCCTTAGCTTATCAAAGCTTATTTGAAAAAGATATTCAGTACAAAAGAACACTGAAGAACAAAAGGAAAAATTGCTACATTCTTTGTTCATTAATCGAATGCCTACCGAACACCTTCCTTTAAAATTTAACTTTGAGCTGATCAAAATATTTACCGAAAAAATGCTGAAAATATTCTGCATGATTATGCGATACTACTTAGCTCACTACTGGTTGAAGTACGCGCTTTAAAATTTTAAAGCGTGTTGCAGCATTTTGTTACCGCACCTGAATGTTGCGTTTCGAGAAATACTTTTGGTGCGCTTCATTAGTGAGTTTCAAAGTTGGTGCGCTTCGAGGAATACCCCGAATTAAGAAGGTTTCAACTTCATACATATGCCACAACATATTCCAATAATTATTTTTCATTTTACATTTCGGCGAGCAATCTCAACTGTATTTCATTATTAAAAATTTTCAATAATTCTATTAATAACTCCGATATTCTATCGAAATTTTATTTTAACGTTCCCCGAAGGTCAAAGCAATGGAACGCACCGTTGCGTGTTCCATTTTCCTCTACAGGCAAATTCATTTATAGTGCGTGCAAGTAGCAACTTTAATAGCATGTGCAAACAGCATGATTTAGATCCTTTCATAACAGGTGTTGAATATGGTATATTAATTTGGTTTAAGCTTGAATGTTATACTATTTTTTTCTTTCCTCTACTTTTTTTGGTAGCAGTGTTGTGCTGTTCACACTCTTTCCTTCCAATCTGTTTTTAGAAGTGAAGACTTTTAATCGGTTGTCAATCTCACATACTATTTTTATTCTGTTTTTTTTAGCTGTAAGTCGTCCATAGTTAATAAATAAATAAATAAATAATTGTAAAAAAGTCGACGAAAATTTTAAAAACATCGACAAGCGTCGTCGTCACGCCGTAGACGTGTGTCAGCGGCGGCAGTTGCAGTTGCCTCTGCCTATGACGCGTGCCGCTCGTGCATATGAGCATTAAGTACATATTGTGCGCGAAACGAGTATTTCCAATTTTTAAATCGTTAGAATTTACTATACGTTTACGTCGGACGTTCGTGCTAGGCTCACTGAAGCCTTGAAGTCGTCATTTTCGTCTGCTTTTGTCATACCTGTCTTCATTATTGTATCTGACAGCCTTTAGATACCCCAATCATCCCTATATATTCTTAGCACGAGTATTCTATTGATTTCCTTATGTCTATAGAATATAATAAAATGGAATGGCCAAAGTAATACACGACAAAACAAATGTTGTCGGTACCGAGACAGTCGTTAAGTTAGTTTACGAGCATCCTCTTGGGTCAGTGACCCCTTTGTATTGACGGCTTGTTGTAACATTTCCTCATACATTTTCCTTTTAGTTCAATACTAGCTTTTGCCCGTCTTTGCTCGCGTTAATGTAGATTTTGTCAATCATTTTTCTAACCCTCGGGCTAGAAAAATGATTTCTACTGCTCGTCCTTTTCTGCACCCCTTTTTTTTTTGGATTGGAAATTTTCATATGACTTCTCCCGCCCTGACAACGTGTTTGCAAAATTTCATGACGATCGGTTGAATAGATAAAGCTTCGTGCAGACTAGCGCGACGCGACAGCGCGACGCGACACCGGTTATTGTTATACCGTAAGTTTTTTTAGAAATTGTATTGTTCGAGTCGCGTCGCGCCGTCGCGTCGCGCTGGTCTTAAGACGTGAAAGCGAAACAAACAAACTCATTTTCGCATTTATAATATTATTATTGCTGTGCCGATGTCCGTTCAGCCGTTTTAGCGTGAAAGCTTACAAACAAACTCACTTTCGCATTTATGTAATAATATAGTTAGTTTATTCAGGATTAGGATTTCAAGAGCTATTTTCATGTCTTAAATTATTATAATTTGGTCAATATTTGATGATAATTGTCGCGAAATGAATTTCGATCAACATAGAACGTAAAACAGCGCTGCAAATTGCAAAATAGCCTAAGAAAATTTGAATTTAGCGGGTCACATTGAAGGAATCACTATGACTAAAATACAAACAGAATTTAGACACTTAGAAACCAAACGAGGCTTGACGAGACACTTATGAAAAGATTTCCATATCTCGATCCAATTATGTATATCGCTAACATTATCTTCTATTTGTCTTCTCCTCGAAGTAAATAGTTACTGAAGGTTATTTGAGCACTCAAATATTAGTGGCTTTTATATGAATGCATTGGAGAGAGTGTATTACATTGACTATGGAATTTAATCACAATTATTTAGAAGGTTCGTATCGGACAGAATAGCTTGAATAAATGTAGAAAAAGAAAATAGTGTTTTCTTTGAAGGATTTAAGTACCTGACTGCCTCGTTGGTTACTGTTCGCGAGCGCTACCGCTGAGCATGAGGTTCGGCGTTCGATTCCGAGGTCGGGCAAAATGCTAGTGGGTTTTTTGGGTAACCGGCGAAATGTGGGTGTATTATAGGTATACCTCTGCTTAACTTTCCGGGGAAAATAGGCGTGATGATATGTTATTTAAGTACCTAACCTAAATAGCCGACGTTATGATAAACCACTTAAAACTTTACAAGATTTTTCAAGTTTTAAGATCTATTTTCTAAAGGCTCGTTTTTTATGGTTTCAGACTAAAAAACTTCAAAGTTTCAGTAAAGCACTTTGATACTATCATAACTTTTATAGTTAGAGACTTAACTATTCAGTACACACCAAACTTTGAAAGTCCTCTAAAGAATTGAGAAACGAGCTCTAAGAAGAGAGAACTCTTAAGAAACGAGCGCTAATAAAAGCTAATTTCAAACACAAGGTCAAATTAAACAATTTAGCCACTAAATAAACGACCTAAATTCAACCAATAAAAACACGCAATCATTACATTACGACGGAGTTTTAGCACAACACTATATTACGTGAGCACATGCGATCGACACATCACTACTAAAAATAACTGAAATAAAGCACCGAACTAATTGGGAAACACGTTAAACAAAGCTTGTTAAAAAACATGTTTTTCCGCAACATCAAATATTTACTGGAACAATGTTGCACGACTTTGTTTCTCAAAGAATACGGTCCCCGCGACACAAAAACATGTTCCCTAATACAATGTTGTGCGACTTTGTTTCCCAATCTTCTAAGGGCAATCTAAATTAATGTGTCGGCACAAAATACAGCCTTTTTTTTTTATGGGAAATTATCAAATAACTTCACCTGCTCTGGGTGGAGCGGGAGGGCGTGTCAGACTCTTACTGACTAAAACCCTCCCGTGTTACTTCCGTTGCCTGTACGTTGCCAGGGGCCACGGTATCCCTTTCGGACTTTCCCGCAAACGAGTTTGGTGCCTTCAGTAGCATCCATCAGCCCCTGTAATGTGCAGACAGCGGGACACACACACCATATTAAGTGTAATGGCACTATATTTGCGGAATGGCACCACATTTTCAGTTCATGGCAGAGTCATCTATGAATCTCCCTGTACAGGTTTTCCTTGCTTCGGCCAACCTGAGTCCAGAGTCTGTTTGGAGACTTCCAGGTTCGCCCCGGCAACTCATGCCCAGGTGGAAGTTTATTTCTTTAAATTTTATTGTGCACTAGTTTATACATAGGTTTCTCAATGAACTCTGGGCTTAACTCCTACACGTGCCGCGTCGATTAAGAAACGTATCTAAATTGTTGTTTATTTTTACTTTTCTATTACAAGGACACGGGATGCTGAGAATCGCTTAGCCGCCAAAGATCTTTCGATGACAGATAGACAGGCTGATTTAAGTGATTTTTAATTTAAAATGGATATTGGATAATGTTTTTACCCGACTACGGCGAAGCAAAAAGGAGGGTTATGATTTTGACCGGTATGTATGTATGTACCTATGTTCATCTGCTCCCTTATAAGTATAACTTCTAAACTACTCATTATAATTTGACAAATGAGGTATTTTTGGAAACGTCTTGATCCGCTAGTTATAGGCTACGTGACGTCATCGTAAATATACTAAATATAATTAAATAAATAAATAATAAATGAATAGATAGACCTGCATATGAAATATTAATAGAATAAGAGAATTAATGGAAATATAAATACATAGGTAACAGGATATAAAATAATTCTTACTTAATAACAAGGAAAATTAATAAAGCGCTCTTCCTCTCTCTACTTATTTAAAAATTTGCTGTGCCCGACAGGGTCCATTAATGTTTCTATTATTATTTCTTTCTTTTACCACCTGTAATTGTACATTATGGATTGCAAGAAACGATTTGAGATTTGAGATCGTTGAATGTGACGCCTTCTTGAGGACATAAAGACATGGACTGAAAAATAAAATATGAATAAAAATACATCACAGACAGACAAATTAAAAATCCGGAGTCACACGTCATCTGCTCGATTTATGCCACTAACACGTGTGACTCTGGATTTTTGTCTGTTTGTGATGTCTTGTCTATGCCTTTATAAACGATTTTATCGTAGTTGGGTTTGCGTTTTATAACTTTTATTTTTTGTTTTTAAACCTGAATTAAGTTTCACTTATTACTAATTAGGATTTTGCAAGTTCATTTAAGAAAACTTTTCGTAAGCCTATCAATTGAAACTTTGTAGGTACGTACGGTAGTTGTCCTTTTCAAATGAAAAATTGCATTTATTAGGTAGAGTAATGAAAAAATAATACATCAGCCAGCATAACCAGCATTGGTGGTTTTACTTTGTGAAGTAAACAACGTAACAAAACCTTAATAACTAACACACGATGTGTATTTCTGATCAATGCTTGTTCCATCTCTGTGAGGAGCTCGTAGCTAAGCAATAACAGCCGCACGGATTGATCCATCAGGTTAAGCTACGCTTGCTGGGGTTAGTCTGTAGATGGGTGACCATCTTTACATACCGAGACTCCTCCATGCCTCGGAAAGCACTTTAAGCCGTTGGTCCCGGCTGTCATTCGATGATCTTTGACAGTCGTTACGGGACGTCAGAAACACGAAAGTCTGACCAAGGGGTATCTTATTACCCAGTTACTGGGTTGTGAGGGTCAGATAGGCAGTCTCTCCATGTAAAACACTGGTATTCAGCTGCATCCGATTAGACTGGAAGCTGACCCCAACATAGTTGGGAAAAGGCTTGGCAGATTAATTGCTCGTTCCATCTCTGTATGAGAACAGGTCTTTGCCCTGCAGTGGAGCAGTTACCGTACAAGTGCAGACATGTTATATGTACAAAAAAAAAAAGTATGTTAGTCACATGATCGTGCGTAAAAAGTCCGGCGCAAAAATACATTTCAGAGGAGCATTGACATCTATGTATTACACGCGCTTCGAACATACGTCGCATATACAAATCGACTGTCAGAAATAATGTGAATGTACGTATTTCAAAATAAATGTAGTTTTTTAGTTTTGTGCTGTGGATAGAAGAAACGTTTTCTGCACGTATGGAAAAATTGAATGTAACAAGACGTAGTACAGACGCCAGCAGGTCAACCTACCCGAAACTGTCAAATTTTCCAAATCAATTTTGAACCTTATGCTTTGGTGATAAAGTTGAAAATCTAGTAAATAAATTTGACAGATTGTAGGAGGTTGATGTACCAACGACGAAATTAAATTTCATCGTAGGGGCAGAAAGTTTTTTTCAAAAGCACAAGTGTGATATATTGGCAGAAGTTACCGCCAATCATTCAATGGAGCTTGTTCCCATTTCTTTAAATCATATAAGTAAAGAAAATGGTGACCATGACGTTGACCGACTGATGCGGTTTTAGGTTTTTAAAGGTTTAAATATCTTGGCCTTAGTATTAACACCTAAATAATGGCTAATAAACTCCTCGACTCGAACCGTATGGAAAAATACGCCACATTAAATTAAAACTTGGCAACCTGTGTGCGCATTGTTTACGTTCTCCAAACAATGTACCAGTGCCTATTAATAACAAAAATACAAAATAGCCTATTTGTAAACACTATTATGTTTTGGGAGGTGATTTTAGAAAACCTCATCTTTTGCGAGGTAAGTGAAGATTCGCAGTTTTGGTGTCGCTTAATTTCAGAAGCGTTCATGAATGAAAGTATGTACATTATATCAAACAGTTACAGGGCTTTTCTCGTTATACATCAGCTTTTTTTTATTAAGCTGCACAAAGAATAAACAAATATTTGATTAAATCTGACTATCAAAACGCAATTAATTGCAATGTCTAAACGCAGTACCCGGGACGATAGATATGGAGTTAGGGGAGACCGAGGGTAGTTGAAACAATTTTGACATTTTAATTCATACACAAAATTCTACAAACACTAATCGTATGAGTTTAGTGCCAATCGATAGTTTATTTCTTACACTTTCAAATACCTGTCACAAAGAACGTGTAAGTATGAAATTTGTGGTGAAAAATGAACTTGAATGTAACAAGTCATTTTGTTTCAACTCCCCTCATACCGAGGTATGTTGAAACAGGGGTCGAGGTGAGTTGAAACAGTTGATATTTTAGTAGAATTAAGGGTTGTAAAGTGGAAACGACGAGACAATTTGAAGGTATTTATTAAAATAAAACATTCTAACATATTTTGTACTGAACTAATTGAATCTTTAACGAAATAATCATCACTTCTTATTAAATTCCCAAGAAATGAACATAAACTCTTAAATAATTAAGTAGTATGATACGCGATCATAATTAACAAATTATAATATTAATTATAGCAACAAGTTTAGAATCTACAATCATATTCTTACAAACTGACTCAATTATTATCAATTTTCAGTCATTTAGAATCACTACAATCAGTCTTAATATTTCTTATGAAGGAGTCTAAATTTGTAACAATAATCTCACAAATGTGTAATTTTCGCGAGTCGCCATACCTCTATCTGTCTTCCTTTTATAATCAGTAGGCATACTGAAACAAAATTAACAAAAAAAAAAGCATAAACCACACCGTATTAGCATTCACCCATACAAAACTTAAGCGAGGTGAGTTGAAACAGTCTGTTTCAAATCCCCTCAGTGAGAAAAATCCTGCTAATCTTTATACAACCAAAAATTCAGAAGCAAAACACATAGAAATTAGTTTTACCAGCGCCATGGTTTCAATCATTAGTTAATGAGCTTTCGAAACATTTAAAACCCGAGCTAAAATACAAACCCATTATCAAAATACAGGTATCTTAAAAAAACGTTAAAAACTTACTTTTCACGATTTTTGCGACGTGGCAGCCACAACGACTCAACCGTGTGTCTGAGGCACGGACGCGAACTGCGGGGCCCGGCGGGTGGTGGGGAGCGGCTGATTTTTGTCGGTGCCAGATCGCTAACGTTTTTAAATTTCGCGAAATCAGTGTTGTTTCAAATCACCTTTGTGTCAAAACCCCTCGGTCTCCCCTACCATACTCACCAGAATATGGTATTTCTATTATTGCTAATTAGCAGAATTTTGGTTTCATTGTTGAAACTATTAAGAGACTTATACTACCTCTTTTTTTAGAGGAGTATTACAGGACAAGTCGTTAATAAATTATTATTGATAACTTAGTTCTGTTCCATCAAATCTAAGACATTTTGGAGAAGCAGACTTTACGCAGACGTCCCTTGAAACACAAGAGTATTATTCCAAACTATGGAGCGGGTGCCTATACATGCCACATGTTTTATATTAATAAAAATATGTATCAGCTTATTGTGTATGACAATTAAATGAATCCACTATGTATACGTTTTGTGGAGAATTTAGCTTCTATAGCAACATTAAAATCTATTGATGTCAGCTTCAAATCAGAAATGTCTTAATTGTCATATTTTAATGTCATTACTCTGTTTTGTCTTGATGTGTCGCTGTAAATATTTGTGGATTAGTTTGCTTACCTTAGTTTTATTTGTTTTGTGGTCAAGTATAGAATACGGCGATTGTACGTAATCCAGGTGTGTAGAGATGATCGAGTCTCATGCAATGCCATAGGTTACAGTTGATGCTAGTATGTGTGATTAGCATCGTATGGTGATGCTGACGACAAGCAAGACGACCGTGCCGTCTACTCAGTTATTCTTCAAGATTTGAATGTAATAAAAATGCTTTATTCAATTACCAAATAAATGTTTTATTTTTGCTTAATGCATAATAGGTAAGCCGACCAAGATAATAAAACAACATGATGGGTTGCGCGGCCTCCCTAGCCTGAATATCTTCACTGGTCCTAAATTCTACAAATACAATTCGCCATTGAACCTTGCATTAATATAATAAGATATTAGATATTGGCAAAGACATTTTTAAGTACCTAATATTGAAAATTTTTGTAAATGACATCATGACTAACAGTTGTGAATTGTCCAATTAAGCCCACCGACAAGTACAAAGCGACGCATTCACTGGACAAATGTCCCCTGGCAGCAGTCGCTGGAAATGTCGGGCGAAGTTAACGTCTCCAGATATCTTGCCTCACGACCTTCACACACGGACACGTGTCGTGGGAAGCTTTATGCGTCGGAGCCTGTCCGGCCGTGTATGGTGTACGATGCACGACGCAAAGCGAAAGCGCGTTGGTTTGCAGTTGCAGGGCAAGCATCGTCCATATTATTTTTTGGACGTATCCCTAGGTTGCATTTTTGGTATTTGTCCAAAAGCGTGGTTTTCATTTGCGATCCAGGATGTAAAGTATAGCCTATATCCTTACCCAGGGCATGGATTATCTGTGTGCGATCCAAATCCGTTCAGCCGTTTTAGCTTGAAAGAACAACCAAACTCACTTTCGCATAATTTTAGTTAGGAGGACGTTCACATTAGTAGTATTAACAAAATACATTTTGTCAATCATTACGTAATTATGTCTGATTACTTTGCATAGAAGTGTATAGAGTACAATAGGACATGATGCTCTTCTAGGGGTCCAATGTATAGAGGGCTTAATATACAAAGTCAGCTGCTAGTGCCAGTTTTCCCTTCAGTAGCCATTATTGGAACTATTCATTTCCGCCATCTTTGAATGTCATATACTGTTTACTCGTTTGTTTATTACGTAATAAACTCTTTGGTTTACTGTCATGGGGTCTGTTTATACGGAGCTTTTTAAACAACGTGTTTCTGGCGAATACCCAATATTAAAAAAATATGCTGTGATTACCTTTTATCTTAATTTGACCGAGATCTTTTCTGATCTTTTGAGACTATTTTTACGAATGTACGCGAAGTCGTAGAAGTGTAAGTGCGACACCCAAATTACATGGACTGCTGCCATTCTTCTTTCGAAAACAAAACACAATTTGCGCTTTTATACTTTCTAACGTGACGATATTATCGTGGACGTCCACTTCACGGCATCACGATTACACAGGGAAGTAAAGTGTATCGAAATATATGGAGACGCTTTTAAATTTCCGTCCACGATAACGTTCTAACGTGTACGTATTTCCAGGACGTCCACGTCCACGTCCATAAAATTCATACATTTTATGGACGTGGACATAATATTATGACGTTAGAAATGATAAAATCGAATAATGTGTGTTGATTATCATTTTCACGAATTTATCCTATTGAAATAGGTTAATTATTTATGCCGCTAGATAAAAGCCTAAGGCCCTATCCTCACCGGTCGGTACATCAACGGTGGGAGATCAGCATGTTCGGTATACTCGGTACTGAAAGCTTACCGAGCGCCTATATTTCAATTAGCGTTTCCTGATTGGCTCGGTATACGCGGGAGCGGGGCGGGATCGTTTCGCTTTAGCGCGTATCGGTAAAAACATCCAGTGCGGTACCCGCTCACGTCACGCTTTTTACCGCATGCTCGGTGTACTCGGTACTGAAACTTACCGAGCGTCTATATTTCAATGAATTATAATTTGTGCAGTTGTTTTCGGTATAATTTGTGCAGTACCGCTACTGCACCAATTATACCGAAAACATAGCAGTGCGGTAGATTTTCGTTATACAGAGCATACTATACTTCACTGCTGCTTACTGACCAATGAGGAAAAATGAAAGCAGTGCGGTATCGTTTCGGTATGCAGAGCATACTATACCGAAACGATACCGCACCGACCAATAAGGAAACGGCCTAAGTCTTCATAATCATAATAGGTACATACAAAAATCTCACGCCTTTTGCCCCAAAGGGATAAGCAGAAACTACAGAACGCCACACGAAACATGCACAGACAAATAGACAACACAGAAAAATGCGTTTGTTGGCATTAAAAAATACACCTTATAACTATAAAAACAGAAAACAAATTAACATACTCCTTTTAGTTCGTTCACGTCCATAAAACTTAATTATACGTTATCTCTTTTTAGTATATTAATGGAAAACGTTATAAAAAAGGATGTTGACAAAAAAAAAATGTCCGCCGTAGAATATTAAAAAATATTGGACAAGTTTTTTTTCTTTTTTTACGTAATCAAAAGATTATGGCAATACATTGAGTAGGCAATACGTTTAAGTGTAGCATGACGTCACTCCCCGGTAGATTTTATACTGACTTGTGACGTAGCGAGCCCCCACTCCCCTACTTTAATGCGTTTAATCTAAACCATTTTTTTATTAATATGATAAAGCAAAAAATACGTAAATAATATTTTTTTATTATCTGACTGTGGGACTAAATAGTTTTATTTTTTTTCTTCAGTCAACATCTCTATTGAGCATGTCCTTCAAGGGGGTCAATCGCCTAATACTATAACAGCATAGCGCATGCGTGGAAAATGCATGAATGTGAATAAAGGGTGCGTCCCGTGACGATTTGTAGTTTTAACACCACTTTGTAAAACAATGGAGAGATTTTTTGTCAAAACAATGTTACCGATGTATAGGTATATACACGAGTACTGGCTCATGCGCACACTGAGGAAACTGGCATGTTCTAGAACCAAAAATTCGAAGACATGTGACATCTACCAACCCGCACTGATTACGGCCCACTCCCTCTCACAGAGAGGAGGTATGTTCGTGCAGTGGGTACATTATATAAGGCAGATTATGCTTTTATGCTATGCTATGACTACACAGATCCACTCAAATCTGTGTGGTTCGTTCCTCGAAATACCATTTCAGACCATGGTTCTCAAATGATCTGACCAAGATAATGCACTTCAAAAAAACTGTGACCTCTGAGTTTGTTTCGGTGTTTCTTTTCTAAGAGTAGTCGGATAAAAAAAAAACTACATATAGCTCAGAAAAAAAAAAAAAAAACGGTTTTATAAGAAAAGCGGCTAAGCCTGTGTATAATATAAATAATGTGAAAAAATGACGTCAGATAATATTTAATATCAAATTAATATTAAGTATGTTTGAATTACAACAGCTGTTAAACCTACTAATGTTTTCGTCGAAACAAATACGAAAACATTGCATAACCAATGTTAAAATATTAGATTATTTTTTTAAACATGCTCATCGTCGTAAATACAAGGCTCACAACGCTTTTAATAAAAGGACTAGAATAAAGTAATGATTGTTATAAAAGTATTTTATCTATAACGCTCAGTAAAATAATATAGGAACTGAGAGTAATATGTTTATTCCTGCCACCAAATAACATAAACCGAGACGCTGAATATTTCACAAACATATTGTTGTTTTATTGCTTCAGCCATTTGGCACACTCTTGTGTATTAAAAAAGTTTTGTTGCAAAACAAAGAAAATGAGCATCATTACATAAGGCTCCCTCACTGGAGCATTCGTATTTAATGTAACAATCCCAAGCTTCGATAAGATCCGCATTCATGTTACAAATTTTATCACGTGTGGTTTTTTTCTTTTTTTTGTGTGGGAAATTATCAAATAACTTCTCCCGCTCTGGGCGGAGCGGGAGGGCGTGTCAGACTCTTACTGACTAAAACCCACCCGTGTTCCTTCAGTTGCCTGTACGTTGCCAGGGGCCACGGTATCCCTTTCGGATTTTCCCGCGACCCCGGCAGGCATCAGTCCTAGCGGACCCCGCCAGTTGTGCTGACATCTCTTTGAGGCGCGCGTGGAACACAACGCGCCGTCGAAGACGGCGAGCTACCCATTGCTCACCGTCCGCAAGCCCCACTCACCGCTGTTAAATTACAAGCGAATGATCCCGATGAATGTAATGTTACAAATTCTATCATTACAGGTGTACACTGTAATGATCGGTTCTCCTCACTCACTGATGAAATTGCTCGAATCTGAACTGTTACATCACAGGCAAATGGTCCCGATGAATGTAATGTTACAAATTGTATCATTACAGGTTGCGCACTGTAATGCTCGGTGTTCTCCTCACTCCTCTAGTCGTAATTCTGTTTTCTGTTTTTATAGTGAAACAGTGTATTTTTTGTAATGCCAATAAACGCATCTTTCTTTCTTTCTACAAAACCATCTTCTTTTTTTCGTGTGGTTAGTGACTAACCAGGAGTTTTTATGTCGCTAATGGGCCTTTTACCTGGCTTCACATGCCGTCGAGTATAATGTAATATCTCTCAGGCATGCCCAGCTATGCCGGTTTCCTCACGATGTTTTTCCTTTTGAAGCTAGAGATAATTATACAATACGCACATGAATTCGAAAAGTCTGAGGTGCGTGCCTTGGGTTCGAACTCGAGACCTATGACTTGGCAGTCCGACGATCACACCACTAGGCTATCAATGCTATTACTAATACATACCAATGATGGTTTTCTATTTCGCCAGAACCAACATAAATCTTCACATTCCTTTGCCTAGTACCAGATATGGGATATCTCTTTTATTCCAAATTTAAGATTCACCGAACAGTCTAACAGGACGTGTAATAGTTGGACCTGAAACTAGGCACAAATTCGAGCCATTTGATCTTGAATCATGCGCCAATTAGCCTGAAACTAACAAGGCATAAGTCACAGAGCGCATAATGGTCTGGTTAAGATCATTGGAACATAATATAACATCACGCTTGTATTTTCCGAAGGGGTTGGCAGAGGTGGTTTGTAGGTACAGACATAAAACTAATATCTTTAGGATAGAATTATTCTTCTTTCCAGCGTCATTTTTCTAGTATATTTAGTTGAATTTCTTCGTCAAAAACGAATGGCGTGCTATTTATTCGCGTCCCTGTGATATATGACAGCTCTTGATTTTGGCATTTTTACATTTAATGTAAGGTAAATGATTAGTTTAGACTGCCTCGTTGGTCGCAAACGCATTTACTAAAGGATCGCGAACTAGATGGCCACGCCCACGACCAGTGGTCGCACCGACCAGGTAAACTAAACCGATATGAATCGCGCACTGGGTCGCAAGAGCCAACTAGCCGCACACCATACAATACCTCTAGCCGGCCTCGACTGGCCGGAGTCGTGGCCGTTAAGAGCTCGAGATTCCTAAGTGGTGGGTCCTATCTGGGTTCGATCTACGTACAAATAAGTTTACGCTATTTAAGCTTTTGAATTCTATCGGCAACTTGTATTAAAAGACCGATCGAACTCTGGGATTGTGATGAACCACGTCAAACATATTATTATTATTATGAAACAATGGATTAGCAATTTCCTTCGAATTCTTCCTGATTTTGATTGAAAGTGTGCGCAATAAGGGTCCGGATTAGTTCTAGACTCAGGTCGGCTACTGTAAAATTTTCAAAAATGCAAAAATCATATGTGGGCGTCCACGCAAAAAGGGTCCAGTAGTGGGGTATTGAGTTAAGACTTGATTCGGTATCTAGAATAGTCAATTGATAGTAACGATTTAAAAAATATTCAAAAACTGGCACATATTTTTTTTATCAGACATTTGAAGTTGAAATTCTGAAAAAGCTTGATATAGTCATTTATATTATATATAACAATATATATTATTGATATATTTTGAATGCGTAATGAATTGTAAATATGAATATAATGTTTTTTTTTATTGTTATTATTTTATTTATCATCACTGTAATCTTTTCAACACAATATATTATTGTATATGTAAATGGTACACCACTGACTACCTGCAGTATTGTCTCTCCTGTTACCTTTAATCCATCCAAAGGTTGTCTGTAAAAGATCGCTTTAAGCGATAAGACCGCCTATTCTGTCACCCTATATAAAATTTCTAAATCTGTGTCTGTAATTTTTATGGTGTACAATAAAGAGTATTCTATCTATCTATCTATCTATTTTGTTATGAAATCAATGACTTATGACTTATGAACTCGTCTACTCAACAAAATGAATGTAGTTGAACGTATCAAAATGAAAGGCATTGCCATTATGTGTTACGCAATTACCCCCCAGTTTGCTGGTAAAGTGACTTGACTCGCCCCCTATTAGCTACATTGGACGTTAAGCATTTCGGCCCGCCTTGTCAAATACATACGTGCTTTTATTGTTGTACCTCGTGACATAAATGTAATTTAAACTAAGTATATAAATTCAAAGTAAGTCTTAATGTTAATACTCGTATAGGACATAAAGATAAACGATCCTACCCGAGGGAAACCTTTTCTTTCTCAGGTAGATAGGTATGTGCAGTCACAACCATAAATACTTTATACGAGTACTAACGCTTCAAAAGCTGTTTTTCTCCTAAAGTATTGATAGATATTTTGTAATGAAAATAGTATTATCGAAGCCTATTATGAAATAGTTCTTTTGTCCAAGTTGCATTTTTTATTTTACGAGGAAAACTTTTTTTTTTGCGTAAATATAAGAGAGGAGCATCTGTTCAAAAGGTCGTATATCAATTTTTATATTTTTTTTTTGAACCCGTAAATGTCCATCGTATTATCGTATTTCCCATATAATAAAATCCAAAAAAATGGATTCCAATCAAAACGGATGCACCTATTTCTGCATCATAACATAACACATTAAATGTTCTTTTAGATTTTTCTAAACTCTGTTTTTGTATAGTTAATTTATGATACACATACTACCTTTTGAACAGATGCTCCTATACTCGTGACTGTACTTACCTACCTCGGTAAACCGAAAACAAACAGTGATTTAAAACAACGAGAAAAGTATTAAACAGCTTCTTTCCCTTATCAGCGAAACAATAGTCGGTTATTAATTAGGATTTCTGCGTCGAGATATGTTTTACGGTCAGCAAAATTATTTTCTGTATAAAGTGCTTTGTTCTGTGGCTTTATTTCAGACGTTTCTTTAAAAATAACGTCCCTTTCTGTACTTACATAAAATGTTGTAGATGTAAAATGTAGAAACATACCTGTAACAATAAAAATACATAATTGTTATTATTTTTATTTTATTTATAAAGAGAATATGGAATGTGTAACATTACGTCTAAAATAGTAGAAAGGTGACTCATAACAAAGAATTGAATTCCTAAAAGTTCATATTATTACTATCTAACATATTTAGTCGCTATATAAGTAGTAAAGGTGGGAGCAGACAGGCGCAACGCGACAGAGCGATGCGACAGCACGACGCGACTCTAGTAGAACAATTTCTATCATAGAAATTGTTCTACTAGAGTTGCGTCAAGTCTGTCTGTGGCAGAATCTACAGCTTTTATAAAACAAATATGACCTATTATGTACCTACTGTGGATGAAAGAATAAAAGTTTTTCAAAAGAATTTATTAAACCATTTTTGCAGATTCTACCACAAAAATTAACTTTATAAGCAAAATGGACTTTAATAACATTCCGTTGAACAAAAGGCTGCTTGTGACATCGCATAATAACTGCTTATCCTTCTTTTCATACGAAGTGTAATGAAAAATATTTATTGCTTTTATTGTTTGCGAATTTTAAACCTGACCATAGACGGGCCATTGTTTTCCAAAAAACTTCGTTCAGTAATCCATCGGAAAAGTACGGTTTTTAAATCTGTTTGGACGTTGGACTAATTCAAAACATTCTGGCAAACCCTAGAACAGCAATTGCAGAGAGAGTTTGTGTGGCCTGGTGAAAATGATGCCTAGTCAATGATTAAATTCAGGAATTCAGAAATATATACTGTAACAGAAATTGAACCATTGGTGCCCATTCTCTTGTACACCGAACTAAACTAAATAAACTATCACAAACATTCCTTACTTTTGGCTATGAGAATCTTAAAGCTATTTTGCAAAAAAAAACTGTAAATTTTCTTAATTTTTACGATAGGACACACCATTTTCAAGAAATAAGCAAAAGGGGAAAAAAAGATACAGTACTGTTTTTGCACCTGAACTCGAAGTGTTGGTGTGAATTTTAGTACATGACAACTAATTGTATTCCACACCATTTTTTATCGCGATTAAAAATAGTCAGATTTAGTTAGACAATCAAAATTTTAGGTGAAAAGCGTCAAATTCAGAATAGAAAAAATTGTCATTTTCACTAATTAAAAACTCAGTGCCATCTTAGTGCTGTCAAACTAATGTATAGTTAAGTTGTGTCACTTTAGTTTATTTCAAAATGGGAAATCGTTGTTTGACAGGAATAAACTAAATTTTGGTGATTTTTAGTCTAGTTTAAAGGCATTTGTGACAAGAGAATCGGCACCATTGGCTAGTTATAGTCTTAGTAACTTTAATTAAAGTTAAATAGTTGATAAGGTACGACGGGGTTGGCATATCATATTATAAGGATAAATAACCGTTTTATGAATTTAAAAAAATCTGATAGGCGGCTGATGTGACGTACATCAGCCGCATGTAAGATGACCGCTGGTCAAAAGTCTCCACACAATGGGTGTCGATGGTTCGAGATGGCGCGGGAAAACAGTTCCGGGAAGAACTAGGGGGAGGTCTTTGCCATGCAGTGGGACAGTTTAGGCTAAAAAAAGGGTTCCGTAGTTGGGATGGGATGAACTGCAAATATAAGTTTGTACGCACTATATTGAGAGATTTACCATGTTATTTTAAGACCATAGACTTCTTAAGGTTAAGTTAGGTTCACTCTAACACACGTACACGTCAAACTCATAACCTCCCTTTCAAGTGGTCTGTAATCGAGTAAAGATTCGACATAATCAAAGACATGTCAGGTGTGACTCAGTTATGAAACTTAATTAACAAATTATTTAAAATCTCGCTCTTAGTTTAATTTGTCGAACTGACAGACGGAACCATTTTGTCGTATCTTTGATTATTGCTCGAGAATCGAGACTGAAGTGGGTATTGTAAATTGATTTTGTACCTCATAGTTAAATGGAGGATCCTTTTGGTTTCTCGCAAAAATGAATAATGTTAAAAGATTTTTTGTTCTTCACCGTTAACTTAAGTCGGAGTACTATGTATGTACAGTCACGAGCTTTAATTTGGGACCCACCTAAGGTTGAATATCGTGTAGCAAACTTTCGCCATTTAGAGCTATTATGTTAACGCTGTCACTGCACAAACAATAAACGTCATAATGTTTACCATCGACAACTTTACGTTTCTAGGGGCTAACGTCAACTGGAGCGAGGGCAAACGATCATTACCGATTTCCGAGTAATAATTACTTTTTGGTCCTGTGGTCCCATAAGAAAAATGAAACAAATAAAAAAGAACAAAATTATATTGTCAATATTTGATAGCTAGTCAACTAACCCGCTTATTCTTCAAACCTATATTAGTTAAAAAGTTTTGTCTCTTTCTCAAACATAAATATCAAAGTGACGGACCAAAACAACATATTTAAAATAAAATATGTTTAAAGGCCGTTTATGATTATGGGGGCTTAGAAGATTTCAGCTAAAATATTGATTAATAAAATCTTTAGAAAAACAAAGTTTTTTATTCTTTATATTTATTAAGACATTTATGACACAAACCTCAATCTTAACACAATTATATAGAAAGCATGCCACGCACAATGGTCCACCTGACGGACTAAGTGCGGAAACCAAACCCCCTAACATATATATATATATATATAAGCATGGTTAGCGGTGCACAAAATAAACACTTATCACCGAAGGCTACGACTAAATTAATTTAAATCTCTCCAGTAATTTTTTTATCATAAATATTCAAAACCGCGTATATCCACCTTCATTGTCAATCACAGCCTGGAGCCGGTTACGCATGGATCCAATCAATTTGTCACATATGTCAGTACCCCTTAAACTTTCCCAGACTGTGAGAGGCAGTGATCCATAAGTGCTTCTCTAGTTCTTTCGTTTCTATTTGACCATTTTTGAACCATTAAGCCCCATAAATTTTCTATAGGATTTAAATCGGCACACTACGATACGATACCACGGAATACGATTTAAATTTGCTCTATTATTGTCGAACCAAGTTCTAACGATTCTTGCCGTATGAATTGTTGCGTTATCTTGAACAAAGTTTATTGGAGCAACATCTTCTTGTGGATAATATAGTTGCAATGTTGGAAGGACACTCTCGTCTAATAAATCGACATAATCTTGAGCAGTGGCCCTGGGTGGTAAATTTATTAGTTCTCCAATGCCGGCTGAACTAATCCAGCCAGACATGTTAACTGTAATGCGACCAGACGCGTTGTTAGCTATGACGTGGTCTTCCGTGTATCGCGTCCTGTCAATTCGCCACAAATGTAGTCTGCCCGTTTGGGAAGATTGAAAAGTCTTTTCATCGATGAAAGCCGTCGTCGTCCAATCAAAATTTAGATACTGACGTGCGAAAATAAGTCGAGCAGCTTTATGGGCATCCGTCAACGCAATTTGTTTTGCAGGCCGCCTGTGATGCAGTCCCATAGCTTTAAGATGCCTTCTAACTGTTGAAGGGTGGACTTCAAACGCTTCCGCAAAATGCCTCGTTGGCGTAAATCCATTCATCAGGTATTGCCTTTGCATCAAGCGGCTCTGCTCTTATGTTATAACTTGCGGGTGATGGTTGTTTCGTCGTAAGTCAATAATATTTTCCTCGTTCCCGTGGCGTCGAACCCAGCGGCGAACTGTGTTTCTTGTCACATTTATTCGTCGCGATATCTCGTGAATGCCTACTCCTTGTTCGTGCAAATCAATAATTTGGAGCCTTATTTGGTCACGATTAGCCGCAAGCATTTTATTAATTGGTAAATTATATTTTGTGAAAATATCACATTAAACTATTTTCTTAAATGACACTGACACGACACATGTTCGTAATTAGAAAATCGTAATGATAGCTTTTTGCAACGAGGTTATCATTTCATAGGTCGATTAGATAAGACATTTTATGTCTTAACTTGACATTCAACATTTCAACCTTAAAGCAAAGTTTCAAAGTTTCGACCTTATTGCATTATGATTGTTTTAACAACATTTAACGGAAATGGGTCCTAAATTAAAGCTCGTGACTGTACCTATATAATTTATGTTTAACATTTTTATTGCCATTTCTGTTTTCATGAAGTCTTTTAGGGTGCTGAAACCTATAACGATTAACACGCAGCGCGGGTTAGCGGCACGGCACATAAAACCATGTATAATTTTATTGGATTTGGTTCATTCTAATTTATTGATCTATCTATAAATTTAATATTATTATTTTTAATGAATTCTATCAATCTATCAAATTTATCTTTTGTTAATTATTTTATTATATTTTAAATGTTAAGCTGTTGGCCATATTGTTTTGTTTTATTTAAATGTCGACATATTGATATTGATAAAATGTGTATTTATTATAATTTTTGTTTGAAACTATGAAGTACAAATGTAATTTATCTTGATGTGTCAACTGTAATTGTGTAAATTCAGATACAAATTACTTGTTCATGAATAAATGACTATGACTATGACTATGACTGCATTTTACCATTATTTTAACTGTCTGCAGTACGTGTAACGAAGATGAGGACACGTATCATATTTTGATGAGATGTGTCCGGAATCAGTCGCTCAGAACACAAATTGGCGCGCATAACATATACCTATCAAACCCGTTATCGGATACTATAATTCCTATGATAAATATGGTTAAGTTCACCATGAAGAACAGACCCAGAACCTAGCTGTAAAATGCACTAATGTAAATTAATTTTAACCTTTTGTATACCTACAGAGTGTCATATTCGCATTTAGAGAAAAAGCTCTTTAAATAAAGATTAAAAAAAAAACATTATTTTAGCAACTTATAAAAATTGTTTTATATCTGGGCCACATCAAAAATCATCTATTTGTCGCGCAATTCTTCTACATTTTTAAAGGAAACACAACTTGATTAAAAAAAAAAATGTGTGTGTTTTGATACACACACATTTTTGCAGCACCTGAGGAAGAACTGACAAAAACACATAGGGCGTGTCAGCAGCTCTGAAGGTAAGGAAGTAAACTAAGAAAAAAAAACTTTTATTTTTAGGCTAGATTCGTCACGTATTGGGTTGGAAAACTTGCCGTTGCTGATGATTTTGACGTTCAAAAGTGCCTTTTATGTGCCTAATTGAAATACATTATTTGACTTTGGTGGCTGGCCTAGAAAACGCTGGCATAATTACTCGAAAGTGAAGTATTCATGAGAGATTGGCCAGAAAAGGCAGCTCACAGACAATTGTAAAGGAACTGCAAAAAGAGAAAAAAAAATGGACAATTTTTATTATTATTTTCGCTCCCTTTTTACATGGGAATTAACATAACAGGCGAAATGTAGGTATACTATGGGTCACACGCTGCCTAACCCTACGGGATCAACAGTCGTAATGTTATGTTGTTGTGTTATTTTATCATAGACAACATGAGTCTCGACGTTAGAAACTCAACCATAGACCCTTATTCACAAAGGTTACTCGGTGAAGCTCAGTATTCTCAACACGTAGTACCACTCATGGCATGGACCTCTTATTTGACAGCTCAATTTACTTCAAATGTTTGAACTTCGCTCCGAGGAATATATATGAAGCATTGTGTGATAGATGACGTTTTTTAGCAGTCTGAACGTTGACCTGGGTCGAAAGAAACATTGTGAAAAATATATTAAACTCACTTGGTGCAGCGACGGCTATAAAAACTTAATTTTCATAGGTACTGACTTTCATTCATTTTGTGGGTTTTGTTTTGGAAATTTCAAAAGATAATAATTATAGTTATTGTTTTCTCACGTCGAATGACTATCTTAACCAGAGATCCTTAGCAGAACTGGCGGGGTCCGCTAGGACCGATGCCTGCCGGGTCGCGGGAAAGTCCAAAAGGGATACCGTGGCTCCTGGCAACGTATAGGCCACTGAAGGAACACGGGTGGGTTTTAGTCAGTAAGAGTCTGATATGCCCTCCCGCTCCGCCTAGAGCGGGAGAAGTTATTTGATAATTTCCCACCCAAAAAAAAAAAGGGCTTAGACAATGTGACATTCTATCAGCTATAACGTTTATGGAAAAGTCAAAAATATATGAGGCTGACGTCAGCTACCGAAAGCATATTATTATGTCAAACCTCTTGACAGTTGTTGTAGAAATACGAGCCGCGAACGCCCTTAAGTTATGTATTTTCAGCATTGTCAAATGTAGCATTGACACATAATTAATTAGTATAAGATAAGATAAGATAATTTTTATTTGTCAAAAACATGTGTAGGTTTACAGTTGGTATGTTCAAAAAAATAAAGTTTCAACATGTTTTGCCTGGAAAGGCGTACAAATACAATAATAATAGCTTGAAACAATGAAATCATGCAGTTACATTAAATTAATAGAACATTTCAAATTAATACAGTAATTAATAAAATAAAATAAAAGATGTCAAAAGTAAAATAACAAAATAAAAAAATGTCCATAGTGCATCATTGAAAATTTATACAACTATAATAAAAACTGTCTAAATAACGTCATTTAAATAGTCGGCAACCGTCGGGTATGGACTACCGTTTGCAGTTATCATTACGAGTTATTAGCTACACTCGGGCACAAACCCATATTGGCGCCCGAGGTATAAGCAGAGATAATTAATTATATACGAACCTGTACAAACGGTTAATTATCAACCCTACAATAAAACCAAAGGGCAAAGAGATGAAATCTAAATCAAATTCTTTTATTTCACATAAACCTACAAGGGCACATGAAACGTCAGAAGCTAAGTGCACGGTTCAAATTAGATGTTTAATATATTATGAAGAAGAGCCAGCAAAATTAATTGGCTTTTACAATATTTTCAAATAACAGTGTTTACAGGAGGATATTGTAGGCCTGTCAACACGTACTAGATACTTAACAAAATAAGAAATGGTCAACAAATCGAAGCATTTAGGAGTCTACAAGGCCTGCAACGTTCTCACATTCACAAAATAGAACATATTTTTTATATAAATACTCGTAAAAGAAAAAAAAGTATAAATAAAGAGGAAATGCTGTTCGTTGGTAAGCGCATCATTTGAGAACGGCTGGACCGAAGTTGATGTTTTATATATATATTCTTTATTTCGGACTACACATACAAGTACATACAATCCATATAGTGTTAGTAACAATGACTTAAAAACTATGTTAGTAAACTTTTAAAACTAAACAACTAAAACTGACGTGGCCCAACACACGTTGGCACGTGCCTCCGTACCCAGTGCCTTATAAAGGGACTGTCTACTTTGTCTGATAATGTTTTTAGGATGTTGTTGGAGCTTCCGCGCAACCTACCCATTATTGACGCTGTTCTTTTTCTGGTAATGGCATGAAAATCGTCAACACGGGCTTCCGCGAACATCTGCGAAGCGCTGCAGAAGCGCGGAAGCCCCATCAACATCCTAAATCCATTATTATATTGTACGCGCAGGACGTTGTAGGATCTCTGAGTATACTTCACCCACAAGCTGCACGTGTAGAAGGTTTGGCAGTATGCCTTGAAAAGTGAGACTTTTACATCCTTACTACAACGCGCAAACCTGCGGGCTACCATATTACATCGAACCGCCAACGCCCTCCGCTCCCTCTCTATATCAGCATCGTCAGATAAGTCCTCCGTGACTACATGCCCTAGGTATTTAAACTGTGTGACTCTCTGTAGTGGCTTTCCGCTTAAAGTCACTGGAGGAACATTATCCAACGAGCTAGACTTTGATTTAAAAATCAAAAGCTCACTTTTCTTGGCATTATAAGTGAGTCCATGTGACGCAGCATAGGACTCACAAACAGCCAACAACTTCCTGAGCGCGCTGATTGATGGACTCAGCAAGACCATGTCGTCTGCGTAGCTGAGATTATTTATCATAATGCCATCAATCGAGCAACCGACGTTAGTCTCGCTGAGCTCACCAATCAACTGGTTCATGTAAATGTTAAACAGGGTCGGGGACGTAAGTCCACCCTGTCTAACACCACACCCCAAGACGTACTTGTCAGAGTGAGCACCTGCCCATCTAACACTGTTAGTCTGCGAGCCATACCAAAACTTCAGCACATTAATAAGCTCCTCGGGTACCTCCAGCAGTTTAAGCTTCGACCAAAGCTTCTCGTAAGAAACCAAGTCAAAAGCCTTGGAGAGGTCGAGAAAAGCAGCATATACTGGCGTTTCCCTATCCATGTAATACTTGACTGTCTGCTTAAGCGCCAGGATAGCGGTCTCAGTTGATAGCGCCTTCCTAAAACCAAACTGAGCATCACTTAACTTCACATACACACCAAGCCGGCGCTCAAGCAGACCATCAAATACCTTTCCAATTAAAGCGGCCAAAGATATGGGCCTGTAGTTAGTTTTGTCCGCTATGTCGCCTGTTTTATTTTTAACTACAGGCACCACCACACTTTCCATAAGTTCCATTGGTAAATAAGTATGACGGATACAAAACGTATACAACATTGCCAGAACCCGGTACACATTTACCGGTCCCGCAAACAAAACGTTCCAAAGAAAAATTGGAAAAGTTGCCCGGTAAATTGGAAAATTCGGGAAAACTGAAAATGATGTTCTCAATGGGATTTTTCTATGAATTATTGAAATTTGGACAGTACAGCGTCGGTCGGGTTAGCTAGAAATAAATTGAAAAAAACAATTTAAACCGAATCACATGATTTTCATTATAACTGTAACAATGATATAATAAGCTAATAGTCAAATTCTAAAAAAACGACACTTCATAAAATCAATTCTCTAGTTTGTCTCTCACAGAACGGGCTTTTTAACTGAATCATGATATAATTTGAACGCAATCCGGGGGCAATCTAAAAGGGATCCGTTTAAGCCACGGTTGGGTAGCCCCGGGTTGATAGCTCGGCAGCCGAAGGCAATGTGGGCCCACCACTATAATGAAGCCTATTTTGCATGCGAATTCAATTATAACTGACAATTATTGAAAATGGAGCGATTGGCACTCTTATTAATGTTGAAGAAATTAGGGCAGTTCTTTTGCTGAATATAACTAGTTTTACTGGTTGTGTTTACCGGTTAGATATCTATTTTTTTTTTTAATTATCAATCTTTAGTGGCTTCTTCTTCTTTTCTTTTCGACGGTATATCTATTCAAAATTCAAAAGTCATTTATTCAAACTAGGCTCAGAATCAGCACTTTTCGAACGTCAAAATTACATAAGACAGTCCCCCAAAACGCCCACCCTTCACCACTTCCTAGTGCTTTAGCTGGGAAGAAGAAGTGGCGCAACAAACTCCCCAGTAGCACAGCTGTCTGTTCAGTAAGAAAAAATTGATTCTTTAAAATAGTATGCAAAATTATTTATTTTTAATTTAAATTATAAAATGAATAACCATTATGACAGCTAGCATAATGCTGTTACTTATACTGCAGAACGGATGCCTGTTCTGAAGTGGTTAACTTATTTTTTTTGTATACACGTGTTTCTGTAACCAATAAACCAATTTTTCTTTCTTTGTTTAATTTCCAGACGAATTTATTTGGGTCTGGGTTTGAACTCAGAAGACCATGGGACTTGATTGGGGAAAACTTTTTGAATTAAACACGAATGTGTCTCTAAGTAAATCCAATTTTAGCAACCAAATACATTTCAATAGAAGTCTTCAATAAATAGCTCCGAATAGTTTATTATTGCGTAGGGACGAAAGGCCGGCCTTGCCCTAAACACATTACAGAGTTGGGGCATGTCTGGAATACCCCTGACATTCTTATTGACCTTACCTAATAGTATTAGCAACGTGGTTGGAAGGAATTCACGATTGGTTGTGCCAACTTTACGGGTCGGATTACCTCACTCATAACATGACTTCGCATTTCACTTTTATACTTACTAGCGATCCGCTCCTGTTTCGCACCGGTTTAGCGACAAAACGTCGAGATTTCTTTATTATTAAGTTTAATGTAATCAGGACTCGGATCAGTCTATGCCACCCGAAATAAAGCTTTATGTTATAAAGGTATATTTTATATCGAAACGGTTTCGGCTTACAAACCTAAGCAACGATTTTTTTCCGTTATGTTCGAACGGAATGTTATAAAAACGTTTTTGAAGAAGAACAAAATTTTATGTTCTCTGATAATAAAACGTTTTTAACCGTTTTTACCCATTTTTTGGTTCATCGATCGGAATACTCGGAAATTCGCAACACAACCCTAATCAATACGTAAGCGGCTAGCGCATTGGAATCAGTAATGTAATGAAATTAAGATAAGGTACATATTAACTAATCAAGTTCATGCTTGTCGACGTACGCACCGTGCGCGGCTGCATCCTGCGGAATAAACCGGTTTTTGAAAACTTTCTCATTTCGTTTTCGTTCCGAACAAAATGTTGTACAAAGAAGAACGAGAACTGTTAGAAACGTTTTGAAAACGTTATTTTAAATAACGTTTCCGAGCCCTGAATATAATAAGTAGGTAAACGCACAAACACATAAACCGTCCGGAATAAATTCTCTAAAATATTCTAAATGATGGTGAAAACCACATCAATAACCGTTGTGGAGTTCAGAAGCACAACGTGGTCACACAGATAGATACAAAAAGCAACATTTTAACATGTTTAATACATAGTAAGTACCTGGTCGACCGAGCTCTGCTCGGGTGAAAATAGATAAACATATCGTCCAAGTATAGCAGCATTGTATCACATTCCTGAGGCTGTGAAGATAGAGAAAACTAATTTTTCCAGATATGTATGAGACCTAGCTAGATCGATTTTTCACCACCATAAACCCGACACAATTGCAACTTTCATCGAAAACGTTACAGCAGTTTTCGAGATCGTGATAGCAAATGTATTTATAAACAAATATTGCTCATTTATTAGTATAGGATATTTAAACATTAAAATGTTGCTTTTCGTGTCTGTTGCAAGAGAAGAGTTTGCTGGAACTAAAATTCTGCGCACTTTCACTAACTTTTCCGTCAATAATTATTTGATCACGTATTATTACTAATTTCCACGTACTTAGCTATCTGAACGGAAGCCGAAGGAGCTCGTGGCTAAGTAATAACAGCCACACGGGTCGATCCATCAGGTCAAGCTACGTTTGCCGGGATTAGTCCGTGGATAGGAGACCATCTTAACATACCGAGACCTCCTGGATCCTCCTAGATCTTTGACAGTCGTTACGGGTCGACAGAAGCCCGAAAGTCTGGCAACCAGTATTACTAAGGGGTATCGTATTATACTAGGTTGGTGAGGTCAGATAGGCAGCCGCTCCGTGTAAAATTAGTATTCAGCTGCACCCGGTTAGATTGGAAGCTGACCTCAATATAGTTAGGAAAAAGCTACGCAGATTGATTGAATTATCTAGCCGGTGTCTGAAGGACCAATGAGGCAATGAAGGCATCCCATTTATGTTTATTTAATGTGTGCGTGGGAAGTTTGTATGACCGCCACCTACAGCTGTTATGGGGCTCGCCCCAGGGTTAGGTCAAAGGATTCATCCAAGAGCAATTTATCCTAAAACTAGGGTGGTTCGCCTCAAAAATATGTAAATTCGAAAAAAACCTAAGCAATATACAACCTCTCACTGCACACAAGCATTTACTAATATCCAATTAACCATGGGTAAAAAGGGGACCGTAGCACCCCCCATTCACTAGAAGGGGAGCGCAAGGGATGCGAAGAAATATTGCCACAGTCATGCCTAATGTAGGTAGTAATGCGTTTTCTGATAAGAGGAAGGAAGAGAAGCAAGATGAATCTGACTCTTGCTTATCTTTTAAAATAAGGATTCTTTTTTGGCTATTATATAAAATTCGTTCTCATGATGCAGTTTTATGGCTGTATTATAGTCTCAAAAGAAGATATGCCGTGTAAGGCCCTTTGTAGGTTTCTTTAAGGTAAGTAAGGCGTATAAACCGCGCTGTACAAAAAACATATCTGTAAAAGCCATAGCGATCCATACAACACTGACGATCGTGCCTACACACGGCGCAAAAACCGCGTCGTAGAAAATACGTGTCTGTCTATAAGCTTCCATAGTGATCCATACAACACTGACGACCGTGCCTACACACGGCGTATAAATAGTAGTTTTTCACGGCAAGAAAAACGTGTGTGTATAAAGAGCCTAATAGTCAATTTAAATCCCAAAATGGATCAAATAATGAGGTGGAGTTTTTAATATGATACAAAAAAAGGAAGCAGCTTTCAGCCTATTTTCTCGAAGAGTGGCAATACACTCAGCAGGCAGGTGTGAGAGAAACTGATAATGGGACTAAATTATAGACAGAAGCAATAATAGTTACTCCAGGAATAAAGTAGCGTGAACCGTTAATAGAAACTGACAAATATGGTTCTAATTATAGTCCAAAAACCGGTCAAATGCGAGTAAGACTCTAACACGAAGGGTTCCGTACCACCGTACAATATTTAACACTACACATTTTTTAAATACTTTAGTAAAAAAAACACGTTTCTTGTGCCCCTTTAATATTGTTTGTTATAGTGGCAATAGAAATACACAATCTGTGAAAGTTTTAACTGTCTACCTATTACAGTTCATGAGATACAGCCCGTTGACAGACAGACGGACAGACGGACAGCAGAGGCTTAGTAATAGGGTTCTGTTGGCAATCTTCGGATACGGAACCCTATAAAGTTGCCAAACACAATTCGGTTAGTATGTGAGCATCACTATTAGGTAAACAAGTCTGTACTTGTTTACCTAATAGTGATGAATGAGTGAAACAATTTAGCCGCGGTTCACAGGAACCGCAGCTAAATTGTTTCCATTAATCGATCGTCTGACTAAGCGGGATAGACAAGTAAATGAGCTGTCACTGGCTTACTTAGTTAAGCTCACCAGTGCAATGGCTCGTGAACTATTGAATAGCTTCATCCGAGAATCGGCTCTGCTGCGTTTATCCCAGATTTTGTCTAAACGTTTTATTGAGAGCTCGTCCAGTTGGGGTTTCAAGTTTTAATTTTGCCTATTGTACGTAAGTACAAAATTTGAATTGACGCCGATAGCACATCCGCCGCGAAACCAGAGCAGCGAAACCGCAGTAGTTCAATTCAACTGGCTCGCGTCATGTTCCGCTACTCGAAATTCGATGAAGGTTTCGTGGCGGAGGTGTGCTGCTGGCGTAAATTAGCTGTGTATCACTCACTGTACTCTTTTGGCATTAGTATTTCAAGTAGTTAGTCTATTGGCGTTAGGTATAAATTAATGTCAACATGAAGGCAACATTCGAAATATCCTATACCTACAATATCAGATGATTTTGTTCATTTAAAATAATGATGTGTTATATCTATACATATTATAAAACAAAGTCGCTTTTCGCGTTTGTCTGACCACGCAACAGATTTTGATGAGTTTTTCACCATCGTTTGGAGAATTTATTCCGGAAGGGTTATGTGTATAATACGTTAATATTAAAGTTACGTTTACCTAAGAAGTCTCGATGTTTTGTCATGTCGTAAAAACCGTGCGAAGCAGGAGCGGGTCGCTAGTATTGTATATAACAATTTTAAGTAATCGATGATCGATGTATCGAAACGAATTGAAACGCATTTATTTAAACCTATGTATATCAGTGAAGAAGAAAACTATGTGTCGGTGGTGCGGCGGCGAGATGGGCAGACGACATTGTTACTATCGTGGGTAGAACCAGCTAAACGATTACGACAAATTTGTTTCATTTTGACAGTTCAACAACATTCATTGCTTTCTTTACGTTGTAGAGCAGATTTTTTTTTTTTCGAACTTATTTATCAATGGATTAGAAATTTGTTTCAAAACGATTCAAATTCCGATTGATCGTGTATTACGTAATTAGGGTACTGGATGAGGCTGCCATAGGAGCGTGGGGATTGGCACAAGAAAGAGAGGCTTAGCAGTGGGGGAAGTCAGGCTGTGGTTGATGATGATGATGCATATCTGTATAAATTAAAAAATAATAGTATGTAATTAAATTAGTGAATAAAGGACGGATTTAAAGTGAGGACCACAGATGAATCACGAGCAAGTGAAGGATTCTAACGACTGAATCACGACCGTAGGGAGTGATTCATGATGATTGAATCACGAGTGTAGCGAGTTATTCAAGTGTTAGAATCCTGAGTGATGCGAGTGATTCACGGCCCTTGCACACCATGCTTAATACCATGACTACGAGAGAAAGAAAGATTTAAGCGAAAATAGACATTTAAAGAAGAAAAAAGGAAGATTAAATTAATTAAAATGCACATTAAAATTGGAACAATTTGTGTTCGTACAGCTTACAGTATTCAAAATGGCGCCAATTTACTAATAACAGCAATCAACACGAAACAGTTTTTATTCTAATGCAAAACTCCTTGTCGAAAATGTCGACCAATCAAATCTCGAGGAGATATTTGCACAAGGAGTTTGTATGTCGAGTATTCTTTGCACAAGGAGTTTGTATCGAGTATGTTTTCGCAAGGAGGTTATATAGCGTTGAGATGGAGGTCGAATACATTGGTATGTTCTAAATTCAAACACCAAAATAGTGATTAAAAGAGCTTTTTATTCATTGTTTTTAGTGAATAAAATAAGCTTTTTAGAGGGGGAATGGTATAAATGCTTATTTTTCATGTTCGTAATAGTTAGAATTCGTTTTTAGGACAAGAAAAATTGCATAGGTTGCCCGAAAAATTGAAAAATTCAGGAGAATCTGAAAATAGTTTTTTCCATGGGATTTTATCCATATCTGTATGGATTATTGAAAGGAAAACGTTTGTCGGATCAGCTAGTAAAAAAATAAATAATCATGTATATTGTGTTTTAAAATAAATATCATGTTCAAGAACTAGCTGTACCTACCTAATTGGTTAATAACTATAGGTAGGTACAATTTGTTTTGTTAATTTTATATGAAAGCTCAGCATTCAATTCGACTATAATACACCTACCTACAAATTTAATACAGCATCCATATTAATGATAATTCTACCATACATACTAATATTGGTTTCTGAGTAATTCAGTGTTTGATGTTAAGCACAGGTACACTATAATATTATTGTTAACAGCGTTAATAACTTTCTGGGAGTAGGTACGTACTATTAATACCAAATGACAACACTACATTAAAGGGTAACCAGGTTAAAGGATCCTGCAGACAGGCGCGACGCGAAACCGCGACGCGAAATTAGCTCAACCATTTCTATGAAAACTTCATAGAAATTGTTTTAACAGAATCACGTCGTACAGTCGCGTCCTGCCTTTCTGCGGAAGCCTTAAACAGTCGACAACATCCGAGTTTAAAAATAAATAACAACATAAAACTAAATTAATAGAACATTCGACTCATAATAATGATAAAAATTGCACGTAACCCTGCGATCCGGATAGAAAGACCAAAACAAATCCGTACAGAAAAATATAAAAATTCAAAACGGCGTAATCTCATCCGCCAGCCCTCCGTTTATGATCACAATATCCATATGAAGGGACAGCCATGCAAGGAAAAACAAAATCAAAATGTTCACATATTGTTCCCGAGATTCTTCTAAGATTACTTCTGAACAAAAATAAGTTATAATGAGTTTCTTAGAGTTGTTGTTAAGCGATAACAAAGTTTTATTGGGCAAAAATGCTCGATTATCTTTGAAATGGAGTTTTGTATGTCGTTCGATAATATTGTCCTATGAATCCTAAGTAGTTTTTTAAGAAGATAATTTTGTAAATTCCCGAATATGCATTACCTAAGCTTAGTGACAAGAACTGAAGAAACTGGTTCTTTGGATAAAATCCTAAATTATTTCCAGGTGTCCAATGTCAAGCTATTTATCAAAATACATCAAGCCCCTTGCAGATAGGCGAGATGCGACGGCGCGACGCGACACCGGTAATAGTTCTACCGTGAAGTTTCTTAGAAATTGTTTTGTAAGAGTCGCGTCGCGCTAGCCTGCATGAGGCTTTACTATATCAACTCAGCTATTGCTAGACATAGGCTACACTCAAGTTAGAAGCCTTACACTAGGTTTTCCGCTAACACTTCAATCTCAGTTGAGGTACAGAAATCGCAGAACAGAGAACCCTCAGTACCAAAATACAAAACATAAACTGAAGTTCTTTCAAATTTAAAACTATTTAACAGGTTCGTTCGTTCTCTCCTGACATTTGAAGGTCATTTTCTACGTCAGACTACTTCAGAAACAGATTATTTGGATGAGTCATAATATAACTGTGTATTATTATAATATTATTAGTTGGCAGACCGATTATTAATATTTTTGTTTTCACTGGATTTACCTAAGTGTTACCACGTGTTTCAAGCTGGATAATATTATTGTATATGTAGAATCAAATTCTTTTAACTGAGCTGTGTTACTGGGGCGTCTGCTGCGCCACTTCTTCTTCCCAGCTAAAGCACGAGGAAGTGGTGGAGGACGGGCGTTTTGGGGGACTGTCTCATGTAATTTTGACGTTAAAAAAGCGCTTAAGGTTATCCCAAAAGAAAGGTACACAAATAAATTTAAATAAAATATTTGTCATTTAGGTGACTGTTTCGAAAGAAAACTTTAAGTTTTCATCTTTTTTAAATCAACAGGCCTTCTAGATTAAACTGTATATAAATTAAGAAGTATAGCGCTTTAATTTCTACACATCTTTGAGATTTCTGTAATCGGTCGTATTTTCAGTCGATTTTTTTCGACGAATGAGCAACGATCCAATATCAATGCTGTTCGTAGACACGTACGGCAATAACATTGATAAACTGGACCAATTACTGTAGTACATGGTAGTAAGGCAAGATAGTATAGTAATGTTTAAAGTTCCTTGTCTATGAGGATATGACATAACAGTGCCCTATTAAAAGTTGGTCCTTCGGGCCAGATAGACGAAATCAAAAGGACTTTAATTATACCTACACTTTTTCTTTTTCTGTTTTTCTTCTAACGTTGCCAATTTTCTCATTGGAACAATAGTTTTGTTCGGTTTCGGAACATATTTTTTTTTATATATAAAAAGAAGACCAGCCATATTGTGCGTAACGAAATAATCTTTTCAAACTGTTCATGTAAATTCAACGTAATCTGCTTAATTGATATTAATGGACGATGAATATTGTCTAAAGCAAAATTCTATTCAATATTAAAATAAAATGAAATTCAAAGCCTGAATATTAAGTACCAATGAAGTAAGTTAAGCACAGTCATGTTGGACACTGAATATACGCGTAACTTAAGGCTTGGGGTTGACATTTTGAACGACCCTCCTGACATGGGTCGGCTCTGCAAAAAAATAACATTTGGACGTCTGCACCCGTCATGTGTTTGGGTATATGTCATATTATTTCATTAGGACAAAATAACAACAGTTTCCGGAAAGTAGGTAAGCGTAAAAAAGGACCACGATATCACGTAAATTATACTTTGTAGGTAACAGTAACAATTAATGTTGTTAAGTGAGCTATTGGGTTTTTCCATCTGGAATTTCTCAGTAGCAATTTGTAGTAGCCCGTAGTCTAGAGTTTTGCCCAAGGTGGCAATAGGCTCTATTACTAGGGACTTAAAAATAACTGGTGATCTGTAGGTGTACTATAGGTACACCTCTGCCTAACCCTTCGAGGATTACAGGCGTGATGTTATGTTATGTTAATAAAAAAATATGTTTCAGATTTTAGGTAGCTATTTAAAAAAAATATGTTCCTAGTGAGATTCAGCTAGTCAATGGATAAGTGACCAAACCAGAATCTAGAAATTCCTACAAACCCAAATATGTGTTCAGCAACTGGTTTAAATGGCAGTCCTTCCATTAATCTATACTAATAGTATATTATATCCGTGGTCGCCTAAAGAGCTATACTTGGAGAAACCAGCGCTGGGGCTCTGTCTCGCATAGGGTCGTAGCATTGGCCGTTTTGCGTGGATGTGACACATATTTTCCCCCAAATTGTTATTTTCATGTTTTGTTCTTTCCTTGCGTCATGTGTGCCGCAAATAAACGTATTTTCTTTCTTTTTTTTTCTATTCCCTAGGTGATCCAATTAGAAAAAAAGAGATCTGTAGGGGAACCGAAGTATCCATCATAGCCCGAAAATTAAACTAACAAACAACTCAACTAGTGGCAGTAGGCAGGGCACATTTATCGCAGAACAAATGGCCGATGGGGTCGAAAGGTTCTGGAGTGGCGCCGACTGCGTACCGGAAGACGTAGCGTTGGAAGGCCTCCCACAAGCTGGACCGATGGCCTGGTGTAGGCCGCAAGAATCCGCTGCATGTGAGAAGCACAGAACCGTTCGACGGTGCTTAGGAGAGGCCTATGTCCACCAGTGGACGTCTTTCGGCTGCAATGATGATTATGAGGATGGACATTAAAGAGGGGTAAAGTTTGTAAGTTACGATGTAGAAGGTAATATTTGGAAATACTGAACCGATTTCGATAATTCTGTCATTGGCAGAAAGCTTAACTATTGCCAAATGCCATAGGGTATGTTTTATAGTATAGTTAACTACAACGCGGACAAAGTCGTGGGCAGATGCTAGTTAAAAAAAAACCGGCCAAGTGCGAGTCGAACTACGCACAATGAAGGGTTCCATAGTTGAACCCAAGAACAAACAACACAATATTGAAAAATTTACCATGTTATTTTGAGACCATAGAATTCTTATAGGTGTTCCTGTAATATGTGAGTAAAGAACCATTCTCTGTTTTTTTTTTCAGAATTTTTGGCTCTTTAGTTTCGGAGATAGGAGGGGGGGGCAATTATGGATAGTCAATTTTTATCAGTTTTCTTAAATATAATTAGATTTTTTTTTTTTTGTTTAGATCTCCGTTTTTAATTTGATATGTCACACGATACAGTTAGTAAAACTTGTTTATTTTTGCCGCCCAAAAGTGTACCAAATTTCAACTTAATCTGCCCATTACATTCGGAGAAAATTGGGTGTGACAGACAGTCGATCCCGACCTTGCCTGATGATTATACTAAACATTACGTTAAAAAGCCCTGTCCATTACTGTCAAACAGCTTTTTATTCGACTTGTAACATTTCTAAAAAAACATATTTGTTTAGTCTGGTCGTTGAAGTCTGTTTAATTAAAACTTGCTTACTAACAAACGCGTGTGGTAATGAACATTGAAGGACATGAGAGAAAAGTGCATGTGTATCAAAGAAAATGTGGGAATTCGTGTTCTCATAATAATACCAGCCTCCCCTGCAGCGAAAAGGCCTCTTCTCATAGAGAGAAGGCACGTGCATTGATCACCATGCTTACTCAAGACGAGTTGGCGATTTCAGACTTATATCAAATATAAGTCCAGGTTTCCTCACGATGTTTTTCCTTCACCGATGTCAGTAATTTCAATTTCAATTCTGTGACCCTTATAATTTGTATATACTCATTCGTTTATTTAAATTGTATGTGACATTTTATTTTTATTTTAATTCTGTGACCCTTATAATTTGACATTTTATTTTAATTTCAATTCTGTGACCTTTATAATTTGTACCTACTCATTTGTTTATTTTAATTTCTTTGACTTTTTATTCTATTCTAATCTATTCTGTTGCAGTATTGTGCAATTTAACACAAAATTGAACAAATGATAAAAATCAGAGTTTTTATATTATATGATCACGCACGCGTAGCTAAATCCTAATAAAGCCTTTTCTTTGATGCAAGGCGCGGGACATATGCAAATGGCGAGTTGAGCGGGCGACGGTGTGGCGCGGGTGTTGCGCCGCCCGTTTCAAATGCCATACAAAATGTATAGGAACGACATGGCGCGGAACATACGAAAGAGGCGTGGCGCGCGCGAGGCGACGGTGTGGCGCGGGCGTTGTGTGCGTGTTGCGTGAGACGTCGTTCCTATACATTTTGTATGAAATAAGAAATGGGCGGCGCAACGACCGCGCCACACCGTCGCTACGCCCTAGCCTCACCCGCGCCACTCGCCACTTGTTTACGTCCCATGCCTAAGGATCCCAGATGTTATAATAATAAAAGCTATATTATGTATAACGACCTAAGTTATACAAAACCAAAAGTTTCTTAGTTTTCCACGTTTTTCGTCAGACATGTCCCATTGTGTCTATTAAAGGTTAGCAAAAAAACCGCTATAAGGCAGACAGGCGCTACGCGACAGTACGACGCAATTCTGGTAGAACAATTTCCATGAAGTTTTCTTAGAAAACATTTTATTAGACTCGCGTCGCGCCTGTTTGCAGCCTTTAAGTAACAATATACGAGACAGGTTACAAAGGAAACTCTTCTTTTTGTGTCGAACAAGCACATTCATTTATCTTAATCGGGGCGAATCGATTTTCCTTTCGTTTCCTTTCCTGAGGCAGAAAGGTTCGAGTTTGTAATTACCACCTGTGGCTTCCCTGGTACCTGATTAACGGCAAATTATGTAAGAATCTATTAACTGCTCCCAAATTACCATGTATACATTTTTTATTTTTATTTTTACATTCTTCTTTGACATAATCACCCTATTATTTGACATTATATACCTAAAATTTAATTTCAACTCTTTATTAGTGGCTTTTGTGAACATGATAATTATTGAGATTTGATACAGCCGTAATAGCAATCACGTCATTTCGTTTAAAATACGTTTTTATTTTTATTAATTAATTTATCTTTATATAGATTCTTCTCAATTTTGTGAATGTGAGAACGCTGTAGGCCTAGCGGACTGTAGATTTGTTCACCATCATTATTCTGTTAAGTACCTGGTACTTGTTGAAAGACCTACACTGTCCTCCCATACCTAATAACACTGTTATTTGTAAATATTGTAAAAGCCCATTATTTTTAAAAGAGTAACCGTGGAGTTTCTTGCCGGCTCTTCTCCATAGGAAACAACCAATTGGAACCGTGCACCTAGCTTCTGACGTTTCATAAGTGCCCATGTAGGTTTATATGAAATAAAAATATTTTGAATTGAATTGAATTGAACCAAATGGATTCGTCCTTAACAAAAAACGATGACACGCTGCGTATTGCAAAGGCTTTTAAAAATCTTTCGTCGAGGTATTGGAAGACGGATCGGGAAAGTGTAGGTAGGTTATTTTTAAAAGAGTAACCGTGGAGTTTCTTGCCGGCTCTTCTCCATAGGAAACCACCAATTGGAACCGTGCACCTAGCTTCTGACGTTTCATAAGTGCCCATGTATGTAGGTTTATATGAAATAAAAATATTTTGAATTTTGAATTTTGAGGTACAGTATGCTTACAGAGATAACTTATTCGAATAATGGATTTTGGTTTATAAATTATTATCGTCAATTTGAACATATTTAAGTACCTACATATCATCTTTCTCAGAGTATTTTACAAAGGCACCTATCACCTTTGACGCAAATTATATTAAACTAAAAGCTTTGATGCTTATGTACGGTTTCTATTACAAACATTAGTATGACGAATAAGGTACGTCGCTCTCGTTATCATCAGCCATTTTTTAAATACTGTGCGCGTACTGTGGGTAGTGTTGGTTATTGCGCATTAGAAAAACCGTTTGAAGTTCAGATCAAATTATAATTTTCACTACGTTTTTTACTTTAGCAAACAAAAAAAACTCGTTTCTTGTATGGGGAAAACGTTAAGTTTTTTTACTTTATTTAATTTTTATTATTTTTTGTAATAGCGGCAATCGAAATAAACAATTTGTCTTTTTACGGTTCATGAGATACAGCTCGCTGACAGACGGACGGACAGCTGAGGCTTAGTAATAGGGTTCCGTTTGGCACCTTTTGGGAACGGAACCCTAAAAAGCGATGATTTTATCAATATATTTTTTTTAAATTGTGCAATACCTACGTTATTTTGCATCACTAGAAAATATAAGATTTTTTAAAATTATTAACAATTTTATTTATTTATTTTTTAAAAACGTTGCCCCACACTAGGAATTTCTCCTGTATCGTGGCTGCGTTTACAAACATTTAAACTCACATACACAAACAGCCAGACCCGGAACAGCTACTTGTAGGTCATACAAATATTTGTTCCGTGCGGGAATCGAACCCGCGACACGCAGTGCAGCAGTCAATCGCTTAACCACTGCGCCAACCGTGCCGTCAACAATAATTTAACAGGGTCCCAAATATAGATGTGAAACATTAAAACCTCAATCTAACTAAACTAACATTATAAAGAGAAAAGATTTGTTTTTTTGTATGTTTGTATGTTTGTTTGTTACGCTTTCACGGCTGAAAGGACATAGGCTACTTTTATCGACATAAAACGCGGATGAAGCCGCGTTCGGAATCTAGTCACAAATAAAATACAGCACAAAGATTTCAAAGGACCAGATTTCCCCATACCTGGTCCTTTGTCCCCTAAAGAATATTTTCTACCCATTGAACGTAAAAACATACCGTATATCTTTCGTAAAAGATAAAGCTTTGGTAACGCCGTATTCTTTTAAGGAGGGTTAAAGTTATTGTCATAGCTGTTACCCTTATAAGTACATGACAGGAGTAAAAGTTAAGTGGTGACGATTAAGGGGGTTTTAACGTGTAAAAGATATGAGTCATGTGGGGTATTAACAGCGTAATAATTGTGGATTAAGATTTCATACACGTTATAGTAGGTGCTCTAATTTTTTTATGTTCTGAAAGGGTAATGCATATTTATAGGAATATGTGGAAATGTAGGTAGGTATAAATTTGTGTATCTGAATGTGCCCAGAGTTCCAGTAGAGCGTGTGTTTTTTTTAAGGTAATTAGAACACATAGACGCGAGAAATAAACAAACAAGTAAACTAACTTTCAGATTCTTATTTGTAGGTACCGATGAAGTTAGTAGGTGTACGGATGCACTATCAAACTGAAAGCATTTATTTCAATTAATCCAATTACATACACTTTTAAATTGTCAAGCAGTCGGTCAGTTAGAAAGATGAAACTTGTTGCCCATTTCAAAGCGTATTAGGTTCCTATGGAGAAGAACGGGCAAGAAACTCGTACGTCCTAATAGCTTTTTACAAGACTTATAACATAGGCCTGTATGGTTTATTATAATTGTAGACATTCATAACGACTAAACAACTTTATGCAGTCATCACCATGATAAGAGATACGTCACGTAATACATTCGATTCCGGGTCTGGCAACTAGCGATATCGTAAGGAAATGTTATATTATCTTGTTAGTCCCGTAAAAGTAAGTGTCCACTAAACATAGGACTCATAAACCCAACGAACGATCTTCGAGGATATTGCCATAATCAAAACTCTTAAGAATACACTAAAGTAGGTTCTAAGTACACTTAGGATATGATATATTGCAATTAAATGAAGGAAAATTTAAAACACAATAATATTAAAAGTTCACTTTGAAAAAAAGCATATTACAAATTAGAGGATTATATCCAAGTTAAGAATGCTTGGAAACATGCTGGTTCTGCTCCATAGGACAATAGAGTCTAGACAAAATCAAACTGTTTGCTAATTTAAGTTTATAATTTTTACATTCTGTGATTACTTTAACTCACACACGGAGTTATTAGTATTAGGTACTTCTTAAAATTTAAGAAATATTGTATATATACTTCTACAATGTTCGTAAATATGTGAGCACCATGTTTCTATCACATAATTACTTTATCTGTCATTGCTTCATTTTTAGGTGTATCGTCTTCACATATAATTAAGTACCTACCTATATAATTAATGTACCTACTTATACAAAATATTGTAAAACATTTTAAAAGAGTAACGGTGGAGTTTCGTGCCATTCTATTCCATACGAAAACTACATTTTGGAAGGGGCGACTAGAATCAATTCTATTTTTTATTATTAATTTTGACGTTAATAATTGCCAAATTGAAATAAATTATTTGACTTTATGTGTAAGCCTATTTTTATTACATAGACTTCAAATTAGTTTGTTCAGTAATATATTTTTTCGGACAATTGGCTATTTAGCTATCTTTCAGCCGTGTATTCTCTTTGAGCTGAGATAAAAATTAAATACTTTATTGTTAGTCAAAATAATTTGTTTAATTATCGGCAATTAGTCGATAGTTGGTTGTTTTCGGCAATATTAACTGATAGGTTTGAACTTTTCAGAATAGGTATGCTTTTTTTAAATAGTCCTCAGAATCCGGTCAAGGGATCCCTTATTTAGACATTCCTAAATTATCTGAATAGTAAATAGGTAAAATAGTACGTTTGTCATAGAATATCCGGAAAATATATTGATATATATCTTTTTTAATTTGTGCTAATCTTAAGTGGAAGGTGGCGTTGGTTAGTTTTAGTTGTATTGTAATAGTAAGGTACTAGAAACTTTAACAAAAGGCAAGAATTTATGAGACTTATAAACATTTTGTATTCAAGATGTCGGAACGCCACTAATTCATGCTAACGCCGCCAGGTGGCACCACCGTCTTACTTGCTATTTCTTTGAGCGTTACACGCTTTTGAATTAATAATTAATTAATCATTATGGGAGATGTCTCGTCTTTTGCAATATTTACATAGGCTTGGAACTAAGAGCATATAGAATATTAATGAACACAACAGAACGGTAAAGTTGAAACAAATATTGCCAGTAATCGTTGTTTTTTATACGATTTTGATTTTATAAAGCGTATTATTATTATTTTGTTTTATATAGTTGTAGTTATAAATGTATAGCTACATGAGAAGCTCCACGCTACTCATGTGTAGTAGGTATTGGGATCATATAGAATTGACATAAGATAATATAACATCACGCCTTGTTTCGCCGAAGGGTTGGGCAGAGATGCACCAACATTTCGCCAGTTATGTTTACTATGTAATAGGGTACGGGCCTATTGTCATCAACCAATTATATATATAGAAAAACACTTCGCCCGACCGATGAATTGACATAGTAACGCTAAATAGCCCTTTGATAATAATTAATTAAAATTGACTGCCTCGTTGGTCTAGTGGTCGCAAGCGCTATTGCTGAGCATGAGTTCGATTCCCGGGTCGGGCAAAGAGTTATTGGGTTGTTATATCTGGAATTTCTCAGCAGCAGTCCAGAGACTGGATTTGTGCCCGGTTGATGGCAATAGGCTGGCCCCTATTACATGGGACTGAAACATAACTGGCGAAATGTGGGTGTACCTACTACAGGTACACTTCTGCCCAACCCTTCGGGGAAAAAAGGCGTGATGTTATGTTATGGTAATTAAAATTGAAACTTTTATTGTCACAATACTAAGGTACATAGGTACATAATAAAGCCAACTTTTCTGCGTTTGGTCCTTCTTGAACATCTTAGTATTATATAGTCCTCCAGACCGTATTTCGGCCACGGCGGCAAATCTCAACGGAGACTAGCCTTCGGCGCGGGAGATATTATAGTGCACAAGTGTGTCCGCAGACACAGGTACACTCTGTCTTCGACAAAGAGAACAGGCGTAGGACCAACAGCTTAACGTGCTTTCCGAGGCACGGGGATATCACACCGCCAACTTCCAAACTCCGGGCTGTTACTAAGAAATTCCCAATGGAAAAAACCCAATAACAATTGGCCCGGCCCGGGAATCGAACCGAGGACCCCACGCTCTGAAGTCGCGCTTGCAACCGCGAGACCAACGCGGCAGTTATCTTAGTATTATTTACACTACGGAGTACGAATACGTTACATAAAAAATCTATGGGCAAACACTACACATAATAAGATTTCGAATGAGAAGCAATATTTATATATGATTTGTGTAAAGTAGATACCTATCGATACAACCCGGCGATCAATTCTGTCATCCAGGATACGGCGAATTTCCGTATTTACGCCTTGATCCGAGCCGTCTGACCCCTGCGCTAACCTTTTAGGAAACCAAATATATCCGGGATATTATGATGTTTCGAAGTAAATATTCATTCTATAGTCACATATAATATTATAAAGTATTTCAACCTAGTCCGTAGTTTAGATTGTTGGGGTAGGCTCTTAATTAAAGAGGCTGTATGTTCTCAGCATCTTTTTATTTTATAAAAGCATAGATGTTTTGTTTTTTGTTTCAAACAAGATATTTACGTAATGCTTTTAAAATGATAATAATATTATGTTCATTAAAAAATAAGGGGAAGGAAACATACGGCATCATAAATTTCGTCCGCATCGCTGTCAACATTGCTACGTTGTAGGGCAATGCTGTCCTTGCCCAAAAAATAGGCCAGCAGGATGTCTCGAAAACCTAAGTCGGCACTGTGATCCCATCCATGGCCCTAAGTGTTTCAACCACAAACGGTTCGATAACACCCAAAAGGTATAAGTTTTTTTTTAAATCAATTTTTATAGGTACATTTAAAGAAAGAAAGAAAACAAAATTAATTTGAAACAGAAGGCACGCAATATAGGAAAAAGACAAAAAACTTAGATAAAATAAGTAAGGGAAATAGCTATATCGTATGTTAGGTAATACGTTCTTTGTAAGGTTTTAATAAAAGGCCTTTATTTAGCATTGGCCTCAGATCATTCCATTACGTACCAAAAAAGAGTTTTCTGTTCCAATCAAAGTTTATGATTGTCCATGATTCCATTTACAAATTTAATTCGTTTAAATTCAAAAATAATACTTCGCATTTTGGCAGAAACGTGATCAGAAATTTGATTTCTATTTTTGGATCAATTTCCACATCGCATCTGGACGAAAAACGAAATGGAATTATGTACGGCTTTTGATGAAAATGTATGAAATATAAATACTTACATTATTTATTTGGCTAGACTTTCGGTACCAAAAATAGAGGCTTTCGTGAAAGCCCGTATATTTGTACGCATAACAATATTAGGAGGGGTTGCTTTTGGGGTAGGATAAAAATAACGTATGTGTTCTGTGCGTAAAATTCCCGGTACGTTTCTATTGAAGGAACTCATACAATGGTTGTCAAAGCTCAATTCATAGAAACATAGATTATGACTATGGAGAGCTCTAATTATCAGCAGATTGTAGATAGATGTTTTAGAATTTCTTATTTATACATTCCTACAATTCCCTTATATGTAACTTTTACTAATGAATGAATTAATTAATGAAATGCACCGATCCCAGCATGGTTTAACCAGACTCGATAAATCGAATGAACCCCAAGAATTGCACTAGCCCCTGAAGCCTCATGTTTTATGGTACTACAGAGGCCATTGCAAATCAAGGAGTAGACCGGGTGGCGCGTTAATGGTAAGGAAGACGTGCCCTTAGAATAAGGAAGGATTTGCGAGCCGTACCGGATATGCATCCTAGAGTAGGCAATGGAATAGTGGAGAGACGGGTGCTATTTATCTATGGATCTTTTTACGACGTCGCCGGTTCAGGTCCATTTTCACCGGTGAATCTTTTGACGGAGTTACGCTGCTTTTTCGACTCTTTTCTATATCGCTGCTGTGCTGCGTTACATTTAGCTGTTTCTATGCCTTCGTCAGCCTCGCTGCTATCCGTTTCAGGTTTCTTGTAGATGTCGCAGGCAGCCTTGGTAATCTTATATCGGTCTGCAGCCATGTCTATCCAAAAGTTTATTTCCTTGTCGAAGTACGTCAAGTCCTGTTTAAGGTTGCTTGTTTAAGGGTCCTGTATAAATTATATAAAAACTATAAAACTTTTTCTGCTACGGCAATATCCGCACTATCTAACTATGCTTTCTACTCCTAGAAAACTTATCTCCGGAAGACACAACTTCAGCGACACCTTCTTGTTTAAGGCGACAACATCTCATCCAAATATGATGATTATTTAATGAAAGATTGTTAGATACAGGTGTATTATGTTTTATTTATAACCCAAACAACGGAGAAAACAATGCTTTTTAATTTTTAGAATTAGCGCAACAAAAACACGACTACATTTCAGGATGGCCGAGTGACAGGGAGGAGCACAGACAATGTAACTTATGTCAAAAACTATCATAGATAATATTTATTTATTTTCTTGTGTTGTCATCAACACCGTCCCTCAACACAAGAAACCTGGTGACAAACTTTGAATGATTCAAAGCAAAACTTACACTCTTTGACATTATGCCTGTACATACAAAAAAAAATATTAAATCTTAACTTTAGACATTTTACATTATTGCATCTACCAAAGAATTATGAATTTATGTTGTAATACAGTTCAACATCTTAATATTTTTTTTTTTTACACATTAATGACAAAAGTTTTACTGTACTCTTATGTACTGTGCCCACTTTCATTTAACTAGAACTTATACAATATTAACTTCTATTCTATCTATAAAATCTAAATAAACAAAAATAAACTTTTATTGAAAAGTTACACAAGTCTACAATAATTTTAAATATCTCCTTAATTTAACAAATGTAGGGCCTGACAGAGGTTTGGTGAATAAATCAGCTATTTGTTCTGATGTTTCTATATACTTTAACCTTATTATACCATCTACGATTTTCTCACGAATAAAATGGTGTTTGATGTCAATATGTTTCATTCGTTTGTGTAATACTGGATTTTTTGCTACTTTAATGGAACTTTGATTATCCTCATACATTAATACATAATCAATATCAATTGATAAATCACTTAAAAGTTGTTTGAGCCAACATGCTTCTGCAGTAGCCATGCTGAGTGCCATGTACTCTGCTTCAGTTGAAGACAGGGCTACAGAGGGCTGTTTTCTTGTACTCCATGAAATAGGACAACCAAATACTTTAAAAACGAATCCAGCTGTTGACCGTCTGTCAACTAAATCACCTCCCCAGTCAGAATCTACATAGCCAACAATGATAACACCATTAGTATCATTTCTTTCAAAAACTAAACTTAAATCTAATGTACCCTTAATATACCTAAGAATTCTTTTTAACATGTTCCACAACTCTTCACTAGCACATTTTTGAAATCGACTTAATATTGACACGCTTGCACATAAATCAGGTCTACTACCTAATATTGCATACAATAAACAACCAATTAATTGTCTGCATCTTGTCTCTAACTCTTGAGTTTCAGACTTTTCTCTCTTAAGACTATCGGTTTTAAATTTTGAATCCATGGGTGTAGCAATACTTTTACAATCTGACATGTTATATTTTTGTAAAATCTGTTTTAGGAATGCTTTCTGATTAATTTTTAAGACACCATTAATTACATTCTGTTTGATAGAAATACCTAAAAAGTAATTTGCTAAACCCATGTCTTTCATACAAAAATGTTTCTTTAGGAAATTTTTAGTTTGATTCACACATTCACTATCCGTCCCTGCAAGTAATAAGTCATCGACATACAGTAATAAATAAGTCATCTGCCCATTATATTGTTTTACATAAAGACCATAATCTGTTTTACATTGTTTGAAACCTTCAGACAAAATGACTGAATTGAATTTGTCATTCCAGTTTTTGGGTGAGTTCTTTAACCCATACAATGATTTTTTAAGTTTACATAACATATCCCCATTAGAACATCCCTCTGGTAATGACAAATATATATCATCTTTAATATCACCATGAAGAAAAGCATTTTTGACATCCATTTGATGTACTAACATACCTTTTTGATTACATACTGCTAATAGTGTGCGGACAGTTGGAAGTTTAGCTACTGGTGCAAATAAATCATCATCAATAAAATCAGTTTGTTGAAAGCCCCTAGCCACGAGCCTAGCCTTGTAACTAGTAATATTACCTTGATCATCAAGTTTTCTTTTAAATACCCATTTGCTTTCAATGACTTTACAATCTACTGGTTTTGACACTAACTCCCATGTATTGTTTTGATTTAAGCTATCCATCTCCTCATTCATAGCTCTTTTCCAATTTATTTTATCAGTACTTTTCATGGCTTCTTCATAAGTTTTAGGGTTATCTTCAATATAACTTAATAAGCATGTATAATCTGTACTGTAATACTTATGCCATTCAGGCTTTCTAATCTGGTTTCTTGGTCTTAATTTCCTTATTTGCTCTTCCTGAGTTTGAACTTCAGTATTTGTATCATGAAACTCTTCTTCAGATTCATTACATGACTCCGTACATGGTATATTATTTAAGTTTTGTCTTGACACTTCATTAATAACTGGTACCTGACTCTGTATTGACCTATCCATACTATTTTCATCCTGTGCAACACTATCAACATCATTAATATCTTCCAATAGTATTTCATTAATATTTTCTACTAAGTTTTCTTTTGCACTATCAGATATTTTATTATTAGAGTTACTATTACTTTCTTTAATAAACACTACATCTCTTTTAATTTCTACTTTATTTTCCTCTTTGTAATAAATCCTATAACCCTTTGTTTCCTCGCCATAACCAACAAAATATCCTTTCTTTCCTTTTGGGTCTAATTTTCTTCTTCTTTCTTTAGGCACATGACTGACTACTATACTACCAAATATTTGTAAACAATTTATGTCAAACTTCTTACCTGACCAACATTCATATGGTGTTTTATCAGTATTTTTATTTTTAACGTAAGTTCTATTTAGAGTGTACACAGCTGTGCTAACAGCTTCAGCCCATAAACTTTTATCTAGGTTAGACTGAATCAACATTGTCCTAGCAGCTTCTATAATAGTTCGCATTTCTCTTTCAACTTTACCGTTTTGTTCCGGTGTATAGATTACTGTAGTTTGATGTTGTATGCCTTTATTAATTAAAAATGACTCTAATGTTTTATTTAAAAATTCTGTCCCATTATCTGTCCTTAAAATCTTTACTTTATTATTAGTTATTACTTCTGCGTGGTTAACGAAATTTTTTATTTTACTTGGCACTTCAGATTTATGTTCCATAAAATAAACTTTCCTATATTTAGAGAAATCATCTTTAATAACCAATATGTACCTTGAGCCGCCAACAGAGGGCACTTCCATCGGTCCACACACATCCGCATGTAATATCTCACAACACATACTTGTTTTAGTTATACTCTTAGGAAAAGGTAAACGATGACATTTTCCTTCTATACATGCAACACATGAATCATCAGAATCAATAAATTCTATGTTATTGTTTTTTAGCACTGACCGACAGTAATCATAATTTTGGTGTGCCAACTTCTCATGCCAATCCTTAAGGATATTAGTCTTAACCTGAGTGGTTACATTTACATTGCATGGAGAGTCAAAGATAAACTGCATTACATAGAATTTATCTACACATTTACCAACTGAACACACTACATTGTTTTTAATAAATTCACATTTATTACCTGTAATGTTAAACATGTAACCATTTTTCACAGCTTTAGTAACAGAGAATAAATTTACCTTAAGTTCAGGAACATATAGTACACTATTTAGAGAAGACACAACATATTCATTTCCATCATAAGCCTTCAGTAGTATTTGTCCAATACCTTCCACTTTTAATTTTCTGCCATCTCCAACTATGACATATCTATCTGCACTGGTACCTGAAAGGCTGAAAAAAAGAAATTTATTATGGGTCATGTGGTCACTTGCACCACTGTCCACTATCCAGTCATCCATGCTGGAGTTATGCCCGATAAAAGCGCTTGAGATGTAAGCATTTCCTGTGGTATCCTTTGTGTTATTTCCCTTATTTTCCCTTGAATTATTGTATTTATTTTCTTTCCAATTCTTTCCTTTGTTTTCCTTTGAGCTATTTCCTTTTTCTCTGTTCTTCTTAAAGTAACACTGTTCTATTGTATGTCCAGCCTTTTTGCAGTAAGAACATGTGTTATTATATCTACAGGTACTCTTTTTGTGGCCAGTTTTACCACATTTATAACATTTCATATTTGTCACAGATAAAGCAACGGGTTCCTCTATTTCTTTCATGCGTTCTTCCTCAATGAGTAACCTTGCTTGCAAGTCATTTAATGTTTGGGATTCTTGAGGAACACTTTCCCACGCCGAAATAAAGTATTTGAATTGAGGCGGTAGTGTCATTAGTATTTTTGTAATAATCATCTTGTCAGACATAGATTCGCCTAGCTGCTTTAGTTGATTTGCCATTTGTTCTACTGTACTAAACAACTTGGCTATACTACCTGCTTCATATTTATATTTCATGAACCTTTCTTGCATCAGGTGAACGCTCGTTGAGCTTTTAAGTTCGTATATGCTTGATAATTTGGTCCACATTTCTGCCGCCGAGCAACATGTTACTAAATGTTGCATGACGTTTTCTGTTACTCTCGACACGATGTGTGTTTGTGCTTTTGCGTCTTGCTGCTCCCATTCGTTTGGTTTTAAGCCGACATCATTTTTCTTTACCGACCCGTCAACGACCCTTAACAGGCCGAGACTATTTAGCAAAATCTTGGTCTGGAACTTCCACAACAACCAATTTTCACCCCCAGTAAGTTTCACTACTGTAATTCCAGTATTATTTGCCGGTACCCCAGAAGCTGAAGCGCCACCTTGAAAATCCATGATGGCTTCGCCACGCCCCGAGTTTTAACTTTACAAGTACAAACTGTATCCACGTTAATCTATTTATCAAAAGGTGCTGGGCCCATAACCTGATGATTATTTAATGAAAGATTGTTAGATACAGGTGTATTATGTTTTATTTATAACCCAAACAACGGAGAAAACAATGCTTTTTAATTTTTAGAATTAGCGCAACAAAAACACGACTACATTTCAGGATGGCCGAGTGACAGGGAGGAGCACAGACAATGTAACTTATGTCAAAAACTATCATAGATAATATTTATTTATTTTCTTGTGTTGTCATCAACAAAATATAATAGTCAAGATTCATCTCTTCAAAACGTCAAAGTACTGCGCCATAATAAATCTCAAAAGAAATTCTTCTATCGAAGTAAGGTCATATATTTCTTAACTAAGTAATAATAAATAGAGTGCCCTCAAAGTTTTAGTAAGTTCCTTCCAAATGGATGTGATAGTTGGACACGAAAGTTTCCAACTCTTTCAGAAAAAACTTATACAACTGTCTAAGGTTCCTTTTGTCTGCGCGCTTTTTGAGTACTTAGACAGAGTATAGGAATAGACAAGTCACTATAATAATAATTGTAATGAGACAAGGACACACTGATTAGACCCAGAAAGAGTAGTAAGAGTAAACGAGGCAGAAATATTTTCTCTGTCTCTGTCTTGAATGCAAACTTTTTGTCTGATCCCAGACCACAACTGTAACTCAACGAAACGACTGTCATTGTACGATTTCTTCGAAAAAAATTACCCTGACAACATTAGATAGTTTTTTTGTGTGAAGAATTGTGTTTAATCCTAGTGTGCTTTTCTGCACTTTTAGTACAGAAACTGTATTTTTTTAATAATCCCGATTATTTTAAAGTTTTGATTGAAAGGCTCTTTGAAGTTAAAACTAGTTTTTATAAGATTATTTTCCAATTTCCCAACCGCGATGACTAAACCAAAAAGTTACGAGGTTCCATTTATAATTAGTTTTATGATATTAATAGAATATTAATGCAAAGATAATAGACCCCTTTTGGTTATACGGCAAAATCAAACATTCGGGCAGCTTTCGTGGTTTAATTTTGGAAAGCTTTATTAAATACTAGCTGACCCGGCAAACGTTGTTTTGCCATATAAATATATATATTTTTTTATTTATTTTTTTAATAGATGTTGGCCGATTCTCAGACCTACTCAATATGCTCACAAAATTTCATGAGAATCGGTCAAGCCGTTTCGGAGGAGTACGGGAACGAACATTGTGACACTAGAATTTTATATATAAGAAGTTAAACATATTTAAATTTTAAACTTTTTACAGACATGAAATGACAACAATTCTATTTACAAGCTTTTATGAAACATACCACAGCAAGAAATTATACACTATGACTTTTTATCGTGTATGGTAAAGGTACAATTCCGTAGCCGACCGCAGGCGGCTACTGCAGGCGACGTGTCGCCGCGACACGACTGGTTTCTATGTATCCTTATGTATTTCTATGAAGGCAACGTGTTGCTAGCTGTGGAAGGTATTTTATAGAAATGCATGGAAACCAGCCGTGTCACGGCGACACGTCGCCTGCAGTTGCCGCCTGCGGTCGTCTACGGAATGGTACCTTAAATATCACAACTTGTATATACAATATGTAAAAAAACCGTTTCCGATCCATTAGGGGCATATAGTACTGCAATAACATTACCAAAAAGTAATCAAAAAATATATATTATTGAAAATAAAATAGTTATTGCTATTTAAAATTCACATTTTTCGTACCAAAATTACCCCAAATCCATTAAAAATGACCAAATTTTCAACAGGGGTCATAAGTTATGACTTTTAGACAGCGCTAAACGACGGCCGCCCGGGTTATTACCCAATGTAATAACCCGGGTTATTACCCAATGTAATAACCCGGCCAAATTACCCATTGAAAAAAAACGAGGGGATTTTTTTCCTATTGCCTGAAAATTTCCACATAAATATACTCTCAGTACGATACCTAAAAACATTCTCTCGGATCGGACAGTGTTTTTTTACGTGTTATATAGGTACTTCCCGGCTTTAATTCGGCTACTGGTTGCAGGTAATGTAGGTACACAAGTAATGATAGCAGACTATCCCACTATCCTATCGTTTACGATCACCAAACCGATACAATATCCCTATACTTTTACTTTCACTTACAATTTCCTCCTGAAACCCTCACGCCGTGCTATAAAGCCAATTACCTGACCCTTCGGTAAAATATTACCCTTGATGAAAATGTTTTAGTTTCGCAATGTGTAATGTAAATTTGCCTCTTTCATTTAGATATTGTATTGATATACTCGTATGTTCAAGTTTTCTTATATCATTTTTGCTCTAAGAGTTTCAATGCCTTAAGGATGTACTAGTCGACGGCTCGAGCTCGTTAGTGGGCGTGGGTAATATTCATGATATTTAGTATAACCAGCGCTGGGGCTCTTTCTTGCATAGGGTCGCAGCATTATACTGAGCGATGGCCGTTTTGCGTGGATGTGGCGCATATTTTCCCTAAACTTGTTTCTTTTTTAATTTTGTGTTCTTTTTTTTGCGTCATGTTTACCGCAAATAAACGTATTTTCTTTCTTTCTTTTATTTTATAGTTATTTATTTATTTCGTTTTATTTATTTAGTATTTATTTATCTAGTTTTTATTTAATTAATTATATATTTATTTAGAGAGTAAGCGGGCACGCCCTTTATGCCTGGAGGCTTTTATTTAGATATTGTTTTCGTTTAGTTTTTTTAATTTCTGCCTGAGTATAGTTCTCGATATTTTTGGTTGGTATATTGGCGTGTGCTAGCTGTCATATGGCTATTAATTTATAATTTTAATTATGTTTTGTTTTGCGTAATGTAAATTATTTTGCATACTATTATATAGAATCATTTATTTTCTAACTGAACAGACAGCTGTGCTGCTGGGGAGTTTGTTGCGCCACCTCTTCATCCCAGCTAAAACACTAGGAAGTGGTGAAGATTTATAACGAAAACGAGCGCGTAAAACTTCACGAACAGACCTTTGGGCGTATAGATATTATGGAAAAACTACTGGATGTATCTACTCAAAATAAAATTATTTGTATTTTTGAATAAATTATCTATCCTTTTTGCCATTATCATACTTATATACCTATATCATACTACATAATTTATTTATTTACGCAGAAAGATGAGTTAAATTTAGTGTTGAAATATGGAAGTTTCGATGCTTATAACTTCGAAACCAATACTTTTTTCCCAATTCTGCTTCTATACAGGACTAGATAATGACAAGAAAAATTTATGTAATTTTTAGTTTTGAACATACACCGTCAAACAGACGAGTAATCACCATAATACGTTTGTATGGAAGAATGACCGACTAGCGTACCCTTAACGTGCAGCATATGTACCATCGCGATCACGCACATCTAACTACTTTGAAAACAAAATCCCGTGCACACGATGAACACGTCTGTTTTCCACACCTTTTTTTTTGTACGTAAGCGTTACTATAGCGGCCGAGCGCTGCAAGCAGAAATAGTCCTTACGGTATTCAGATATACCGTGTCCGCGATAATACATATTGTACATTGGTATTTACTGCCGCCCTGCCGGGTAAGCACACTGCAACATTGTGACTTATATTGTGAACACTACCCTATGTTTTACACTAGCTACTACACGCGGTTTCGTCTGCGTGGACTTCAGGATAAAGAAAAAAAAACTAAAGAAAAAAAACAATAAAGAATTGAGTATTGAGGATTGGGTCCAGAGAGAAATGAAAAATGCAGATAGACTAATACCGTTGCATCAGTTTAATAGAGCTATTTAAGAGGAATAATTCCATAATACTATGTTTTCATATAACTCTATTGACTAACGCGGCGCACGCCAGTAAAGCTCCCAATCGGCATGATTTTTTCCGACATCTTCAACAATAATCGTCATATTTCAGCCAATTTACACAAAACCTTAATGAATTATACACCTAAACCCTCCTCATGAATCAATCGGTTCATTGACAGACAGACGCGGCGGGGGAACTTTGCTTTATGATATATGTAGTGATAACTAGTGTGACGTCTGTCATCGTCATCTACCATTCTTGACAATAATGTTAAAATCAGCTCAAAATCAAATAAGATCGCTTCCGAATTCGTTTTCAAGCTGTAAGTATTCTAAGTTACGTTATATCTTCTGAAAAACCGTGCAATTATCACTTTTAAAATGTAACTGCACGTACTTCGCATTTATAATAAAACAGTTAACATAATCTACATTTATTTTTAAGAACAAAAATTTTCAATAAAGCAAGCCACAATGGGTTTCCTGTACAGAACATGTCGTGGGTTGTTTGAAAATATAGCCACAGGCCGTAAAAGTTGTTCGTCCAACTCCTGATGTTCTTCATTCACGACATGACTTTCTTAGTCAAAGTTACTTCCGTATAACTTTCACAAAGTTTACATCCCTTCTCTGTATTCAGACATTAATTACAGCAGCCGTACAACAGATTCTGTCCGAACAAATTGTAGTCATCAATACTACTTGCTAAAATGCTTACGCCCCCTAACCTAACATAGTTCTCCCACCAAGTAGATCCCATAATTTCCCCTTTATCCAATTTAATTGGATCCTGAACTTTGCCAATTTTGGGCAATTGCGAATTAAATTAAAATGTTCAGAAGAGTTTTTGATTGAAAGTTATTTGTGTTATGTGATTTGGTTTGACGGGCTCGCCATTTTAGTCAATTACAAGCTTTTAAGAAGTTTGTTTATTAACAATTTGATTATTAACTTTATTATGATTATCTCTTTATTCTTTTCTGTTCTACTTAAAAGTAGCTTAATCTTCAAAGCACAATTCTTGGCACACAACTCTTAAATATTTCTCCTCACCAGTAATGTCCATTTTCTTATCACATATGTCTTTATAACTATCTATAAAAACACAAAATCTCATCTCACATATATATCTTCTTTATCAATATCTTCAAACAGAATATATATACATATACAATTACACATCTACAAAGAAAAACTAATCTATCCACAAAAACAACGTTCAACAGGTGCACAGTTTATTCTCTCTTTATATTATTAAACAAAAAGATTTGAATACTGGTGACCCGCCCCTGCTCCGCACGGTTTTTTTAACTCGACAAAATGTCGAGATTTCTTAATTATATGTAAGTTTAATATGAATGTATTATACACATACATCTTTCGGAATAAATGCTCTAAGTGTAATTGAAACCGTATCAAAATCCGTTGCGTGGTTTAAAAGAACAACGCGGTCATACAGACAGAGGCGAAAAGCGACTTTAATTTATAATATGTACATAATATATGATGTGATGTTTGGTGTTACGCGAATGAATAGAATAAGAAATGAATATATAAGAGGAAGTCTGAAAGTGATAGCGATGACTGAAAAGTTCTGTGGAAATAGGTTGATATGGTATGGGCATGTGATGCGGAGGAATGAGGAAAATGTCGTGAGGAAAGTTTTGAGTATGATTGTGGATGGCTATAAGAGTAGGAGAAGACCAAAGAAACGATGGATGGACTGTGTGAAAGATGATATGGTGAAAAAGGGGGTGACTACCGAGATGACGACTAATAGAGCAGTATGGAAGAAAAAGATATCTTGCGTCGACCACAAATAAATTGGGATGAGGACAGGAGAATGCCTTTCGCCCTAGAAAATGAGCCATGAATGTAGACCGCAAATGACCAATTAAGATGAAAGTATTTCTCTTTTAAATTTTCTAAGGCTTCTGAGAATTCACTTGAGAATATTTTAGCTCATTATTTTCGTTATTAAGGAAATTAAGCCGACTGTGGACTTTTTGCTGGGTCTCTTTTGGGGTTACCATAAAGCTTCGTCTAATGATTTGTCATAACCGAAAATATACATTTAAATAATATCTCTAGATTTACGAGTACATATGTCTTACTATATATATATATATTTATAATATGATAAATTACGTTTTTTACTCAATCACGTAAAAACAGCAAAACGGATTTGGATAAAATTTGGTACACAGATACTTTATAACCTGGATTAACACATAGGATACTTTTATCCCGGTAGTAAATTCCCATTGAATAATTTCCGACATGCACGCGGGCGAAACTGCGGAAAGTAAATAATAAATAGAGGTCGGCAAGTAAACGTAAGTCTTATAATTGAACTTTGAAGAAAGTGCTCGATGCTCGGGAATTTTTGGTAAACAGACTTTAAAACGGAATTTTCCGACATGCACGCGGGCGAAACTGCGGAAAGTAAATAATAAATAGAGGTCGGCAAATAAACGTAAGTCTTATAATTGAACTTTGAAGAAAGTGCTCGATGCTCGGGAATTTTTGGTAAACAGACTTTAAAACGGAATTGGAATAAAAAAACTTGTCAGCTATAGTTACTGAAAACGATGGTGACGGGAATGCTCATAAAATATACCTAAATAGTTTTAAAGACTATCCTAATTCTTTTTCAAAAGTAGTTTTACAATAACATTAACTATCTGCCAGTAAAAGTCCCGTCAACATTGGTCAAGCCGTTTCAAAGAAGACAGACAGCCAGACAACAATTTTAAAAATAGTTTTTTTTTGTTATGAGGACTATATTATTTACTATGCATTTAGAAAAAATTTGTTATTTGGACATTGAACACAAATACAATAAAAGTGTCTGTTTGTAACAGAAACTTCAATTTTATTTATTTGTATATGTTTATACCTATACATTGTATAGAATAGTTAAGAAGTGCGTCAAATAATAGACTAAATTTTTTTTTAAGCCAAGCTGAGAATACCTATCTCTATAAATCGTATGTACCATTCCCTCTAAGCAAGCACAAGCTCTCTCTAATATCTTCAACCACTTAATGAAACTAAATCCACCGCAAGTTTCCAACCAAAAACTTTTGGCAAACTAACTGACCTTTAAAAACGAACCCTGAATAGTTGTCTTTATTAGGAACTTTCTTTGATACGATCAATTGGTATTCAAAAGAAATATTTAGTAGTTTCTAAGTCAATTTCATCGACGATATTCATAAGTTCTATACCTCTATTTAGGAGTTAGGACTATTGAAAAAACATCGATGAATTATTAATAAAAGCTTTCTGCAAAGTTCGCGTTTGATCCGAACACAACAGACGTACGTCTATCTAATACGTTATAATATCGGTCAACTATTGTTTTATCTTGACAGGGACGCTGAACAGACATTGTCCCCCGACGGAGCCTATTCAATATGCATTATGCTAAACAGATGCGACGTTCCTTTGTTTACGGAAACACGCCATTTTGATAAATAAGCTCCTACTATTGGAAAACCGAGAACACTTCCAACCGCTCTCACCGTGACGTGCACTGTCTCAAGCGCTTACTTCGCTCAAAGACTCAGCGGAAACTCTTTGTGGTCCCTCAAAGATTGCGGATCCGCGCGGCTCTGCACTGTTTTCAAAAGTTTAAACGTCGATAAAGTGTACTTTCGTGTGTTCACTTCGTGCGTCCCGGTTTATTTTTACCTCAAAAGTAAACTCAAACGTATCTTGATTTATAGTGGCCTCGTAAACGCTGCTCAAAATGATTCACGATGACACAAAAATATTTTAACGATGGCTTTTTTAACCCAATTTTATTCCGAACACGGCGCGTCTCCCTGACTCCATGTTCTTCCGCGTTGGTCTTACGCACAATTTTCTCCAACGAAGCACTTCAAAAGTCATGGTAGAAGCCGAGCCGGCTGTCTGCCAAGTTTTCCGTTTCGAAGTCGAATTAAAAAAAGACGTTACACTAACTTTCGCGCGTATAAATATAGTTGAGGGTGAACGAACGTGTCGCTAGCACTGACCTCCTTTCTGCGTGATGTTGAACGTGCGGAGCCGGTAGGAGTCCTCGTCGGGTTCCTCCTCGGGCTGGTGCTGCGGGGTGCGCGGCACGTCGAGGAAGGCGTTGGAGCGGCGCGGCTGGTTGTGCTGGCCGGGCGGCGGCCGGCGCCTGGCCGAGGCCTGTCGCCGGACCTGCGGCGGGGTCTCCGCCTCGGCCAGGCGAGGCTCGGAGCTGTACCGGGTCCTGGTCTCCCTATCCAGCTGCTGCTGCTGCTGCTGACGTCGCTGGCGCACCGAGCGGCCGCCGGTGATCCTAGCGGACTGCGAGCGTGCCGCCGGCCTGCGGCGAGGTGCCGGCGTGGTTTCCATGGGGGCCGCGAGGGCTTCCATACTCGCGGAGGCGGGAGCGCATATCGACTGCGAGCGCTTCGTGCGTCCGTCCGTAGCCATGGTCGCGACGATACTGAGCGTTAGGCGATGGCGGCTCCCTCCGCCCGCTCGACACCGCGGGCGGTTACTTGTTGCATCGTGGATTATGAGATTAGTGCTTTTTTAAATGTCACTAATTGTGAGTTTTATCATGAATGGTTTCAGGCGTACTCTGTAAAATGTAAATGGAACTTGCGCGTATTGTTTGTGGTTATATGATGAGATTTACGTATGTTTTCACACACAAAGTTTATTCAGTGAATAGGCAGCTTTCTGGATCACTGAGCTGAGCTCGTTAGCCCATATACCTACGTTTATTGATGTACACCTTTGTTTAGTTACGGTTTTATTTAAAGTAGAAAGAAAATTACTAGTTGTACCTTGAATTTATAACACCTTTGTTTAAATTCGGGAGATTTGAAGGTAAATTGATGTGGAGTCGTTCAGAACTTTCTGCTTTGTTTCAAACCATTTCAGTTTCATACACATCTGGCAGTTTGCAATTTATAATCCGTATTGGAATGCAAAATTAAGTGTATTTTTAACCTTGTTCTTATTTTTACTTGCTACTAAGAAAATCATGAAGCTGGTTACAAGCTTGATGGATTTAAAAATATTTTTTTACGATCGTGTCACATGAAAGTTTGTAACTTTCATTTCTATCACTTCTAGAAAGCAATCAGTTTGAAAGATACATTAACTACCTACAACAGTAGATTTGCCTGTGATTAAAGTATAAACTAGCATTGACTGCATCACGCCTCTATTACCCAAAGGGGTAGACAGAGATCTAAATATGGTATAGGTACTCTAATAAGGGGTGCGACTATTGCAATCAACCAAGCAAAAATTCAGGTTCCTGCTAAAAAAGAACTAAAAAACTCTAGGACCTTATTTAATACTCGTACCACTAGTCCAACGTAGTAGTGTATAGTCGACCTCAAAATAACTTTATTACTTTTGACAATAATTCCCACTTAATTGAAACAACGTGCCACTCGTGTATGTGCTCAAATACCGGACGGCACGTTGCAGTCGACGCGTCGGCGGCTGCCGTCAACGCACTGACGACTGTCACCGACGAGTTGACGACTGCAGTTGCCTCTGCCGTTGGCAACGTGCCACTCGTGTATATGAGCACTAACTGTCACATAGACTAAGACCTTATCGTTTTAAAAACGTGCAAGTGACGTTCCAACAAAGACAAAGTCAAAGTCAAATAATTTATTTCAATTAGGCACAAAAAAGGCACTTTTGAACGTCAACATTTAAATAATAATTGATTCTAGTTGCCCCTTCCAAAAGGTAGTTTTCGTATGGAGAAGAATGGGCAAGAAACTCCACCGTTACTCTTTTAAAATGTTTTCACAATATCTTGTATACATCAATTATATAATTATATGTGAAAACGATGCCTGCCAGCCTTCGGGTGATAGGTACTGTTAAAGCATGTAAGTATTTATCAAGCAATTATGATGTCGACTATACATTGACTGGCCATAGGAATCAGGGGCCTTATTATGAAGTATTAATGCCACCATTATTCCAGTGTGAGTGAGAGATGGAGCTATACAAGGCCGCTAGCACCATCCTTTTCGCAGTGGAATAATGATGGCATTGATACTTCATAATAAGGTCCAAAATAGAATTCGATGTTTATGGTAATTCCTGACCTTTACTTGGTAATTCCATCCACCGGAGACAGGAATAGATTAAATCAAACATGGTAGGTGAATTCATAGCTGTCCCCTGAAACATCGACGTAATTGGGTAAGAGCGATCGTATGTATTTCTCTCACGTAGACGAACAGGCATGTTACTTTTTTGTATTGAGGCAGATAAATAGTGGTATTGGATATAGTCGGGAATAAGGATTCCGTATTGGATCCTCAACGGTAAATACACGATCCTCGCAATAGAAAGATATATGTGATTGGAAAAATGTCTTAGGATGATGCAAAAAAAGTAGTATAATATGTTTCTTAATTTGAATAAAACCATAATTAAAGTAGATAAATTATTTACTATTTGTTTATGGAGTCTTAGATACTTAATACTTATATATTAACACTTGAGTGTGATACCTGAGATATAGGTTTATTCCTAATTCAGGTAGAATTCAATAGTTATGTACCTACCTATAGTTTAAGGCACTCTTTTGTAAATATTTATGTAAATAAATTATTTCAATAAACAATTATTAAATTATTTTATATTATTAAGTTATATTTTTTATTTTCTTTTTAAAAAAACGTTGCCCCACACTAGGAATTTCTCCTGTATCGTGGGTGCGTTTACAAACATTTATACTCATATACACAAACAGCGAGACCCGGAACAACTACTTGCAGGTCATGCCAATATTTGTTCCGTGCGGGAATCGAACCCGCGACACGCAGTGCAGTGATCAACAAGGAGCCCTTATAATTTCGTCATGCCAGTCTGTATGTCCGTCAGTCCGTCTGTCCGGGGCTTAGCTTAGAGACTCTTTGTACTAGAAAGCTGTAATTTGGCATGGGTACACAAATTAATCACGCCGACAAAGTAGTAAAATAAAATCATGAAATTTTGTTTTTGGGTTTGTCCAGTACACTTAAATTGGGGGTCTTTTTTTTCTCGTCTATCCCATGGTGTCGTTAGAAAGTTCGTTCAAAAATATTGTGAGTGTGTGAAAACTATTTTTGGTTTAAGGGATCAGTTTGCGAAATATTAAGCTTTGGATATGTGAAAAAATTCACAGCAGTAGTATATAGTTATAACGAAATAAAAGGAAAACTATCACATTTACTTTTGCAGTTGCAAAAACATGTTCTCCCGTACATTTCGTATGGGAGAAAATGTTTTTCAACTACAATGTTAACACACGCACTTGTTTTTAAGTACTTTCTATCAGTAAATTACAATGTATTATGAAGAACGAGTATTAGAGATACTTCGCTATTGGAATTTCGGATTGTTATCATCTAAGCGCTATCACAAATTGTTACTTGCGTATTTAGAAGAGATTTCGACCTGAAAAACCCCGAAAATAAGCTCATAACAATAAAGAATGGAAATAATCGAAAAAAAACAAACACTAGACATGACCTGAATTTGTTATTAAACGCTGCTTCAAGACGAAATTGAAACAAAATAATATCCACACGAAAAATACGTTACTCTCTTGTTACATAATAATATCTTTCTTCATTTTATCTTTTGTGGTGTACTTAATCTTACGTCATGTTCATACTGTCCCGTAGAGCTAGCACAAATGTGCAGAGAAACCTTTAAGTAAATTCTTCTTATATTAAAACAGAAAAAAAATAAGTATCGCACATCATATTTATATAGATTCAAGACATTTTTTTATCTATGGGTGATACTTATTGTCCTTGTCGCAAAAATGTTTGCCAAAATGATATAGGACAATTGTATTTTCGATTCAAAAATCGCTCAAATTTGCGTTACGTTTACGTCGCTCGTTCGTGCCAGGCCTACTGTAAGCTATGAATTACAGGAGCTTGATGTAGTTTACTTATGATATTGCAAGTGACGACACCTATAGCCTTCATTAATTGGGTAACCCAGGTATCTCTAGCGAAGGGGGTAACCATCGTCCGGGGTGCAATATAAATTGTGTATATGTCTGGTGTTCTGTGAGAGAAAGTATGGAAGGTAGTCCACTGTTTCATTATCTAACAGCATAACATTATGTAGGTTCCTTTTTTATGTTGCTACGTTATTTAATGTTATTTGTGTTCTACCATTTTAATTAACTATGAATAAATAAATAATCAAGATTTTAGAGAACCCCACCTCGTTGCCTCCACACCTCGAACGCACTCTGCGTTGCATGTGTTTGAGTCCCACACTCCTAATATAAGGTTGAAGAAGATATCGGGATTTTTATCCGTAAGAATTCGACATAACCCCTGATCTCCCCAGGGTATGACTAGGAATTTCCACACAATACAAAGGGCATCAAATGAAAATATTGATCCTTCCATACGCAACAGTTATCACTTATCATCAGAGGCCCATTGAAATGAATGAAAATTTTGATATATCAGAACGAGACGAAAACATCAAGAAAATACTATATATTTCATCGTGCGCCTCTTTTAAAATGTAATTTACTCGCTTTCATCATATTTTCTTACACAATTTCTCCTTCACTGGATATATGTGGATGATTTGCTTACATTTCAGAAGAGGAATTAATTTTGCTTTCCCTGTATCTCGAGAATTAGATCACAAAAGCGACGAGAGCCTGATTAATGATATTTGCATATAGTGTATATTTGTCAGTTTTTGAGACAAAAAAAGACTTGATACATAAATAGATTGTAAATGACATCGATTGGTTTGGGAAGCGAGAATAGAATAAAAAGTTGAAATAAGATAATAAAACTCATCAGATATCTAAAGAGTCACGCCCCCTGATATATGGGAGGTAAACATAACTGGCGAAATGAGGGTAAACTTTAAGTGCACTTTCCCAACACTTTGGGTAATACAGCCGTGATGGTATGTTATGTTGTGATGAGTTTAAAGAAAACTAGTGAACATCAGAAGGGCGTGTAATTAGTCCTGGAGTAAAATTCATGAAATTCAAAGCTACCATTTTGATAATGTAAAAACTATCTCTTAAATTTAAAACTGTAGGCTGTTAAAAGTTACCATGAAAAACTCACTAACGATGAACCACTAGTTCTGTTAGTTACTGTGAAAAAAAAACACAAAAATATGAATCTAGTTTTTGACTGAAATAGTTCGCTTCACATTGCTTTTATTTGTACAACTTTAATTGTATGCAATCAGTGAATTCAATGGTGCAGATCAGTGATTCGACGGATTTTTTGTACCCAAGGATTTAAATCCTATTTTAGCTGAATTTTCAGCCTGAAAAATAAATACTTATAACAATAAAATATACAATAAATACCTATCTATTGTATTTTTTACTTTGACACCCTCTCAGCAAAGAATGTCTCAGTAACAGCCTGGAGGATTTGATACCGGTTGATGGCAATAAGCTCGCCTTTTATAAATGTCGATAATTTCTCAGTTCATTCTTTGACGTTCTCGTGTCTTTAAACACTTTCCACGAGACCCACAGACAATAAATAGGTGGTCGATTACCTAATTACCGAGAAATACACAAACCCTGAGGCAATTGTTATACCATTATTATTATTTATTGTTATTGTTACCATTATGTTCCTGTTTGTAGGATTAGGATTAAAATTCTATCAAAAGTACTCCCTCAATTTGAAGACTGAAATATCTTGCTTAGAAATTTTGGATTCCGTAAATCAACGAACATCCGCCTTTAATGTAAGTTATTTATGTACTCGGAAAACTAAACTTAAACAAACAGATTTTCAGAAATAAATAAACGGTAGAAGAGAGTAAAAAATGAAAGAGATAAATCTTGATAAATTGGACCTTCTAAAAACTGTTGAAGCTATTGAATGAAACAATAAACATTTCCTATGACGTTGTGCAAAATTGTAACAATATTTCCTTTTTTGGTCCTTATATATCCCCTGTTAGTTGACCACTTTATCATGTGACAGTCAACGAATATGAATGCGTCTGCACTTTGGGAAAAACTTGCCGAAATTAGGTATTCTCACCGCAAGAATATTATCAAATATTAATATTAATATTATCGGCCTTAGATCAAACTGTTTTAGTACGATTTTAACTAATATAAATTCTAAAGAAAGTTTTGTCGTTATTGACCTGAAGTAACAGTTAAACATTTTCAAAAGACAAAGTCAAGATGCTTGATCGTTTTTGAAATTAGGTATTACGATATAATGAGTTTTCTTGTGTATACATACCCGCGTAGCATGTCAACCATAGAAACGGGTTTTCTACGGATTTTGTCGACGGAAGAATAGACAAAATGACAGATTGTGATTGTTTATCTGTAATTTTGTCTATTCTTCCGTCGACAAAACCCGTTTTGTTTGTGGTCATGCTAAGCGTGCAGGGGTAAAGTATATATACAGCTTAATTATACTGTGCCGGGGGTAACGTAACACATAACATAACATGACTTTAATGTCAATTTATTAGAGGACTCATCAATGAGCCTAAAAATTAATAATTTATTTCAGTCATATAACCTTAATCATTTATTTTTGGAGCCTACTAGAATAACCCCCACCTCGGGTACATGTTTAGATAATATATTTACTGACATATTACCAATAAGCAAAAAAATTATAAGTCAACTGGATTCTGACCACTGTGGACAGCTGATTACATTTAGCAAACAAGATAAAAAAGTGGCGAAGAATTATCACTGTAGTGCCAAAAACTGCAGGTCGCTTGGAGAGTTTTAAAAACAAACTTAATAGTAAATTACCCTACATGCCTTATTGTGATAATCCTAATGAACTGTACAATTCCTTTTTTGCCATGTATTGCACAGAATTTAACTCAACATTTATACCAAAGCAGATCTCAGTTAATGGTTCTGCAACTTTCAGTGAATGGGCAACTAAAGGTATATTTAAGAGTAGAATCAAACTCTTTGAACTGTATGAAGAAAGAAATTACAATAAAAGTAAAGATTTTTATCAATATGTTAAGAACTATTCCAAATTATTTAAACAAGTTTGTAGCGAAGCTAAATGTCGATATTTAAGCTCAAAAATTAAAAATAGTCAGAATAAAATACAAATGACTTGGGAAATTATAAACAATGAGACTGGAAGAGACAGAAAGCGTAGTTGTGAATACAGCCTTAATATTAACAATACAGTTATTAAAAAGGATTTAGAAGTAGCCTCAGTTTTTGAAAATTTCTTTGCAGATATTCCAGTCTCAACCACAAAAGCTTTAAATTCTTCACCCACTGTTGCAGAGTCCCTATTGAAAGAAAATGTTGATAATTGTAACCATGAATTTAATTTCGACTATGCTAGTGCTCGAGATATTATTAAAATTTTCAATACACTCAATGTAAAAAAAACGGCTGATCTGTGGGGAAATTCCGTAGCGGTTACAAAATGCATAATCAACACTGTAGCGCCTGAATTAGCAATTATCTTTAATAAATGTATTGACTGTGGTGTAATTCCTGACTTAATGAAGACTAGTAAAATAATACCTTTGTTTAAATCGGGCAGCACATCAGACCCCACGAACTTTAAACCAATTTCTGTGCTTCCCACCTTTAGTAAAATATTTGAAAAATTGATGCTAGATCAATTGCAAAGACATTTTAATAAACATAAATTATTAAACAGTAAACAATTCGGTTTCACAAGGGGTCGCTCGACTTCCGACGCTGGTGTTGAGCTTCTTGCACATATTTTTGAGGCCTGGGAAAAGTCACATGATGCCCTAGGTATTTTTTGTGACTTATCTAAGGCTTTCGATTGTGTTTCTCATGATACATTGGTCAGGAAATTGCATCACTATGGTGTTAAAAACACTGCCTTGGATCTTATTATTTCTTATTTGGATAATAGGATCCAAAGAGTGGACGTTAACGGCAAGCGATCCCCCGGTTCCCTTGTCACTATGGGAGTTCCTCAGGGTTCAATTCTTGGCCCTTTTTTATTTCTCGTATATATTAATGACCTACCTTGCCTTGTAAATAACAGTCACGAAATAGTGTTATTTGCAGATGACACATCACTTATATTTAAGCTTAAGCGACAACAGACAGTTACCGACGATGTAAATAACGCTCTCTCTAAAATAGTGCATTGGTTTAGTGTTAATAATTTACTTTTAAACGAGAAAAAGACTAACTGTATTAGATTTCTGACACCTAACGTTCAGCAGGTGAAAACCAATGTATTAGTAAATGGGGCGGAATTGGATCTTGTGGACACCACTGTGTTCTTAGGTATTACCTTGGATTCAAAGCTTCAGTGGGGCCCTCATATAACCAAATTGTCGAAGCGGCTAAGCTCTGCAGCCTACGCGGTCTATAAAATTCGTCATTTGACTGATGTAGAAACAGCTCGATTAGTATATTTTAGTTATTTCCATAGTGTAATGTCATACGGCATTTTGTTGTGGGGAAATGCAGCCGACATTCAGACTATATTTGTGCTGCAGAAGCGAGCCATTCGAGCAATTTATAACCTAAGTTGTAGGCATTCACTGAGGGATAAATTTAAGGAAATAAATATCATGACAGTCGCATCTCAATATGTATTTGAGAACCTGATTTATGTAAAAAAGAATATTAATTTATATTCTAAACACAGCGACATTCATAGCATAAATACTAGAAACAAAGATTTACTTATTGTGCCCAGGACTAGGCTCCAAAAAATTAGTAATTCATATAAGTGCCAAAGTATACGTTTTTACAACAAACTCCCAATCCATGTTAAAGAACTGAGCCTCAATAAATTTAAATCATTTATTAAACACAAACTATGTCAAAAAGGTTTCTACAAAATTAAAGATTACTTAGACGACAAAAAGGCTTGGGACTAGCTCTATACTACTCCATACTAATTTAACTGTTTAGTTCATTTTATTTGACTGTATAAGTCAATTTATTTAATTTAAATTTTGTTTATTATTGACGAAATCTACTCTTTACACAGTTTTTGTTTTTTATTTTTATTTTTATGAAATATATTGTAATATATGGTCAGCTAGCGACCTCGAAAATTGATCATACTAATCTTGTCTGAGCAACCGGCAGCAAGTGTGCGTTGTGTTGCGTAAAGTAAATTATTACTATTGTATAGAATCATGTTCTTCTAACTATTCAGACAGCTGTGCTGCTGGGGAGTTTGTTGCGCCACTTCTTCTTCCCAGCTAAAGCATTAGGAAGTGGTGAAGGGTGGGCGTTTTTGGGGGACTGTCTTATGTAATTTTGACGTTCGAAAAGTGCTGATTTTCAGCCTAGTTTGAATAAATGACTTTTGAATTTGAATCTTTTGAATTTGACGCCTGTTTGCCCCGATTTTCCCGAAGGGGTTAGGCAGAGGAGTACATATAGGTACATCCACAACGTTACGTAACTATAGATAGTGAATTGTATCTCATTTGTCAAGAAGTCACTGGTTACTAGTAGTTAGAAGGACTGATATAATTATTTAAAATACTCTTAGGTGACTGCAGAAGCTTGCCATAATCTTCTATAATATACAATTAATAAATAAAATTTAAGTGTCTGTTTGTAATGTGAAAATGCATTACAAACAGCATACGAAAGTATATACGGTATCTACTTAAACATAGTGCCCGAGAGATATTTCTCGACGGCATTTGAAGCCAAATCAGAGGTCCACGTGGTTGGCTTTAAAACTCTGACACCTTATAACAACTCAATCAAACACTCACAAACACTCTTATAACAAAGAAACAATTTTTATATCTCTCTGTCGTTTTTTCCCGAAACGGCTGGACTAATTTTGCTGAGACTTTCACTGGCAGATAGCTGATCTTATAATATAATATATTAATGTACTGATAGAGAGGCTCAGCAGCACGCATGTCGGTTGCCATGTTGGAGGTGTGTGCCTAAACAATATCAGCTACGCAGACGACATGGTGCTGCTGAGCGCTTCTGTCTGTGGTGTGTCAAGACTGATTCGCATCTGTGAAAAGTATGCTAAGGAACATGGTTTGTTGTATAATGCGAAAAAGAGCGAGTGCATGGTCTTTTGGGCCACGAGGAAGTGTCCAGATTACTTACCGGCAATTAAGCTCAACGGATGCCTACTTAATAGAGTAAATACTTTTAAATATCTTGGACATTTATTAACTTCTGACCTGGAAGACGATGCAGACATTGAAAGGGAACGCAGGGCGCTGTCTGTTCGTGCGAACATGATAGCCCGTAGATTTGCTCGGTGTTCGAGGGGCGTCAAAATAGCCCTATTTAGGGCATTTTGTACGTCCTTTTATACCGGCAGTCTGTGGATGGATTACACGCAGAAACAGTACAGCGCTTTGCGTGTCCAATACAATAACGCGTTCAGGGTACTCTTGGGGCTGCCTCGCTTCTGTAGCGCATCGGGGATGTTTGCCGAGGCGCGTGTGGATTGTTTCTACACAGTCATGCGCAAGCGGTGCACATCCCTGGTGCGCAGGGTGCGGGCCAGCCGCAACAGTATCCTGGAGGCTTTTGCTGAACGTTTCGACTGTCAGTACGTGAACCACTGCTGTATGGTTCACGTACTGACTAATGTTAATGTTAAGATATTGTTTTAATTTTATAATAATTTTAATTTTATTTGTAATGTTGATTTTAATTTGATTTGTTTTTTTTTTTTTATTTGATTTATTTTTGTTAATTTTTTTTGTAATTATTTGGTAATTATTCATTCTAATTAATTGTACCTATGATCCAAGATGATTGAAATAAATAAATAATAATAATAAGGAGCAACTAAGGCTACTTTTATTTTAGAAAAAGAATTAGGGTCCACGTGGGTGAGGCCGCGGGTAGAAGCTAGTAGAGACCAAACCTGGTATAATACTATTTTTCAGACAGGTCAAGTCATATGAAGAAAATTTCATTCTAAACACTGGGAGCCAGGAGATCCTTAACACAGGGTTTCCCTAGTACGGACTCCTGTCCCGCAAATAAGCCTTTGTCTACATTTATTGTCTAGTCCTAAGATGTTCATTCTTAGCCAACCTTTGTGGAGAGAGAAATAAATTTATTTATCATTATCATTTATCATTTAATAATAGATACCAGCTGACTTGCATCGAAACATATTCTGGCTCGCAGGACAGAAGCCTATTAACGGTGCTGACCGGTATTAAGAACACATCAGTGCACTTCGAAATTGCGGTAGTCAACAGATGCCCTCGAAGATAATTGAGTCTTTGTCCAGCAGAGGCTGGATCAGACTTAACATGATACTGAAATAGGGTAGCCAGGGTTTCTACTTTATATTTTTAGGACAAATTATAGGTACGTTTTTCCACGTCGTTCTCACATAATTTATAAGTATCATTTCAACGTGTATGATGTAATCAATATATTGTAACAATATATTTTTATTTATAAGAGTGTCCATGATGTAACTTGCCCGTTTTTCTCCATAAGAACCTGCAACGCTTAGGAATGGACAACTAGCTTCATCTTTCTGATTACCTGACTCCTTGACCATTCAAAAGTGTTTTAAGTGGTTTAATTGATGAAATAAATGCTTTGAGTTTGAGTTTAATATTCCATCATGTTTTTTGCCTCGGAAATAAATAGAAAGTAATCTCTATAGTGTTAAGTTAGTATAAAGTTCTGATTGAAACGATAAGCTTTCTTAGTGAGATTTTCGCACGGAAAGTAGTGCCAAGGGTTAATAAAAATATAATGGTTTTGTATAATATCGACCCACTTCGTAGGCAAAAGTGTTTAAGATAACTATATTCTTCTACTTAAGAAGCTGACAATAGCCAAAGCGTGGTCACTGTCGGAATGCATAGAAAAGAAAGAGAAGCGCGATGACACAACACTGGTAAATTATTGCAAAATATGAAGCAAATATACATTTACAAAAAAAATCTATTGATTGAACAAAAAAATAAAATAATGATACTTGTAGAATAATCTGCCAAACACTCAGAATTATTGTATGTATATTATATGGTTTTTAATTGCTAAAATAAATTTTTAGAGGTATCTTCCTGAATTTTTCTATCGTATCAAATTAGTTGTGTTATGTTATCAACACACTATCTAACTAGCGTATATCATTTAGAATATAATATTATCATATATTATTCTGGTTTTGTTTACTGCAGTGGATCATATACTTTTAAGTATTATAAAACTTGCGTTTAGCTCCTGTAGTCCCCTTGAGAAGTTTCTAATTGGTAGTAAACGTAGACGCATAAAATATTGTTTCTACGAATGGCAATACCTACTTACCTATATATTTTTGTCACTTTATGAACAATTCTCATAAGATAGTTTCGGCCATTAGGGAAAAAACAGAAAACATCAAACAAGCAAAGTGCATGACTGCTCTCGATTTGATTCTCCAACAAAGGAGAAGACAATACGACAATAAATTAAACAAATATATCCAATAGTTTAGTCACTATGGCAAGTCAAAGATTGGCAAAACCCATAGTCGGCCCATCAATAAAGAACTACATACTTTAGAAAAAAAACACTTCTTATTTCGATGCTAGGATTTATTTGATAGTTCAAAAATACTCTATTCTCCGTAGGAGAAACAAGGTAACCGACATAGCCCGAAAAATTGCCAAACTTATGTGGCAGTGCGAACAGATGGCTGATGAGGCCGAAAAGTTTTTTTTTTTTTTAATCTTATTTTTTTAAGGAATTTTTGTACACATATGCGACGATGTCAATCCCATCGTGCTTTTACAAATAACGACTAACTCCTCAACGAAATGAACTAATCTTAGTCGCACAAAACTTAATCTAATTTCTTATCTAAAAAAGTATATAATATTTTGGCTGCTTCAGACGTAAGCTTAGCTAAAATACCATGAAACATTCCAACGTCCATTACCGACAATTTCATCGAGTTGAGAAGTGAGTTTCTTTTGCGGACACATTCCACCAACACATGCTGTGAAACCTCTGTTTTTCCACACACCTCACAGTTAGGAGAGTCCGATTTTCTCATGAGATAAGCAAAATTGTTTAGTGGAATATGTCCTGACCTCAGCCAAAAGGTTCTGGAGTGACGACCGCGTAGGTACCGGTACGTAGCGTCGGAAGCCCCCCCTTCAAGGTGGGCCGATGACCTGGTAAAGGCCGCCGGAATCTGCTGGATCCGAGAAGCAAAGTGGCGTGCTTGGGGGAGGCCTATGTCTAGCAGTGGACGTCTTTCAGCTGAAATGATAAAAAAATACTCTTACGCATTAATATTGTCAGTGTTTTCATTTATCTTCATATTGTTTTCTCCACATTGATTTTGGAACAGAGTATATCAATTGTTTAATCCTAAACTATCCATAAAACTTGGTAACCAATACTACAAAACGTTTTTAGTACTTCCAACTTGAGCTGTAGATAACCAAGTAGGTGCAAGAAAATAAACATGACAGCTAGACTGCAGAATGCATTGAGAATAATTACTTTAAGAAAAGTGCCGTTTATTATAATAACGGTTATGCAGAAGTGTACATAACAACTATTTTCTTAATGTCCCTCGGAAATCATCTCATTTCCGAATACAAACAACTTTCCTGCCATTTTTTTAATAAATTACATTAAATTTTAAATTTTCCCACGTCACAATATTTACTACTTCGCCAACTCCTAACTCACATTCATTAGAAACAGTAAAATAAATAATATAAAACAAAATTGCCAAACGCCATTAATGTATAAATAACTGGCAACTAATTACGAATGCAAACTAGTGCCATTTCTCACGGCTAGGGAGGCAACTTCGATAGGTGTCCACATCTAACAAAAAACAAAAACTATCGATAATTTTTCCTCGCACTAACTTTGTGGTGTAAGAATTTGGCGTAATTTGTGAGTGGAGCGATTGAAGATACACAATATGGTAGGTAAATAAATTAAATTTAATGTGACTGAACACAAGAGTGTAAACCATTCAAAATATTTCTCAGACATCTGAAAAACTATTTCGGCGATAGACAAATCATCCATAATTTCTAGAGTGTTTAAGACAAAAAATAAATTTAAAAAAGTTGAAAGAGTATTAACAGCTCTATTTACTTCCAAGTCGATTGAGAGCGTCCGGTCTGCACCAAGTGCAAATGGCAACTGATAACTGACGAAACACGAAGTTTGTCGAGGGACATTAAGAAAATAGTTGCACTGTACCTATAGTAAGCCCATATTTCACCAGTTATGTTTAAGTCCCATGTAATAGGGGGCAACCCTATTGCCACTAACTCCAATTCAGACTTCGGGCTGCTACTGAAAAATTCGAGATAGAAAAACCCATAACACTTTGCTCGTCCCAGGAAACGAACCCAGGACATCATGTTCAACAGTAGCGTTTGCGACCAACGAGGCCAACGAGGCTGTCAACCGAGGCAAGCAATTATACAAGTGCGGATTATTATCAGGCATTAAAAGTCTTAACAGTTCAAAACCCGTCAGTAGGTCGTTTTTAAGTTGAATCACATCTCGTACTTAACAAAACAGACAAAGCATAACCAACCAAGTGTAAAGAGATGTCTTTAAACATGATACACTTAGCTTTCACATTCACAACACACGCTTTACAAAAAAGCAGCCAAATGCGAGTCAGACTCGCTTACATAGGGTGCCGTACAACCGTAAAACATTTAAATCTACACTTTTTTTTTTAATACTTTCGTTTAAAATAAGCAAATTTCTTGTATGGGGACCCCTTTTAACTTTATTTTATTTTTACTATTAGTTTTTATAGGAGACATAGCACATATACCTATTTCGGTTCAAAAGATACAGCCCCGTGGATTCTGGTGCTACAATTTGGATGGAGACGGTACCCTAATAAATTTCACATTTAAGGAAGAACCTCTTAAAAAATACACGGAAAAGCACAAAACTCTACACAGTCAACAATTGTGGATACACACAACATAACCAATGTAGATGTAAGAAAGAAAAAGAAAGAAAGAAAAAAAAGGTTTATTTGTCACAGAGACACGTGCATACAAATAACAAAAATATAAAGAACATAAATATTTGGCAGCTGCACGTCATGACTGTGACAAGAAGGCTTCCACTCAGCATAATTCTGTGCTATGAGCGACCCACAGCACAGCGCTGATTTTCAGTGGTCACCCGAAAATACGTACGGACATCAAGTCAACACTCGTACTCGTAACATTACCTTTATGATGCAAATATACATTTTGGATGTTATTTTGGCGGCTTACGTGCGCCCACAGATAAATGTTTGTTTGCTTGCGTGCTGTTTTTTCGTGTGTATACTCATGTTTGAACAAATAAAAATTATCTTATCTTATCTTTGGGCATCAAATAATACCGGATTGACATTTAAAAATGATGTTTGATATGTGTCGATATCTGACCGAACTAAAGGTAAATACCGCGGATAGTGAAGAAGAAGTATAACAATCAGTTTCTAAAAGGCCAATAGACTAAAATTTGCTGAAAGAATGACAAGGTTCAAGTTCAAGTTTTTTTATAAGTAAAGCATATTAAAGAAATACACGCACAGGAAATACAAACCGTTAACAAAAAGAGCAATTAAAACTAACAAAATTAAAATATAAAAAAAAAACAATAACGACCTAAGAGAGGCCAAAAAGGCTCCTATCTCAGTATAGTGCTGCGATATTTAAAAAATAAATACCACAGCGCTGGTATTCTGATAGGGCCCGCATGTTTGCTACAGTGTATCTGAATATTTTCAAGGTAAACTTATTAAATTTATTTGTTATACAAAGAAATTTAAATTTATTTGTTATATAAAAACTGTGATATACAATTATTACATGAATATAAAACATTTGCACATTGTTTACCCATATTTGCAAATAAATGATTTTAAATTTGAATTTGAAAGTCAGATTAACTGCTGTGATTGGCTGACTGAAACAAAAACAAACACATGAGCTTGACACTGTCAGAAATTTATATTTTGTTGCCTTTTTAAAACCGGGTTTTGATGTCACGCAAAATGAAGGGTTCAGTAGTTGGGATAAATGTATCCTAAAAACAAACTTAACATTGTAGTTGAAAAACATGTTCTCCCATACATCGATGTACGTAACGGTCGATTTTTTTTATCGCAAAAAAAAATTGATCAAACTACAAATTAACGATTTTCGAACTTTGCACTTTACTTGTTCTTGGTGACCCTGCTTCTTGCTAATTTCATGATTCTATAAAAAGTACCATAAAGGTTTTGATTTATTTGCGAGTATCAAAATAATAGGTTGGGGAAAAAGTTTCTTCGCATTTTTTAAGAAAATTCAAAACATTTTTTAACATAGTATGTTTACATTTAACTAAAGTATGTAGGTACCATTTTGTTCGATAACTTTTTGCCATCTTGTAGGTAGGGACATGATCCCATTGCTATAGAAATTTTGGGACTTCTGATCAAAATACCGCGACAAGTGGTTTTGGCAGTCCTCCCGTGATGTTAACCTGACACTGCCTAAAGAATTCTGAAGAGACCGAAACAGGTGGAAATCTGAAGGTGCAAGGTCAGGACTATACGGCGGATGCATTAACACCTCCCAGCCAAACTCTCTTAATTTTTGCTGAGTGGCTAAAGATGTGTGAGGTCTAGCGTTATCATGATGAAAAACCACACCCCTTCTGTTGATTAATTCCGGCCGCTTTCTCTCAACTTCTTGCTTTAATCTCATCAGTTGTTCGCAGTAGAGTTCAGAATCGATGGTCCTGCCTGGTGGTAACAGCTCATAATGAATAATGCCCTTCCAATCCCACCACACACACAGCATCACCTTGTTGCGAGTTAACCCGGGTTTTGCCACAGTCTGTGAAGCCTGACCGGCCTTTGACCACGACCTTTTTCGCACGTTCTTGTCGTACGTGATCCACTTTTCATCACCAGTTATCAGCTTCTTCAAAAATGGTTCGGTTTCATTACGTCGTAATAAAGAATCACAAATGAGTACACGGTTCATTAGGTTTCTTTCAGTGAGCTCGTGAGGTACCCAAATATCGAGCTTTTTTGTGTACCCAGTTTTTTTCAAATGCGCCAAAACTGTTTTGTGGTCAATTCCCAGTTCTTCAGCTACGTCGTAACTACTAATATGCCGATCTTGCTCCACTTTTTCAAAAATGGCATCCATTTTATCCGTAATAGGGCGACCAGAGCGACGTGCATCTTTGACATCAAAATTTCCGGATTGAAAACGCTTAAACCAAATTTGTGCTACTCTCACAGACACTGCACTAGGTCCATAAACATCGCAAATTTTTTTCGCGGCTTGCGTTGCATTTTTACCTTTTTTGTAGTAAAATTTTAAAATGTATCGAATTTCTTCATTAGATTCACTCATCTTGACAGTACGAAAAACAAATAAAAATCACACATTTTCCTAATTTGAATTTGGAATTATGTTCTTTAAAATTTAAACTTTCAATGATACCAAAACCAGCCAGATACACATAGTATAGCCAAAGAGATTTTATTACAAGTTCATACATACTATAATGCGAAAAGACTTTTTCCCCAACCTAATATGTCGCAAAAATGGCCGTATTTTTTATAACTTTTTTTAGAGCTCCAAGAGTCGAGGGGGAGGGTAATTTCAAATTGATACCTCGTATCGACAGACTGACAGACAGGTAGATGGACAGCCAAGTGATCCTATTTATGAGTTCTGTTTTTCCTTTTGAGGTACGGAAACGGAACCCTAAAAATAAACATTACCTCCACCACTACCTACACCTACACTGATGAAAAACGATAAAAATACAACTGATTGTAGACAAAAAAAAAAGTATAATTAAAAAAAAACGCGTAATATCTGACAACATCCTCTACGATGTTGTCAGATATTTTTTTTAAATTATACTTTTTTTTTATCTCCTTTTTCTTACAATCTGTCACTGTATTAGGACATTCTGTAATTTTTATGACGTGCTATAATTATGTCTTGCTTGGTATGCGTCCTATGACACATCCTTGTATACAGGGTGTAAGGCAGACGGTTGAACATACAAAAATGGCGGATCTGTGGGGCCGTCTGCTACTTGCTTAAGCCCTACCTATAACAATACCTAGGCCACACGGATTTTTTAAATGACTTTATTTTATTTTATTCGTAATTCGTTATTGCTCAAAGTTCAAACGTCAATATTTCATTTAAAATAACTAAACTGAGAATTTTTTTTTTCTTATTTGACGCAGATGATTGCTAGAAAATTTAATACAAGCCCTTAACTTTATTAACTACAAACAAATTAAAAATGAATACCGAAAACCCAACTTTGAACTTCGTTAAAAAAAACTAAGAGTGATAAAGCAGTTCTAATTTTAGGAAAACATCCTTGGGTCATGCCCATTCTAACGGTATGCAATATGGACAATTTCTTTTAAAGAAACTAGAATATTTTGTCAATTTTAACTGACTGGGCGATTTTTCACTGAACTCTACATTTGCGAAAAGTAAAATTAATTATTTACAAGCAAACATTATTTTTTACATGTTAGATTCTACAAAGAATCTAGATGGAATTAAAAAAAAATGTAGTCAGTTTTTTTTATTTTTAAATGAAATTATTGACGTTTGAAATTTGAGCATCGACGAATTTTGAACAAAATTTATAAAAGACATTAAAAAAAAGTCCGTGTGGTCTGGGTCTTTTTATTGGGCCTAAACAACGTAGCAGATGGCCCCACGGATCTGCCATTTTTGTATGTGTTGAACAAACGAAAATGGCGTCTGCCTAACACATTACAAGCAACAGCTAATTTTGTCCGATTAAATCCCGTGGATTTTTGTGTTTTAGCCAGCGTATTCCTTTTTTATCAGCTGGTTTGCCAGGATATTTGGGTGGCGAGTTAAATTATACATAGTTTGACTTCTGGAAGCACCTGTAATGTAACCGGCTTAATGAACAAATTAAACCAACATTTTATTTAACATGATTATAGAAAAACCAGATAATTAAGTTCATTTTTCCATAGATAATGTAAACAATACATGGATTAACGGGAATCTAAAAATTACCTATGCTCGTATAGTACACCCACCGATTCCAAGTTCCTATGTCATTTGTTTTCTGTGATAGCGTGACTTATGGTCATTAGTTCTATCCGATTTGTAACACGAATGGTATTGTACAAGCTTGGATTTTCCAACACTGCTTGTTATGAGCTCAATTTACTGGAATTTTCAGGAAATACGTAGGTATTTAGGTGAAATATGTGTGTATCTATAGCTGATAGAAAAATAACAAGCTTTGAATAAAATTGAAATCCTAACTTTAATATTGTAAATGCGAAAGTGAGTTTGTTTGTTTGTTACGCTTTCACGCTAAAACGGTTGAACGGATTTGGGTAAAATTTGGCACCTGGGTAGACCATGACCTGATTTAGGATATAGGATACTTTTCATACCGATGTTCGTATTATCGAGACTTATGCGGGTGAAACCGCGGGGTGAAGCTAGTTATATTTTTATAATCAAACTAGCGACTCGCCTCTGCATCTCACGGGTGCAATGGCGACGTCAAAACATTTCTGTGCCTAAGTATATAAACCTTCCGGAATAAATGCTCTAAATGGTGGTGAAAATCTCATCAAAATCCTTTGTGTAGTTTAGGAGATCTTGGTCACACAAACAGACACAAAAAGCGACTTTGTTTGATATTATGTATGAGTTCGCTTTTAGATTCTGGTAATGGTGGAAGTAAACTTTACATGCCACAGCATTGCTACTTAGCATTTGAAATAGATAGATTATAGTTAGTACTAGTGGTCATCATTTCAGCCGAAAGACGTCCACTGCTTGTCAGGCGAAGGCCTATGACAAGCAGTGGACGTCTTTCGGCAGAAGTATAGAACCGGTCGAAGTGGCGGTGCTTGGAAGAGTCCAAGCACCGCCACTTCGACCGGTTCTGTACTTCTCGCATCCAGCGGATTCCTGCGACCTTGATCAGGTCATCGGTCCACCTTGTAGGGGGCCTTCTAAAGCTACGTCTTCCGGTACGCGGTCACCACTCCAGAACCTTTCGGCACCATCGGCCATCTGTTCTGTGAGCAATATGCCCTGCCCACTGCCACTTAAGTTTGGCAATTCTTCGAGCTATGTCGGTTACCTTGGTTCTCCTACGGATCTATTCATTACTGATTTGATCGTGTAGGGAAACTCCAAGCATAGCCCTCTCCATTGCCCTTTGGGTGACTTTCAGCCTTCTAATGAGGCCCATTGTAAGTACCTAGTATCATATTCTATTAAATAAGCAATATTTGTATGTATATATTTTTAATCACGTTCTGAAAAACGGCTCTAACGATTTCGATGAAAGTTGCAATATAGGAAAAATCGATCTAGCTAGGTCTCATATCTGGGAGAATTCGTTTTCTCCGTATTTTCACCCGAGGCAGAGCTCGGTCATCCGAAGTATAGAACAAGATGGCTGCCATAGAATAATGAGACGGCTGCGTGGAATTAGTAAGTACCTACTATCATGGCAGCATGGAATTAGTATGTGCTATACATGGAATTAGTATAAACTTTCCAATACTTATAAATGATCATTCTCTATTATCACCAGAGCAGAGCTCGGTTGCCCAAGTATTTAAATATTTATTCAAACTAAATCTTATACAAGGAGCTTTAATCCTACGTACTAACTAAACTAAAACATAATAATTATAAATACCGTAGATGAAAATAGCCGTACAATGAAACAAACGGACACACATCAGACATTCAGCAGAAACCCTCGTCATATATTGTTTGCGAAGCCTTTCATTACGAAGGGTGAACCAAATGTATCAAACAAAGTAAATATTACCCACGTGCTAATAAATATGTATATGGACTGGTTTTGAATTTAATTAGCTGATAGGAATATGTATGAAACCGTTAGTATAATGTCTGTTTCTCGGTACAGAACTGTAAATATCTAAAATATTCTATATTTTATAATAAATTAGATTTGTTACAGCTGTAGTGGCAATCATGTCATTTGGTTTAAATAGCTTTTTATTTTTATTATTTTATTTTGCTTTTATATAGATTATTTTCTTTTACATTTTGTGAATGTGAGAACGTTGTAGGCTTAACAGACTGTAGATCTGTCGACCATTTTCTATTTTGCTAAGTACCTGGTACTTGTTGATAGGCCTACACTGCCCTCTCATACCTATTAACACTGTAATTTGAAAACATTGTAAATACCATTTACTTTTAAAAGAGTAACCGTGGAGTTTCTTGCCGGCTCTTCTCCATAGGAAACGACCAATTGGAACCGTGCACCTAGCTTCTGACGTTTCATAAGTGCCCTTGTAGGTTTATGTGAAATAAAATATTTTGAATTTGAAATAAATGTAACCAATTACAATCATTGTCTGAAAACTGGCGAGAAAATGAAGACTAACATCAGGTTTCTGAATGATTTTTTTTTAAGTTACGAACTTCAGAGGATTAACTAGAGCAGTGGTAGCCCAGTGGTAAGGGCCGCGACTTACGATTTGTACCTAGGTGTTGTAGGTGGCACTTTACTTTGTGTAAATTATTCATCACCACTGCTGTCAAAACGGTGAAGGAAAACATCGTGAGGAAACCGGCATGTCCTAGAACCAAAAGTTCGAAGACATGTGACATCTACCAACCCGCACTGGGCCCGCGTGGTGGATTACGGCCCACTGCCTCTCACTGAGAGGAGGCCTTGAGAACTTTACTGTACTGTGAAAACCTGCAAAATTCAACATTTGTTTCCAAAAAATTAATTTCGCGAGCTACATTGAATGAATTATACTTTAAGTAGTGCTAAAATAGGTTTGTCATGTTCTCAATTCAGGAACCTCGTGTTTTGGAACGCGAAACGAAATAAATTTGAAAAAAATATTGGAAGATTTGATAATCGACTGCTCGTGCCAAATGCAACTGCTAGGACCGTGAGTTTCCAGTTTTGATTCCCAGCTATGTATTTCCAGTTTCTATTTTTGTGTGCTTTTACTTGAATGAGACTCGAAATTAACAATTCACTTCTCAGTAGCAGTCCAAAGTCTGGATTTGTGCCCGGTTGAAGGCATTAGGTCTTTTCTTCATTTTTAATTCTTAATTCTTTTTACCTATTGTGGTATAATAATTTTATTCTAGGTGCATCGTCCTTTTTTTTTTTTTTTTTTTGGGTGGGAAATTATCAAATAACTTCTCCCGCTCTGGGCGGAGCGGGAGGGAGTGTCAGACTATTACTGACTAAAACCCACCCGTGTTCCTTCCGTTGCCCGTACATTGCCAGGGGCCACGGTATCCCTTTCGGATCCGGGCGATCCACGCAGTGATGACACCCGGGCGTTTCCTCTCGCCTGATACGAAACAGGAACCTCCCGAAACAACAATGCCCGGTGAGGACCTGCGTCAGGCGGAAGGTGAGGACGCCGTGGCGCCTCTCTAGCCACTCCTCAAAGAGGGGACTTATCGCCGCAATAATGGCGTGCCCAGCACTGGGTTGCGACAATCGCACTCTCCATGACGCCATGAGATCTCGCCGGAGCTCTGTCCGCTGTGCCGCGATTTCTCGCGGTAGGTGCATCGTCCTCACATATAATTATATAACTAATGTACTTATACAAAAAATTGTAAAACATTTTAAAAGAGTAACGGTGGAGTTTCTTGCCCTTTCTTCTCCATGCGAAAACTACCCTTTGGAAGGGGCGACTAGAATCAATTCAATTTTTTTGAAAATTTTCGACGTTCAAAAATGCCTTATGAGGGCCTATTTGAAATAAATGATTTGACTTTGACTTTGTCTCCCCCTATTACGTGGGACTTAAACATGACTGGCGAAATCTGGGTGCTATATTGGTAGGTACACCTCTGCTTTACCTTTCGGGTAAAACAGGCGTGATACCTGTTATCTATGTTTGTGCTAAAAAACAAAATAACCTCCATAACGGCTACTTATGTCCGGGTTATTGTCATTGTTAGAAGCATAACTATCTATTGGCGAAATTTTATCACCTCGGTAATCGGTCAACCGCTGAGATAATATGCGTAACTGATCAATATTCGCTCGTTAGTTACCGATTAAACTTCACTTGTGTTCATTGTTATGCTTCTGTGGTTTTGAAGGTTAGGTAGAGGTTACCATGATAATATTAAGCTAAGCCAGTTGTCGGCCAACTCATTATTCAATAGAGCCAAATATCAATACTATAACGACTAAGATTTCTTATGAGAGCCAATCCTTTCTGTGTCCAAACTGTCTCAATACACTTTTCTTAATCCTTAAAACTCCCATCCTCTTTCACTCCACAACGCTTCCTAAAATTAACTTGCTAAGAAGTAGGATGCCTTCACCAATATCATCATATCGGCTGATAATGATACAATGAAGGCATCTTACTTATGAATACGTTAATCTTTTCGGTACAGATGATTATGATGGTAATGATTAATTACATCTGTAATTTTTTTGTGGAAATACTTCGGAAATATAGTTTGAATTTTGAATAAAACTTGATATCTTGCTTAATGACCGAAACTCTGACCCCCTCGAGTATGCTCGCACTCATCGACATTTTGTAAAGGGCCGCGCTTTATATGCCAAAGAGCCTCGCGAGCCGCGGTTTGCCGACCACGAATATAACAGCGAATATTACGGCCGCGAAGAATTGGAATTGCTAGTACATTCGCTAGTTGCAGTCACATTTCATATAGCGAAAACTGACAGTGACAGGTATAAAAAGAAGATACCAGCATGTTACTGTCTTACTGCAGAGCAAAGTCCTCTTCTCACTAAGTTTTCCTTCACCGATGGTCGGTGATATCTATAAACAATATGTAACAAAAACTCTGCCCGATCCGAGAGGGGCACATAGGTACTGCAATTACATTACGTACTCCCTTTCACCGGCTTCATAAGGTTCATAACTCATTTGTTGGGCTTGGTATAACCTTTTATAACAAGCTACCTTCTTCTTTGCTAGATTAGCCTTTTAATGCGTTCAAAACTAAAGTAAAATCCAACCTCTGTTCAAAGGCATACTATTCTATCAACGACTACTTAAATGATAAGAATAGTTGGTCGCTGTGATTAACTCAAGACAATGTTTAAATGTTCTTTCTCCAGAATTAGCTTACTTACTGACAGGTTATATGAGTTTATATAATTGTTTATAATTTTACTAATTTTACTTTATTTATTGTTGACATAATCTACTCATTACAATGTTTTTTTTTATGAGTTGTATTGCAATATGTGGTTAGCTAGCGACCTCGATATTTTTTTAATTTACCTCAATGGTCCTAGTTTATCAATTATAACTTCTAGTTACAGCTATATGTAAGCGGGCACGCCCTTTATGTCTGGAGGCTTTTATTTAGATATTGTTTTCGTTAAGTTATTTTTATTTCTGCTTGAGTTATAGTTCTCGATGTTTTAGGTTGGTATATTGGCGTGTGCTAGCTGTCATATGGCTATTAATTTTATAATTTTAATTATGTTTTGTGTTGCGTAATGTAAATATCATTTTGCATACTATTATATAGAATCTTTTTTACTGAACAGACAGCTGTGCTGCTGGGGAGTTTGTTGCGCCACTTCTTCTTCCCAGCTAAAGCACTAGGAAGTGGTGAAGGATGGGCGTTTTGGGGGACTGTCTTATGTAATTTTGACGTTCGAAAAGTGCTGATTCTCAGCCTAGTTTGAATAAATGATTTTTGAATTTTGAATTACCAAAAAGTTAAAAAAAAAAATATTATTGAAAAAAAAAAGTTATTACTATTTAAAATTCTCTTTTTTAGTAATTATCAATATTACCCCAAATCCATAAAAAAATTGCTAATTTTTGACTTTAAAGACAAATGACGGCCGCCCGCGCCCAATCTAATAACCAGGTAAAATAAAAAAACGTGGAGAATTTTTTTTTTCTTTTTTCTTGAGAACCGCATAAATATACTCTCATTAACCGTACTGAGTGTATAATATTCTTTCTAAGTTTGTACAAAATGTAAAAAAACCCTGTTCAATCCGGATTGGACAGGGTTTTTTTGTATAAACTTAGCAAGCACATTCTCATATTGTATAAACTTAGAGAGTACATTATGAATTGAAAAAAATCACGTTGGTACTTGCCCGAATTTGAAACCACAACCTCTTGCATGAGAGGCGAGTCGTCAACCACAGGGCCATCACGACATTTACAGTTAACTAGGTGGTAGGTATACCTAAGTCAAACTCAAGTTTATATTGTTTGGCCATTGCTACTACCCAGCGGGCAGACTAGTCTAGAACTATACATGTAGTGCTTAAGGCGACGATAACCGACTTTTATTGATTTTATACAGAAGATCACGTCTAAACGAGTAGTGTTAATGTTTTGAAAAAATATGTTAAATAAGAGCATTTTCTTAATATAGGAATATTTTAGATTATATTTATATTACATAGTGAAATTAATTTGTAAATTTGTCTAACGCGGATAAAAAACTGAGAATCATGCAAAATCTATCCAACGTATTTTTCAGAAATCTTCACCATTTTAAATATAATTTAACTATTAATATTTCAGTATACGTGTTTTATTTAAAATACCTTTTGTTTTATGTATCATAAATTAATCTAATTTGGGACAGCGCTCCTTGATGGACGAGTCCTATTACTGGCTGGACGTACGACGCGTGAGCTCAGTACAGAACACGCAAGCTAACCACTCAAGGTCACTGGCATATATCTGCGTCATAACTATGTAGTCTAGACATCTTCAAGTGTTCCAATAGATTGCTGATGCCTTTCTTATCGTCTTTAACAATCTGCGAACAATCTAAGAGAATGGCGTGAGCTCAGACCAAATAAAAAGTTTTTGCGAGTTCTGACTTCTAGTACTCAAACCTCAGTTGGTCCAATAGTTTTTTTAATCCTTATAAGAAACAGGATCGATTGGCATCAAAAAAAAGTGTTTTGTGAAAACTGCATATTTTCTTGCAGCCTGTATATTTTTTTTCAAAATCTGTGAATGCAGATCAAATTTTCTCAAAAAGTTAAGGACAGTCTCCTAAGACCATTTTCCTGTAGATACAACGGCAGCTGTGCTTACTACCCGATAGGTATAAAAAATCAATAAAATTGAAGTGTCTGTTGGTAATGTCAAAATAACAGATTTTTACTAAATGCATATATTATGAAAGTATATTATTTAACGGTATTTAAAAAAAAAATCTTTATGTCTATCTGTTCGTTCCGGCTAATCTCCGAAACGGCTGGACCGATTTTCACGGGACTTTCACTGACAAAAAGCTGATGTTATAAAGAGTAGCTTAGACTTTACTTTTATTATTTTAGAAAAATAATTAGGGTCCACGCAGGCGACGCCACGGGCAGAAGCTAGTAATGATAATCCTAATTAAAGGTACCATTCCGTACCCGACTGCAGGCGGCAACTGCACGCGACGTGTCGCGGCGTCATGTCGCTGCAGTCATGATTCCGAACCCGACCGCAGGCGGCAGCAGCCCGTATTCCAGTCGATAGATAGAAGATAGAAAGAAACCGTGTCAACCGTGTTCCGTAGTTGGGATGAATTTATCCCAATAACAAACTTAACATTGTAGTTGAAAAACATGTTCTCCCATATGGAATGTATCGGAGAACATGTTTTTCAAACTGCAAATTTAAGTCGGTCGATTATTACTCGTTAACCTGTAAAGCCTACTAAGCTGTGATAGTTTTCCTTCTAACTTCGTTATAATTATATACTACTGCTGTGATTTTTTTCACAAATCCAAGTATAACCATTTAGCTGGCAGAGAGGTCACTTAACTGTAACAAAAACTATCACTTTAAAGCTTAATATTTCGCAAACGGATCCCTGAATTGAAAAATGGTTTTCACACACTAACAATATTTTTGAACGAACTTTCCAAAGACCATGGAATAGACGAGAAAAAAAAATATCCCCACTTTACAACGGACAGACAGACGGACATGGTGAAACTATAAGTGTTCCTTGTTTACTACGGAACCCTAAAAACGTGTTATCGCTCGAGCATTGGCGGCACTACTGGTCTGCGGTCAGACAGGCGAGTGACAGGCGACACATGCAGCCCGCATGTGTCGCCTGTCACTCGCCTGTAGCTGCCAACGACGTGTCGCTGGCTACGGAAGGTATTTCATAGAAACCAGTAGTGTCGCGGCGACACGTCGCCTGCAGTTGCCTCCTGCGGTTGGCTACGGAACGGTACCTTACCATTATAAATGAGAAAGGAAGTATGTTTGTTTATTTGTTTGTAACAAACAACGCTTTCACGCTGTGCAATGTTTAAAATGTATGGGATTGACTTAAGCTACCGAAAAGCTTATATGTCAATCCTGGTGAAAATTGTTGTAGAAATACGAAATGCTCTGAAAGCGTTTGACTCTTGTCTAGGCCCTCTGAAGTGTCATCTCCAAAACTCTCCCCGTCTGTATAAATGATACAAGACAAGTTATTATCTAGATTTTGTATAAGAGCAGTTCATTGCTCTGTGTTTTCAGATCTATATCAGTTTATATCAGATTTACATTTTTTTTTTCAGGTGTAGCAATAGGTAATAGGTAATACGGGCTGGTTTCCGCAACTCCACGTCAAAGCGCGTATTTTGCTTACGGAAGGTAGTACGCAAAATACGCGCTTTGACGTGAAGTTAGTATAACAATATTTTATCATCATTATTCTCTTTCGCTAATCCCAATTTATTTGGGGTCGGCTCAACATGTCGCATACAAATTTAAAATCACGTATTTATTTGCATAATCCTTACAAGAACTAACTACTGGTGGGTGACGATGGTATTTTTTTTATTATTTTATTGTCGCCGTATTCAGCTGAGATAGGGGCCTTTTTGGCCTCGCACAGGTCGTTATTATTTTGTTAGTTTTTAAATGCTCCTTTTTTTAAATATATATATATATATTTTATAAATTATTATTGCTGTTTGTATTTCCTGTGCGTGTCCCGAATAAAATATTTTTCTTTCTTTTCTACTTATCGATAGAAAAAAAATGTTAAAATATAATTTCTGTAATTTAGGAAAATATTGTAAGTGATGTCTAATAAATAAGCTATGCGTGCTATGGTGGGGGTTGCGGGAGTGCGGGGAGTTGCGCCGCACTCGCAGTCTTGTCCGAGCAGCCACAGCGATAGCATGCCTTTGGGTGGGAAATTATCAAATAACTTCTCCCGCTCTGGGCGGAGCGGAGGGCGTGTCAGACTCTTACTGACTAAAACCAACCCGTGTTTCTTCAGTTGTCTGTACGTTTCCAGGGGCCACGGTACCCCTTTCAGACTTTCCCGCAACCCCAGAAGGCATCGGTCCTATCCCTTTAGTTGCTGACATCTCTTTGAGGCGCGAGTGGAACACAACGCGCCGTCGACTCGGGCCTGGTCGTTATCGGACGGCGAGCTACCGCGATAGCATGCCTAACGCTGTAATATTGAAAACATTGTTTTATTGTACATACCTAACCTAAGCCAAGACACCACATTGTAGATATTAAAATATCTTTCAGCACCTACACTGCTGACTGGACTCTGGAGGCTTTGTACGTATAGCTGTATTTGCAGATCTAGGGTAGGTAGATTTTGTTGCTACTAAAATCTGTATGACATCGACAGGAGTCTCTAGCTGAACTACATTTAGTAGCTGTCTATGGAAATGAGCATATCCAGCTACGAGTTCATCCTGTGGTATCTCATTGAAGACTGGTATTTTGGAAGAGGTCTCCAAAATATGATTTTCTTCAAAATTTCGTGGCAAAGTTTATAAAGCACAACATTTCGCATATTATCGCATCTATTTAGAAAATTTAAAAACGAAAATTACGTATCCCCTACATATCATCTTTCACACAGTCCAATCATCGTTTCTTTGGTCTTCCCCTACTCTTAAAGCCATCGACATTCATACTCAAAACTTTCATCACGACAAATCAGAAAATACACTATGAATTTTAGAATATTTAGGATCAAACAATTGAGCTTACAAGCCACTTTTATTCATCCACTTAAGCCTTATGACGATAGAGGTACACTAAGTACTCACGATAAACAAATTCAGGTTATCAGGAAGATAAAGATAAAATAATCAATATACTAATGTGAGCTCCTGCACTATAGGTAGGAGAAGTACAGCCGTTGGAGCCAATTACGATAAACCTTTTAGGCTTAGCATAATGGTTTTTGAATATTATGATGGCTCAAAAATTATTATTAATAAACTATAAGGCTATGAGCTATTAAGGAAAATTTAGAAAATTATATTAGGAAATTCAAAGCCTCTTTTATTTACTTAGAAAAGAAATTTACAAATAGTACTTACTAATTATATGCTTGTAAATTAAAATTCGTGTGTTGTAATTTAATTTTGAAGGTCTTATATAAATACATTATTTTGTTAAAAAGGTTTTATTTTAAATTCAATTCCATACGTCACAACACACTGGCAGTATATCCGAAAAAAATTGCGCAAAACTTAAAAAAAAAATTTTTTTCGTCGTTTTAAGTTGTTTACGACTTAATTTTTTTTTTGCTATAGTGACCGGTATGAATTACATAACTATATCAAAATTTTTCAAAAAAGTTTTTTTTCCGTTCAAATTATTTAAATACTACTACTACTATAGGCCTTTTTTTACAAGTCAAAATAAGAAACTGCTCGATTTTCTGAAAAAGTTTATATTATCCAACGATAAAAACACAAGCTGTATGGTTTTAAGAATTTTGCCTGGCCTTAGCAAACAAACATAATACACTGACGGACTCATAAACTGCATCAAAGATCGGGATTACTTTCGAATTAATATTTTTGATAGGTGTGCAAACTTTTTAGATTAAACTAAATGAAAATGTCGAGACTGTCCATTAATCATAAAAAAAACAAAATTTAAAAGTAGAACTACAGTGAAAGATAAAATTATAGCTAGGAAAATAAAATTTATGCAGTCTCAAATTAGTGTGTTATTATAGTGTTGGAAATTAATTCTTTTTGTTTTTTTTCCATTTGCGATTTAAATGATTGTTACCAATAGTATTGATTTTTAGTATTTTTAACTCAACAAATTTTTCGTAACCATAAATATGGATACTTCGTCCGAACAAGCCGCTCAAATTGTGGCATTGGTGCGGGAAGGCTTGGATCAACGAACGATTGCTAGAAATTTAAATTTAAACCAGTCTACGGTTTGTAGAGACAGGTTCTTACAAAAGGAGACCCGATACCGGCAGAACTCGAGCAACCACCCGTCGTGACGACCGATTTATTGTTTCAACTTCCCTACGAAATCGTATCCTCACGTCAGTAAACATCATAACAGAGCTGAATGAAGTGCGTGGAATAAACGTGAGTGCACGAACAATAAGAAGGATGCTTAAGGAAGGAGATTTGACGACACAACGCTATATAACAGAGGTTTTAGAAGCTCACGTGGTACCTTACATGGGATTAATAGGCGAACATTTTACTCTAATGCAAGATAATGCCCGACCCCACGCCGCTGCACCAGTTCGACAATATTGTGAAGAGGTTGGGATATGTACCATGAATTGGCCAGCACGCAGCCCGGATCTTAATCCCAATGAGCATGTTTGGGACAGTTTAAAAAAAGCTGTATATGCGAGAAATCCTGTGCCCACAACAGTGGCAGCACTAAGAACAGCGATTTCACAAGAAGGGAACAATATTCCGCCAGACCGTTTAATAACCCTAATCAGATCTATGCGGAACCGATTAGAATCTGTAATAAGGGCACGTGGAGGCAATACACCACCAAAGAAAAAAAAAACCTGTGCTGTAGCTTTTTTTTTATTGAAAAAACCAATAAAACCAATTTTTGTTACATTTTAACGTTTTTCTTCAAAAAAATTGAATGGTCCTTTTCAGTATACAAACATACACTTTTTTTTTTTTTGGGTGGGAAATTATTAAATAACTTCTCCCGCTCTGGGCGGAGCAGGAGGGCGTGTCAGACTCTTACTGACTAAAACCCACCCGTGTTCCTTCCGTTGCCTGTACGTTGCCAGGGGCCACGGTATCCCTTTCGGACTTTCCCGCAACCTCACAAACATACACTTAAGGATATGATACTACACTTATGAAGTTAACGAATCAAACTATAGGTTTCAATTTAAATTTGTATTAAAAGTTTGAATACTTGGTTAAAATGTTTATTTCAAAGGCGTCTTGAACATTGATGCAGTTTATAGGTCCGTCAGTGTGTATATTTTAGCAATAAACGCGATATCCCAGTTTGTTTTTTTAAATAAATATAATTTTTAAATTGCTGTAACAATAAAATAGTAACTATCCACGCGGTAAGTTTTATTTTCCTCGATTTACCTATGAATTAAAGCCGTCCGAAAACATTAACGAAAATAAAATAAGACTTTTATGAATTTATTTATAAGTTCCTACGTATCTTTAGGTACGTCAAAAGCTAAATTAGCCATAATATATCATTAATCAAATAAAAATATAAAGAAACAGGAGCGGACGTCCGCTTGTCAATGGTAGACACGAAATAAATACGAAGTATGTATTAATGAAAACATAATATTTAATTTAAATATTAATATGACATGACAGCATCCGGGTGCGGATAAAAATTTTGATTTTTATTTTACGATGCAGTCATTTCAGTCATTTAGAGGATATTTTGAGTATCCCTGGATTATGCATCAGCATCATCAGCAGCTACTTCAAAATTATGTAATAATTTGATATTATTCATTTTAATTTTAGTAGGTATTATAACATTAGGTCTCGATGACGCGCGTACCTACAGACAGCCAATCAAAAACAAAAAAAAAAGTACTTTTGAACCACAATAACATAAACAGGGTTTTTTAATAGAGTTAAGGTACTCTTTGACAGCTGATGGCAGCCATATTAGATTGTCTATTGGCGCCATTTTTTGACATTGTCATTAAATGTTCGGCATTTATCAAGATGAGTTGCTATACAGTTGAACAGCGCGTTGAAATTATTAAAATGAATTATCAAAATGCCAGTTCAATTCGTCAAAGGTTTTGTTTGAAAGAGAAATTCAACGAGTTCCTGATCTCAAGATTCGGGAACAAGACGTGGCCCCGAACGCCTCTTGATTATTTTTTGGTGGGGTTATGGGAAATCACTGGTGTATGCGAATGTAAGCCGGTGGCTAAGTCATCAGCCGCACGGATCGATCCATCAGGTTAAGTTACACTTGCCGAGGTTGGTCTGTGGATGGGGGACCGTCTTTACATACCGAGACTCCTCAGTGCTTCGGAAAGCACGTTAAGCCGTTGGTCCCGGCCGTCCTTCGTGGATCTTTAACAGTCGTTATGGGTCGTCAGAAGCCCGAAAGTCTGACAACCAGTCTTACAAAGGGGTATCGTATTACCTAGTTACTGGGTTGTGAAGGTCAGATAGGCAGTCGCTCCATGTAAAATACTGGTATTCAGCTGCATCCGGTTAGACTGGAAGCAGACCCCAATATAGTTGGGAAAAGGCTACGCAGATTGACTGGTGTATGCGAACAAGCCAAGAACTGTCGAAGACCTAAAGAGTAACATTACACGCGTCATCAATGAAATAGAGGTGCCATTATGTCAAAAATTGATGGAAAATTGGACCAGTCGTATTTACATAATGCCAAAAAGTAAGCCTTCAAAAAAAAAGAAAATAGGTATATTCTCATTGTAAACTATCAATGTGTTTTTATTTCAATTCAAATATACCCTAAGGGCGCGTTTTCAAATCGGACAAAATTCTGCTGTTTTTCGGTTCATTTTGTGACAAAACTAAACCGAATTTTATATAACTAATAACTACCACATATAGATTGGTTCTTCATCTTCAAATGCTGGTAACTTTTGTGTTAAAAATTATAGTTTTTTATATTGTAAAAACGATCTTCCGATGCCATTTTCCACAAAATTAACGATACTGGGTCGAGTTTCAGTACAGTTTTTATTCTATTATCAACATATTTTGAGATTTAAAAAATACTTTAAGTAGGCAAACATACTTATTTCTAAAACCTAGAAAAAAAAATGTTTCAAAATGTCACAAATAGTCGCAAAAAAAATAAAAACCAAAACTATTTTTTTCACATATTTTGCTATTACGGATGAATCTTAATGGATTGCGTTAAGGGTTATTTTATTTTTGGTTCCTGTTTTGATTATTGCGCAAACATTTCGAAAGAAACCTCAGTCCGCGCTAGACCGCTGTCGTGAGTGGACTCTGTGTTGCCTGTTTGCAGCGGTTCGTGTGGAAAAGATCGCTGTACAAATACAAAATATTCTGTAAACCAAATTTGATACTTGATATTGTGGTAAGATAATTTTATAATCACACATTTTTATTTCGGTAAAAGTAAGTAGTTTATAAATGCCTATTCGTCTGGGACTTGATGGAGTGACCTGAAGGTGTACTTCGGTGACTGCTACTGGTACTCCTCGACTAGTACAACTAGGTCTGCCGAGTTTGAGCTCGTTTTGTTAGTTATGATGAGACCTTACCACCGGACTTGATGGAGTGACCTGAAGGTGTACTTTGGTGACTGCTACTGGTACTCCTCGACTAGTAGAATTAAATCTGCCGAGTTTGGGCTCGTTTTGTTAGTTATGATGAGACCTTACCACCGGACTTGATGGAGTGACCTGAAGGTGTACTTTGGTGACTGCTACTGGTACTCCTCGACTAGTAGAATTAAATCTGCCGAGTTTGGGCTCGTTTTGTTAGTTATGATGAGACCTCACCACCGGACTTGATGGAGTGACCTGAAGGTGTACTTTGGTGACTGCTACTGGTACTCCTCGACGAGTACAACTAGGTCTGCCGAGTTTGGGCTCGTTTTGTTAGTTATGATGAGACCTCACCACTGGACTTGATGGAGTGACCTGAAGGTGTACTTTGGTGACTGCTACTGGTACTCCTCGACGAGTACAACTAGGTCTGCCGAGTTTGGGCTCGTTTTGTTAGTTATGATGAGACCTTACCACCGGACTTGATGGAGTGACCTGAAGGTGTACTTTGGTGACTGCTACTGGTACTCTACGACGAGTAGAACTAGATCTGCCGAGTTTGGGCTCGTTTTGTTAGTTATGACGAGACCTTACCTCCGGACTAGATGGAGTGACCTGAAGGTGTACTTTGGTGACTGCTACTGGTACTCCTCGACGAGTACAACTAGGTCTGCCGAGTTTGGGCTCGTTTTGTTAGTTATGACGAGACCTTACCTCCGGACTAGATGGAATGACCTGAAGGTGTACTTCAGTGACTGCTACTGGTACTCCTCGACTATTAGAATTAGATGTGCCGAGTTTGGGCTTGTTTTGTAAGTTATGACGAGACCTTACCTCCGGACTTGATGGAATGACCTGAAGGTGTACTTCAGTGACTGCTACTGGTACTCCTCGACTATTAGAATTAGATGTGCCGAGTTTGGGCTTGTTTTGTAAGTTATGACGAGACCTTACCTCCGGACTAGATGGAGTGACCTGAAGGTGTACTTCAGTGACTGCTACTGGTACTCCTCGACTATTAGAATTAGATGTGCCGAGTTTGGGCTTGTTTTGTAAGTTATGACGAGACCTTACCTCCGGACTAGATGGAGTGACCTGAAGGTGTACTTTGGTGACTGCTACTGGTACTCCTCGACTAGTAGAATTAGATGTGCCGAGTTTGGGCTTGTTTTGTAAGTTATGACGAGACCTTACCTCCGGACTTGATGGAATGACCTGAAGGTGTACTTCAGTGACTGCTACTGGTACTCCTCGACTATTAGAATTAGATGTGCCGAGTTTGGGCTTGTTTTGTAAGTTATGACGAGACCTTACCTCCGGACTAGATGGAGTGACCTGAAGGTGTACTTTGGTGACTGCTACTGGTACTCCTCGACTATTAGAATTAGATGTGCCGAGTTTGGGCTTGTTTTGTAAGTTATGACGAGACCTTACCTCCGGACTTGATGGAATGACCTGAAGGTGTACTTCAGTGACTGCTACTGGTACTCCTCGACTATTAGAATTAGATGTGCCGTTTGGGCTTGTTTTGTAAGTTATGACGAGACCTTACCTCCGGACTAGATGGAGTGACCTGAAGGTGTACTTCAGTGACTGCTACTGGTACTCCTCGACTATTAGAATTAGATGTGCCGAGTTTGGGCTTGTTTTGAAAGTTATGACGAGACCTTACCTCCGGACTAGATGGAGTGACCTGAAGGTGTACTTTGGTGACTGCTACTGGTACTCCTCGACTAGTAGAATTAGATGTGCCGAGTTTGGGCTTGTTTTGTAAGTTATGACGAGACCTTACCTCCGGACTTGAAGGAGTGACCTGAAGGTGTACTTCGGTGACTGCTACTGGTTCTCCTTGACGAGTAGACCTAGGTGGTCACTCCATTGAGTTCGGTGGTGAGGTCTCATCATAACTAACAAAATGAGCCCAAACTCGGCAGACCTAGTTCTACTCGTCGAGGAGTACCAGTAGCAGTCACCAAAGTACACCTTCAGGTCACTCCATTGAGTTCGGTGGTGAGGTCTCATTATAACTAACAAAACGAGCCTAAACTCGGCAGACCTAGTTGTACTCGTCGAGGAGTACCAGTAGGAGTCACCAAAGTACACCTTCAGGTCACTCCATCAAGTCCGGTGGTGAGGTCTCATCATAACTAACAAAACGAGCCCAAACTCGGCAGACCTAGTTGTACTCGTCGAGGAGTACCAGTAGCAGTCACCAAAGTACACCTTCAGGTCACTCCATCAAGTCCGGTGGTAAGGTCTCATCATAACTAACAAAACGAGCCCAAACTCGGCACTCGTCGAGGAGTACCAGTAGCAGTCACCAAAGTACACCTTCAGGTCACTCCATCAAGTCCGGTGGTGAGGTCTCATCATAACTAACAAAACGAGCCCAAACTCGGCAGACCTAGTTGTACTCGTCGAGGAGTACAAGTAGCAGTCACTGAAGTACACCTTCAGGTCACTCCATCTAGTCCGGAGGTAAGGTCTCGTCATAACTTACAAAACAAGCCCAAACTCGGCACATCTAATTCTACTAGTCGAGGAGTACCAGTAGCAGTCACCGAATTACACCTTCAGGTCACTCCATCAAGTCCGGAGGTAAATTCTCATCATAACTAGTAAAACTAGCCCAAAATCCACAGCCCACGTCTTTCTACTAGAAGAGGGCTTCCAGTGCCTCCTAGCAGTCACTGAAGTAAGCATTTGTATCTAAGTATTATTTAGTAAAAATACAAACTACAATACGAAATATTTTTTGTAGATGCCTATGTATTATAAAGAATATAGAGAAAAAATTCAAAGTACCAAAATTAGTTCACTTGACTACTATTCCCGCAATTAACCGTGCGTACACTTGTGTGTGTGACCTTTGTTAATGTAGTAGTTCGATTCTATACCTATCAAATTTGTAAACGCGTCCTTAAAAACCCTGTACAACATTTTGACTTACACAACATGTAGCGCCATCTATCGAACTAAACGTAAACAACAATGCACGTAGGTACTTAGCAATAATTATGAAGACAATTCACGTTGATTGTTAATGTTAAACATATTAACACTTGCCACTTTCTATCACCTTAGATATAATTACCCGACTACGGCGAAGCTTAAAGGAGAGTTATGATTTTGACCGGTATGTATGTATGTTCACCTGTTACCTCATTACTTCTATCATAATTTTATAATTTGACAATTGAGGTATCGTTGGGAGTGTCTTGATCGTCCACTGGCTATAGACTATGTGACGTCACATTAAATTCGATATAGCGCCCTTTAGAGGACATAAAATCATGAACTAAAAAAAATTGTTTTGTTATATTGCCATGTTGGGCATCAAATGAAAGGGCTTGACGAGTACATTACAAATATCTATATAATTATATCATATTGTTTAAGTAAAAGGATATGTTTAAATTGTTAAAAACAAGGGCGGCTGTAAAATTAATACCTTTACAATAAAACCTAACCAAAAAATAAATTAAAGCGGCTCTGCAAATACTTTATCAGGCATGGCGTGGTCGCATGCCATTATAATTTTGTAGACAGGCATGCGACGGCTTTACCTTGACCATTTTTCTACCTATGTCTTGATTTCTGTCTGAAATCTTTTCTTGTTTCATACTTTTTAGAGCGTGGTTTTTCAGTAGTCGGGTTTTACTTTTGAACTTATTTTTTAATAAAAAAACCTAGTAATGGCGCAGCCAACACTAATAATAACATTAGCAATAAATTATGTTAAATAACTAACTGTCATTGTGATTTCCACTAATTTATTCCGTGTTAGTCTACGCTTTCAAAGGTATGCCTTTATTCTTTTATTCTTCAAAGGCATACTATTCTATCAACGACTACTTAAATGATAATAATTGTTGGTCGCTGTGATTAACTCAAGACAATGTTTAAAATGTTCGTTTTCCAGAATTAGCTTACCTACTGACAGGTTATATGAATTTATATAATTGTTTATTTTATTTGACTTTATAAGTCAATTTTATTTATTGTTGACATAATCAAAAATAAATTACAATGTTTTTTATGAGTTGTATTGCAATATGTGGTTAACTAGCGACCTCGACTATTGATCATATTATTTTTTACCTGAACAACCAGCAGCAAGTTCGTCATGCTCCCTTAGATGTCACTGCTTGCGGTAGCGTCGGGGGTCGGGTTGCGGCCTTCCCTTAAATATGGCGAGGGGGTAATGGCCGATCTTTGCGTTATGCTTGTGAACGGGTGTTGCTTGTGGTGACTGGTCGCCTTGCTGGTTTTGTTATTATTATTAGTAATTAACTGTTTATATATTTTACCTCGGTGGTCCTAGTTTATCATTTATAACTTCCATTTACAGCTATATATAAGCGGGCACGCCCTTTATGACTGGAGACTTTTATTGAGATATGGTTAACGTTTAGTCTTTATTTTTTTTTTTCTGCCTGAGTACAGATCTCGATATATTTGGTAGGTATATTGGCGTGTGCTAGCTGACATATGGCTATTAATATATAATTTAAATTATGTTTTGTGTTGCGTAAAGTAAATTATGTTAAATACTACCATATAGATTTTTTTTTTCTAACTGAACAAACAGCTGTGCTGCTGGGGAGTTTGTTGCGCCACTTCTTCCCAGCTAAAGCACTAGGTAGTGGTGAAGGGTGGGCGTTTTGGGGACTGTCTTATGTAACTTTGACGATCGAAAAGTACTGATTCTCAGCCTAGTTTTAATAAATGACTTTTGAATTTAGAATTTGTTTGATATACTCGTAAGTATGTAATAATAATTTTCTCTACATTTTCAAGATTTTTTCCCTTTTTTTTCCTTGTGTAAAGTATAAAGAATCACGGTTGGTGTGGCTGAAGGAGTCTTGAGTTTGATTTTGTAGTCGAAAACTGCCTAGCAATAGGCAGTAAAAAAAACTCGCTAGGCAGTAAAAAAAAACCGGCCAAGTGCGTGTCGGATCACGCACGAAAGCATTCCGTAGTTGGGATGAATTTATCCCAAAAACAAACTTAACATTGTAGTTGAAATACTCAATCAATATACGTCACGATCAATTCTCCAACTGCAAATGTAAAACCGCAAAAAAATAATTGTATGTGATAAAACTACAAATTAACGATTTTCTGACTTTATCCTTTACTTTTGCTGCGAGACCTTGCTTCTTCATGATTCTAGGTTAACGGGAAATACCCTACAGGTTTTGATTTACTTGCGAGTATCAAAATATGTCGCATAAATAACTGTATTTTTATCGCGTTGACTTAGCAGCTTGATTTTTTTAGAGCTCCAAGGGACCGTAAATCTACGAATTTGTTATAAATTTCAACTTGATACGTCTACGCGTCCCTGAGAAAAAGGGTCTTGACAGACTGACAGACATACAGACAAACGGACAACCAAGTGATCCTATAAGGCTTCCGTTTCTTCCTTTTGAAGTACAGAACCCTAAAAATAAATTTATGAGTAGCATTAAAATTTCCGGTTTGAAACGTGCCTCTGCGTGTTTTTCAGCTATTGCTTTTGTCTACGATGACTTTTGTGTACCATTATACAAATGGGTAATTTACAACTTTGCCATAGACAAAATTTTCGTGTTACAGTTTACATTATGTATACCTATTATTATGTTTACATTGTGTATAACTACCGATTTGTTTGCCCATTATTAGTATCTCTATGTTTATTTTCGCCAGTTATGTTTAAGTCCCATAGGATAGGTACATTCCATACATCGATATATACAGTTAAATAAATATAAATACCTTATTATGACCCCAACTACCTAAGTCACAGTATAATAATATACTGTGCCTAAGTGGAGAGGCACCGGTTCAACCGGTGCGCAGTGGTCATTAACGCACACTTATGGCCATAGACCTTGAAAGGCATAGACTTGACCATATAACATCTATACTAATCTATAATATAAAATAATACTTTAATAATACTTACTACTACTATAATATTTTGTACTCATAATTATGACTATGTCTTATCTGTATCTATTTTTCTGTGTGTACCTACATAAACAATAAAATAAATAAATAAATACTCGTAATATAATATAATAAACCCCACCGCCGTATCTCTACGTTGACATCGTGGTGGGGCTTGCGCGCTCCGAACTCCAGGTCTGTGCCGGTAGAGTTTACTTTGCCGGAACAGGTCTGGGATGAGGAGCCAGACCAAGAGAGATACAGAAACCCGCAGGGCAGCATGTGGCGAGCTGTTGGGCAGTAGCGACCCCACGAACGATGTGCTCGGAGGAAGGAAGTATTCCAGTAAGATGCTGGTAGGATCTTGACCGTACTGCCGGGATTGTCCTGATAGCCGTGGAATACCGCTCCACTCCTTATAAGCACCTCAAGACATGTTGCCTCTTTGTCGCTACGACACTTTGTGCTAGCGACCGTTTTCGGGGGCCCATTATTGAGTGTGCAAGTCACCCCCTGGCATTTTACCTGTGTATTTTATATACTATATGCCAGGCAGGGGCTATAGTCTTTCCATAGTTCTAGATAACCAGTTCACTAGCCACCCAAACCCATAATCCAATATATTTATTTCCATATCGTGCAATAGTCCTACACCAACCGGGGGTTGTCCTTGGGTATACTTGGATAGTACATACAGGGATAATCGTTGGTTGGTGCCTCATTTAATTAAAAACGTCTATCGGGCCTCTGCGAGTTGGCTTCGGCCCCTCGTACGCCTTCCAAAGGTCCGGGACCCCAGGGTCCCGATAATAGTCAAAAACTAAAAATATAAAGAGGTAAAATTTGTTTGTTTCCGGAATCCGGAATTACCGGTGGGATTTGAAAAAATATTTTTGCATTGGTTAGACCAATTCTTGAGAAAGGTTATAGGCTATGTTACATTACGCTACGACCCTTACGAGCCGAGCAAAAAGAAAAAAGTCAGAAAAAGCGCTAAGCGAAAACGAAGTGACACCGCGGGCGGGCGATGGTATACAACGCGGTAGATCGGGGGCCAAAACTTCACGCGAGCGAAGTCGCGAGCAGAAGGCATTTGTTTTTATTTCAATAAAAACAAATGCCTTCATTCACACTTGAGAGGATTCTTTTACGATATTTTAATTTTATTTCATAAACACAGTGATCATTTTAGTATTGTCGTAATGCATGCCTTATAACACCTACAGACGTAAAACAAAAAGACAACAACTATTTTTGAGTGATGCTGTGACATTTTATTGAAGAGAAAACTTCTTTAAGCGTATTTTGCGCTCTGGACGCTCGGGACGGTGACGCTGAATCGGCTATAATCGGCTCCAGTCGGCCTGTGTCTCGAATCGCGTATACTCGGCTTCAGTCGTCATCAGCTCTCATCAGCCACTTTTACTGTCTAACAAGGAGTGCATAGTTACATATATTTTTATTATTCTTCTTAACATGTTTTGTAATTTGCGTATGATATATTTTAAAATTAGAATATCATATAAATTTTCACTTCTATCGTATGTATAAGCACACTCCCTCTTTTTGATGTGTAACATCCTTTCCTGCAATCTGTGAGAGCAATTTCGTGAAATGGGACGGAAGTGTGTAACAGGAAGCCGGGGACGCGAGATGCGATTTGCGAGAGGTTGTAAATAGGATGATTATGATGATGATGATAAATACTGTTTATATCATATATACGTCAGCCAAGATATCAGATAATACACATTATATGCGACTAAAGTAAGGCACGCTCGTTTTTTTAACTACCTATAGTTCAACTCTAAAACATCATCTTTGCGTTAAAAAACACAGCTTTTTTTAACCTAAGTAACACTACACCTCATTAAAATACTCGTTTAACATCTGAAAACTTGAGCGGAATCTTCGGAGATCCAAACTTTTTGATTAATTGAAAATTGAAAGCAAATACTTCCTGAAACAAGGGTTGTCTTCGCAACTTGTAAAGTTGTGCTGGCTAGAGCACTCGTACCAGGAAAAGCCTGCCCCCGATTTTGAATCGTCATCAATTCCTTTCAGTCCTTTATCGAGCAGCTGTGGACTTGTTTTCATAGTAAAATACTTCAATGAAAAAAAAAAAATTATATGCATATTACCTAATATGCATATAATTCTTTTTTTTTCACTAAATCAACAAAATATTAACTCAAGAAAAGTATTAAAAGTTAAATTCATCTACTGCTTGTTGCTAAAAAATATGAAACTTTTCTACTACAGTTCAAATTTCCATTTCTGTCACGGTCATGATGTGACATCATTTACCACGATACTGCTTTGTTTAAGTCTATTTTTTTGCCCCAAATGATATAAAACAGGGACTTGAAAACGAAATGAATTTCGTTCCGTTACACTAAATGTTATCTTATAACGTTCCAAGGTTTGTAACGATACTAGAACAAAAAAAATCAATAACGTTACAAAAAAAAAAACGTTATAGAATATCATTTTTGTAGAAACAATATTTTAAGTTATGTTATAGGTATCAGTATCATTATGCTTATATCCGCTTGTAATAACGTTACAAATTCATTTTGTAAGGTCCCATATAAAATAAATTGCTTTTTTCAAGCAGAAATCGCACATAGTGAGGTTACCTTAGTGAGATTTCAAGCATTTTGCAAAGAATAGATTTTTATTCACATAGTTTTTTTCGCTGTCCCGGCAGTATTGTCTTTTGAATTTGCGTTCAGTTCTACCAAAAAAACGCAACATTTAATAATGAATTGTTAAATAAACAATGCATTTTTTTTTTTTAATAATAGGAATTTGTTTCTTGATTCCTACACAATGGATATTTAAATAATGGATAAGTTTTCAATTACGTGCATATTCCCTAATATTTCGATTCAAAATTCAGGCCCACTTGCACCTCGAATCATTTAATGCGTTTAACACATAGAAAACATCGTTCTGTTCCTATCAATCGTTTTTAAAGATGACAGAGAATAACATCTCAAATTATGTTTTAATTCCTTTACCGCCAAACACATTATTTGTCCAAGGAGCCATGCAGTGAGAGAAGTATGGATATGGATGGTTATAAGAAAGAACAAAGAACCGATAGATGGATTGAGTAATAAAAGACAAATGAATGGTGGTTGGTAGAAATTCAAAATTCAAAAATTCAAAATTCAAAAGTCATTTATTCAAACTAGGCTGAGAATCAGCACTTTTTGAACGTCAAAATTACATAAGACAGTCCCCCAAAACGCCCACCCTTCACCACTTCCTAGTGCTTTAGCTGGGAAGAAGAAGTGGCGCAACAAACTCCCCAGCAGCACAGCTGTCTGTTCAGTAGATATCATCATCATTTCAGCTGAAAGACGTCCACTTCTGGACACAGGCCTCCCCCAGGCACCGCCACTACAACCGGTATTGTGCTTCCCGCGTCCAGTGGATAGATAAATAGATAGAATATGCCAAAACCAAATTTTATACAACCTTCAAATGCTTACCATTATTTTTAAGGGTACAATTAACGGCGGTCGTAGCGGTGAGCTTCTGAAAAGGGTGGCAGACCGTTGACCTTTCCAGTCAGTTCCTAGTCTGCTGATTGGGGGATTCTCCATTAGCGAAAGTCTTCACAGCTCGTATTTTCACGAGCGTTTGTATTTTCTTCTAATGTCCACGTATCACGAAGACTGTAAAAGGCCGATAGCCACACAAAATTTGCATATCAAATTGACTCCCCCTTCTTTAAAGGTAGATTTGTTTTGCACCTGGCTATGTTAGGGAATAGGAACCTGTTTGTTATACGCGTGTGCTAAATTAAATGGGTTCAATTTGTTAGAATTAGATGGCTCATCTTGCACCTGTGACCAGCTAAAACGGACGAATTATTCATATTTGACTATGTGTTCATACCCGTACCTACATAGATCTGTGTAGGACTTCCAAATTCTCTTCTGTAAAACGAACGTGAAATTAATTGCTGGCTTATCATGCAACTAGGCGTGTTGGCAGTTCATTTTATTTGTACTTATTTGAACCGAGGACAAAATGAAAGAAATAGATTGCTTTCAAAACCTTACAAGCTTTTATTGTAGGTAATGCTACGTCAAGTGATCACTATAAGCTTATGTACGTGGTGATTAGGGATGTCGACACAATTTTTTTTTTTGTCCGCATCATAGATTATTTAAAAAAATGGACACGTACTTTTTCTTTTTTTACGTAATCAAAAGATTACCGCAATACATTGAATAGGCAATACGTTAAAATGTGGCCTGACATCACTCCCCGGTAGATTTTATACTGACTTGTGACGTAGCGAGCCCCCACTCCCAACTTCAATGCGTTTTATCTTAACCATTTTTAATTAATATGATAAAGCAAAAAATACGCGTCACATATTTTTGTATCGCCTGACTAAATAGTATTTTTTCCCGCTTCAATTTTAATGTATGCCACAGATAAGAAAGTTGTACCATGCAAAAAGGGGCTTCAGTTTTGGTTTGCTAAGAAATCTCAACATGTATACCAACCTTCAAGATGATAAATAAGGAACTGCTATTGGGTTCCTCACGCGGGGAAAATCCTGTGAGTTAATTGCGTAACAGACGCAACATTCCCAATGCTATTAATTTCGAAAATTCAACAATATTCATTTCGTTATTTACGTTTTCGAGCAGATGAATTTTTCAAACATATGAAGCGAAGCAATGTGTTATGAATTTCCTTCAAAAGCTTTCGCAATTTTAGAGATACAAACAAAGAACTTGTACAAAGTCACTGTCCGATAGACCACTAGATAGTGCTCCAAATTTAGCTTACAAGAATCCCTCTTATTACACTTACATGAAGCTAAATAAAACCTAGTAATAAGGGTGCACGGGTGCTGGTTAGATGTATGTAAAACAAAAAGGGCCTGCAGTGCTATTCTGTAACCATCTCACCGTGAAAACTTAGGTGAAGTGAGCTCGGAGTGAGCTGTCAGTCCCTAGGTCGGTCTATTCTGTAATAATCTCACTGTGAAAACTTAGGTGAAGTGCTCACTTCACCTAAGTTTTCACGGTGAGATGGTTACAGAATAGCAGTGCTGATATACATGTGAATGCAGGCACCGGGTTTAATTTTGTACGAGTATTGTTCTGGTTGCAGCACGCATTATTGATGTTATTGCTATCATTATGCCTCACAAAGCGGCATGAGCCATAATGGGTTGTGGCTTTCAAAGTATTGTGCGTATATAATATATATTTTGGTTCTGGATGTCATTTTCAATAGCATTTTGTTAATATTACTGGTACTTATTACTTACGTTTATATAATTATACAGATTAAGATGCTTTATTTCACTCAAAAAGAATATAATTATTCACTTCAATGAGAAAAAACATAATAATTAATAAGTTAAGTGATGATTTTATAAAACTATAATTAAGTTTAAAATAAAAAATAAAAATCAGTTGGTAAAAACTTACAAATTAAAAAAATTCAGGATTTGGTGCTTTAACAGCCTTTTAAAAGTTAAAATAGATTTTGATTCCTGAATCACTTTAGGTAGGTAATCGATTATAGAGTTAAACTCCCTCATATACAACAGTCCTTCTACCGCAATAAACTGATTTGATTTGATTTGGTAGTGTCAAACTCAAAGCATTAATTTCAATTAAACCATTTACAGGCACTTTTGAATTGTCAAGGGGTCAGTCAGTCAGAAGTGAAGCTAGTTGCCCATTCCAAAGCGTAGGTTTCTATGGAGAAGAACGGGCAAGAAACTCCACGGACACTCTTTTAAATCATAATACTGTTACAAAATATTGGTTACATCATTAATGTTGAAATTATACCAATGTAGAAAGATGTACACGTAAAAAGCGTCAAAACGAAAGATTAAAACAATTCAAAAATTAAAATAAGCCGTGGCAGATAAGAGATGACCAGTCCCTACTGACGGCGCCCGTTCACGAACATGACGCATGGATCAGCACCGTTTAGCTCAACCATTTTGAAGGGAACTTAACGATCCAACACACACCACCGCCAGCGAGACATTTGAGTGAGCATGACATTTGAGTGAGTGTGTCCTCGGTGCTCATAATTATACCTACAACTTTTAAAAAACTCGTGCGGGTGTTATTAGTACTTGTTAGGTATCGTACTGAGAGTATATTTATGTAGTAATTATCAGGAAAATCGAAAAAATAATTGTCTCATTTTTTTTCAATGGGGAATTTTATCGGGTTATTGCATGGAGCGCGGGCGGCCGTCGTTTAGCGGGTGTCTACAAGTCATAACCCCCTTATGTGTGTACCCTATTATGTTAAAAATGTGATTTTTAAATAGCAATATTTTTTTTATTTTCAACTAGCTGACCGCCCCCCCCGGCTTCGCACGGGTATCACTAAGTACTTATCTATGGCGCACCTACCTAATTCAAAGTTCAAAAGTCATTTATTCAAACTAGGCTGAGAATCAGCACTTTTCGAACGTCAAAATTACATAAGACAGTCCCCCAAAACGCCCACCCTTCACCACTTCCTAGTGCTTTAGCTGGGAAGAAGAAGTGGCGCAACCAACTCCCCAGCAGTACAGCTGTCTGTTCAGTTAGATCTACCTACCTTCCCTACCTACCTACCCTACCTTCACTTACCTATCCTAAGAACCTTCTCCTGAGAATAACGAACACAACAAAAAAAGAATTAACGAAATCGGTCCAGCCGTTCACGCGTGATGCCGTGACCAAGGGAAATAGGGATTCATTTTTATATATATATATTATAAAGATAATAATTAGATTTTTATTACTTTTAGCTAATGTTATTGCAATACGTATGAGCCCCTTTCGGCCCTGACAGGGTTTTTTTAAACATATTTTATGGTTAGTCTACCTTCATGCGTTTTTGAACTTGCATTCTTTAAGATTTGGGTGAGTTTTGGCCCCACTTCCCAATATTTCGATTAAATAATTGAGATGTGGTTCTGATCTGTGGTGGAAGTACACCAGTCAGGGATGATATCTTTTTTCTTACTTTCTCAATGTGAATGTTGAGTAAAATGGTACACGCATGAGAATATTCAGTTTTCCACGAGGATGCATGTCATGGGTCATTTATGAATTAAAAAACCACTATACAACTAGGCAAGTTACTACTGGTATCACCAGAGGTCACAGAGGACATTCATCTGCATATTTTACTTAGAGCAAAAATGAAACAAAAACTGTCATATCCACATCATGTAAGTCTGTTAGAATATCTAATTTCTTTAAAAAAACAAGATATTGTTGATAATTTTTTGGTGTTTTTTATTCATTTAATTTGATCTTGTGATTTCTATTGTATCTGTGTATCCTTCGCTTGAGATCCCACATAAATATATAAATAAATAAAAAGACTGCAGACACCAAACTATTTACGTAATGCAATCAACATTAAAGTTAACATTTTCCCGTTCCACTTAATATAAATTAACTAACATTATTTACCCAACTTTTTACAACACTTGAACTTGAAACTGCCACATCTAATAATTGTCTTACTCTACGCAGATGCTCAAGCGCATAGTCTCGTAACGCCAAACGTCAGTCTGCTGCCATACGTCCGCAAACACGGACGTCATGGCTCGCTCAATCATTTGTTTATTTGCGGTAATCGCAATATGCTTCGTACAATCTGGAGCTGCTGCATACAAAGTGCCTCCTGCTAAGCTGGAAGCCATCTGGCCTAAGGGACTGAGGGTTTCAGTACCAGGTATGTTGTTTTTTTATATTTAATTAATGGGTTTTTCCTGTCCGCTGCTGTTTGTTGTTGATGGTCTGTAAGTTATCTGTTTTATTATTTCAAGTGACTAAAGCTTGTCATTATGTTGATACCACATATGCTGATACATACAGCTTTCCCAATAAAATCAATAGGGATAGGTAATATTTCTGTGAAAATGAGGGTAAGTTCACCGAAGACTTGTATCGCAAATTGTTGTTGTAATTAACTCAGAATGTATTTTATTATTGATTGAAAAACTGTTTATTATTGTCTGCAACCGATGAGCGCAACAGGAAAAGCCTACAACGTAAAGTTGAAAACTTTCTTAATATAGCATTATAGCTCTCTTTGGAATGAACCTAAGTTTGTGTCAAGTCTACATAGCTATCTGGTGGGATTTTTATAATTTATAAGCCTGGCCAAATTAGAATCTTAATCGCGCAATGAGGTTCCGTATCGCGGAAGTTTTTGGTTTTAAATTATAATAACCCAAGTGATCAGGCTAGATTATGTTTTTTTTTTAACCTGATCTTACTGTTAATTTGACAAATTAAACATCGTTTTGGTACGGATCCCTAAAGATACTTAAATAATAGAAGGTGCGGGTAAATAATGTAATATGTTCTTACATTATTATAAATACACCAATTGACAAGAAATAACGCGAATACAATTTAACACCTGACAAATTCCTTTGTCTTGACGTTAAAAAAAGGCTCGAAAATGTTTTTTTTTTTTAACATTATCTTACTGTTAATTTGACAAATTAAATACAGTTTTAGTACGGATCCCTAAAGATACTTAAATAATAGAAGGTATAGGTATGTAAAAACACCAATTGACAAGAAATAACTCGAATACAATTTAACACCTTATGACAAATTCCTTTGTCTTGACATAAAAAAAAAAAACATTTAAATGAATCATCAACACTCAAGTCATTTTAAATAAGTATTTTTTTTCCAATTTTCCTCTTATTCATGACTAGCTTCTGCCCGCGATTTCATCCGAGTAAAATTTCGTGTTTCCCCGACCTACCGCATCGCATCGCATCGCCTGCCCGCGCTATTACTTCGTTTCAAAGTCAACGTCAAAACATTTATTTCAAATAGGCCCATATACGGCACTTTTGAACGGCAACATTAAAAAAAAAAAAAAAATTGATTCTGGTCGCTCCTTCCAAAAGGTAGTTTTCGTATGGAGTAGAATGAGCAAAAAACTCCACCGTTACTCTTTTCAAATGTTTTACAATATTTTGTATAAGTACATTAGTTATATAATTATATGTGAGGACGATGCACCAAGAATAAGATTACTATACCACATTAGGTAAAAAGAGAAAGTTTTCTCTTCGTGTTCTTTTTAACTTGTTTTTCTTTTTGCTCGGCTCCTAGCGTGTTGTTAAATAGCCTATAGCCTTCCTCAAGAATTGGGCTATAAAATGCAAAAAGATTTTTTCAAATCCGACTGGTAGTTCCCAAGATTATTAGCGCGTTGAAAACAAACTCTAAAACTTTATTATTAGTATAGATTTTAAGAAGCCATATCTATTTAGTTGAACAAACATTTGCCTTCTTGATAACGGAGGTATTTCGTCATAATAATATTCAATGTAAATGACAAGGGACTTCCCGAAATTCAACAACATGTAATAAAAATAAAAAATGATATCCGTCAATTTGTTTAATTTCATGAGAACGAATAAAGTCCATATCTAAACAGACACGCTTGGTTAAACTGAGTGGCACTTGCCATATTTTTAAAAACGCGTACTTAATCTCAATATGTCAACAAGTGAAATTATATTAAAATTTAAAAAACCCCCGATTCAAACATTTCCTCATTTCTCTTTCCTACTCCATCACTAGACCTCGTTCATCATCTGTCTATAAAGTATTCATTGAGACCATTCCAATGAGCCCAAACACGATACCTGTGCTGTAAGTTGGGAAGGGAGTTGGGTATCCTGCAAATTCCAGGTGATGCTTCAGCACCAGTTCAAGGTTACTATGTTCTTCTAATATCATTGACGTAACAGAATACCACATTTCAAATCGATCAGACCTGTGGAAGACGCTCACATCCATTCATCAACTAGAAAAGAGCTGACAATCGTCAACCGGCTGGACTGATTTTGATAAAACATATCTAAGAACCATCGCTAGAAAACCTGCTTTCAAATAAAAAAAACCGCATTCAAATCGGTTCACCCGTTTAAGAGCTACGGTGCCACAGACAGACACACACATAGCAGTTAAACTTATAACACCCCCCTTTTTACGTCGGGGTTAATAATACCTCTTATTCTTCTTATTTGTACGTTTTTTACCGACTTCCAAAAGGACTAGGTTCTCAATTCGACTATATGTTTTTTTTTTGTTTTTTGTATATTTGTTACGAGATTACTCCGCCAATTACGAAATGATTTTGATGATTATTTTTAGACAGAGGCAGCAGCTAGTCATGAATAAGAAGAAAACTGGAAAAACATTATATATCTAAAATGACTCATTAAAATGTTTTTTTTTAACGTCGTGACAAAGGAATTTGTCATAAGGTGTTAAATTGTATTCGCGTTATTTCTTGTCAATAGGTGTATTTACATATACCTTCTATTATTTAAGTATCTTTAGGGATCCGTACCAAAACTGTGTTTAATTTGTCAAATTAACAGTAAAAAAAAACATAATCGAGCCTGATCACTTGGGTAATTATAATTTTAAACTAAAAACTTCCGTGATACGGAACCTCAATGCACGATTAAGATTCTAACTTGGCCAGACTTATAAGTTATAAAAATCCCACCAGACAGTTATGTAGACTTGACATAAACTTAGTTTTGTAACAATTTTTTGATTTAAAAGAGTGTCCGTGGAGTTTCTTGCCCGTTCTTCTCCATAGGTACCTACTACGCTTTGGAATAGGCGACTAGCTTCATATTTCTGACTGACCGACTTCTTGACAATTCAAAAGTGCCTGTAAATGGTTTAATTGAAATAAATGCTTTGAGTTTGAGTTTGAGCTTTATGGGCATTCCAATGAGAGCTATAATGCTATATCAAGAATATATAATATATACTGCAAGGCTTTCCAACTTTACGTTACAGGCTTTTCCTGTTACGCTCAGTTGGAAATGACAATAAACAGTTTTTTAAGTACTAGTTTCTGTTTCAAAAAACTAAGCTAAATATAGAGCCTACAATCGAATAATAAAATACATTCTAAGTTTATGAAACCATTGACAAAAATGGACAATGCTTCTAAATGAATAAAGTCTTCGGTGAATTCACAGAAATAAGAGAGTACCTATTAATTTTAGTGGGAGATCTATATGTATCAGCATCTGTGATATCAACACAATGACAAGCCTTAGTCAATTGAAATAATAAAACAGATAACTTACAAAAAAAAAAAAAAACAGAAATTAACCGTCTGATCTTGCATAAATTTTCTATTTATATAACTTCTACGATTACTAGATCGTGGCTAAGTGAGGAGCTCGTGGCTAAGTAATAACAGCCGCACGGGTCGATCTATCAGGTTAAGCTACACTTGCCGGGGTTGGTCCGTGAATGGGTGATCTTTACATACCGAGACTCCTTGATCTTTGACAGTCGCTACGGGTCGGCAGAAGTTCGAAAGTCTGCAACCAGTCTTACCAAGGGGTATTGTGTTACCCAGTAACTGGGCTGTGGAGGTCAGATAGGCAGTCGCTCCATGTAAAATACTGGAATTCACCTGCATCCGGTTAGACTGGAAGCCGACCCCAATATAGTTGGGAAAAGGTTAGGCAGATTGATTGGTTACTATAATCTAAAAGTACAAAATAATGACGTTATATACAAGTAGCAATAACAAAATGACTAAAACAAAAGTGAAAACCAAAAAACAGACAAAACAAACAAAACTTTTGTATAAATAAATTAAGTCAATTATGGTAAACAACTCGATTATTGAGAAACTTTTATCACGGCCTTAATAATAATTCTACAATACATAAATGACATTATAAAACGATCGTAGGTAAAACCAGTATAAACAAAACCATTTATGATAACGAAATTGGTGTCGTGACCCTGTTGCTAGACGAAAGACAGGTGTCATTACCCTAATGATCTTAGTTGAGGTTCATAAATCTTTAAAATAATAGTGTTTTCTTTTTAAATATTCAAATTAATAGTAGCATCCAAAATTTAAATTTCATTATTTGTAAATTTAAATGATGAAATTATTAGGTAATTAAAATATATATGCTTTCACTGCTGGCCAAGCGCAACATGTCATACTAATACCTACAGATATACTATTAACATAAGCATGTCGGTGACGTGAACCTTACGGATTCCCGTCACCGACAAGCTCAATCCCCCTACAAAAAATCGCTCAACGCGCCTAAAGAAGTTTTCATTTCATTCAATTTATGTTACCCATTGTTACATTCGGGTTTTCTTGCATTATTGAGGAACTACTTACTTAATTTCTCAGGATAAAAGTATCACATGTGTGTATCCACGACATAGTCTACCACTATGCCGAACTTCATCCAAATCCATTCAGCCGTTTATAAGTGATTGAGGGACAAACTGTCAAGCTGTCACATTTATGGGATATGTCGCTTGTGCCCGCGTTGAGATCCAAAATTATCCCACGGGAACTTAGTAAAGGGATAAAAAATATCTTATACCCTAACCCAGCTCATGGTCTACCTGTGTGCCAAATTTCATCGATTTAATCCGTTTAGTCGCTTAGGCATGAAAAGGCAGACAGATCTTTTTGTTCATTTATAATATTAGTATTTATGTATCGATGATAAATAATAGTTGGTAGATGGGTTGCAGCTCAAAACGTGATAAGAATTTACACTCCTAAAGCCATGTTAGGTACACCCGTAGCTGGGTTGCGGGAAAGTCCGAAAGGGATACCGTAGCCCCTGGCAACGTACAGGCAACTGAAGGAACACGGCAGGGTTTTAGTCAGTAAGAGTCTGACACGCCCTCCCGCTCCGCCGAGAGCGGGAGAAGTTATTTGATAATTTCCCACCCAAAAAAAAAAGGTACACCCGTAGGAAGACCCTTTCATATCCTCCTTAATTCTATAAAAACAAAAACAAATCATATCACTTATTATTACGAATGCTTTACTCTAGTATCAAATTACCTTTTAACCTTTTACTGCATTTGTTATCAGTGAACTCCGTGTTTTCCATGATGCATAACTTAATATAAGGAAAACCTTCACAAATATACTATGACCTATAGCGTAAAGGTCAGTTCACACCGAGACGCGGCGCGACGCGACGCTGCGCAGACTATACAAATATCGACCTTATTTTCTTCACGAAAAGGTATATTTTCAGTTCGAGCGTGAACGCGTGTCAAAGTACGCTGAGATGCGCGGTGCTGCACAGCGCGTGGACCTTATTGTTTAGTAAATAAATTCGATATTGTATCGGATCTTAAAAAAGTGCGCATCGTGTCGCGTCTCGGTGTGAACTGACCCCTAATAATAAGTTCGTTGACGCTATATTTATGTTATGAACTGTTATCTCACCACTTCGTCTTCACATATAATTAATGTATACAAAATATTGTAAAACATTTAAAAAAGTAAAGGACATCGCTCATTATAATAGCTCCGACATGGCAAACAACTTGTCATTCAAGTTAGGATTTTAAATCAAAATGCATTAAAGTTTATTTTACGAACGATGGCTATTAGAAAAGTAGTTTTTCACAAATACCAAGATTTTGCAATTTACAAGTAATTAATTATTTATGATTAATATTTTCCGTTTTCTTTACAATTTACGTTAATTAATTGGGCTTTTCAACTATTCTCAAAAATATCTTACAAGTTGATGTTTGGACCTCAAGGTTCTTTCCTTCCCCCTTGAGTATGGAACTCAAAATTGCTTCGTTAGTATTGCATTAGGTCATAAATCCATTGAAACTTATAAAACTTTTATCAAGGGATGACCCTAATCCCAGAAATCGGTCGTCTTTATTTCCGAACTCCTACAGAAAAAATCCTAAAACCAAAAATAATGGTCATATTGAAGAGGGCAGCAATATCTACTTATTACTATTTTAAACTATTAGGTACTTAGTGAAATTCACATTGAATAATATCAACTTTAAAAACGGTATCTGCCTTGAAAAATAAAACAACAAATTTTCCTTTAATTAGGAAAACAACAGGTATTATGAAACCTATTCGTAATTATTTAAATGATGCATTTTCTAAGGTATAGGTATACTCCAATTAGCGCACTATTACAAAACCACAGGAAAATATTAGTAGTGTTGTTATTGTAAACATGCATTTTAGATATTAAGTCATACACAATATTCAATTTAGGGTCAGTTCACACCGAGACGTGACGCGACGCAACGATGCTTGAAGAGGCCAGTGGTTTCGGGCTACGCAGCGCGGCGCCGCCGCGAGACGCAGCGCGACGTCGCGAGGCGCATCGTGAAGTCGCTGGCAGTACCACGGCTCGCTGCTTCGTGATACGTCGCGCTACGCCGCGAGGCATCTCGAAGCGCATTTTCGAATTATCACAATTAAATGTGTATCTTTTTGAGTAGTAAATAAAGTTATATTTTGTATCACTATCTTAAAAAGTGCGCGCAGCGTCGCTTCGCGTCACGTCTCAATGTGAACTGACCCTAAATGCTTGTGACGGGCTTAAACGATCTCAAATTAATTTAAGTAAATGTTTTTCATCTAGCAGCACCGAAACAACAGACAGTCGTCATGTGCAAAAATACGAGGAAACTGATGACTTTTAGCAATTACTTTTCTACTTTTTAAAAAATATTTCTCATTTAAATACATAATGCAGTCTTAGGTATATTTAGGTACTTCAATAATTAGTCACTAACGCAATTACAAAACCACAGGAGAAAATTGTGTTGTTAATGTAGACATGCATTTTAGATAGGTCAGAATTTACAGGATGGATTTTTGAGATGGGGCTGTAAGGGCATGCAGCTACCTGAACCGTTGTAGCTACAGGAAAACGGTCTTAAGAGCCTGTCCTTAACTTTTTGAGACACTTTGATCAACATGGACAGATTTTGAAAAAATATTACAGTAAGCAAGAAAATGGGCAGTTTACACAAACACTTTTTTTGATGCCAATCGATCCTGTTTCTTATAAGCATCAAAAAACTCTCAACAGTGGTTTTTGTCCTAGAAAATTCAGAAATCGCAAAAACTTTTCCATTACATTTCGTAAGAAATGAGACTCCAACCTACTTATTCCAGTGGATAGACTAGCTGAAAATAAACAAAAAAAAAATGGAATTTAATATTTCGAAAATAAGCGTTATATTTTTATTTGATTTGAGAACAAAATTTAGATAGTTCGTTGCTCTAGAAAAAACTTTTTCTATGAAATGTTTTTCATCTAGCAACACTCAAACAAAAGACAGTCGTCATGTGCAAAAATATAAGGAAACTGATGACTGGAACCTGAACTTAAATTTACTTTTAAAATTATTGCATTTAGGCCGGTCCAATGTACGTACACAACGCAACCAAATCACAAACTAGTTAAATAGTTTGTGACATTTTGGCTACTCATTTTTGTGTAATTACTTTGTTTGTAACTAATTACTTTTGAGTACCGCTGTCGACGATGGGCCTAAACAGTCACTTAATTTGCATAACAATCCATCAGGTATTAGTAGTGTAGTAGTAGGTCTTTCTGAAAGAACTAATCCGGGGAAGTAGAAAAGATTTGATTTTTTGTATGTTTATTTGTTACGCTTTCACGCTAAAACGGCTAACCGGATTTTGATAAAATTCGGCACATGGGTAGACCATGACCTGGGTGGGTGACATAGGATATTTTTTATCCCGATATTCCGACGGGGTCGAGACTTATGCATGTGAAACCGCGGGGCACAGCTAGTACCTACTTAATATTTCTACAGCCAAGCAGCGTGGCTGTGACAAAATCAAAAATCAATTATGAGTTCAAATTAGGCTGAGAATCAGCACTTTTTGCACGTCAAAATTACGTAAAACAGTCTTCTAAAACGCCTTTTACCAGTTCCTGTGTTTAAGCTGGGGAAAAGGTGTTCCAGTTTGAAGACAATTCGGTTTTGTCTCTAAGTGCGGATTTCACCAATGAAATTGAATGCGTTCAGCTCATCTAAACGCGTTCAAGAGCTGTCAGTGTACAATATTTTATGACAATTTTGACACTGACAGCTCTTGAACGCGTTTTAGAAATGCTGATCGCGTTCAGTTTCATTGGTGAAATCAGCCCGTCTGCAACACGAAATTAGCGGCGGCCGAGCGATGGCGATAGCGGAGCGGGTAGCGGGGCGGGTGATCCGGCAGCGGTCAAGTCGTGGGCACGAAACCAGCGGTAAAAAAAATACAACACTGTACTGCCTGGAACGAGCGGCCATCGAGCGGCGAAATCAAACAAGTTTGTTCCAGTCGCTTGCGCGTAATATAATACGGTGCAAAAAGATGGGTACATAATTCATGTTGAAATTATACATGTGAGAACGATGCAAAACGATAAAAGCGTTCGTAATAAAAAGATAAAAAAACAATACAACAAATTTAATTTAAAGAGATGACCAGTCCCTACTGACGACGCCCGTTCACGATCCTGACGCATCCTAACATGATCGTTACTAATATTATAAATGCGTAAGTGAGTTTGTTTGTTTGTTACCCTAAAACTGCTGAACGGATTTGGATTAAATTTTACAGATAGGTAGCCTGGAACTTAGAGAAGGACATAGGCGACTTTTAATCCTGGTTCGCAGACGAAGCCCCGGGTAACAGCTAGTTTAGTAAATAAAGCCGCTACAGCAATTAAATCAAGCCATTGACCTCTCACCAGATCACCTACTTGTCACGGAGTATGATCGATCACTACCTATTTGATTTACGTGTATGACCTAGTTATATCTATTGGGTCAAACGGTGCCTTTGTTTGACTCATAAAGGAGATGTTTCATTTTCGGCCATAAAGTGTACGATAATGAAAAAGAAGGAAAAAAAACCATGAATTGAGGAAAAATATTCTTTCCTGAATATTCCCCTGATTTCTTCGGCACAAAAAATAATAGTTTATCAAATTATTGCCATATTCTATTGATCATGACGTCGTCTTACTTGCACACTGCTTTCGTCCAGAAGCCATGTTACATTAAAACATAATAATAACACGTAGACGTTATTTAAATAAATATGAAAGGCATGTATTTCTGTGTTATTAAGATAAGATAGCTTAGCTTAATCTTAGACAACTTTTTGATTAATTAGAAAGTGTGATTCATCATTAAAAAAAAAACTACTTTTGAGGATTGTAGATTTGTAGGTACTTCTGGACGTAAAATTCAAAAATATTGTTTGTATTAGTATTTGACATCACATCTGTCAGCTGTCAGTCTCGTTCGTCTCGATTTCGTGACTTTCGGTGTTATTTTGTTTTTTTGACAGTTCTAGGTTATGTAATGTAAAAGTTATCTGTCCAACCAGTGCTGGGAAACTCCGAACAAATATTTTTTGTATGGGATTTGTGACCGTTCTTTAGCCAACATTCAGAAACACACGTCAAAATGACATAATCACATAATGACCAACATTACATTACGAAGGGGTCACAAACATGTCTGCCTTCGCGCAAGTATTATTGTTTGTGTTGTGATTTATCTGTTTGTTTTTCCTTTTTCTGTATGATTTCGGTATATAACATATCAGAATAATTGGCGGTGATTCCAAGTTTGTGAACCATCATGGGTAAGGGTCACAGAATATGTGGAGTTTGCGGTATCAAGGAGGCCTGGCATACTGTAAAAATGTTGCATTTTTCCAAGATTTCACTGAATCCATACGGTGAGTACCGATATTTATTGTTAATGTGTTCTTGTGCTCACCTAACACAATGCTATTCATTTACAATCAGGAAATTAAAGCATCATTCAAATTCTGTAATACGACTGGGCCATCAATGAAGATTAATTATTGAAACTTGAAGAAATGGTTTAAACATTGTGCCTACAGTAATATTTGTCTAATTGTAATCTAATTTAGTCTAGCTAGGTTGACTTATAGATATATGGGTCAGAGAGACTCATATTATATTATCTACCTGACACCATTATGTAAATACTGGGAATATGAAATAAATCTTTTTCAGTTTCATATTTAATAGAGCACAAATTAATTGTGCTCTATTAATCATTTCAAATGAAAAGATCCCTGCGTTTTATATGCAGAGAAATGTTTACAAGTCTAATCGAAAATGTTGCTTATATTTAATTAATTATGTTTACAGATTTAACACAAAGGGAAAATCAGTTGATGGAACAATTGCAAAAAACTAAATGCAGCCTGGCATCACTAAGACGCAGTGCAAATCTCTTGGAAAAATTTGAGTCAGATGTGCTAAAAGGAATTGTGACGTTGGTGCTAAAAAACAAAAAACGAAGCCATTTTGCCCTGATACCGATGTTGCTTGCTCATTTATATAAATTAATAAATACTGAAATCATGTTTTATTCATTCAATCTGTTTTATTTTACCGATTTATCAAAATAAATTAGGTTTGGAGCCTCACTATTATCTGCATAGAATGCATTTTATCGATATCGATAAGTTTATTGATTTCTATACGTTGGGCATCCCTATATGACAGTTCTTCCCTTCAAGGACATGGTTGTCAAGTTTGTTATAATTTTCATGTTGGTAGCTATGTTTTTTTTTATGTGGTTGGCTAAAGACGGTCACAAATTCTCAAAAACTGAATGTTCTAAGTTCCGCCTCTTAATTACATGCTCTGTGTGTCCAACCAACCTGTCATGGCTGGCTGTCGATGGTCCTATTTCTCCTGACAAACGTCAAACATTTTCAGTTTTAATTTAGTGTAAAAAAAATATTTGATATTATGGAAAAAAGATGCCTTTTTTGTATTCAGGGGTTCATTTCCCAGGTTGTCTAAAGTGTACATGTTATGGCCGGAGTCCCATACAAAAATGAAACGTCTCCTTTTCACCTGATGGCTGTTCCAGTATTTGCATTTTAGCTTTCACCCTTGCAAAAGTGAACGACGACTGAAAGAAGTGATTGTATTTAAAAATATATTTTCTTTAATATGAATACTACAGCATTCACAAATACTGCACATAAAAAGGAGAACGTCAAGTTTTTTCATTACCAATTTTTTTACTTCTGCAATCTATCACAGTGCAGATAGAATTCAATATTAATTTAATGTCAAAAAACAGAAACCAGATACCTTAACATTCTGATCAAATAATAAAATTACCATATCATGTTATTTGATATTTATTTTATTCAAGCACTACATATTTGGATACCTCGAGCGAAGGCAGAGGATTCAAATTCTAGGAAAGAATAAGAAAAAGTTAATGTTGCTGACTGAATCCCTGGAGAATTTCTAAGTCTCTTAATTCTTTTTGAATATTGCTTTAAGTATATTTTCTTGAAACTATTGGGTTCTAAACACAACTTAAACATTATTAACATATGTAATTATTGGGATTTTTATTACCCGACTACCCCAGAAGGAGGGTAATGTTTTTCGAGAGTATGTATGTATGTCTATTTCTTTGGCACTCTCTGTAGCCTAAACGGCTTGATTCAGGTCATGTGTAATTATGTAGGTAAATTAGAAGTATTTAAAACAGAATGAGACAGATTAGAACGTACTTAAAAATACGGACTTTGCCCCTCTGCTTAACCATACAGTTTTTGACGTTCAATCAATCTGCCTAGCCTTTTCCCAACTATGTTGGGGTCGGCTTCCAGTCTAACCGGATGCATACCGGATGAATACAATTTTTTTACATGGAGCGACTGCCTATCTGACCTCCACAGCCCAGTTACCGGGTAATACGATACCCCTTGGTAAGACTGGTTGTCAGACTTTCGGGCTTCTGACGACCCGTGAAAGATCAAAGATCCAAGACTGAGAGCCGGGACCAACGTGCTTTCCGAGGCACGGAAGAGTATTGGTATGTATCCATGGTCACCCATCCACGGACTAACCCCGGTAGGCGTAGCTTAACCTCATGGATCGACCCGTGCATCTGTTATTACTTCGTCACGATTTCCTCAGTTTTTAACTTTAAAACTAAGCATCTCTTACATTTATTTATTTAGCGGAAAGGATCCACTTTTTCCCCATTATCTCTATAAAATGTTATTGTCCAATAATGGCCAATGAGGTTATAACAGAGTTTAGTGAAATAGATACGTTTAGATCGTATCCTATTATGATGGTTACTTAGCAAATTTTTCGTATTTTATTTTGGTATTAAGTTTTGTTCTATATGCAATAACATTTTATAGAGATAATGGGAAAAAAGTGGGTCTGGATTCTTTCTGCTAAATAAATAAATGTAAGTTATGCTGCTCAACATACAATCATCAGTAACGATTCAGATAATATTTTAATAACTTATTCAATATTTAATTATAGTTTTTTTATTTAATATTAAAAAAAATATTATCAAACTTAAGGCTTACAGAGTAGATTTGGCTTATTATCAAGCAATGTGATTGATTCAAACTTGCTAGTTTCGTGTGAAAACTAGCAAGTTTGAATTAAACTTAACGCCATCTGGGATTCAATTACAAAAAGAAACAAAAATAGTCGTGCCATTATAGCATTTTCAAAAAAAAAAGATAGAAAGAAAGAATAATCTTTATTTGGACACAGTTCGTGAAACACATAATACAAAAATAAAAAGTGAAAATAACCATAAAGCAATAATAGTGTGTGCCTCACGGCTGCGCCAAAAAGGTTCATTTCAACATTAATGCCCGACAAATGCTGTCTGACGCTGGTTTTCTAATGAACCCTTATGGACAAGTGACGGGGAGTACCAACAGTTTCAACATGCCTAATACATAATTTTTATACCTCTAAATAAATAAATAAATAAACTACATATTAAGGTCTATTTAAATAATTGTTTGTTTGTTTTCACTGTAAGAAGGTGCTCGCTTTGAGTATGTATACTGGCCCTGCAGTCTCGACATAGATAGCGATCGCTGTACGACCGAATTCGGTCACAAATTCGTAATGGCGTCCCTAGACGCGCGCGACGTGCTTCACAAGCACGGGATTTTTTCGTGCTTTTCAAGTAATTTTGACCATCTAGGGACGCTTTTAAGATTGCGACCGAATTCGGTCGTATAGCGATCGCCATCTACATAATGTCGAGACTGCCAACCCAGGAAGGAAAACCATTCCTATACAATTAATATTTTCATTTAAAAATACAAACAATCCTAGATACTATACTATTCAATTTGAACACGTTTTTGTTGGCAAAGGAAACCTGTTGTACCGTGTTTATATAAATTACATGTCACAAGCCTGGATGCTGTGGTCATGGAACTCATGGACTTCACGTCAATGACCACTGGCCAAAAGAATGACGATACTTAAAAATAAAAATGTTTTTTGGAAAACTAGTTTTGGATTTTAAAGTTTTTGTATAAATTGACATGATTTAAGCTTTTCCTGTTGACTGCCAGACCGAAATACCGATGATGTCTTTTATTATTTTTGATTTATGTGACAAAATGCATGCCGTTTAGCCGCCTTTATAGAGATAACAAACAAATCACTTATGGTCAGGGTGATTCAGATGAACTGTTGGTAGCACTGTCAAAGGTGAACTGTCAAAAGTGTAAGTGCCTTTTCACACGACCCGGTTGCTGGGTAGCCGGTGGCCAGACTCACCGTGGTGTATGGGCATGTACGTTATATTTCACTCGTACCGGCCGGCAACCGGTCGCCGGGTGCACACCGGATCCACCACTGTGTGGCCGGTCGCCGCCTACCGGTTACCCGGCGGCTGGACTCACAGTGGTGTATGGAACATGCAACAAGCTTTCAGTCGCCGAAGTACAGTCGCGGTCTAAGAATGTTTATTAAATCAGTTTTCTTTATCACACTGTGTTCAGTAAAGTCTAAAATGCTAAGTAGTTATTACTTTTTAATAGTTGTGAAGCATCTGTTCTAACAAAAAGAATATTAATGACTTTTTAATGATGATAGTCAATTCTTAGTTAAAAGAATGATGTTCATATAATAATCATGTCCAGCCAATTAATATTTTCTTCATTAATTCAAACTAGATTTTTGATAATAGTCAGTTAATCAAACCATTTTTATAAGATTGAATACAAATATATATCTATGATTTGTAGTTCCTGTTGCATTTTCGGTTTAATGGCGACGATAAGTGAAAGATTACAGTTCAATTCGTTCATTCGGTCAATGTGATCAGATGAGTGGTTGAAATATACCTTGTTTTTGAGGTAGGATAACTATAGAGACCACAATTTTGCAGAGAAGTTTAATAGAGAGTACTTGTGAATAAAACCGAGTTAATTAATATTGAATTATATCTAAGATAATAAGTACTCGAAGCAGCATTCTTGAAAAGTTTGTGGGTAAAAAAATATTACTGTCTGAAAACACTGGCTGTAGTTGTCATTCGGTCATTCACTCACTTTTCACTCGTCATAGAAACCTACTGTTAAGTTCAAACGTTGTGCTCTTTGCGTGTTTTTTTGTTTATTTATTGTTTATTAAACACTTAGCCGTACCTTTTTTCACTTTAAGCTCAATATACATATTCTTGAAAGCGATATCTCAGTGACGATTTTAGTTTCCCTACTGGACTTACGGTACGTATCAGTTTATCGGTGAAATGTAATTGGATATACTATTGCGGTGCTCAAATGATTGAAATCGTACATCAATGAAATAGGAATAAAAAAGGATTACCTACGTTGTTTGTGAGAGATTTGTTTTATTTTCCTTTACATAAATAGCCTCACTAGTATGTGGAATTCTCCCATAAGTTATAAGCATCTGGTAGGCCCACTCCAGATGTCTTTAACGATCCTAAGTCAGCCTTTCCACCAGAGATGTGCTAAGCTGCTTAGCGATGGATGTGTATCCAATAGGATCGTTTGATTTCCATAGAATAGTTTGGTTTACTTCTGCTCGAAAAAGGTTTTAAATAAAACGAAGTACCTACACATAATGTAGTCTCGTCATCTAGCTTCGCCGCTTAGCGACCTCACTCATTCCTTAAGAAAAGACTTAATTCTCAGGTTTTAAAAATATCTACATAGTTCTCACCACAGTCTTGGTACATTTTAAGCTTGTCCCAGCCGCTGTCGGACCTAGTGGCGAGTTGTGCTATATCATGTAGTTATTTACGTTACTAAATCTAGTCAAGGCCCTCTAGGTTTATACGCTAATTGTTATTTAAACAACGTGTATAAAAACGCCTGACAGAAAATGATTAGCAATTAATAATTTTTCGAATGATGATATTATATTGTCGGACCAATAAAACTATTCATTCCTACATTAATTTTATTTTATGTTATTTATTTTATTTTATTTTGTCTACTTTCTCAACCTACATTTATGTAATATTATTTATTTGGGATCATTCATTGATTTATTGGAACTATTTTTTGTTTCATAATTATGCGAATTCGGATTGCTATTTTTGGTGGAAGGCATGTTACAAAACTAACCTCAAAGCTGAACAAAAAATCAAAGAACGACAACAACCCCACAAAATAAATGGTTAATTTTTATTTCCTTTGAAAGTACGATATCACCTCTCTTTTACATCAAATTTATGCTATTATACAAAATGTTTTGATGCGCAACGGTGGTCCATAGGAAAATGGTCATTTTCCTTTTATCCAAATCCGTTCAGCCGTTTTTGCACCAATCCGGAACATACATCGAGACAAACAGACAAACGGACAAAAATTCTTCGTTAGTATTTTATTATAATTATGTACGGATATAGAAGATGCAGCCATTATTGTAGTCATGATTCTTGTGTTCGAAAACCAGAATTTGTTATTTGAATTTATTTAAGGTTTTTTTTTCTTTTTCTTATTTATACTTATGTGACTCGCAGAAGACGATAATAAATTAACCGTTTATACTGACAGGTATAACAAATTGTTCATTTTAAATTGCATATATAAAAGATACACTCTTGTGTTAAACATAGTTAATATATGTAATTATAGTCAGCAAATAGAGTTGCAAACTTTTGACGACAGTCTCAAGTTCACGAATTGGAGCAGAACGATGCTAAAAATAACTTAACTGTAAAGAATTACAGACCCTGGAAGAAAATGCAGTACTACGAATTATTTTAATACACCCACGCAAAAGACACAACGCGCCATAGGTATTCCCAATTTCCATTCTAAAAACGCATTTAAATATTTTCCAGACGATGGCTTCACACTTATGGCCTTCCACGGCAACCTCAACGTAGAGATGGAGGGCCTAGAAGCTGGTCAATGGGCTCGTGACATCACCAAAGCTAAGAATGGACAGTGGGTCTTCAGAGACAGGAATGCGGAGCTTAAACTTGGAGACAAGATCTACTTCTGGACTTACGTCATCAAAAATGGGTTGGGCTACAGACAAGATAATGGAGAATGGACTGTTACAGGTAAGAGTTTAAAAATTCAACAATTTTCTTCAATATGCATCAAAATATATCTAAATACTACTTCTAAGACACACAATGTGTAAGTGGATCCACGCCACAGAGGATTGCCTCATCACCCCTTCTACTCACTGGTCAACGGCACTTGGAAGGACCTATGGGTGATTTTGCTACTGAATATGCTGTAAACGTAGCCAGGTTCTGGAAGAATAAACCAGATTTATGTATTTTACAGATGTTTCGTGAATTTTATTGCAATGTTAGAACTTTGCACACCATAAAGGCAAGAAAATAGATATATGTAAAACCTTTGTAATATTTGGTCGCTTACAACAAATCCTCAAAATACTGTTTTCAACTTCCAGAATACGTTAACGAAGACGGATCACCAGCTGACCCATCCAAAATCCCAGATCAAGAGCCTACACCAGCCCCACCTTCTCCAACCCAGAGCCCTCCCCGTCCTACGATACCCTCTAGACACTGCCTGCCGTCACCCACGAAGGTCACTGGAAGCAGCCCCGCCTGCAAGGGAGATCTGATCTTCAGCGAAGAGTTCAATGGTTCTGGACTTAAGGACTTACCCAGTTGGATGGCAGAGGTCAAGTTCCCTCAAGAGCCGGTATGTAAATAGCATATTCTATATATCTTCCAACCCAAACATAGCAAAATTCATACTTTAATATTATAAGTGAACCACTGAATCGTTATAACGAATAGTTAGCCTGTAACCTGGAGAAGGAAAGAAGAAAGAAAGAAAATACGTTTATTCTGCACAAACAAAACGCACATTTAAATAAAATAAAAACACAAAATACACAAATACAAAAGTAGCCAAAAGCCTCGTATTTAGCCAACAAATAAACGCTATTTAAAAAATTGATTCTTCATCAGTTGATGTCAAGGCCACAGACAAAGACAAGGCAAGACAAGGACTTGTGTTACTTTTCATTCTAGGTAGATATATAAAATACTCGCACACGAAGTTGCAGGCAACAGCGAGTTAGCCTATACTGTTGCCTGCCACAGCTGGGACACAGATTCTCTGTGAGGGGAGTTCGCCGCAATCCACCACGCGGACCCAGCGCGGGCTGGTAGATGTCAAGTCTTCGAATTTTTCAAATCAATCAAATCATCTAGGGATTATTAAACACCAGTTTACGTATATAAATCAAGAAACAGACTCACAGATAGTGCAATATTGGAAATTGCTGCATTATAATGATTAGTGTAGATACACTTAGAATCAGATAATTTGAAATAACATAGTATTTGTCTGATCTTTCGAAAATTATTAGAATTATTGTGACCTTTAGAATGTTGACATTTATCATAACCTAAGTTAACCTGACAAAATAGTAAATAATATTTTCAGTTTCTTTTTTTTATTAAATTGGGTTAACTTTGACTTATTTGAAATCAAATGAAAGCTCAGGTTTCCTAATAAAACAGTGCCATCATAATATAGCGGGCGTAGAATAACGGTGCATTAATTTTGCCTTTGAGGTGCCGCTCCACAGCAGCCCACGGCTAAGCTACGGACGGATTTGTGGCTAACAAACAAATGATTAATACAATAATAATTATGACAATATAATTATGACATATAATAATTATGACAACCTTTTCCGTGCATATCCTACGTAGCAGTGGAATTTAAAATGTTAGAGGTCTGATGGGGCCGAAAGGCTCTGGAGTGGCGACCACGTACCGAAACACGTAGCGTGGTAAGGCTTCCAACAAGGTGGAAAAATGGCCGCAGCAGGATTGCGCTGGATACTGGAAGCACAGAACAGGTCAAGATGGCTGTGCTTGGGGAAGGCCTTTGTCCAGCAGGGGACGTCTTTCGGCTGAAACGATGATGTGATGATGACGATGTCAAAAACGCTCTCTATAATCATTGCGGCGTTAAAATGATGGTTCCCTATCCATTTGCATAAAATTTTAAGACCTAATATAACTTAGCATAATGTTGTTTGGCATAATTATATTTTCGCATAATATAATTACGCATAACAGCATACGCATAATTTTTTTAAGCATAATTTCTCTAACCATAATAATGATTAAGCATAATATTCTAAAGCATACATTTATTAAGCATAAAGTTAAAGCATAAATTTATTAAGCATAAAGTTAAAGCATGCAAGCAAGCATGCAGCATGCAAGCAAGCATGCAAGCAAGCATGCAGCATGCAGCATTCAAGCGAGCATGCAACATGCAGCAGGCAGGGTTTCTGTCACGGCTCCGGCGCTGCGGGCCTCCAGCGGCCCCACGCGTGCTCATCGTCGCAGACGGCTTTCGCTCACCACCGCAGCTTCGGCTTGTTGGCCGGCTTCGCCGGCCAGCCTCAGCCGCGGCGGCTCGCTCGCAGCCGCCTGCTCCTCAGCCCGCGGGCCGCCTCGCCCCTACGCGCCTACGCGATTTTAAATTACACTCTAGGGGTAGGACAAACAAGACTACGTGGAGTCGGTTTTGCAGCAATTCGGTTCTTAGGCCTACTAACGTTATGCGAATCAAATTTATGCCAAAACAAATTAGTCTTTAAGATGATTATGCCAACATAAAATGTATGCCTAAAAAAATTATGCCGAAGTATTATTATGCCAAAACAAATTGTGCCAAAATCGTTATGCCGTAGTATATTAGGGCAAAGAACATTATGCGAAAAGAAGGTATCCCTAAAATGATAGCACCGCTGTCTACGGGAACCCAAGCTTAACAGTCCATTCATTATTCTGTTCCTCTATAATCTAGGGACATTATAAACATTCCCTAGCTAAACAACTGACAAAATTAAACCTTCGCAGATCTTTCTGTCCTAACCTCAAATAACTTGTTACAGGACTATCCGTTCAACGTGTACGATCCGGAGAAAACCATAAGCTTTGAAGACGGTTCTCTGGTCATCACTCCCTTGCTGACAGAGTCACAATACCACGAAGGATTCCTCTCTGATATTCTAGATCTTACTAACAGGTTGGTGCTATTGGTTGCTCATTTTTGGACCTAGGTTTAAACCATCGAGCCACTTTTGAATTTCGAACTTTATTCGGGCAAGTTAAAGTTCTAATCACAAAAAATTACGTTAAACCCGCGTCTGAGCTGTCAATTTTGTATAAAGAACTTTGCACTATTCGGAATTAAGTACAAAAACGAGCCCAAAGGCTCGAAATTCTCGGCAATCGTTCTAATATATACCATGATAAGAGTTAGGTTAGGAATGATATATTAATGGTTTTACGTCGATCGAACTCGTTTGGTAATCAGACGGTATAATTGATTGTGGTTATGCCACTTACGGCATCCGAGGGTCTGATCTGTCTGGTAGCAGCCGAGAATCGAGTTAAAGGGCGTGCGATTGGAGAAGCTTATGCCCAGCAGAGGACTGCTTAGGCTTATTATGATTTTGAATCACGGCTTATTTCGAAGGGTGGGTGGTAGATACAAGGAGCAGATTGTGTCCATCTAATTATAATAAACCGGTAAAGTTTTTAGGGTTCCGTACATAGAAATGAAAAAACGGAACCCTTATAGGATCACTTCGTTGTCCGTCCGTCAGTCTATAAGACCCATTTTCTCAGGAACGCGTTGAGGTATCATGTTGAAATTAATATAAAATACGTAGATCTATGTTCCCTTGGGGCTCTTAAAAAAATCAAGCTTTTAAATCAACGCAATTAAAAAAATACGGCCATTTATGTGACATATTTTGATACTCGCAAATAAATCCAAATCTACAGGGTACTTCCCGTTGACCTAGAATCATGAAATTTGGCAGGAAGCAAAATCTCTCAGCACAAATAAAGGAAAATGTCCGAAAATTAATAATTTGTAATATTATCAAAATAAAATAAAAAGTACTACGGATCCCTTAATTGTGCGTGGTCGGACACGCAATTGGCCGGTTTTTTTTTTTGTTTGAGCGCACTTAATCTCTAGAACTACCAGTCAGATTTGAAAAATCTTTTTTCATTTCATAATCCAATTCTTCGGAAAGGTTAATAATAGACAATTTAACATTAAGAAAAAAGTCAGAATGAACTCTGAACGAAAACGAAGTAATAGTGCGGTCGGGCGACGTGATTTTCATTTTATAGGAGTGGAAGAAGTGTTGAAATTTGTAGGAGACAATAGGACATTCACGTGAATGAAATCGCGGGGGAAGTGCTACTTAAGAAATAAATGTCGCACGACATCTCACGAACTTTTTCATAGCTTTCGAAGTGTCTCAAGCCAGGTGTCGCAGGACATTTGTCCCCCAGTGAAGGTGAATACAATGATTTTAAGGGTTTAAGCTGACAAATGTAAGTTGGAAGTTGATCATTCATTTCCGTAGACTTTTGCCTAAACAAGTTGCAATCGCTTTCAAAGCGTTTCGTTTTTCTACGACGATTTTCAAGAGAATTTAGGTACATAAGCTTTTCGGTAGCCAGTGTGATTCTGTAAGACCTCGTTCTAAAGTTCGAATCTGAATCCGCTGTGAGTTTCTTGATTGGCATTCTAAAAACTCGGTTGTGAATTCGAATTTACACTAGCGCTACCATTGCGAGCGTGTTGGCGAGTTGAACTACATTGACGTGAGATTTTGACCGATAAAGTATGAGATGACGTAAGAAGTGGCATTCAGTAAGGTAATTCCGCCGTCACTTCGACGCTCACTTCGCACTCGAACCCGATTCAAAGTGTCAAATAAAAAGCATCTATTTTACGAGTGAAAATAGAAGAAATCCTATATAAATAGTGTTAAAATAATATGTTTATGTCACAGTGTTAAAAATTAGTACAATAACTACTCAGCGGCACGAAATCTTGGCCAACCGCTTATCTCGCAAATACTTGCGATAGCTTTAAGTGTTTCTAACATCGAGATATAAGTACTGTACGACAAAACTCTCGACACTGAGTGGCTGGATCACCAACATGCTCAAACTAAGGGCTGTACAAGTCGCAGTAAATGACACTACGAGAGCCATCGTTGCGAAGGGATGCCCGCAAGGGGGAGTCCTCTCGCCTCTCCTATGGAACCTGGTAGTAGACAGCCTCATCAAAACACTCAACGACAAAGGTTATTTCACCGTAGGCTACGCTGACGACATAACCATAATAATCAACGGGACCCATGAAAACACTCTATGCAACCTCATGCGTCATGCCCTGAAAATAGTAGAGGAATGGTGCAACAAGCATCAACTCTCAGTGAACCCTACAAAAACCGAACTGGTTCTCTTTACGAAGAAGAGGAAACTGACAACACTACAACTGCCACGATTCTTCGGAACAACCCTAAGCCTCTCAACTGAAACCAAATACCTGGGCATCTATCTGGACAAACAGCTGAACTGGGCAAAACACACGAACTATATTACTACAAAAGCCAGCATATCCCTGTGGCAGTGCAAACGACTGCTTGGCCGGAATTGGGGAATCAGCCCCAAGGTCACCCACTGGTTATACACCACAGTCATCCGACCGATTATCACATACGGCTCACTGGTCTGGTGGCCCAGGACAGACCGGTGCACAGCCCAAAAAGATCTCGAAAAACTACAGCGGTTTGCTTGCGTCGCAATCACTGGTAGTATGAGAACTGCACCCACCGCCGCCCTACAGGCAATGCTGGGACTGCCACCTCTGCACCTCATCGTGCGGGAGGAGGCGGCCCTGGCCACCTTTAGGCTCCATTTAACAGGAACCCTATGCAACGACTCCAGAGTTAAGCACATACGCATTAAGGAGGATGCGATCAAACGTGAGCCAATGATGGCATCACCCTGCGACAAAGCCCCGAAAACACACCACTTTCAAAGGCACTACAATATAACACTTACAGAAGAACAGTGTGACTACTCAGGTCCAAAAGAGATGAGAGTTTACACCGACGGATCAAAGACCGACTCAGGTACCGGAGTCGGAGTTTTCTCACATGACCTCAACATAAATATATCCAGACCGCTGGGAATGTTCAACACCGTCTATCAGGCGGAGTGTGTGGGCATCATACAAGCGGTCCACGCCCTAGAAGCCAGGAGGGTTACGGACACCCACATACGCATACTCTCCGACAGCGCCTCAGTTCTCCAATCCTTACGGAAGAAATATACTACCTCGAAGCTAACACTAGAATGTCACGATGCACTAGAACAAATAACGGTATCTAGCCGCAACACGGTGACACTGCAATGGATAAAAGGACACAGCGGATCGCTAGGTAACGACGCGGCTGACGAACTTGCTAGACGTGGATCCAGCACGGCAGTCTGCGGACCCGAGCCTATCGTACCCATCCCCTTCAACCAAATACGCATGTGGCTGCAGAAGCTCACCCACACACAAGCGGAACGCTGGTGGACCTCGACACCAGGTTGCAGGCAGTCAAAGGAGGCTATGCCATCTTTGGACAGCAGGCTGACCAGGCGTTTGCTACGCCTGGACAGGAACGGCCTGCGCCTGGTGACGGGGACCATCACGGGACACTGTTCGCTAAACAAGCACTTCCACACAATAGGCATAACGGACAGTCCTCTGTGCAGGGCGTGCATGGAGGCTGAGGAGACCGTTGCGCACGTGCTATTCGAATGTACGGGCGTCACCCAGATTAGAACAGAAACCCTCGGGTCACCCAGATCATACACAGACGTTCTAAACAGACCAGGAGACCTAATCAGCTTCTGGAGGGTGGTGGGCTGGTTGGAATAACCACCAAACGGCCGCTATGGCCCACGCACAATGGTCCACCTGACGGACTAAGTGCGGAAACCAAACCCCCTAACATAGAACATAGTACTGTACGTTAGTACTTATATCTCGAAGTTAAAAAATGTTTACCCTTAGTTGAAGATGGTAATTCATTATGTTTGAGTGCACTGTAGCGTAACTTTTAATTCTTAGTTGAATCGGGTTTCTTGAGCGACTAAATTGCAAGTTTGAATTTGTGTGTTGTGAAAGTTTACGGTTAAGTTATTCAGTTATTGTGTTTTCGTGCTTTTCATTCAAACACTAAAGGTGCTTTATAGTACAAAAAATGCCACTAACACCAGCACAGGTTGCACAGGCCGTAGCCTTAATCGACCAAGGCTTTACACAGCGCGAAGTTGCTGTGGTGCTTAACGTACCACGTTAGTCAATGCAGTATGCCACGAAATGATACCAGGAGACAGGCCACTACTCTCGCAGACCAGGCAGCGGAGGAGTTAGATGCACATCGGCCCGGGACCACCGGTTTATTGTCCTGGAAATTCTAAGAAACCGCTACCTTACCGCTGTTGAGATACGTCAGCGGCTCCAAATCGCACCTACGTTCATGTTAGCTACATGTTTCACGTTCAGAGTGAGTATGAACTCACTCTGAACGTGAAGCTCACGGTAAAGAATATGTATCTATTTCATAATAGATACCTAATTATCATCCAGACATAGTCAATTATTATAAGTCTGCAGTGTCAAATTAAACCAAATCCAAACAAATCACCAATGGACTTTCAATAAAACTGCGCTAGTATTCGTTAAAAGTGATAAATTCACAAGTTAAAGCCCCACCCTAAAATACACACTGCAGGATCAAATCTAATGGTAGTTGGTTGTTTTTGTAAATAGATAAATATAAAAGACGGAGGTCAACAACCCTTTCTAAGTTTACTTTCGCCATTTCTTTCTTGGAGAAGCCTCTCAATTTCTGAAATGGTGGTAGATTCAATAGATTTCTATTTTTAGCATATCGGGAAATGTATGTAATCAAACCAAATCCAAACTAATCACCGATGGACTTTCAATAAAACCGCTCAGGTATCTGTTTAAAAGTGTTTTATTTATTCAAAGTTAAATAATTTATTTCAAATAGGCACATTTAAGGCAATTTTGAACGTCAAAAATTACAATAAAATAGAATTGATTCTAGTCGCCCCTTCCAAAAGGTAGTGTTCGTATGGAGAAAAAAGGGCAAGAAACTCCACCGTTACTCTTTTAAATTGTTTTGTATACATTCATTATATGTGAAGACGTTGTACCTAGAATAAAATGAGTATGTAGTAGTCTACCACAAAAGGTAAAAAGAATTATAAATGAATCAATGACAGATAAATCAATTATGTGATAGATACTTAGTTCTCACATATTTACAATATATATTATATTAACTTATATTACTACACCCTATCTCTATTCATAACCTCTGCCGATGCTTGCAGCCCTTTCCCCCCTGCAGCCACAGCTTCAGCTAAGATTCTATCTCTCTCTGCACTCCTTTCATCCATGGCCCTTTTTCTTTCCGCACTCCTCTCCAGAAAGCACTGTAGAATTTGTGCATTTAGTTATTGTATCTCCAGCTGCTGTTCTTCCACCCTCAGAAGTCTCTCAGTAGTGGTGGAGAATTCCTTTCACCGTTGAGATGGTGGAGGAGCAGCTGAAAACCAGCGCTGGGGCTCTGTCTTGCATAGGGTCGCAGCATTATGCTGAGCGATGGCCGTTTTGCGTGGATGTGACACATTTTCCCCTAATTTGTTATTCTCGTGCTTTTTTCTTTGCGTCATATTTACCGCAAATAAATGTATTTTCTTTCTTTCAACTGAAGACGTGTGACGTGATGCTGAAAAAAGAACACCAATTACTATGATGCGTAAATAAAAAATCTTAAATAGCAGCTATTCGTTGTTATTCGTTTGAAAAATTAAGTTTTGATAGTTATTTTTATGAAACAAGGTGCGCGCCTTCAACGGTTGGGTCATGCCGGTTTTGATGTACTCTTTCGGCGTACTCAAATTGACACAGACCGAACTTGACGCCCTGGATAGGAGGGTCCGTACGCTGCTGACTGCACATCAAATGCATCACCCACGGTCATCGGTAATGAGACTGTAAATCCCGCGAAAGTGTGGAGAACGAGGCTTTTTAAACGCGAAAACCCTCCACAATCGCGAGATATGCAGTCTCAGGGTGGACTGTGGTCGACTGTGGTCGCGGTGGATAAGGGTCTCACCCCACTCTCCTTGGCCAAAGAGAACTGGCGCAAGCATGTAGTGCTTGACACTAACGATGGCAGGGAGGTGTGGCAGAGTAAGGAGCTTCACAGTCGCTACTTCCAGGCCCTACATGGAGCCGATGTAGATTTACTAGCGTTCGTAGCCTGGCTGCGTTTTGGTGAACTCTTTGGGGAAACCGAAAGTTTTGTCTGTGCAATTATAGACGAAATTATGAGTTATAGTGCTGTTCTTATACCGGTTTAGTCGTAGCGGCACCCGGAGGGGCCGAGTACCGCGCGCAACCGTTGCGCGGCTCCCGAAGGCTACAGGTGGCGCCTTCGGGAGCCAGCGCGCGATGGCGGGAGGTGCCACCGGTCCCTAACGGTTGCGCGGAGTAACCGACCCCTCTGGGTGCCGCTAGGACTGAACCGATTAATAGTCATTGATTGAATAAAATTAACAATATGATACAATTTATGAAATCAAGGAACACACTTCAAACCAAGATTCGTCGCACATTTTAAGTGGTTTGCTTTGAGGAATGTTAAGTGGTTCTAAATAACGTACGAGTATAGTAAAAAAAAGCGATGCTAACCTTGGTCCACTGTTTGCATTTTTTTATTGTGCTACCTATTTTATTTAGGCGCACGGCTAGTTCCTCCCACTGGCGTCGACTTCGCTCTCTGGCATTTTGAGTTCTCAAAAAACCCTACGCCATGCCGGGTTTCTTTCCATAAATAAACTCTACCAGAGTTTCATCCTGAGCCGACGATGGGTGAGAAGAACGTGTCTCATTTGGACTGGAACATTATTGTTGGATTAGAAAACAAAATAAATACTATTTTAATTAATATCATTTTTAAACTTCACAACCACAAATATAAACTTACTTCATGATTATTTCACAGTCATTCGGCACTGAACGATCAAATCAAAGACATGAAACACAAGCAAAACAACGCAACGTACTATCAAAATATTGTCAATCTGACATTAATTTTTTTTCGTAAGGGAAGCATAGATTATATTCATGGCACAAATTTTAAGTTTTCTGTATTTTTACTTATTATTAGCTGCCTCAAATTCCTTAAAATAAGAAATTTTAATTTAAACATTATATTAGCTAAAATTCTGTGCCAAAAACATAACGATTGTGTCAAAAAACTGGAATCGATAAAACTCGACTAACATTTTGTTGAGTGTGGCAGTCACTAGTACAATATTGGTCGCTTCGGAACTCACTTCACTTCGCAAGTGACTGGGTGATGCTTACAGAATGCAAAATCAAGGTAATTTTGAACCTTATGCGAAGTGAGAGTGAATAGCGAAGTGAGATGCGAGTTGTTGTATGAATTTTACAGAATCGACGTACAGGTGTGAATTCAATACAATTTAGACTTTTCCATCACCGTTATCGCTGATAGAATGTAAATTTTGGACAAAGTCCCTCTTTTAGCACTCTTTTTTTTTTTGGGTGGCAAATTATCAAATAGCTTCTCCCGCTCTGGGCGGAGCGGGAGGGCGTGTCATACTCTTACTGACTAAAACCTACCCTTGTTCCTTCAGTTGCCTGAACGTTGCCAGGGCCCACGGTATCCCTTTCGGACTTTCCCGCAACCCCGGCCAAAGTGGCAGCCCTCAGGATCAATTTATACCTCATTACCTCGTGACTTCTTGAGCTCACTCCCCGAGCTAATAAGAAGTCAACATTACACAAAAGACACTCTTTTGTGGAACATTTCTTTGTTCACAATCTAAAAGTTTAATTAATTATTCTTAATCAATGGCTTTACAAACTCATGTTTTATCTCCAATATCCTGTGACTCGTTAAGTATTTATCGGATGTCGTTAACATCAGAGAACTTTTAAATGAATTACAATTTTCGACAGCCTTTCACCCGAGTGATTCCAAAACATGAAATTAAATTAATTAATTATTATAAATTGAATACGAATCAAAAACACTTAATAGCTGTTAAAGGTATTTGCGATCACTTTCAGATTTCCGTTCATTGGGTTTTTTTTATTGTTTTGTAAAATTAAATATTTGATGTCCTCTAAGAAGCCATGCATTATGCCTGGTTGATGGCGTGGACTTCACCAATGCGGAGATGAGACGATAGGAGAGGAGATGTGTTTTAAACAATCAATAGAATTTCGTTATTCACACATCTTGTCTCCACTCAGCTTCAGTGGATACCACTGAGCGGAGATATCATATTTGTAAGCGGGGATCTGAGTTGTGCCTCGCCGAGATTAAGCTGGGCGGCGTTATATAGCGGAGATGTGAGCTGAGTCTCGCACGCTGGCGACGCGACGGCGCGCAGCGGAGACGAGAAGACATGTGAGCGGCGTGCAGTTAGCGGTCAACTACCAGCGCTCGCCGCACGCAGCTTAGTTCCGCTTTAGCCAGCACACATCTCCGCTCCAGTCTATCCAGTACGTATCTCCGCATAGCTTCCTTGGATACTGAAAAACATCTCCTCTCGTCTCCGCTTCAGAAATCTCCGCACATCTCCGCTATGGTGGCCTTAATCTCGGGCCCCTATGACATAGGACTTAAAACATAACTGGCGATATGTGGGTGTACATTATACAATTATACAGGGTCACATTAAATTAGCTAGTGAAACTCCGCAGACGTGATGGATATCGATTAGGTTTTCTTTTTGGAGTTCTCAACCGCAATAAGTGTAGTCACTTGAAATAGACATCAGTTTAAAAAAAATGATTTTTTTTGTCTAGGTAAACTTCACAGTCGTGTTGGTATCGATATTTAAATATGATAAAACAAAAGAAAACAGATTTCCTTAACTCATACTTCAATAGTATCAGCGCTCGCTGACCCCAAAAAAAGATCACTGTATATTTTTTTTTCTAGTGTTTAGATGTCAATACGTGGGGGTATTGTTATGTATGGTCTGCGGGGTTGACCCTGAATATACCTGTGCCCACCCAATTCGGGTGTCTGTATAACTATGCATTTATGACATTTATCATCACCACTTGTGATCTTTCACTCCAAAAGTAAGCAGGTCTTAATTCCATCTAATTTATTCTCCATTTCCAGGTGTACAGGTCAGTTAGGCACATTAGAATGCAGACACGAGGCGTCAGGCGCTATGATCATACCACCGGTCATAACTGGCAAGATTACAACGAAGCATAGATTCGGATTCAAATTCGGCAGAATTGAAGTCAGGGCGAAACTACCTGCGGGCAGCTGGCTTATACCTGGTAAGCGGAAGGTTCTGGAAGACTTAGATCTGTTTCAGATATTAAAGATACCACAAGCAACAGGGTGTAAAGTTCACTCATCCTCTATAGAAAAAGGAGGATCGTCCGACCAGACGGGTGTTGTGTCTGGTGGGCTACTGCCCGCCGATTGCTGTCGAGACGTTGTATATATGCTAGTCGCACGGTAAACCCTGCTTGCACGATGAAGGAGTTTGCGTGACGTCAGTGTGATGCTTAGTTCGCATGTGGTGATGTAGATCTACATCGCCACATGCGAACTACGCATCAAAGCCCTGACGTCACACAAAATCCTGACGTCACACAAATCCTGCATCGCGCAGTTAGAGTTTACCGCGAGAACGACATGTATAAGACTATCCGACATCAATCGTTGGGCAGTCGCCCGTCAAATACGACACCCGGCTGGTCGGAGGATCCTCCCTTTTCTATAGAGGATGAGTGAACTTTACACCCTATTCCTCATACCTCTAAAATACTAAGAAAGATGACTAAAGTCTACTTCCTATACAAAACCCATGCTTCTTCCCGGTTTAAACACTTGGAAGTGGTAAGGGCCTTTTGGGAGGCTAAGTTTTGTAACCATGATGTCGTTTAAATGCATTTTAATCCATTATGAATAAATCCGTTTTAATTTCAATTAGGTACGATTACCGAAGCAACTGGCAAAGATGTTTTTTGCTGTTATTTGTTTATGCTAATAACTAGCGGAATAGTAAATTACAGGAGGATATTGCTTCGAATTCTCAAACACAAACTGTCGCCTCTTTTGCTATCCCGTGAATACTAAAGATAGCCTACTTTTTGCCACATCAATTACACCCAATTTCCATTCTAGAAATCAACCTGGAACCTACCGAAAACGTATACGGATCCCTTGGCTATGCATCGGGTCTGATGCGCGTGGCCTTTGCTCGAGGGAACCCCAGTCTTACCAAGAAGTTGTATGGAGGACCGGTTCTTTCTGACTCCGACCCATACAGGACCGTGTTGATGAAGGAAAAGATTGGAATCGATAACTGGAATAAGGAATATCATAACTATACTATGATTTGGAAAACTGGTAAGATTCTTAAAGATTTTTGGAGTTTGTTTTTAAATAATTAAAGAAATCTTGATCTGTAAGAAATTAAACACACTGAACTGTATGATACATATTACAACTCAGTTCCTAATGTTGGTAAAACATACTTAGAGAACCGACAAGATATTTGGATTTGTAGCTTTAAGTAAACAGACACGCAGTCACTACTTTCAATTGAGTCGCTGGCCTGTTTGGGCCAAGACAGAAGAAAACGGACGAAATAAGAAAGAAAGGATAAAGGGTCCAGATTCTTGTTTCAATAATTCAAAGAAGATTAAATTCAACACGGTACTTTTGGATATTAGTAATAGTTGTAAAAACTTCCACCCTTACTACAGTACCTCTAACCTAACCACACTCACTTTCTTAGACGGTCTTCAGCTCCTAGTAGACGGTGAACAGTACGGTGATATCAACCCGGGAGCGGGCTTCTTCGGGAGTGTGGACGCGAATGCCGTGCCGCATGCTCACAACTGGTTGAAAGGAACTATCATGGCGCCGCTCGATGAAACGGTAAATCGGTTCTATATGTAGAAAACATAAACATTTAACAAAAAAGTAAAGCAAAACTACAACGTCAAAAGATTCTTATTCTGCTTTCCCTTGCCCCATGAATAAGTATATTTTTATTTGCACTGTCTTAATTATAGGATTATAATCTAAATGTCTCGCCATGGACTGGCATATAAATATTTTAAAGAAAACAAGCTAGATCTAAATAAGTAGAATCAATAATAACCGCGCTAATTTAACTCTTACATCATTCTCTGTTAACTTTCACTTCTTTTTATCCATAGCATCTCGGAGTTGCTCCATTAATTATTAATTTATAAACTAGCTGTTGTACGACTCACAGACCCCATTCTAGATTTTAAAAATTCCTTTTTCCAGACACCTTTATTACTGAGGGACAATTTATCTTTTTGTATTTCTTTCTTCAATGGTTTGAACTGTGTGTGGTCTATCAGTCTATCACCCGTACCATTTGGTAGGACATTTCAGACTTTTTTGTGTTTCACAAATTCTTAGATATCATCCAAGTTCCATCATCACCAACTTCCTGCCCTTGTCCCATGATACTTGGGGTCGGTGCAAAACGATTCCTTCTTGGATTCTCCCCTGTCAACCGTCACGCTATCATTCACTCCCGTTTCTTTCATTTCATTCCTCACACAATCCGTCCGTCCATCATTTATTTGGCCTTCCTCTTCCTCTTCATCCATCATCATTTATATTCATGAAGTCTGTTCCATTGGTCATTAAAATAATTGTCCCATCCTGCTCCAGTTCTACCTGTCACTCGGTCTTCGCGTGGGAGGCGTCAATGACTTCAGCGATGATCTTCCGGACAAGCCCTGGAAGAACGGCGGCAGTAAAGCAAGGCACGAGTTCTGGAAAAAAAAGAACTCCTGGTATCCATCTTGGTATAACACCAACTTGAGAGTGGATTCTATCAAAGTGTATGCCTTATAGACATATAAAGTGATAAGTGATGTTTCTGAGATTATATTTCATAAGATTTTTTTATTAAAATTGTAACTTTATGTTTTGTTTTATTTTACCGTCGTCATTTTTCAACCCCTGCCTTTGGCAACCCTCTACAGTATGTCATGACTTAGCATTTACTTGTTCACAATGCTCCACACACACATGCTCACATAGATGGCGTCATTATTATCCCTTTGTAGGAGTTTGCGATCTTCGTCCGTTCGAATTTTTGCGACTAGCTTAAGATCGTCGGCATATAGCAGGCATTTGGCAAACTAAACATTAGTTATGAGGTCATTGATCATGATCAGGAACAGAGGCGGACCTAACACGGATCCCTGGCTTACGCCCGATGGTGTATTGTAAGGCTTGGATTCGAAGCAGCCATGTCTTACAAACTGCTTGTCGTCGGAAAAGAAGTTAGTTAAGAGAAACTGATAGCCCGCAACTTTATCAAAAGCACATCGTTGTCAACTCTGTCGAATGCTTTCCGGAAATCGAAATATAGAGCGTCAACCTGCCCAAGCCACGGATATCTATATCTAGTCTCCGTGAATCAGTAAATTTGAATTTACGGAGTGCCTCGGCCGAAAAACGCGTTAGGCACATATTTACGCGTTTGTAAATGAAAGCGAGGGGTATATGCTCGAAAACAGGATAGCGGGGGACACTATCCTTCCACATCCTAACTAATGTTAAGTTTGCCAAATGCCTGCTATATTCAAACGGACGAAGATTGCAAACTCCTACAAAGGGATAATGACGCCATCTATGAGTGAGCATTGTGAACAAACAATTTTTTAATACAAACAAGTGCTACGTCATTACATACGGTAGAGGGCTGCGACCAATCTATTACGACTATAGTTTGGGTGGTAAAGTAATTACTTGTATCACCAACATAAAGGACTTGGGAATGACTTTCGACTGTTGTCTGACTTTAGAGATCACGTTTCTGCGCTGGATATGGTCACACTAAATTTATCAATTATATGATATTTATGTACCTTGCAGTGTTTCTGTCGGTTAATGTTGCACGATAATGTAAATAACTGCTGTTATACAGTTACTTTGGTGGGAATGTTTCTTTGTCATTAACACTATCCCATGTACAAACTCCACAAAAACCACAACAAACAAATATCTAATCGAGTTTAATATTATTTACTACACATCTATCTATTTTTATTTAAATATAAAACACTTACACACTATAAAACTGATTTACATCCGTAAGACGTCCTCGTAACATAAGGTCCAGTTGAAAACCAGCGTCAGACACTAGTTGTCTGGCATTTATGCTGAACTGGGCCTATTTGGCGCAGCCGTGAGGCACACAATACTGTTTTAAGCTTTCTCTGCTTATTTGTTTTTTGTGTGAATATTGTGTGCCTTGATCTGAGTCATATAAATTTATTTTCTTTCTTTCTTTCTTTCTTTTCTTGCGACTGTTTTGCGAAATGGTCGACTTTCGCAATCTAATTGTTATTACGAGTAGGCTGGTGTACACCACTCTGGTTCGAAATATACTCGAATGTTTGGCACCCATAAACCGCGACCCAAACACTGATGCTAGAAAAGGTACAGAAAACCTTCCTAAGATGCCTCTTTCTTTAGTTTTAAGTCTACCACCTAAGACAACATGTGGAATGCAAATAAAGTATTGAGTATTGAGTAAGGTTATACCATTTATTTCCCTACATGTATGTACCCTACCAACTATCTATTAGGGACGTTAGATTATAACTCGTTGGAGGTGAGAATAGGTCTTGATCAGCTCACGGTAGCCTTGAAGACCTTACGGGGACGTATTGACTGCCCAGAGCTCCATGTCCTTTATTGCCGATTATTTGTGCCCGACAAATGCATTGGACACCGTCAGAGACAGGGGCACAATCTGTCTGCGAAACTGTTATGCAAAACAGTAGCCAGAGCCGAATCCCCAGTCTGCCGTACCTTAAAGATGCTAAGTGCCCTTCTGACTGCCAACCCTGAATGTGATGTGTTTGCGGATGACTGAGGTAAAACTATGCGTGTATGTTTGGTTTCCTGTGAGAGAAAGTATGCTAGGGAGGAACAGTGGTGTACCATGTAAGTTTAAATTAAATTATATCCACCATAATTATTCCAAACTTAATAATTATTAAATCTATGTTAATTCATATAATTGATGTTGTACCGTTTTAATTAACTATAAATAAATCAATTTGTTATCAGTATGAATTCCGTATTTCCCACGATACATAACTACATAAATAATGTAAAATTGCATATTTATGTTATGAACTGACATCTATTTTACCACTTTATTGATAATATTTACAGTACGACTCAACTTAGATGTAACATAAATTTAGAAATTTGCATTAATTCATTTCAATTTTACGAATGTATTTGGTTATTTACAAGTTATTGCGTTTGCGTAAAGATCATTTTCACCTAAAGCAGTAATAAATATTGGTGATTTTTGAAGGCCAGTTTTACGAATTTTGCCAATGCTACATCTAATTTGTGTCGTACTATACCTTATTATTTTAATTTTATTTATATTATTATTTATTTATTTCTCAGATAACAATGATCCATCGAGTTAGTAAGCAATTCTATAACTTATGACTAGTGTTAGTAGTTAAAATACAAAATAAATAGTAAGTATTGTGAAAAGGACATCCTCAAATTAATGACTCTCCGATTATTAAACTTTTAATAATCGGAGAGTCGATACTCTCCGCCATAGTTTTTAGAATGCTGTTGTCACTCGCCCGCAACCTTGACAACAGCGACGCGGTTCTCTTGCGAATGACGGCATGGAAACCGTCAGCTCGGTTTTGTGCAAACATAGCAGACGCGCTGCACCATCGTGGCAGTACCAACAGCATCCTAAAAATATTATTATATTGTACGCGTAGGTCATCTAGCGTTCTTTTGGTATAGTTGACCCAAAGATTCCCTGTGTAAAAGCACTGGCAATATGCCTTAAAAAGTGTTACTTTTACTAGACAGCTACATCGAGGGAATCTTCGAGCCAACATGTTACCTCGGACCGCCAATGCGTAGGGAATTGGCGGTCCGAAGTAACATGTTGGCTCCCTCTCAATATCTACATTGTCCTTAAGGTCGCCAGTGAGAAAATGCCCTAGATATTTGAATTTTGTCACTCTTTTGACGTTCAAGTCGTTTAGGGTAATGTCAGGTATAGTATCTGAGCATTTCCCGCCGACCCCAAAGACAATGTATTCGCACTTTTTTACATTGTAAACAAGTCCGTGTGAGGCAGCATACGCCTGACAGACCTTCAGCATTTCATTCACGGCACCTGCCGTCGGAGCCAGCAACGCCATGTCATCCGCGTAGCTAATACTATTTATTTTTACACCATGGACGCTACATCCAACCCGCATATTGCTGAGTTCCACGATTAGGCCATCTATATATGTGCTAAATAGCCTGGGAGATGTCAGCCCACCCTGCCTCACACCGCATTCCAACCTATATGTATTAGACAATGCATAGGACCACCTTACAACATTCTCCTGGTTCCCGTACCAATACTGTAGGATCCGGAGGACTCCTGTCGGTACACCCCTATCCTCAAGCTCTCTCCAGAGCACATCATAATTTACCAGATCGAAGGCTCTGGAGAGATCCAGAAAACAGGCATATACCGGCGTTTTACGATCAGTGTAATACTGGACCGTATGTTTGAGACTTACTATGGCGCTTTCCGTTGACAGTCCAGTTTGAAACCCGAACTGTGAATCATGCATGGATAGACATTCCTTCAAGCTAGAATCAAAAGTGCTGGATGGTATCATCCAGCACTTATGCCATTGTGGTTGCGAGAGATATAGGTCGATAGTTTGACATATCTGTTATGTCGCCCGTCCTATTCTTAACTATGGGAACCACCAACGTTTTCATTAGTTCTGCCGGCAAGATATATAGAATACATTTTATATATATATTTATTTACATGGCGGCGTAACCAATTGGTCGCAGTGGAGCTTTAAGGCACATGGCCCCATCAAATCAGATGTAGCTCTGGAATTTGAAAACTTTTTTGCTAATAGTCCCCTCTAAACTACTGAAGCTTTAAACTCCTCACCTGCGCTTTCTGCTGCCTTACTTAGATAGAATGTGAAGGCGTGCTCTTTGGATTTTAGGTTTCAGAATACAAACCCCCAGGCTGTTATAAAAGCTTTTAAAGATCTTAAAATTAAATCAACAGAAGATCTCTGAGGAGTGTCTGTAAAAGTCTGTAGATCTATTATCGAAACCATTGCGCCCTGTTTAGCTTTCATATTTTACACCAGTGTAGACCAAGAAGTATTTCCGGATCTCATGAAACACAGTAAAGTAGTTCCATTGTTCAAATCCGGTGATGAAGAACCCGACAACTATAGGCTTATGTTAATTCTGCCAGTTCTCAGTAAGGTTTTTGAAAAGTTGATACTTAGTAAAATTGTACGTACTTTAATAAAAATTCCATCTTTCATGAACAAAAAAAAATATTAATAAGACCACACAATGTGCAAAGTTAAGTTAAGCAAACACGAGGTTAAGGCTAAGCTGAAGAACATGCTGTACCTCCTAGACTACGCTCAAACTGAAAAACTACTTACCACTCTGACGTAACTCGCAACATTCCATACAATAACACGTAATACAGTCACCGACATCTTTAATATAACAAAAGAAACCAAGCTCGTACTAACTCAAACACAGTCTTACACTCGACACCACCATATTCGCAAACTTGGGCTCCTCATATCACACTCACACTACACAAAATACAGACGTTTTCCAGTCACACACACACACACTCACACACGCAAACAAAACACACGATTCCCAATCACACATACAGAATCAACCACACAGTCATTTTACTTTTTAATTGTTAGTTTTGTTTTGTTGTTTTTCAATATTTTTCTTAAAATCACCACATAATAATATATTATTTTGTATAATATTTAATTTAATTTATTTCAGACCATGGTGTCCATTTTGTTAGTAACAATATTCTTATAGACTAGTGTTAGTAATACACAGTGAAACAGATTATTAAAAGAAGAGTAAATACAACAATCACTGCGGCGCCATCCCATGACAAATGGCGCTGCAGTGACTGATGTAACTGCAGTCCAGCCAACTAGCGATCATGTTAAGGATGCTGTTGGCACTACCACGTACTCCACGCACCAGAGAAGCGCATCTTTTACGTATAGTAGCGTAAAATAATAAATATAATATAATATTAGCTTACTAGCTTTTAATTTCCATAAGGGTTTATAGCGTCCAACTGGCAGTAGAACCCTGACGCCTAAGTCACAGGTATTCTTAGTTTAGGAGTCAGGGTTTCAACTTTTGTGAGCCTTTTAATTATTGTGAACTTTAGCTAGATATTAAGCATATTGTATCAATAAAGTATATTATTATAATTATTTAACAACAGTACGGTTTTACCAAAGGGCGTTGACCACTGACGCCGGTGTCATCCTAATAAAAAACATTTTTAATGCCTGGGAAGAACCACATGATGCCATTGGAATCTTTTGAGACCTCTCAAAGGTGTTCGATTGCGTAGACCATGAGACACTTCTGCTGAAACTAGAGCAGTGTGGGATAAAGAATACAGTTCTTGATTTACTACGATCATACCTGAAATATAGAAAGGTTACACTTCAAGTAAATGGCATAAACTCATTAGGGTCTGAAATTGCAATAGGCGTTACTCAAGGTTCGATATTGGGTCTATTCCTCTTTTTAGTTTACATTAATTAAAACCCGATTACTTCAAAATTTACCGAAGATAGTGGTATTTGCAGATGACACATCATTGATCTTTAAAATCAACCGACGGTCACAAAATCTTGACGACGTGAATAGATTGTTCAGGGGGCCTACCACCACCTCTTTAAGCAGTATTATTTTAATATTACTTTAGTGTGGGAAAGAGATGAAGCTCTACAGGACGTATTGCTCCATCTCTTTCCCACACTGAAGTAACATTAAAATAATACTACTTAAAGAGGTGGTGGTAGGCCCCCAGGTCCAAGATTGGAATACGGTAAATAATTTGGCACTAAATAAAAAAAAACCAAATGCATTACATTTAAATTACCTAATGTTAGAAATAGCGAATGTAGCATCATATTGAATGATTAAGAGATTAGAAAAATTGGAATTTATTAATCAACTGGTTTTCCTAGGAATCACGCTAGACGAGGAATTACAATGGCGGCCTCATATAACATCTCTTGCGGGGTGGCTAAGCTCGGCCGCTTATGCTGTTAAAAATATAAAACAGTTAACAGATGTAGATACAATGCATTTGGTCTATTTTAGCTACTTCCACAGCATTATGTCGTATGGCATTTTACTGTGGGGTCGGGCTGTTGACATTCAATCCATCTTTATTTTACAAAAGAGAGCTGACAGAGCCATTTATAATCTCCGCGCCGCGAATCTCTCAGGGAACTATTTAAAAAGCTTAATATTATGACGGTTCTTTGCAAATTCATTTATGAAAATATTATGTATGTAAGAAAAAATCTACATGTTTTCAATAAAGTGATAGACATCATTGTAGTACTAGAAATAAAGATAAAATAGATCAACAATTTTTCAGATTAACTAAAGTACATACATCTTTTTTGGGGTACTGTGTTAAATGTTACAAAAAATTCCTTGTCCATTGCTATCAAATGAAAAAAAAATTAAAACTCATATTAAAAGTACACTTTACAAACAAGCATATTACAAATTAGAGGATTATATCTAAGATAAGAATGCTTGGAAACATGCTGGTCCTATGCTGCTCCATAGGATAATTTAGAATCTAGACAAAATCAAACTGGTGACTAATTTATATAATTGTATATGCATATACAGGTTGTTTGGTGCATCGTGTGCCAAATTGAAATGGTCGACTGAAGGGTTCATCTGCTATCCTTTCAGACTCCATTTCAATTTGGTACACGATGCACCAAACAATTTTTATTATTATATCACATTGATTTTCATTCTATGATTACTTCGTCGCACACTGACTTATTTAGGAAAATTGTCTACTTTTACATGGTTGTAAATATGTAAGCACCATGTATCTATCAGATAATTAATTTATCCGTCGTTGCTTCATTTTTAATTCTTTTTACCTATCTATTTATGATACAGTAAGTTTATTCTAGGTGCATCGTTTTCACATATAACTAATGTACATATACAAAATATTGTAAAAAATTTTAAAAGAGTAACGGTGGAGTTTTTTGCTCATTCTACTCCATACGAAAACTACCTATTGGAAGGAGCGACTAGAATCAATTCTATTTTTTTTGTAAATTTTGACGTTCAAAATTGCCTTATATGGGCCTATTTGAACTAAATGTTTTGACGTTGACAAATATTTTCCATTTTACTTATAATTACGTCAATTATTTGGGTTTTTCAACTATCCTTAAAAATATCTTACAAGTTGATGTTTGGACCTCAAGGTATTTCTTTTACGCTTTTTTTTGGGTGGGAATTTATCTAATAACTTCTCCCGCTCTGGGTGGAGCGGAAGGGCGTGTCAGACTCTTACTGACTAAAACCCACCCGTGTTCCTTCCGTTACCTGTACGTTGCCAGGGGCCACGGTATCCCTTTCGGACTTTCCCGCAACCCCGGCAGGCATATTTCTTTTACCCTTTGAATACAGAAGACAAAATTGTTTCGTTAATATTGCATTAGGTCATAAATCCACTGAAACTTATTAAACTTTTATCAAGGGATGACCCTAATGCCATTTATCCTCCGTCCTTATTTCCGAACTCCTACAGGAAAATGTCTAAAAACGAGATAATTACCAACTTGGGAATCGAACCAACTCCTTACGGCCATACTGAAGAGGTCAGCGGTAAATTACAATTTAAAACTGTTTGGTACTGAAATTCACATTGAATAATCAACATTGAAAACAGTAATGAAGAATAAAGCAACAAATTTTCAAATAATATATATTCTTCATTTAAATACAGCGGGCAGTGATAGCCTAGTGGTGTGACCGTCTGCCAAGCCATAGGTCTCGAGTTCGAACCCAAGGCACGCACATCTTGTTTCGGGAGGTTCCTGTTTCGTATCAGGCGGGAGGAAACGCCCGGGTGTCATCATTGCGTGGATCGCCCGGAGGACACGGTTGAGCATACGGTGGAGGTCTGCCTGGCTTGGGCAGAGCATCGCCGTGTCCTCGTGGAGGCGATCGGTGGCGGAGATCTCTCGCGTCCGGCCCTGGTCCAGGCCATGGTTTGAAACGAAAGGGCATGGGAGGCAATCACCACCTTCTGCAAAGCAGTAATGCTCGCGAAGGAAGAGGCAGAACAGAACGCGTGAGGGAGAGGCAAACTTCGCGCCCTCACGCCCCTAACCGCCGCAGGAGACGCCTTGAGCGTTAGGAATCGCAGGCCGATTCCCGGCCACCGTAGGCGCGGGCTTGCGGACGGTGAGCAATGGGTAGCTCGCCGTCCGATAAGGACCAGGCCTGGGTCGACGGCACGTTGTGTTTCACGCGCGCCTCAAAGAGATGTCAGCAACTGAAGGGGTCTGATAAGACCGATGCCTGCCGGGGTTGCGGGAAATTCCGAAAGGGATACTGTGGCCCCTGGCAACGTACAGGCAACTGAAGGAACACGGGTGGGTTTTAGTCAGTAAGAGTCTGACACGCCCTCCCGCTCCGCCCAGAGCGAGAAGTTATTTGATAATTTTCCATCAAAAAAACAAAAAATAGGGCACGCACATCTGACTTTTCGGATTCATGTGCGTATTGTTTAATTATCACTTGCTCAAAAAACGGTGAAGGAAAACATCGTGAGGATGTCTGAGAAATATTTCTCGCCGGCATGTGAAGCCAAGTCAGAGGCCCATGGGCGGCTTTAAAACTCTGACACCAGGTTAGTCACGAACCACACGAAAAGAAGACGATTTAAATACATAAAATGATGCATTGTAACATAACATAACATTACACCTATAATCCCCAAAGGGTTAGGCAGAGGTGTACCTATAGTACACCCACAATGATGCATTGTCTGTATATATTTAGGCAATTCAGTAATTAATTAAAGCGCAATAATACAAAACCACAGGAAAATGATGTTGTTATTGTGGACATGTATTTTAGATATTAAGTAATTACAGAATCTTCGCTATTTGTACACTAATTGTTTGTGACGGATTTACCCCATTTCAACATTATTTAAGGAAAATGTCCTTCATCCTGCAAAACTCAGCAAAGACAGTCGTCATGTGCAAAACTACAAGGAAACTGATAACTGGTAGCTGAGAATTTATTTACTTTTAATTATTGCACTTCGGCCCGTCGTCCACGATTGCAACACTACTCAAAACAACGTTTTACAAACTAAACGACCGACTTCCAAAAAAAAACACTACAAAGCGAAAAATCATGTGCTTTATTTAATCAGAACATTGTCAGATTTGTTATGCAAATGACCTTCTCACCATTTGCCGTATTTATATTTATGGGATGCTCTACTAACTGTACTGTTTGTTTGTGACAAATAACGAAAATTCAAAACCAAAGACACCAACTTCCGAAATTAAAGTAATTTTTCACTTTTTTTTTTTTGGAAGTCCTTTGTTTATTTTGTGAAAAGTTTTTTTGAGTAGTGTCGTGGACAACGGGCCTAACAGATCTTTAACAGGTATTTAACATCAATGTGCTTTGACTTCTTACTGTTTTCATTCGATTCTATCATTTTAATCGCACTTTTATTATCAACATGTAAACATGAAAAAAGATCTTTAATATAGTGGTATTTAATATCAATGTGCTTTGACGTTTTACTGTTTTCATTCGATTCTATCATTTTAATCGCACTTTTATTATCAACATAAAATATGAAAAAAAGTCAAAATCTTGTAGGAAACCGTTCAAATAAACTAACTCTGCAGGCGCTAAGCAAGAGCTATAAATTTCGCTTCGGCAGTTGACAACGTTTCTTACATTGTAAGCACGAATGAAAATGTAGCAAAAGTATTGGACTAAAGCTTTAGTGAAACAAAAACACAATTATTTTGTACAAAAGCTGGGATAAAAATTTAAAAAAAAAATCTGTGATACACTCCATAGATTGTTAGGAATTAGTTAGTAACAATTTGTGTTTATCTGCTATGTTAGTAATGTTAGTAGATAACTCTGAGTTTCATCACAGTATTAAACCTAAAGCCACCTCCACCAGGTGCCTCTGGATGAGGTAGTCTGGTCTCGCAACAATCATCTTCAGGATGCCATTCCGACTGTTAATTAAACTTTGTAGTAAGGGTGCTGCTTTCTTCCGCATAATGGCATGAAAGCCATCCGTATGTGCTTCCGCAAACATGCTCGACGCACTACAACGCAACGGCAGCCGTAATAGCATCCTGACGGCGTTGTTATATTGCACACGCAGGACGTTGTAGGCTCGGCTCGTGAGTGACACCCACAGACCGCTCATGTAAAAAGACTCAAATAAACTCACTTTAACGTCTACTGTACATCGAGCGGGCCTGCGGGCAAGCATATTGCCCCTCACTGCCAACGCCCCGCGTTGGCGCTTTATGTCGTCGTCATCCCGTAAGTCACCAGTGACAACGTGGCCCACATACTTATTTTTATTTAAATAATATAAGTTTAATTATCTAGTTATAGTTGATGATATTGTCTACTAATTATATTATAGTTGTGACATTAATTGAAATAAATTTAAATGACAATAATTTTAAGAATGAAAGGTGGTAAACATGGCTATCTATTCGTGTACCTGCTATATAAATTACTGGGAGAGGAAGTTATTATTTTATTTTTGTCTCCGGTTACCGAATACTTTTATTGTAGTTTGGATTTAAGTAGAATCAATAAAACAAAGAAAAGAAAGAAACACAAAAGAAAAAAAAAATTGACATGCATTAATAATAACAATAATAACCGTGCAGTCAAACAATCACTATTCTGCTGCTTCTTGAAGCCAGTGTTAAATACATACCGGTCAAAATCATAACCCTCCCTTTTGCTTTGCCGTAGTCGGGTATAAACAAAACCATTAATTACCAAGCATCTACAATTCGATGTTAAATTTTCCTGCTTTTTAATATCCGAACTCCCAAAGCCGACCTGTAACTGTAGTAGCTTCCTCATCGTGAATCGAATCAGTCGGTTTTACAACGAGACATGACGAGTGTTGATAAAGCTGTATTCCTTTATTTATTTGTGTTTATTACAATATGTGAAGCTCAGGGAAGGAATGCAAACGACCAGTACAACAACTATTGGAGGGAGAATCCGCCAAAAGTAGAAGCTTTGTATCCAAAAGGGTTTAGAGTGACCTTGGAAGGTAAGACCGCTTATTATGTCAACAACTGGTTGAAAATATAAAAGAAAATGTTAAGGGCTTTTCCTGCTTCTGGCTCGTAGCTGCTGGGGAGCTTGCTGCGCCACTTGTTTTTCCCAGCTAAATACTAGTAAGTGGTGAAGGGCGGGCGTTTTGGGGGACTGTCGTATGTAACTTTGACGTTCAAAAAGTGCTGATTCTCAACCTAATTCGAATAAAAGACTTGATTTTGATTTTCAAAGTGGTTTTCGTAATTCAATGTCCGTATATTCGTTATTCGATTGTTTTCATGAAGTCTGTCTTTTTAATTCACTAACAAAGATGCAGACAACACAGAGATTGTTGACCGAAGAATCTGATTCTTGTTTTTTTACAAAAGGAGCTATTGATTCTTTACGATTACATGATAAAAACCTATTATCGCCATTTTTACTTTAACTTGTTATGCTGCGGCCGCATTTGCGGCCATCTTGACGAAGCTTCGCACAGTGATGCGATACACGCAGATGTGACCAACCATTATCGGTTATCGTTGCGATAGTTCGGGCTGGGTAACACTTATCGCCCGGGTGGCAGTACATAATAAACGTGCCGCTAATGTGACCACCGCATTAACGTGATATCTTTTTAGCGAGCAAAGCATGCAAAGCTTTGGCACGCATTGCTTTGTGCTAGACGCAGATGCGGCCGCAGCATTAGAGAATCGTGCAAATCACAAAACTATTCAGAGTAGGTAAAAAAGTTAAATCAAGAATAATAAGAATAAGTCCTCCCTACCGAATTTCAGCCATGGCCACCAATCTCAGCGGAGATCACGCGATATATTATTATAAGTGCACAACTGTATGCGCAGACACAGATGCACTCTCTCTTCCTTCTCTCTCATAGAACGATAGGATGGCAATCCGACACGACACGACCGGAGAGAGATCAGGTGCAGGACCAACGACTTAAAACGTTTTTTCCGAGGCACGGTGGTATCACACCGCCAACTTCCAAACTCCGGGTTATTTAAGAAATACCTAATGGTTAAACAATAACACTTTGCCCGACCCGGGAATCGAACCCAGGACTCCACGCTCAGCAGTCGCTCTTGCGACCACGAGACCAACGGGGCAGAGTCCTAATGTTAATTTGGGAGTACATACCAATAACCTACTTAAATTGTTGTGATAGGTTCTTATCGGGTCCACCCTTTATAGCAGAACTTTTTATGTCATAATATTATTTTGCATAACAGCGCATAGCATAAACTTCATTTCGCAGAAAATCGTTTGGGATACACTCATTTATAATACATTAAAAACGCATAATTTTGTAAGTCAGAATCATCTTTAGGCATAAATTTCATATCCATAATAATTAAAAAGTAGAACCATCATATTGCAGAAAGTTTACTGTCAGAATCGTCTTTTGGCAGAAACTTCATATCCATAATAATTAAAAAGTAGAACCATCATATTGCAGAAAGTTCACTATCAGAATAGTCTTTTGGCATACATACATTTCATATCGATAATCATCAAAAGGTAGAACTATCATATCTCAGAAAGTTTACAGTTAGAATCATCTTTTGGCATACTTTTCATATCCATAATAATTGAAAGACTCATCTATCACATTACGGAAAGTTCATAGTTCATGCATGGTGTAAGCTTGTTTGCATGCAAACATGCAAACAAGCTTACACCATGCATGCATCAAGCATGTAGCATGCAAATATGCAAAAAAGCACACACCATGCATGTATGCATCAAGCATGTAGAATGCAAACATGCAAAAAAGCACACACCATGCATGCAGCATGCAAGCAAACATGCAGCATGCAAGCAAGCATGCAGCATGCAAGCAAGCACGCAACATGCAGCAGGCATGGTTTCTGTCACGGCTCCGGCGCTGCGGGGCTCCGGCGGTCCCACGCAAGCTTCTCGTCGCAGATGGTTGTAACGCTCACCGCAGCGGCTTCGGCTTGCTGGCCGGCATGAGCCGGCCAGCCTCAGCCGCGGCGGCGAGCGTTAAAACCACCTGCTCCTCAGCTCGCGGGCCGCCTCGCCCCACCGCGCCTACGCGGGCTTAAATTACACTCTAGGGGTAGGGCAGACAAGACTACGTGCAGTCGGTTTTGCAGCGATTCGGTTCTGTCACTTCACTAACTTTTGTAGTACAACTTATTGACTTTTTAAGACAATATTTTAATTTTAATTTAAGGTTAAGAATATTGCAAATTAAATTCTGCCATCTTCTTAATATGCCAAGTGAAATTATTCCAAATAATCGTCGCTCTAAATAAACGTTATGTGAAACGAAATTATGCGAAATTAAGCTTTGCCAAAAGTAATTATGCCAAATAAAATTCTGCCATCTTAAAAGTATGCGTTTGTAAATTCGGACATATAAACATTCGGCCAAACAATAATTATATTAAATGATTTTTATGCCATATATATATTCGTTTAAAGAAGATTATGCCAAGTGTGTTATGCCAAATAAATTTCGGAGCATCAAAATTCTGCCAGATAGAGGGAACCCGTTCTTATCATCGCAAGATTTTGTCCCACCACACCCTGTACTGTCGAAACTTAAAGCATATTAAACAGATGGTCGGAAAGAACACGAGGAACCCAATCAAATGATAATGAGGTATTTGTAATAAGTTTATAATCAAACGGATTTAAATAAACATGAATTCAATTAGGTACGCAGCACTGGAACACACTATCAGTGACTGCAATAGCCAGAATACTTACTTAAACCCTTATTTTTTAGATGACAGCTATGGCTTCTTCTGGTTCAGTGGAAATATCAACAAAGAATTCAAAAAACTAAGCATAGGTGATATAAACGAATTGTTAATAGAATCAGAAGATGGGTATTGGGTGTACGAGAACCGTGACGCTGAGCTTGAGGTTGGAGACAAGATTTTCTACTGGATATATGCCCTTAAAATTAATTTAAAAGAATATATCCTTTTAGCATATGAATATACAGTTTCTGGTAAGTTTTCGTCCATTTTTATTTTTATAATCGAATGGAAATGGTTTTCTTTTCCTCTCGTATCAGAACGATATGAAAAAGTGGCAAAATATTCGCAGGTCTAGAAGGTGGTGCGACGGACATAAAGAGGGCCTAGACAAGTGGCAATCGCTTTCAAAACGATTCGTATTTCTACAATGACTTTCAAGAGGATTGACATAAGCTTTTAGGTAGCTTATGTCAGTCCCATAAATTTTTGACTTGTCCATCATCATTAACGCTGATAGAATGTCACTTTTTCTAGGCTCTTTTTTGCGCTAAACGTACAATTAAGTATAGCCATTTGAGGAGGCTATTTCAACCCACCCATTTCAAATATCCAAGTTTCGAAGAAAAACTAACCATTTTAATATTTGTCTTTATCTTTTTTCTAGAAATTGTCAAAGAAGACCTAATAGACAGGAGATTTAACACCATAGCACCGGACTGCCTGATTTCCAAAACCAAGGTTCAAGGTCATTCAAACATTTGCAAGGACCAATTGATTTTCAATGAGGACTTCGGCGAAACTTATCTTAGGGAACTTAAGAAATGGGACGCGGTGATCCAGTTTCCAATAGAACCGGTTAGTTCAGTACACTAGAAGATAACTACATTATGGTTGATCAATGAATTTATTTATCGAGTTCTGTTTACGGTTTTATTTCTTCTGGAGTTTAGTTTTCAAAGTTTTTATTGTATGTCAATAATATACATACTGAAACAAATGAAAATTTGAAATTTAGAACATTTTAAAAATACGACCTCCTTGTTAATAAAATTCTCAAACTTTTATGGCCGATTTTCCCAACATTAGATATCTTTATCCGAGGTATGATTTTGAATTTTTGTCAGTTTTTCCGTACAAAAACTGCCAGCCGTCAATTTTATTCCACGAATAAAAGATATCTGACATTGGAAAAATCTGTCCTAAAACTAATAAGAATATCCCAGTGATTGATACATCCAAAGAATCTCCATGACTTGGGCATGTTTTCTAATACGTGGTCAACTTTCGCTAGTGTAACCATTTTTCATGAAAATCGCTCGAAAATTGAGTAAATTTTTTGCCAGACCGAGCCTTTACCGTAAATGTTTTTTTGCTTATTAAACACGTTTTCTAGCTGCGTAAAAGTGTCATCTTTACCGCAAATAAACGTATTTTCTTCCCTTTTCTTTCTTTTTTACCACAGAAAAGGCCTGGAATAAAAATTTCATTAACAGCCCTGATAGCTTTTTTTGTTTTTTTTCTGAGCACTATGCAAAATAATTAAAAGAAAACGAAAATTGGTCATAACTTTTGAACCATAAAAAAATCGCACCACCATTCTCGAGATTAAAAAGTTTGGAAATTATCTTGCCCACGCCCCTATTCGATTTGATCCATACTTCCAGGGACACCTTGACATCCATTTCTCATCACAGGACTATCCCTTCAACATGTACATTCCGGACAACACGGTGAGCTTTGAGGAGGGATCCTTCGTCATCACTCCCGTGCTGACTGAGTCACAACGCTGGGAAGGATTCCTTCATGGTTCCTTGGATTTGGATGTCAGGTACCAGTACTTCTTTTGTTTTCTCTGGTATCGGGACGAAGATGCCCCGTGACCACGAGCTACACGCTCAAGGCACACGCATCTTACAACAGCGATTGCGGAGATAATAAATGAAAGAAGTTGTTTAGAGCAAGCCTAGATTCACCGCGACGTGGTAAAAAATAAGTCAGTTATTCGTTCAGATCATGAATAGAACCCGCGAAAGGCAATTGCTCAGCTAGTGTACCATCGGTGGTAGGTAAACATTGAGCAGGATTTAAATGTATCTTCTATTTTCTTCTGTAAGCCAATTTTACTATTTATACATATATGTACGTACTAAAGACCCTCCCCTGCATCACACGTGTGCAATGACAATGAGAAACAAAAAACATTGAGATTCCAGTGTTTTTTCCAGGTTTAATATATGATGAATGTACTAGACACATAAACCTTCCGAAATAAATGCTCCAAATGATAATACCGCATCATGTATCAATCGATTATGATGTGGTTTTTATCTCTCCGCTTTATGTATACGCTTAGATCTTCAAAAGTTTGGAATCTAAAAGAATCTAGAAGATCTAAGCGGTCACACAGATAAACACGTTAAGCAACTTTGTTTTATAAAGTTAAAGATTTCGTATCTCTTTGGTCTTCACCTCTAGAATAATCCTGCATATAATTTGTTGCATCAACAAAATATTATCAAGTTCCCTTAATATTTTCAGGTGCACAGGCAAGGCAGACTCGCCAGAGTGTAGGCTAGTAGCCTCAGGGGGTCAGATATTACCACCTGTGACGACGGCGAAGATCACCACAATTCACAGCTTTAACTTCATGTTCGGAAGGGTAGAAGTGCGCGCGAAATTACCGTGTGGGAGCTGGCTTATGCCTGGTTAGTAAATAAATTCCTTTTATTTAGTTAATATTAATTTAGCGCCCGGTTTCTAGAACTAAAATCAACAAATATATTAACTAACAAATTGTCTAGCGCGCGTAAACTGCTGTGATTGGTTGAATTAAAGGGCTCCCAAATTGTATATTAATTTGCATTAATATTCGGAAATATGACGCTTACAATCAAAATGGAACTTTATTATATGATTTATTGGATCTTTTTCATTCGATGTGCAAGACGGTTACGGAATTGATTGAAAATTATCGATAGCATTTGTCTGACATTAATGCTGAAATGAACCTACTTGGCGCAGCCGTGAGGCACACACTATTATTGCTATAAGATTATTTTCACTTAGTATTTTGTTATTATGTGTTTCACGAACTGTGTCCAAATAAATGTTATTCTTTCTTTCTTTCTAGTTGTAAAATTTACACTCGATTAATTTTTATTCGAAAATCATGTCCTTTTTTAATTATTGAAAAAAACAAAAAAGATCAAAACTACTCGGCTCTTTATGTCTAAAATAAGTATACATAGTAAGAAAATATAGTTTATTATCCAGCCACAAGATATTTTTTTCTCTAGATCACTTTAGTTATATTCTTATTTCGTTTATAACTATAATTGAGATTTCTGCCAGTTCTCAGTAAGGTGTTTGAAAAGTTGATGCTCAATCAAATGTTACGTCACTTTAATAAAAATTCCATCTTTCATGAACAACAGTACGGTTTCACAAACGGTCATTGTACCACTGACACCAGTGTCACCCTAATAAAGAACATTTTTAACGCCTAGGAAGAAGTACAAGATGCTATTGGAATATTTTGCGACCTCTCGAAGGCGTTCAATTACGTAGACCATGAGACACATCTGCTGAAACTAGAGCACTATGGGATTAGGATTAGAAATACGCTTGATTTGCTGAAAGATAGAAAGGTTAAAGTTCAAGTCAACAGCACAAACCCATTAGGATCTGAAATGGTAATGGGCGTTCCTCAAGGTTCGATATTGGGTCCATTCCTCTTTTTAGTTTATATTAATGATTACTTCGAAATCAACCGAAGACACGCATCATTTATCTTTAAAATAAACTGACGACGGTCACAAAATCTTGGCGACGTGAATAGCTTTATTATTCAGGTCCAAGATTGGATTACGGTTAATAATTTGGTACTAAATAAAATAAAAAACATTTGATTTAAATTACTTAATATTAGAAGTAGTGAATGTGGAATTTATTAATCAAACGGTTTTCCTAGGAATCACGCTAGACAAGAAATTACAATGGGGACCTCATATAACATCTCTTGCGGGGCGGCTAAGCTCGGCTGCTTATGCTGTTAGAAAGATAAGACAGTTAACAGATGTAGAAACTGCGCGTTTGGTCTATTTTAGCTACATCGAGAGAACTATTTTGTATGGCATTTTACTGTGGGGTCGGGCTTCTGACATTGAATTCATCATTATTTTACAAAAGAGAGCTGTTGGAGCTATTTATAATCTACGTCGTCGCGAATCTCTCAGGGAATATTTAAAAAGATGAATATTATGACGGCACCAATTAATTTATGAAAATATTATGTATGTGAGAAAAAATCCACATCTTTTTAATAAAATAAGTGATAGACGTAACTTTAATACTAGAAATAAAGATAAAATAGATGATACATCTTTTATGTTAAATGTTACAACCTTGTGATATATTACAATTAAATGAATGAAATTTTAAAACTCATATTAAAAATATACCTACTTTGTAAACAAGCATATTAAAAATTAGAGGATTATATCCAAGATAAGAATGCTTGGAAACAGGCTGGTCCTGCTCCATAGGACAATTTAAAGTCTAGAGAAAATAAAACTGGTTGCTAATTTAATTGTTAAATATTAGTTTTTTATAACATTGATTTTACATTATGTGATTACTTGAACTCACACACTTACTTATTAGTATTACTTGTTATAACGTTAGGAATATCGTTTAATTTTACAATGTTTGTAAATATGTGAGCACCGTGTATCTATCACATAATTAATTTATCTGTCATTGCTTCATTTTTCATTCTTTTTACCTAGCGTGGTATAGTCATCTTATTCTAGGTACATCGTCTTCACATATAATTATATAATTAATGTATACAAGACATTGTGAGAACATTTTAAAAGAGTAATGGTGGAGTTTCTTGCCCATTCTTCTCCATACGAAAACCACCTTTTGGAAGGGGCGACTAGAATCAATTCTATTTTTTGTAAATTTTGACGTTCAAAAGTGCCTTTTATGTTCCTAATTGAAATAGATTATTTGACTTTGACTTTAATACTTACGCCATTTAGTTTCGTGCTCGAACACGATCAAAGAGCGCACGCGATATTCAACTGTATTACTGATGTGTTAGCGTTTAGCACAAAGTGGAGTGGCGGGGTACATGGGGGCGGAGCTTGCGTGGAAATTGTCTTTAGAGGTTCCTGGTCTTCACGTCTTAACAGTCAATCGCATCACTTGACTTGCGTTTAATTTTGACGCGTCGATAATTTTCGTTGCAGAAACCGGGCGTAAGACTAGTTTTAGACTAGTGAATCCGTGTGACTTCAATCTTTATAAGAGCCCTAAAAATTATGGTCCCTAATACTTACCTACAAAAAGGACTGAATCTTTTTTGTTATATTTACCCAAACATAGATGCATTTTATAAGATCACTTTAATATTGCCCGTTAAGATAGTTTAGCCTAACTCTCAGTATGTATTTCGCCTTTTTTTTTGCAAAAACTTCCCGTACTTTACGTTAAGATAGTTTATTCCTCTCGATTTCTCCATAACAAAGTTGTTTATTATTCACCATCTAATGAATACTTTTCTGCTCCAGAAATCAACCTGGAACCTTCAGACAACGTATACGGTCCTCATAACTACGAATCTGGTCTGATGCGAATCGCCTTCGTCCGAGGAAACCCTGGTTTAGCTAAGAACCTGTACGGAGGTCCCGTGCTCACTAACTCCGAACCGTACAGGTCCATGCTGATGCAAGAGAAGATCGGCATCGACAACTGGCACAAGGACTTCCATAACTATACGATGATTTGGAGACCAGGTAAAGCGCTATAAAGTTGTTTTGGCACGTGATCAAATCTGAACGTCGCCATCTTGTTTTTTAAGGTGGATGAAAATGTCATTCAATAGACCTTTTTGGTATATTATTATGACTTTATCATGAAATCATGACATTTAAAACCAAATGTAACTTAAAGAGATGTATTAATGATTCTAATGATTATAATTCTGTGATTATAATGATTATAATTCTGTGATTATGATTATAATTATATACATATATTTTATGGTCAGGAATCATATTTTAATCAAGATACAACCTGACACTGACCTGCAAATTGCAAAAACGTAGGAAAATTTGAATTTCGCGGGCTATCTTTGCGGATCCACCGTTCCTGATTTTAAAAGGCAGATCGGTGAAATACACTTCAAGTAATATTCCAGAAAACATTTGGAGAAATGTTTACCAACAGCGATCCATGTCAACGTCATTCGAGGGCCAGAAGATCCCTTGCATTGTATCTACTACTGTTACTAGTGTTCAGTCAGCACTACTTAGTTTAATTTGAAGTATAGGTAGATATACGTTGTTTTTTTCTCATTAAAGCTGCTTCAAGGTACAACTACAATGCAGAAATCTATGACATCGACTGTTTAGATTGATCCAGAGTGGTACATGCCATGGGAACCGAATTTTTTCAATCATTTATTGAGGTGTCCGACATCACTAGTCGACACCCATAGAGCGCTATCTAGTTCGATTAACCTCAAATACTTCCGAATACAATTTCCTAAAAATATTATTGAACACTCTAATATAATGAATGCGCCTCCTTTTGTGAACCTTAAATAATACCTATTATGGGGTCCTAAAAATACTAAATAGCCAGAAACCAACCAACTTGGATGTAGCGCTCGCCGGCCGCTACGACTACACCGCTCGCTTCGCTCGCTCGGCTTGCGCGTGGTTTGTCGCAGTTCTGACCTAAAACTGACCCATTTGGTTGAGGTGCCCTAATTTAGTTACTGCGACCATCTGTGAGAAAAGGCCAAAAAGTTAAAAAGAGGCTCATTTATTTAAAAAAGTATGCATTAGTACAAACAGCTATGCTAGAGATTAACGACATTAGCCCGTTTATTAATAAATACGGACGAAATTTTAAGCCAGTTGATTGGTTTAAACCTTCAGATTTACTATTCATTTTTCGACATTTCAGTTTGACATAATTAAACTCTGCATTATTAGGGGAAGTTTTAGACTTAAATGGAGATAACATCATTGTGAGATCAATCATAAACTATGTCATAAATAATTTATAGTTGAAATAATTATTTAATTTATTATTTAACTAACTTGTTTGTTTCAGATGGCATAGATTTACTGGTAGATGGTGAGCAGTACGGTACCGTCAGCCCAGGCTTGGGTTTCTCTGAGGTTGTGAAGAAGTACAACGTGGGTCATGCGTCGCATTGGCAGAGGGGAACTGTCATGGCGCCGCTGGATCAGATGGTACGAAAGATCTCATATAAACTTTAAGTCCCTTGTAATGGGAGCAAGCCTTCAACCGGACACAGATCCAGACTCTGGGCTGCTACTGAGAAATTCCTGATGGAAAAAATCAATAACACTGTCCGATTTGGGGTTCGAACCCAGGTCCACCTGCTCAGCAGTAATACTTACTACCACTAGACCAACGGCATTTACTGAACATTGTTTTCTTATGGTGATAGTTTGGTCAAGTTAAAAGGATGAATGAAAGGTGACTAACAAAAGGTACAGGACACATGGAAACGTCGGAAGGGTCGCCAAAGGAGGATATATAGCGACCTTATTGGTCATGTTCTTTGGAAAAGTCAGGTGCGTAGTACTGGCAACCGGCGTGCGTATGTGACTACAAAGAGTATGTAAGGATTGTATAATAGGTTGGGGAAAAAGTCTTTTCGCATTATAGTATGTCTGCCGTACATTGTTTAAAATACGGTTAAACCCATAAAGTAGTTTCAGAGATATCGGACAAAAACCTGCGAAATGATGTCTCTTCCAAACGAATAAAGATATAAAAATCTTTCTAAGAGACAAATGTCACTGGTTTATCAACGATTTTTTTTTGGGGTATGAAAACTGAAAACATCTTTCAGTCTTACAATAAAACAGATATTTGTAATTAAGCTTAGCATTTCTTCCCAGTTTAGTAATTAAATACTGCATAATAATAGGGCTAACCCTACTCTAACGGTATTATAACGTAGTAATTGCTTTAGAATTGTACTACTAAAAATTTTATTTAAAGTTATCAAAAAATACGTCATTACAATACGGCTAAGCTGCATAACTATGATATAATCAAGTAATGACTGTAAAATTAAGGTTTAGCCCCTTGGTTTATAAACAAGTTAAGGCACTTAGTGATCATTATAATCAAGTAATTGTGTAATAATATATTAAGCGGCGTCAAGTTAAACGGTATTGCTTACTTAAAACAAGGCTACTCATACTTCGCTCGCGGTTAGCCGTTTTATAGATAAGCAATGACTTAATTATTCGAGAAAAAAAAAGAAAACAAGCAAGCAAATTAAACAAATTATTTATTAATCATTTATTTCAAACAATTTTAAATGGTTATCAATAACATAAATAATTATTTTTGACATTTGGGCTTAGTAATATTCATAATTAAATCACAATATTATCTTAATATCAAAACATTCTCTAACTTAAAACCCTGGAGTGAAAAGTGTCTTAAGATAATAAAAAAATATAACCATCTATCTCACTAGCTGCAGTTGTCATAAAACAACCTGCTATAACAATTTTCTTCAGTCTTAAGACTATTATATAGCTTTCTAAATTTTACAATATAATCAGTCTTTAACTAAAAAATTATCACAATCATGTAATCAACTGAGTCCTCTATATAGAATTAAATCTAATAGGGGTCCCTATTAGGTTTAATATGTAATATAATTAATAATTAGTAATAAATATATAATTATTAATAATAAAGACTAAATAATTTAATATATAATATAATTATTTAGTCTTATGGCACTAAGTAATATATACATTTAAGTAGTTATATTAAAATAAAAAAAGAATTGTAGGTACTTGGGTATTTAAAATGGCTTTCTTAGGTTTAGGTAGTCCTCCTTGAATTTTTGGTCGTTTCTGTGTTATTGTTTGTAGGCAATCCATTCCAAAATACCATTTTATGTTTTGGAATGATAGGCGACAATTTAGTTATTAAGTTAGATTTACGTTCCTCATCAATGCCTTTCGGCTGTGTCCGGAAGCTTATGTTGGTACGTGGATTTCTTAAGTACTTGTCATTTAAAAATTTAAAACTTGAGTATTCATCACTAAAATCATTTTTATACAACATGTCATAACTTGACCTCATAAACGAGACTTGTGTTATATTTTTCAGATAGACTCTAGGGCATGCTTGCTGAATTCGCCGCTCAGAGACATTATTGGGTAAATTGAGAAATTAATTTGCTTGTAGCGCTTTGACAGTTACTCTGCCATTGTTTGCAGAGGCTACAGCTTCCTCAAAATCTGAAAAGTCATATATTTTACCCTTCTTTTTCATTGCAAGTTCCACTTGATGGTGGAACTGGTCGCAGCTCATGAAGGTGTGGCCGGGTTCGAAGTAGTGTAAAGTTATTGTTTCTGTACTTATAACGTCACTGTTTACTAGGTCGACTAACATGGAATAAAACAGCCAATTCTTGTTCTGTGATGTACAATTATCTAACCAGATATTAACATTCTGAACGTCTCGATGACGAAGGAAAAAACTGTAGTACGCGCTCATAATATCCTCTTGTTTTCTACCGGCTATTCCGTCGTGCCAAATTGCAGCAAGAGGTTTCGATTCCTTTGATATTTTTCCAACCGGTGCAAAGGATTGGTTAAAGAGCGTCAAACGGGGACAAAATATAACCGCTTTGAACATCTCCATTCTAGGCAGCATGATAACTTTTTCTAGATCGCCGCTGAAATAAATACTATTTTCGTTTTGCTTTATAGCTTTGTGAGCATCATAAAGGGCTCTAGCTTTTTTGTATCGATCATGATGCTTAGCCCAAGCCAAGCAAGTGTCACAATCAGGAAAACATTGCTTACGAACATCATGGCTTGTTTCTTTAGTGTGATGTTTGTATGATTCGCACTGTTCGCACTCCTCATTCCCGAGCCGAGTGAAAGATATATTCATTGATTTTAAGTGAGATCGATATAAGTCATAACTGAGTTTTGACTCGGGATTTTTTGAACAAAAGTCTTTATACATAAAATTTATATTAATGTCATTGGGCAAATAACGCCGATTTGGTGCGTGCTCTCTACGGTAATGAGGAGCGCTGGGATTGAATGATTCAACATGTTGGTTGAGTAAATCACGATTAAACGCCGGTTTCTTGGTATGTTTACCACGTTTATCTGTATCTTTTTCAGTATCGAGACAGGTGGTAAGTATAAGATCATTGTTTCTATTGAAACCTAAAGTTGTTAAAAAAAAAATTTTACATACTTGTCTTACGGTTCCGTCATTTTTCTGCAGCGTAAAAGTTCTTTTAGGGTTTCTTTTAGGGTCAGATGTGTACTTACGCTTGGGAATGGCTACAATATAGTTTGACCTTATAAACATTCTCATTTCCCCGCGTTGCAGACTCCAATATGTTTTATTTATATTCTCACGTTCAGATTCATCAAATACAGAACTACATTTTTTTATACATTTCTCGTCACATCCAGGTTTTACAGTATATTTCAAAAGTTTTTGTTTTTTTCTTTGGATTTCTCGCTGTTTCACACTGCTATTGTACTTTTTTCGTTTCCGCGCTGTTGAACCTTCTTCACCTTCATTATCACTGGTGGCTGGGTTGTCAAATGGTGGCATTGATATAATAACAGCAGCATCAGTCGACGCTCGTCTCTTTTTGAAAACAGGATCGTGAACAGCAGCTCTTTCGCCATTGTTAAATGAGTGACGTCGAGATATAACTTTATTGGGAAAGGAAGGCACACATTTTTCTTTCTCTGCTTTAGAGCTTCTCTTACCTTTTCTTTGAGATATGCATTTTATTTGGGACTTATGAGCAAGTGTTTTTTTAATATTCCTGTCCGTATCACTCTCTTCACTTGAATCGACGTAATTAGATGTAACCTCGTAGTCCTTGTCCTTAACCGAATCATCCGAATCAAAGTCACAGAAGATTGGAGACAGAGAATGTAAAGACGGCGGTATAGTTTCATCGCAGTACAGGAAACTGGAATCCGAAACTTTTGATGTACCAGGTTGAGGATTTGCATATAAATCGATGCCATTATTAGCTGAAGGACTAGAAGGATCACTTTCATTTAATGAATTTGGCATGCTTGTTAAGCCAATGATTTGTTCTTGAATACGTAATTTGGGTGGTTCGACAGGTACGACCTCTCTATTCATAATGCTCATCATGTTCTGAATTCTTTGTGGAACCCCGGAGCGTCTACAATAATGACAGACACAATTAGTTAAATACCTAATTTAAAAAAAAAAATAATTTAAAAAAAACTTATAGGTAGGTACTTTATTATTCTATATCCTCGTCGTCAACGCAATAATGCGTAAGAATAGGAAAGAAGGTAAAAAGCAAAAAAGCGCGCGAAAGCCCATGTCCGATAGGTATTCGTTTCAAACATACCGCCCCAACGCGCTGCACCTACTCATCGTTGACCCTGACTCGAGATGCGTGTGATTTCATAGCGGCTTCAGAACGATAAGAAAAAGGATTATTTCGTTCCAATCAAATATTTATAAGCTAAAGGTTATATACCTGTCACCTACCACTACGTAATTGAATGAATGTAATACTTATTTTAAGAAAATATTATAAATATCGATTATCTACATACTAATTACATAGGTTATTAAATTCACTGATGCATCTATTCTATTTAGTGAAATTATAAAAACCTTACCTTGAGTACGTATGACGCGACATGGTAAAACATTTATGGCGCGCCGCCGCTCCGCTCCACACACACACGAGCGCTCCCCGTCGTCGCTGGTAGCGAAATGGCCGAGGAAACCGGGAACGCGGGGGACCGCGGTTCAAAAATGTTTCTGGGTTTAACTAGATTTTAATCTAGCATATCTGTATAGTCGTATTTTAGTAAAGAATTTTACACTTTAATCCATCGATAAACTTTATTGAAAAAAGGCTAAATGCCTATAACTATAATGTAATGTATTATTCTATAGTAACTTTATTATAACATAGTTTTTGTTCTCAGACACACCTGTAAGTACTTGATTATAACACGGTTATGGTCGTATAGCTTAATTTAAGTGCAGCATTGTGTGATAACTGTATTATAATAAATTAATATCGCTTGGAACGATCCGTGATAATAACGTTACCATCCTTTTGCCGTGTTATAACATAAATTTGAGGAATAGCTGTTAAATAATAAAGTAAACTGTAAAAAATATGTTACTTAACGGTTCACACCCGCTCTATATCTCGGAAAGTAAAAGTCGTACAGTAATGGGACCCAGCACAAAAGATAGAGAATTTTTCAAAACGTAATGTGTGATTCAAAACTAAAAAATGGCAGTTTGAGGCTTAACCGTGTTTTAAGTAACGTACGGCAGATGTATGAACTTGTAATAAAATCTCTTTGGCTATACTATGTGTATCTGGCTGGTTTTGGTATCATTGAAAGTTTAAATTTTAAAGAACATAATTCCAAATTCAAATTAGGAAAATGTGTGATTTTTATTTGTTTTTCGTACTGTCAAGATGAGTGAATCTAATGAAGAAATTCGATACATTTTAAAATTTTACTACAAAAAAGGTAAAAATGCAACGCAAGCCGCGAAAAAAATTTGCGATGTTTATGGACCTAGTGCAGTGTCTGTGAGAGTAGCACAAATTTGGTTTAAGCGTTTTCAATCCGGAAATTTTGATGTCAAAGATGCACGTCGCTCTGGTCGCCCTATTACGGATAAAATGGATGCCATTTTTGAAAAAGTGGAGCAAGATCGGCATATTAGTAGTTACGACGTAGCTGAAGAACTGGGAATTGACCACAAAACAGTTTTGGCGCATTTGAAAAAAACTGGGTACACAAAAAAGCTCGATATTTGGGTACCTCACGAGCTCACTGAAAGAAACCTAATGAACCGTGTACTCATTTGTGATTCTTTATTACGACGTAATGAAACCGAACCATTTTTGAAGAAGCTGATAACTGGTGATGAAAAGTGGATCACGTACGACAAGAACGTGCGAAAAAGGTCGTGGTCAAAGGCCGGTCAGGCTTCACAGACTGTGGCAAAACCCGGGTTAACTCGCAACAAGGTGATGCTGTGTGTGTGGTGGGATTGGAAGGGCATTATTCATTATGAGCTGTTACCACCAGGCAGGACCATCGATTCTGAACTCTACTGCGAACAACTGATGAGATTAAAGCAAGAAGTTGAGAGAAAGCGGCCGGAATTAATCAACAGAAGGGGTGTGGTTTTTCATCATGATAACGCTAGACCTCACACATCTTTAGCCACTCAGCAAAAATTAAGAGAGTTTGGCTGGGAGGTGTTAATGCATCCGCCGTATAGTCCTGACCTTGCACCTTCAGATTTCCACCTGTTTCGGTCTCTTCAGAATTCTTTAGGCAGTGTCAGGTTAACATCACGGGAGGACTGCCAAAACCACTTGTCGCGGTATTTTGATCAGAAGTCCCAAAATTTCTATAGCAATGGGATCATGTCCCTACCTACAAGATGGCAAAAAGTTATCGAACAAAATGGTACCTACATACTTTAGTTAAATGTAAACATACTATGTTAAAAAATGTTTTGAATTTTCTTAAAAAATGCGAAGAAACTTTTTCCCCAACCTAATAATTGCATAGCACATTTGCTATGCAAATGTGATAAATTAATCTGACTTGTGTGAAATATCCAGATTTTATTCGTAATTACTTTGACTCTTAATTGACAATTTTTTTATAATGTTTTTGATGAGTAGATGATAATATGCTGTAGTACATTTAAATGATTAAGTTCTAATTTCGATTGTGAATTGTTTTGTATAGTGGATAAGTTTATAATTATTTGATGTTTACCTACTTATTTATATTTGTACGCCGTTGAGGCTAAACATGACCGTGATAGAATTTAAAGTAACATCTTGCATACCCAGTGTACATATAGGTACTCATGTTTTGGACGAATAAATTATCTTATCTTATCTTATCTTACCCAGTTCCACATAACCCTTGGTCTCCGCGTGGGTGGAGTCAACGACTTCGCCGATGACTTGGAAGACAAACCCTGGCGGAACAGTGCCAGCAAGGCCATGCTGGACTTCTGGAGGAACAAGGAATCTTGGCACCCCTCGTGGTGTAACGGCGATTTGAGGGTAGACTACGTCAGGGTATACGCTCTTTAGATTTGTGATGTTTTGGCGATGATTAACGATGTTAAGAAAAAGGATTTTGTTTTACTTTAAAACCTAATAAAAAATAAAGATATTTGTATGTTTTAATTGTCTCACTGTAGGCAAATGGTCGGGCATACTGGCTGACTACGTGTTTTCGACTATTAGATTTGAATTCACCATTATTAAAACCCTGACTTTACTTTGACTATTTTTGTACCTATGTCTTGATTTCCGTCTGATATATTTTCTTGTTTCATACTTTTTAGATCACTTTTATTGTTCCGTAGTCCGGTTTATAGCTGATTTTAAACTTATTTTTTTATGTTATACTGTTCCGTTTTAACGCCTTTTTTTTGTTTTTTTTGGGTGGGCAATTATCAAATAACTTCTCCCGCACTGGGCGGAGCGGGAGGGCGTGTCAGACTCTTACTGACTAAAACCCACCCGTGTTCCTTCAGTTGCCTGTACATTGCCAGGGGCCACTGTATTCCTTTCGGACTCTCCCGCAACCCCGGGAGGCTTCGGTCCTAACGGACCCCTTCAGTTTTGCTGACATCTCTTTGAGGCGCGCGTGGAACACAATGCGCCGTCGACCCGGGCCTGGTCCTTATCGGACGGCGAGCTACCCATTGCTCACCGTCCGCAAGCCCGCGCCTACGGTGGCCGGGAATCGGCCTGCAATTCCCGACGCCCAGGGCGTCTCCTGCGGCGGCTAGGGGTGTGAGGGCGCGAAGTTTGCCTCTCCCACACGCGTTCCTCCACGAAGACACGGCGATGCTCTGCCCAAGCCGGGCAGACCTCCACCGTATGCTCCACCGTGTCCTCCGGGCGATCCACGCAGTAATGACTCCCGGTCCATTTTAACGCCTGATAAATGTTAGGCCTCTGCCTCGAATTTTGCGGGCAGCGGGGCGGCAGCGGTGGCGGCGCGGGAGCGGCAGGATCTTATGCGTAAAATCAAATGGACCGGTTCTCGAAAACAGCGGCGTGGCAGCGGCGCGGGGGCGGGCAACGAGCGGTGCACTCCAGTCAAGCGGTGACCGCCCGCATTGCGCGTTTGCATTGTAGTATAGTGTTGTACATTTTTTTTGTGACGTAACGAATGTTGTCGCCGTTTTTCAGACATTTCGTTCGCGAATAAAAACAAATATCTCGACAACACAACCACGAACACAACACTACACCGCTATAGTGCCGCGCGATCTGCCCGCTGGTTTGGAGAACAGGTATGCGTTGCCCGCCCCGCTCCCGCGCCGCCGCCGCCGCCGCCCCGCTGCCCGCAAAATTCGAGGCAGAGGCCTTACGACAATGTAAATAAGAGCAATACAATAGGTCAGTATGTCATTAACCTATTTACTCTTGACTTGACGACACTTAGTGTCAGTGGTAGTGGGATTGAGAGGGACTTGTGTGTGTGTAATGTCGAAACGACGTATGTAATCGTGATGTACATAATATTATTATACCATAAGCAAAGCATAATCAGCCTATAATGTTCCCATTGCTAGAATAAAGGCCTCCTCTTGGTGAGTGGGGCATAATTCACCACGCGGGCCCAGTGCGTGTTGGTTCTTCGAATTTTTTATTCTAGGACATGCCGGTTTCCTCACGATGTTTTCCTTCACCGTTTCGAGAGCAGTGGTGATGAAATAATTTCCACAAAGTAAAACGCCTGTCTGGGTTCGAACCTACGACCTTCAAGTCGTAGGTCGCGGCAGTTATCACTGCTCTTGATTATAATTACTTATTTACAGTTAAATGTACATCATTTACAAATGCTATAAGTATACAAATTTACAAATATTTATGCGCATTCAGGGCGGCTAAGAGCTAATACGACTGCATAGCCTTGCGATTTTACATGTTCTGTGGGCATTATGCGGGTACTGAATTCGTAGGGTGAAGAGATTCTCTGAAGGAGCCACCATTTTCCAGCTAAATGGCCTCTTGAGAAAAAATGGGGGTCGCATTGCATTTCACTCCTTACAAGTGTTAAAGTTACATTAGATTACGATCACACACTGGACGGACTTGAACATAGATATGATGGCGTTGTTCACTGCAAAATTAAATTCCGATAAATCTGAAAACGCGATTTATTTTGACGCCGAGACCATTTATCAAGCTTCGAAGAAATCCAAAATATAAATATTTCGTTGGAAGGACTTGTTTTTCGAGTGGTATTACAAATCGTTACTATTTATTAAGATTTAATTAACTTTACTGCGCATTGGTATCATTTGAATTATGTTTTTTATTGTATATTAGGTACTAATTTTACATCCGCGCCGTACGAAGCGCAGTCTCACTTTTGCTTGTTTCTTATTTAACCTATTACAAGAGCATTATTATCTCATTGTTTATGTGTTAGAGAGGAGCTCAGATATTTTTTTTTAATGTTACTTGACTGCTTACGGTAAAATCAGAGCGTATTACGTCCTAGGGTTCCCATGATAACGAAAGCTTACTATAAACGCTATAATTTCTCCGGTAGATATCGTTTGTGTTTACAGATACATAGGTTAGGTACCACAATTGCAAAAAAACTTTCGTCAGTTTAAAAATTAGCTCTGTCTGCAGAATCTGACGAGCGTTAGCTGTGGAAATGGTATTTTCTATTTGTTCTTGCCCGTACGTGTGTTCCTGTGCGCTCGGTCGATCACTGCGAGCAGAAATATCAAATTCTTTGAGTCTTCTTTATACACTACTAAACTACATGAATCTAAAAAACAATTCCTGAAGCTACAGAGAGATTTCAAAATACAATTCTAAATATTATTCAATTATAAACAAGAAGTAATAACCAACACTCAAATAAAAATATATTCACCTGATGATTAGTCAGACAGTCGGACAAATTCTGGAGGTACCGCGGCAGTAAAGCCAGGCACGAGTTCTGGAAACAAAAGAACTTCTGGTCATCTTGGTATAACACCAACTTAAGAGTGGATTCCATCAAAGTGTACGCCTTGTAGACTGTATAAAATGATCTGTAAAGTTTCTGATATTATAATTTCATAAGATTTTTTTATAAAATTGTAACTTTGTTTTATTTTGACTGCTGTCATTTTTAATGGTTCTGGTTTTTTGCACGTACGTCTGACCGAATAATAATATCAAAGAATAGTTTTCATAAAAACGAAGGTAAATGATGTTACAATCCGTATTTTTTTAATACGGATTGTATCATCATTTCAAATAAAAATGTTAAAGTTTCATTTCCACTATTTTCTTATATAGCTTACCTATAAGTAGTAGAAAATAGTGGAAATAAAACTTTATCCATCCATATATGAAAGCTGTAAGTAATCAACATTCCTGACAAATGTCTTGTAAAAAAGACTATCAGCTTCGCAAGAGTTCTCTAGAAACAAAACGAGAGATATTTGAAGAATTACACAAGTGATACAATCTAAAATTACCTAGGTACATAAATCCTTAAAGAGAAAAATTTAAACCTACTCAAAGCACAGAACTACGAAACTACATATGAAAAACCTCATTCGAATTGAACTTTTACTCACTAAACAGAAACGGAGAAACTATCATGTCCGAACAATCAGATTATATAAATCTAAATATCCGTTTAACAATCACAAGGATAACAATAATCTCGTAAACATGCATTAATTACCAAGAATCTACATTTCGATCTTGAATTTTCCTGCTCTTGAACATCCGACATTCCATAACCGGCCTGTAACATATGTAACTTCTTCATAGTGAATCGAATCAGTCGGTTTTAATACTAGACGAGTCATGACGTGTGTTGATAAAGCTGTATTTCTTTATTTATTTGTGTTTATTGCAATATGTGAAGCTCAGGGAAGGAATAAAGACTACCAGGTTCCTACGCCAGTAGTAGAGGCTTTGCATCCCAAAGGATTTAGGGTGACCTTGAAAGGTAAGACCGCTTATTATGTTAACAACCGGTTGAAAATATAAAGGGAAATGAGAGAGAATCATGAATGTGAGTTTTTTCCTGCTTTTGGCTTTAGCTACTGGGGAATTTATTGTGCCACTTCTTCTTCCCAGCTAAAGTACTAGGAAGTGATGACCGTCTCATGTAATTTTGACGTTCAAAACGTGCTGATTCTCAGCCTAATCTGAATAAACGCCTTTTGGTTTTGATTTTAGTGTGGTTTTCGTAATTAAAACAGCCAACACAAATATTAGTGATCCGAAGAATTTTACAATAAGAGCAATGCTTTCTTTACAATTATATGATAAAGACCTATTATCGTCATTTTTAAACTTTAATTTCATAAATAATCGTGAAAATCGCTAACACATTCAGAGGAGGTGAACAAGTCAAGAGACCTATGAATTTTGAGTCGACAGTAGCTACTTAACACTTGTGATAAATTCTTACAACACGTTAACGTTATACGTTCTTCTCTTAGTTCGTTCTTCATATTTCTTTCTTTTTCTTTCTTTTCTTTATCATCGCCCGATTTTGTCCCACCACACCCTGTACTGTCAAAACTTAGAGAATATTAAACAGATGGTCGGAAAGAACACGATTTTAATCAAATGATATGTAATGAGGTATAAGTTTATAATCGAACCATGAACTCATTTAGGTACCTTTCACTGGAAGCTTAGTGATGTCACTGACTACAACAGCCAGAGTAAATAATCTTTCTTTTTTAGATGACGGCTATACCTTCTTCGGGTTCCGTGGAAATATCAACAAAGAATTCAAAGGATTAAGCGAAGGTGATATAAAGCAAGACGTATTAAGATCCAAAGATGGGTATTGGGTGTACAAGAACCGTGACGCCGAGCTTGAGGTTGGGGACACGATTTTCTACTGGATATATGTCATCAAAAATGGAAAAGGATATATGAACACAGACCTGGAATATACGGTTTCTGGTAAGTTTTCGTCTATTTATATTATCGACTAGTAGAGAAGAGCAGTCGTGGCTCAGTGGTAACGGCCGTGACTTACGAATTGTTGTAGTTCGTAGGTTCAACTCAGGCAGATAGATACTTTACATTGTGTAAATTATTACATCACCACTTCTCTCAAAACGATGAAGGAATACATCGTGAGTAAGCCGGCATGCCCTTGAACCAAAAATTCGAAGACATGTGACATCTACCAACCCGCACTTGGGTCCGCGTGGTGGATTACGTTCCACTCCCTCTCCCTGTGTCCCAGCAGTTGGAACATTATAGGCTGATTATGATATTGTCATGAAATGGTCTTCTCCTCTCGTATCAGAAAGAATTCCATGAAAAAATTGGCAAAATATTGTTAAATCTACACGTTGTAGCGTGACAAGTGGCAATCGTTTTCAAAGCGTTTCGTATTTCTACAATAGGGTTGACATCAGCTTTTCGGTAGCTTATGTCAGTCCCATACATTATTGACTTGTCCATCATCAGTATCGCTGATATAATGTCATTAGTCTAGGCCCTCATTATGCGTTAAACGTACATTTAAGTATAGTCATTTTGGGAGGCTATTTAAACCCACCCATAGATATAAAATATCCAAGTTTCAAAGAAAAGCAAACCATTTTAATTTCTGGCTCTATATTTTTTATAGAATTCGTCAAAGAAGATAGTACTCCAGCAGGTGGTCAAACAGGCCGGGTTCCACCCGGACCACCAACTCCTAAAGAGACCTCGACTTCTGATCCATACGACCCAATAAATAAGAGATATAACACCTTAGCACCAGACTGCCTGATTTCCAAAACCAAGGTTCAAGGTCATTCAAACATTTGCAAGGACCAATTGGTATTCAATGAGGACTTCGACGAAACTAATCTTAGGGAGCTGAAGAAATGGGACGCGATGATCCAGTTTCCAACAAAACCGGTTAGTTCATTGCACTTAAAAATAGGTTCAACTAAATTACGGTTGATCGATGAATTTATTTATTGAGCTCCGTTTACGGTTTTATTTCTTCTTGAGTATTGTTTTTTTTTATATATTGGCGTGTGCTAGCTGACATAATTATGTCAAATACTTTATTTGAATGTTTCGTGTTTCTTTGTTTTTAACCGACTTCCAAAAGGAGGAGGTTATCAATTCGGATGTTTATAAATGTAATATAAGGTCCCATTAAAATAGATGGACAAACTTTTAGAAATCATTCAGACCACCAAAATAAGGACAATATAGTAAAAAAATAATAAGAAAAACGCATACGACACCACATACAACGCCACACGGAATCGCAGGCCGATTCTCGGCCATCGTAGGCGCGGGCTTGCGGACAGTGAGCTATGGGTAGATCACCATCCGATAAGGACCAGGCCCGGGTCGACGGCGCGTTGTGTTCCACGCGCGCTTCCAAGAGATTTCAGCAGAACTGGCGGGGTCCGCTAGGACCGATGCCTGCCGGGGTCGTGAGAAAGTCCGAAATCGACGCTGTGGCCCCTGGCAACGTACAGGCGACTGAAAGGACACGGGTGGGTTTTAGTCAGTAAGAGTCTGACACGCTCCCGCCTTCCCGCTCCGCCCAGAGCGGGAGAAGTTATATGATAATTTCCCACCCAAAAAGAAAAAAAAAGAAAGGCGCCAGTGTCGACGATAGTACCTAGTCAAATAGTACATGACCATTTGACTCGGTACATATTATGCTATCCATTTCTCATTGCAGGACTATCCCTTCAATGTGTACATTCCGGACAACACGGTGAGCTTTGAGGAGGGATCCTTCGTCATCACTCCCGTGCTGACTGAGTCACAACGCCGGGAAGGATTCCTTCATGGGTCCCTGGATTTGGATGTCAGGTACCTACCAGTACTTCTTTTTTTTTCTCTGGTATCGAGATGAACTAGCTCCGTGGCCACGAGCTACACGCTCAAGGCACACGACAACGATTGCAGAGAAATTAATGATAGAAGTTGTTTAGAGCAAGCTGTGAGTCACCGCGACGCGGTAAAAAGTAAGTTAGTAATTCGTTCAGAGCAGGAATAGAACCGACAAAAGCCAATGTGGCTGCTGTGCCTTCGTAGGTAAACATTGAGCAAGGATTTAAATGCAGCTTCTATTTTCGTCTGTAATCCAATGTTATTATTTATACATATACTTACTACCGACGCGTCCCTGTGAGTTAGCTTCAATAATACGTATTTTTTCCATTTTGTGTATGTTGATGATGTTATAATTACTTCCTGTCACTGATATTTACATAGAAAGTAGTGGTATACGAATTTATGTGGGGTAGATACCGCAACTAAAAAGTTTAAAAAAAACTTTATACCATTCCCCCTCTAAAAGCTTAATTTTTAATCACTTTTAATCACTATTTTGGTGTTTGAATTTAGAACACACCAATATATTCGACCTTCTCCATCTCAATGCAATACAACCTCCTTGCGAAAAAATACTCGATACAAACTCCTTGTGGAAAGAATATTCGACATACAAACTCCTTGTGCAAATAACTCTTCGAGATTTGATTGGTCGACATTTTCGACAAGGAGGAAACTGTTTTGGCGCTATTTTGAATACTGTAAGTTGTACGAACACAAATTGTTCCAATTTTAATGTGCATTTTAATTGTATTAACCTTCTTTTTTTCTTCATTAAATGTCTATTTTCGCTTAAAACTTTCTTTTTTTCGTAGTCGTGGTATAAAGTATAGTGAATAAAACGGATTTATATAGAGGGCCATGAATCACTTGCGTCGCTCAGGATTCTAACACTTGAATCCTTCACTTGCTCGTGATTCACCTGGTCCTCGCTTTAAATCCGTCTTTTATTCACTAATTGCATAATATACTACTTTTACAAAAAAAAACAACCGACTCCTAAAAAAACACTCATCATTTCAGCCAGGAATCGCCAACTGCTGGGTATAGGCCTCCCTTTTTCAGAGTCGGTGGTAAAAAACGAAAATACAAAGACACCGACTTCCGAAATTAAAGTAATTTTTCACTTTGTAGTTTTTTTTTTGGGAGTCGATTGTTTTTTTTGTACAAAAGTTTTAATTGAAATGTAATTTATTGCATTACCATATTTTTTTATTTTTTTTTTACATTTTCAGGTGTACAGGCCAGGCAGACACGCCAGAGTGTAGGCAAGTAGCCTCAGGGGCTCAGATATTACCGCCTGTGACGACGGCGAAGATCACCACAAGACACAGCTTTAACTTCATGTTCGGCAGGGTAGAAGTGCGCGCGAAACTACCGTCTGGGAGCTGGCTTATGCCTGGTTAGTAAATGAATACGTTTTTTTAAGTAAACCCACCCAGTTTCTGGAACGATAATCAACACAAAACTTAGTTATCAAATTGTCAAGCGCGCGTTAAACTGCTGTAATTGGTTGAATTAATTATCTACAGTCAATCGTATCACTTGACTTGCATTTAATTTTGACGCGTCGATAATTTTCGTTCCAGAAACCGGGCGCAAGACTAGTGATCTTTATTAGAGTCCTAAAAATTATAATCCCTAAGGTATTCCGCTTAGAGCACTGCTTTCAACAGCACTTGACCGAACCACACCTGAGTACTTCCACAAACCGAACTGAGACAACATTTTGATAAGTGCGGGTCGGTGGAACACCTACAAAGAGGACTGAAAATCTTTCGTTATTTTTACCCAAACATAGATGCATTTTATACGATCACGTTAATATTGCCCTCTCAGATAGTTAGCCTAACTCTCAACGTTAACTTGCTTTTTGGCAAACAATTCCAGTACTTTGTTCTATTCCTCTCGATTTCTCCTTAACAAAGTTGCTTGTTTTTCACCACCTAATGAATACTTTTCTCCTCCAGAAATCAACCTGGAACCATCAGACAACGCATACGGTCCTCATAACTATGAATCTGGTTTGATGCGAATCGCCTTCGTCCGAGGGAATCCTGGTCTAGCCAAGAAGCTGTACGGAGGTCCCGTGCTCACTAACTCTGAGCCGTACAGGTCCATGCTGATGCAGGAGAAGATCGGCATCGACAACTGGCACAAGGACTTCCATAACTATACCATGATTTGGAGACCCGGTAAAGCGCTACAAGGTTATTTTGGCATGTAACCTAAATGTTCCTTACCTTATGCATGTATGTTATCGAACCTCGAATAAATCCGATTTTGATTTCCTAAAAATATTATTTAATAGGGCTGGGGTACCCTAGCTTAGGTACTGCGACCTTCAACCTTCAGATTTACTTTACATTTTTTACCCGACTACGGCGAAGCAAAAAGGAGGGTTATGATTTTGACCGGTATGTATGTATGAATGTATGTTCATCTGTTCCCTCATAACTTCTAAACTACTTATCACAATTCGACAAATGAAGTATCGTTGGAAGCGTCTTGATCGTCAGCTGGATAATAGGCTACGTGACGTCACATTAAAATTGAATAAATGGTGCCCTCTAGAGGACAAAGTCATGAACTAAAAAACAACATGCCGACAGGGTATCAAATGAACGGTTTTAATTAGCATATTTCAAAAATATATATATTATAACCCCAAAATAATTTTAATATAAAATAATTTTTTAAAAACCCAACTACGACAAAAACGACAACTAAAAAGATATAAATAAGACATCACGGACACACGAATTAAAAATTCGGAGTCACGCGTAATCTGTCCAATTTATGACTCCAGATTTTTAATTTGTCTGTTTGTGATTTCTTAAATTGTTTATACCTTTTTAGTTGGCGTTTTTGTCGTAGTTGGATTTTAGTTTTTATAACTTTTATTTTTATTCAAGGTTTAACTTTAACATTTTTTACTCCGCGATATTAGGGGATTCGAGTTTTAGACTTAAAAAGAGATAACATCATTGTTACGTCAATCATAAACAATATCGTAAATAATTTTAATTCCAAATAATAACTTTAATTTATTATTTAAATAACTTATTGTTTCAGATGGCATTGATTTGCTGGTTGATGGTGAACAGTACGGTACCGTCAACCCAGGCGCGGGTTTCTCTGAGGTCGCGAAGAAGAACAACGTGGGTCATGCGTCGCATTGGCAGAAGGGAACTGTCATGGCGCCGCTGGATCAGATGGTACGAGAGATCTCATATAAACTTTAAGGGATTCAAAGAAAATGGACTGCACTGGACATTATAAGTAATCGCCAACAAGACTAGAGCAAGCGTGGTCATCAATGCTCGTGCCTTCTGTGAATGAGATGAGGACTTTACCCTGCAGTGGGGCAATAATAGGCCGGTAGTATTTATTATGAAAGTAAATATGGAATTTTCCTTCAAAGATACTCCGAAAAAAATCCTGATGGAAAAAATAACTCAATAACACTGCCCGATCGAAACCAAGACCTTCTGCTAAGCAATAGTACTTGTGACCACTAGACCAACGGAATTTACATATGCATAGTTTAGTCATGTTGAGAGGATGAATAAAAAGTGACTAACAAAAGGTACAGGACACCGTGGAAACGCTGGAGAGGACGCTCAAGAAGGCCAATTGTGACATTATTCGTTCTTCAGAAAGGTCAGGTGCGTAGTACTCGCAATTGGCGTGTGTGTATGACCAGATGTATGAACGTAAACGAAGCAAAAGGAGTGGGAAAAAAGCGTGAGGGTACATATGAGTATGTATGTGTTTTTTTCTATTCTTTTCCCAGTTCCACTTGACCCTTGGACTTCGCGTGGGAGGAATTAACGACTTCGCCGATGACTCGGAAGACAAACCCTGGAGGAACAGTGCCAGTAAGGCAATGCTAGACTTCTGGAAAAACAAAGACTCTTGGCATCCTTCGTGGTATAACGGCGATTTGAGGGTAGACTACGTCAGGGTTTACGCTCTTTAGATGTTTTGCGTATGATAAAAGATGTTAAGAATAAAATTTTGTGTTTTATTTTGAAACTTGTTCAAAGTCAAAGTCAATATTTAAAATAGGGGCATAAAAAGCAACGTCAAAAATAACAAGAAAACAGAATTGATTCTAGTTGCTCCTTCCAAAAGGTAGTTTCTCATGGAGAAGAATGGACAAGAAACTCCACCGTTACTCTTTTAAAATGTTTATCAATATTTTGCATATATTAATTATATAATTCTAGTATAATGATACAATTAATGTATGTGTGATTTGTTACAGCTGTAATAGCAATCACGTCATTTCGTTTAAAATACGTTTTTATTGTTATTAATTTAATTATTTTTATATAGATTCTTTTCTATTTTGTGAATGTGGGAACGCTGTAGGCTTAGTGGACTGTAGATTTGCTGACCATCATTATTCTGTAAAGTACCTGGTACTTTTTGAAAGGCCTACACTGTCCTACCATACCTAATAACACTGTTATTTGAAAATAATGTGAAAGCCAATTATTTTTAAAAGAGTTTCGGAGTTTCTTGAAGGCTCTTCTCCATAGGAACCAACCGTTTCATAAGTGCCCATGTAGGTTTATGTGAAATAAAATAATTTAATCTATACCATAATCTTATAAAGAGGTATTTGTTTGTTTGTAAGTTTGTATGTAGGGAGTAATCTCCTGAACTACCAGTCCGATTTAAAAATAGTTATTTGTTATACAAGAGTGCAAAGTTGCTTTTTAACCGCGTGTTCAATTTTGATGACCGAGCAAGTGAAGGATTCAAAATTAGAATCCTGAGCGTTAGCGAGGGAATCAAAAGAGCACGAGGTGAAAAATCTTTGCACTCGAGTGCAACACGTAACTTTTCATTCCACCTCAGCGAGGAAATGACTAAATGCAAAAAAAAAACGTTTACAATCACAAGATAGGTACACTTTTATTTCAGTTTAGGTATTAATTACTACATTATGACAGGTTACAGAATAATCTTTAAATTATAACAAAATAATACTAAGGTATAATTAAGAAAATTTTAAAGTAACGTTGCTACAGTTATTTAAATTGAGTGTAATATTTTTGTTTGGTACTGTAATATTGGTGTTAGTCACTTGTGTATTGTTTTTCGGTAAACTATCTGTCATACTTAATAGTTGTACCGATTCATCGGATTCCCTTGGCGTGAATGTTGGAGAGAGAGGGAGATGGTTAGGTGTTTCATAATGGCTTATTTTTGATGTAGAAGGGCTAGTCCAAGGATCCGATTGAGGCTCTTTCAGTGTAATGGCTCCTACGATGCCTTCACATATTTTAGACTTATTTTGGATGGAATCCTCTATGTATCCCTCTACAACTGCATTGGACTTCCAGCCTCCGTGGCGCTTAAGGGACAGGAGATCAGCTCCGGAATCAGCCAAAAGTGTGGCTGAAGTTCGTAGGAAACAATGACCCGTGTACAACAGGGGTTCTGGAAGTTCAAGAAATGTTGCTATTTCTCGTGGGATACTGCCAATTTTATTAGTACCCATAGGCTGTCTAACACACTTTCCATTGCGATACTGTAGAAAAAATCGATTGATTGGAGTGTTAGGCGGGCGTAAGGCTTGATATTTCTCAACAATCGTTACGTATTCCTTGCGAATGACGAAGTTGCGATCTCTTTTTGTCTTTGTATTAGGTAAATTAATTAATAGTAAGTCATCTGAATGTTTCTCAATGTTTTTGACATTAAGTTGTGTTAGTTCATTAGTTCGACATGCTCCGTTTATTCCAATAATAAGAACAACCTGTAACGTAAAGAGTATTGTAGTAGATAAATGAATAAAATTGATATGAACGCATAATTATGCCTATCAACATCTACTAAGTATACTATTTAATTGAGATTAATATACTTAAGTAGATACTGAATGTGCAACTGACTTACTTTTGCCGCCAAATATACGGAATCGGGTGCTTCGTTAAGAAACTTTTCAATATCAGATACTGTGAAAACCTTCGATTTTTTTGGTTGATGACCAGATGAGGCTCTTTTTTAAAATGCCACTAATTTAGGATAGGTATCGATATGTTTGTCTTTTTTCATCTTTATTGTTGCTTTTAGCATCGAATACGTACTCCATAGAGTGCTTGCTTTCTTGTTCTCGGATAATTCTATAAAATATGCCAGCAAAACGTTTTCTGAGAAAGTTTTGGCTCCTTTTGCTAGTCGCCACGTGTTGAAGGGAGAAAGTTCATTTGCGCATTATTAACAGTTTCAGTCAATTCTGTTGGCGTCAAGCAAACTTCCTCGTCGCTAGAATCACTCATTTTAGTTTTTCACTTGTTTTCAAGTTTCTTGTTTTTAATATAAGGTTTAACAATGACGTGAAAAAATGCCGCGTAAAGAACCGCGTACAAAGCAAATTGAAAAAAGAACACCAAGAAGGTTCCGAGTCTGAGTTTTTAACAAATTAAAAAAAAGTTGTATGATATATTCGGCACCATAGAGGTAGCAGTAAATAGGTTTAATGTTTTTTTTAATTCACAAACTTAGTGCACACGATGTTCTAAATTCAATTTACTTTATCCTCTAGAGAATAAAAACGGCTTTTCCACTCAGATATTGAAGATTAAAAATACTCTTTCCGAGATGGTGGGATGAAAAAATCTTTTTGCATTGGAAAGCCTTATTCTTGAGGACTATTCAGTTATAGACTACTATAGGACTATTCGGTTATAGGCATGCGGACGAAGTCGCGGGCAGAAGCAAGTTTCAGATAAATTAATTATGTGATAGATAAATAGTGCTCACATATTTATAAACATTGTAAAAGTAGACGATTTTCCTAAAAAAATTACAAGTAATCAGTCAGCGTTTGAGTTAAAGCAATCACAGAATGTTAAATCAATGTCATAAAAATTATAAATATTTCGGCTTTTCAAAAATGAAGAATACTTTTGTTTTAAACGAATCGGGTATACTGACTCGCTACGTGTTTCCGACTAATAGAACTTTTTTTTTTTTTTATACCGAATCTGTACCCTACCCTACATGATAGATTTTGAACTCGCAACCCGAATGACTGTACTGTGTGGCTTGTATCCACTGGGGGCTTAAGAAGCTTGACATTAGATTTTAAATCTTCTTGTCATTAAATTAAAGTCTCTTTTCGTGTCTCGCTATGTAACCGCGGTGTTCTTCTGAACCTTGGAACGGATTTTAATGCGGTTTTCACTATCTTTTAGAGAATTTATTTCGGAAGGTAGTGAACATTTATATATTCAAATTACATATTTAGGTAAGTATAGAAATCACGATATTTCGACAAGTCGTAAAAACTGTTGCGTAGCAGGGGCGGGTCGCTAGTAAGAATACAAAAACAAAAGAAGTAAGTATAGTGTGGTAAGGAGGAGTAAGTAAGACATAGCTGGCGTGACATACACATTATAAAAGAAACTTACAGAAAATTCGATCAAAATGCCTACAATTCATACCCATCGATTTATGTGTAGTACGCCACCACAGTATAAATAAGTAACTGTATTATGTCTTCATAGAAAACGGCCGAATCGACGCGCTTTGATATGTCAGTGTATATCAGTACACAACAGTCTCGAGTGCGCGGCAGTTACGCACGGACACGGATGGGTTATCTACCGAGCGGCCGTACCTAGGTAATTATTTAAAGTTCACTGCCCGAGACATAATACTGTTACTTAATTATACTGTGACGTCACATCTTAATAATCATTATGTTTACAAGACTGATATTGCTTTATTTCAAGGTTAACAACAAGTTTTTTGCGACACTGACATTGGGTTTGCAATTAATCTCATAATTTTTAAGACGGAATACGTATTTTTTTAAGAAACTTGAACGTTTTTATTGTAAGTAAGAATACTTACTTTGTATAACGGTTAATATTGAACATCATCCTCCAGCCTTTATACCAATTTATTTGGGGTCACAGCAGTATGACTTTTTCTTCCAGCATCTCTTATAAAATTGCCGTTGTGCCTTTCACACAATCCATAAGTTTTAACTGATCTGCCTCTTTTTTAATGGTATTTATTTTTATTTATTTGAAATCTTTAATCAACATAAGGTACAAAAGCGGACTTCATGCCTTAGGCATATTATAGGCCATAGGTACCTACTACGCTTTGGAATGGGCAATCAGCTTAATATTTCAGACTGACCGACCCCTTGAAAATTCAAAAGTGCTTGTAATTGGTTTATTTGAAATAAATGCTTGAGTTTGAGTTTACAAGTATGTTACTATTATACATATTTTTATTTTTTATTGTTTTGTTTCCCAGGGGATGGAGTTGCTCGCGTCCGTAGCATTTACTATTTTCTCCTAGGCCCACCCTACTACACGTATCCACCGGGTGGTGCAAATCGAACAACAACGCCGAGCCACGGGCGGGTGGTTAAGTAACCCGTTCATTGGTCTCCACTGGGCGCTCTCTCTGGCCGGTGGGTGAGAAATTGGTTACCGAAGACTCCATGAAAGTAGGCGACCAGGGTTCCGTGGTAGTGAATGTTACTGGCACCAAGAAATATATTCAGCAGGCTTTCCACCCTACTTTGTTTTTATCTCGACCTAGGTGCAACTCCCTAGGTAGCACATCAAGCAAATAAATGCAAGAGTCAACAAACATAAAACAGCTTGAGGTCAAAAATACAGTTTAGTCACAAAGAGAACAACAAACACAACCAGTTGGCGTTTCTAGTACATCTCGTTCACCTGAATGGCAAAGAGTTTCTTCTAACAGAAGCAGTAAGTGCAAGAAGCTCTCAGAATCACCCTTACCAGAGGCGATCAAAACCTCCAATAAATATAGAGGCCTATAAATAGATCTCACCGAAGACAAAGGCGCAAAACGAAAACGACCTAGTAAACCTCCACCAATTATCTTATACGGTGTTGAAGATGTCAATAAACTTACAGACCTCCTACACACTGTTGCAAATAAGGCATAATTCATCTTCAAAATCGTCAACAGAAATCAATTAAGAATTAACTAGACATTGAGGCTTATAAGAAAATTATATACTCCGTGTAAAAGGCCCGAGTTCAACAGGAAGGGTCAACGATGTTACCGACTCGTAATCAACCATCTGCACCACTCAAGCTCACATAGGGCCATAGTAGAGGAATATGGTAGGTGTCGGAAATTATTATGATCATAAAGCCTGGAAAAACACCGCACCTTATGTCGTCATACAGGCCATTAAGCCTAGTCCCTGTTATGTCTAAACTGAGAAAGTCGCTGCACGTAGGCTTAATGAAATACTCAAAGAAGGAAACATCATCCCATAACACCAGTTCTGATTCAGAATAAGGCCATCAACCGTGGAGCACGTGCACAGATGGGTGAATATAGATACGAGAGGGGCTAGAACGAAAGGAGTACTGCTCGGCTGTATTCCTCAACCTACAGCAAGCGTTCGACAAGGTCTGGCACCAGGGCTTGTTATTTAAGATTAAAAAACAACTGCCACATAACTTGTATGTACTATTCATTGAAGTCTTCCGCAGGAGAACCAAGGTAACCGACTTATCCCGAAGAATTGCCAAACTTAAGTGGCAATGGGCAGGGCACATTGCTCGCAGAACAGATGGCCGATAGGGCCGAAAGGTTGGAAGACCTCCCACAAGATAGACCGATGACCTTGCAAAGGCCGCAGGAATCCGCTGAATGCGGGAGGCACAGAATCGGTCGAAGTGGCGGTGCTTGGGGGAGGCCTATGTTCAGCAGTGGACGTCTTTCAGTTGTAATTATGATGATGATGACTCGAATTTCTACAACATACAGGCCGGCGCACCCCAGGGCTCCGTATTAGGTCCATCCCTCTACCTTATTTACACAGCAGACTTACCAACGTCAGAAGAAGTTCACTCTGCAACCTTGGCTGATGATACAGCTGCTTTGTGCAATAACAAAAACCGTCATATGGCCTCACTAATGCTACAAACTCACCTCGACAAAGTCTGTAAGTGGATGAAAGAATGGTAAATAAAAGCTAGCGCCATAATCACTTCCACACGGGACAATAGCTAAGTACCTCGGCGTACATCTCGACAGGAAACAAACGTGGAGATACCACATAGGGAAAAAACGTGACGAGCTTAAAATCCTGCTCCGAAAACTGAACTGGCTCTTAGGAAGAACATCACACGTATCAGTAGACAACAAAAAAGTTCTCATCTACAAAGCTGTCTGGACATACGGAATCGAGCTGTCTGTCTGCGAGGAACTCAACTCTATTTCAAAATAAAATTCTCAGAATAATATCGAATGCTCCTTGGTTCATGAAGACCTCAGAATTACATGAGCATCAGAACTGTTAAAGAGGAAATAGAACACAGGATATATTATTACAAACATCGAATAAAATCACATATCAACACCTTACCCATAGCCCTAAGTGAACCAATAACCATGAAAACGCTCAAACGACACCATATCTGGGCCTTTACTGAATAAAGCCTAAACAATTTTGAGAGACAGATTCTTCGCTGGAAGAATGGACCTCACTAGTCAATACCCGCACAAAAAATCTGCTAAAGGTTTACAACCGATTGCATGATAAACAAGGAAAAAAAAAGTGTCCTAGGGAAATTTTCTCCTCTCCTACTCCTAACTCGATGGATAAAGCTAAAGTGGACGGAGCGGTAGGCTAAAGCTTAGCCTTGTAAGTATTGTCCTAGTAAGTAACTTGAAGTTGGTGAAAATTTCGTTGTAATTCCGTACTTAAAGGTCAACTATTAAAAGCGTGTTAAAAATTGCATGTATTTGTGTATATCCTTGTTAATTCCGCCAAATTATGTTTGGAGGTTTATTCTGAAAAAGGTATCATTTAGGGGAAAAATAATTTTGAGTCTGAGTAAATTTTAGAAAACACATCTGGCAACCCTGATTACATTGCACATTACACTCTTCTAGATCCGGCTTTAGATTCACGAGTGCGTACATCTGTACATACCTATACATAAATAAATAAAGTACTTCATAGAAAAGATGGCGGTTATTGAGATGACTCTGCTATTTATTTTCAACACATTCTGCAGCTATATACTTCTCAACGCGGAGTGCGGGATTCCCAGCGCGCGGCGCATACCTTCTTATCAAAATTCTTTCACCTTACCGTATCCGCATACTGCACTAAATACGTTAAAAAAAATTGATGACAAGGAAAATTATCATTGTATTTTGGATTTTTCATAATAGTAATTAACTAACAACCTACTTGACGTTTTGTTTAGCTACCGATTTATTTCGGAAAACCTTATTTTAATAAAGATACCTATTTTTGTTTTTATCAACATGATTCGTTGATAACATGACTTCACTACGTGTTATAATTATTGTTTGCAACATGCTATAGCGAATTATTAATCGCCTTAACTCCACCACAAACTATTTACAAACACTATAGGATACCGGTTTGGGACCGCAGCATTACCTACAGCTATTTTATAATGATTAGATACTCGGAACAGGGAAAATACATATATTTTTTTGCAAATTACGATACTAAACTAATCTGTAAGTTATATTTTACAAGATACAAGATCACAATATTTTGATTTAAAAGAGTGTCCATGGATTTATTAGCCCGTTCTGCTCCATAGAAACCTTCTTTCCTTGATGATTCAAAAGTGCCCGTAATTGGTTTAAAGAAACAATGCGTTTGAGTTTGAGATCATTTTTATTTGTCCAAATTATGAGTATATAGATATACACACGTGGCATGCAGGATATTGAGCATCGGTTACGTTAAATTTATACCTATTGTTCGCAATTTAAGCCATAGTTAGCCAAGTTTTCAGGCTCCTCCTGAAAAATCGGGCTGTGTATGAAACCCGTCTCAATTTGAGAATTTATGAAAGAATTATGTCTTTGGAAAGGATGAAATACTCGATGGTGCCGATTCTCTTGTCACAAACGCCTCTAAACTAGACTAAAAATTACCAAAATTTAGTTTATCCCTGTCAAACGACGATTGCCAATACTGAAATAGACTAAAGTGACACAACTTAACTATATTTTAGTTTGACAGCACTAAGATGGCACAGTTTTTAATTTAGTTTAAATGACAATTTTGCTATTCCGAATTTGACGTTTTACACCTAAAATTTTGATTGTTTAACTAAATCTGACCATTTATAATCGTGATTAAAAATGGTGTGGAATACTAAGTTGTCATGAACTAAAATTCACACCAACACTAAGGCAAAAACAGTACTGTATATTTCTTTCTTTTCTTTTGCTTATATCTCGAAACTGGTGTGTCTTATCGCAAAAATAATGAAAATTTCGACCCCTTTATGAAAACCCATAAACTCCTAATACTACACATAGGTAATAATTTTTCATATTTTCCATACAAAAAGTGAAAAATTCCATATAAAACACGTCGAGACTCGGCAGACCGACCCCAAATAAATTGGAATAAGACCAGGCGGGTGATTTGACGTGACACTTTTGAAGAAATAACTACTACAATAATACTGCAATGATTGATTTGAATATTTCAATTACGGTCTCAAAGAACCAAAACATCAGAAAATACAAATTAATTCGTCATCTCACGTTGTTTTTGCCTAAGTGCTCATATAACCGCAGAATACAAACAAATATTATTATTTTAGTATATTTACAAAGATAAAGGTCAACGTATACCAACACTATTATTGACTCACCTAAGCCCACATTCGCACGAACGTAATAAAATCGCGGCGATTTTTTTTCGTGCACTAGTTTTTCAACGCTCTGCTTAGCGCCGAGAGTTTAAAATCCAACAGTGTTTTTTTTTTCTGGGACCAGTGTGACGCGTTGGATTCTCAACGCTCGGCTCAACACTGAGAGTCTAAAATCCAGTGCGCGATAAAATCCTGCCGCGATATTTTTACGTCCGTGCAAAACTGGGCTTAAACAAATTGCTAAAATATTTTAAGCTACGTGCGAATGTTAGGGCTTGTCCACACTATTGTAAAATATGCAAAGTCAAAGGGTTTTTTTTATGTTCACGTACGTCCAACATAAGTCTACTACGCATTATTGAACCAGATTATTCTTTAATTACCTAATGAATACGCCCAAAAAAGATAATTACCGGAATTCGCACCATTCACATGCACATAATCAATGTCACTTTATGTGACATTTAGACTTTAATAAATCAATGAGCATGTATATTTTAAAACTACAAGCAATAGGTATAAGGGACATTACCCTGAAAATTTGATGCTTTTCAGTGATTATTGATGATCTTGTTGCCACCATCTTTAAATAACCTACTGATAGAGCATGCCAATCATAAAGCATTTAGATAAACTTTAACTAAACCAGCGAAAACAAAAGAACACAATTACACCTCCTGAAATAAACCGCAAAAACAATGCAACAGTAAGGTGTTATTTCGTCAAAATAATCGTCACAGAAATTATGTAAGTAAATTGATAATGCGGCAATGACTGTAGTGTAAACGCAGGCTTACAAAAACACATCCGTCTAAAAGTCATTACGATGAACACAACCCGTCCTTCTCAGTCCGACACCACGAACCAACAACCACTGACACATCTAGTCATATTAAACACGTTGTACGTAAATGAAGTCGTATATTTTCATTTAAATTTGTGTGTGATGAGATTTTGAGAAAAATGGCGAACGCTTGTGTGTTGTTTTTGTTTTATTTATTAAGTATTAATTATGTGCTGTGTTATGAAGTGCCGGAGGCAACATTAGAAGCTATTTATCCTAAAGGATTGAGGGTTTCTATACCAGGTTTGTTAAACAACTTCTTTATTAAATCTTACTTAGTATTATATTTTCTGTAAAGTTCACTTTGAATCTCATTCAAGTGACCGTACAAAATTCATAGACTAACTCACTTGTTTTTTAACCGACAAAAAAAAGATGGTGGTTGTATTCAGAGGGTTTTTTTGGTAGAGGAAATTAATTTCGGAGCTCGGTGGCAAAAAACGAAATAACAAAAGCAAATAACACCGACGTCCGAAATTCAAGTATATTTTCCTTTTTTGTAAGGTTTTTTTTAAGTAATTCATCGCGGATTCACACCTCGACTCTGTTTGAATTTCGAATTGATATTTCGAGAAAAACAGTATTGGTCAATGAACCGAAAATGGAAGTATTCGAATAGTAGTTTAATTTGAAGGTAAACTGCGATCATCAATTAGTTTGGCAAGCTTGGTGATTATGGCTATTATATACGTCAGTGGTCACAAAACCAGTATAAGGCCGCTTTCCGAATTAAAACTTAATCTTTTCGATTTAGATAACAAGTTAATGACAGCTTAGGGCTGTCACTAATTCGGGCGCCCACAGTGCTCGCTTAGCGTCAAAATTTTCATATAATTTTTCTTTTTACCACAAATTTCTTCTTCTTCTTTGGTTAGGTGGCAATGGTAGCCAGAAGCACAATTTCAAAACTGCCACGTTAGTAACGATATGATGCGATTCCAAACAAAACAGCACAACTGTCATATTTGACAGTGCTCACGATGATATTAATTTAGGGCATGGTCGGCGTTATCGCAAGATTTCGCATGTCATGACGTCATCTATGACGTATCACGGGACACCGTTATCACGCTAACGTTAATTCGGTATGGATGTTAGCACGCTCAAATTGATTACAGCGTAACTCGGAATGCGGCCTAAGTCAATCTCTTCTTTATTAACCGACTTCAAAAAGGGTGGAGGTTCTCAATTCGGTTATATTGAAACTACGTAAGTACTACGCTAGGCCACCGTAAGGTCAAAAAGTTATCACCGACGTGCGGTCTAACTGTACAACTGTACATTGGGAATCCCATGTAGGTACCAACGTTAGGTTCTACACGTTAATGGGCAAATTGTGAATATAAATAAATATTTTTTATGTATTTATTTTATTTATTTATTAATTAATGTACACACAGTAAAATAAATACAGATACATTATAAGTTCTGAGTACACAGGTTATTTCTTAAAAAAATCCTTCCAGCAGACCCGCGAAAGGCGACATGAAAAAGAAATGTAGACAATACTGTGTGAGAACAAGAAGAGAAATATATGATTTTATGACGTCGTAGATATTCATATTATGCAAAAAAATAACATATGTCTGATCGACATGTTATCCAAGACACTCATTAACTGTCAATCAATATTAACGATGATAGCAAAACAACATTAGTACTTAGTCCTTCGACCAATAATGTTGATCGAAGACTTCGTCAGTCTATTCTGTAAGCTCACCCATACATCACATACCTATCTTTAAATACCCGTTTTCACTAGCAGTAAGTGAAAAGCGCACTGTTGGATTTTCAACGCTCGGCTTAGTGCCGAGAGTTGGAAATCCAAGAGTGGAAATAAAAGTGCGCGTCGCGTCGCGTCTCGGTGTGAACTGACCCTTAAGGCTACCTTAAATTACCTAAAATACCTGACCTCTACTGAACTACACGTACTAAACCGGTCAGCAAGACTAAGTGTCCTACTGCAGGGCAAAGACCTTTCGAACATTCTTCGAATGAATGCTCGCTCGCTCTCGCTCATTCTTTCAGTAAAAACGACGTTAAGGGTAGGTTCAGATGACAAGCGCTCAACGCGCGTTTTGATAACGCGCGTTTACAACTACATACATTTTATTCAGGCCGTACACATGCTAACGCGCGTTTTAGTAACGCGCGCGTTCAACGCTGCGCTAGCGCTCGACTGTTGTCAGCGCGCGTCAACGCCGCTTTGAGATCATTGGTTTTCTATGTTTCCGTTCAGTTGAGCGCGCGCTTTCGACGCGGATAGACGTATTTTAGGGTTCGTCAAGTTCGTCGTTAACGTTCGTTAACGCCTGACAAGCGCGCACCATGTGAACACTATACAAAAATTCAACGCGCGTTCAACGCGCGCTGAGCGCTTGTCATCTGAACCTACCCTTAGGCGAGCGAGCATATTTTGTTATCAAAACAAATATTTTCTGTTTTAATTTCAATACAAATTTTATTTCCAAACTTCAAATTAATTCAAAACAACTAAATGTTGAACAGCTATTTACGACGTTGCCCACTTTCTGTAAGAAAATGGTGAACTCGAACATCGAACACTTTGAAGGCATCCCAACAAAATAGGTAAGTACAGGCATCTTTTTATCAGTAGGTATTATAAAACTTTAATATACAAACTATTTTGAATAAGATTACAATGATTTCAGCTGGGTGAGCCGAGGTTATCTATAGGTTAACAAATCTCATAATTATTATCATTACAGGTTATCAATTTTATAAACTGGCATAATCTTGGGATTCCCAGCATGAAAAAGGTTATAAGATCTTATTAAATCATTAGTATATTAGCATAAATTGTTATGATTTTTATTAGGGCGCGATTTCCATTGACTTATTCTTTATAGCATAGTGAACGTTCAATATCCTGAACATTAACATTTTCAGGAAGTTATGTATTTATTACTTCCGAAATTTAAGTTATTTTTCGCTTTGTACTGTTTTTTTGGAAGTCGGTTATTATTTTTTTATTTTTTCTTTCTTGTCTGTCTATGTGTATACATAAACGGTAAAATTGAATTAATAAAGTTGTGTTTTTTTTTTGTTTTTAACTCGCTTTTTTTCACCTTTTACAAAATATTGCTTAGTTTCCGATTCAGGGACGTTAATCGTTGAGAAGTTCTACTGGTACTTCACCATCAGCTCCACTTCTCCAAATGCATTGTCACAAGCATAAATTGCTTGGCAACTATATTAAAGTAATCGAATCGCAACCCGTGAAATACTTATTATTGAGTAGTTCCGGTGGCCATCTGTGGTCTTCATCATCAGTTCCAAATGGTGCTTTCCGAGAGCAACTGTACGAGCTAGTATAAAAAATACCCAAATCACTATAAGTGTACAGCCTATAACATTTGAAGAGTTCCCTCAATTTCTCCAGGATCCCATCATCAGATCCTGACCTGATGGTCAATGGGACCGACTCAAAAGTATACCCTTTCATAGAAAAAAAGAATTTTGCAAATCATATGACGGAGATATGTCCAAACATACATTAAAATATATATATATATATAATAATATATAAATATCGAATTGTTAACCTCCTCCTTTAAGAAGTCAGTTAAAAAGTAACAGAAAAATAAGTAGGGGATGCTTATTTCCCTCTTTTATTTTTCTCCAGCATACAGCAATAAATGAATATGAACACCTGCGGCTAACTATTCAGACAGCCGTGCTGCTGGGGAGTTTGTTGCGCCACTTCTTCTTCCCAGCTAAAGCACTAGGAAGTGGTGAAGGGCGGGCGTTTTTGGGGGACTGTCTTATGTAAATTTGACGTTCGAAAAGTGCTGATTTTCAGCCTAGTTTTGCTATAGAGATCAACAACACAGTCCGGTAAAAAGGGATGTAGAGACCGTATAAGCCCCAAGTTCGCTCGGACGTAATAAAAACGCGGCGATTTTTTTTAGTGCACTTGATTTTCAACGCTCTACTTAGAATATAGATATATATATATAGATAGTTGAAAATCCAACAGTATGTTTTTTCAACGCGCTGGGACGAGAATGCATCCAAATAAGCATTCTTCTTATGCAAAGAAAATAAGCCCTACTAATACTATAAACTACCTTCTGCCTGCGACTTTGTCCGCGTGTTTCTTGTTCCCCAGACCCACCGCGTCGCATCGCATCGCTCACCCGAGCTTTTACCTCGTTTTCGTTTAGCGTTCTTGTTGTCATTTTGTCTTTTTGCTCGGCTCCTTAGGGTCATAGCGTGATTTTAAATAGCCTTTAACCTTCCTCTAGAATTAGGCTATCAAATTTTAAAAGATTTTTTCAAATCCGACTGGTAGTTCCAGATAAACAAGTACAAAAAAACAAACTCTTCAGCTTTATTATTAGATATATGTAGATATGTAGATAGAAAGAAGATATAGATATAAATGTTTGGATGTTTGTTACTCGATCAAGCAAAAACGGCTGAATGGATTTGGATGTACTTTGGCACTCAGATAGTTTATAACCTAAATTAACACATAGGATATTTTTAAGTCAGGTAGTCAATTCTAGTGGGATAACTTTCGACCTCCACGCAGGCGAAGCCGCAGTCAAACCTAATACGTATGTACAGACGCCAGCAGGTCAACCTACCCGAAACTGTCAAATTTTCCCAATCAACTTTGAACCTTATGCTTTAGTGATAAAGTTGAAAATCTTTTAAAGAAATTTGACAGATTGTAGTAGGTTGATGTGCTGGCGTCTGTACATAAAACAATTCTCTTATTTAAATCAAACATATACAACAACAAATTTATGTTTTATAAAAAAGGCTTGCGTTTAGTTTGGAAATCCCCTAATAAACCAAAAGTTTAATGAACGAAGAAAATAAACGTCAATCAGTGATTAAATGTCTACGTTTATTAAAGTTCATTATTCTAATTCGCTCAATTAAAATTGTATTAACTTCTGATGGTCTCTTACCGAAGGTTATACCATAAGCGGGTAATTATTAAAATCCCGAACATTTTTCCGTTTTCCCAATATCAAATAATACTTCAGGAGAAATATTTTAATAAATACTTATTGGATGAAAATCATCCTTCTTTGTTAGTTCATTTGTATCTGAGTGGATTTTTTATATATTAACTTTAAGGTAAACTGTAGTAACTATATTGATAAGGGGTGAGGGGTGACGGGGGCTAAATGTAATTTAATATATTTTAATGTAATTTTGATTTGTATGGATGAATGGATGTTTGTTTGTTACTCGTTCATGCAAAAACTACTGAACGGATTTTGATGAAATTTGGCACACAGATAGCTTATAACTTGAATTAACACATAGGATACTTTTAATCCCGAGATTCTCACGGGATCGAGACTTATGCGGGTGAAACCGCGGGGCGCAGCTAGTAATAATTTAATATAGAGAAAAGATTTGTATTTTTGTTTGTAATGACCAAACTCAAAAACTACTGAACAGATTTAAAAAAATCTTTCACCTGTAGAATGCTGTATTATCACTGAGTAATATAAGCTATCATTTATAAAGATATCACGCGAGCGAAGCCACTGGCGGAAGCTAGTAATAAACATAATGAAAATGTGTACTTTTCACCAAGATACAGGCTGTGCCTAGTTTGGGACCCGCTGTTCAATCTGTCTAAGTTTTCTGTAGGTTAGAATCTCATGTCATGTTACTTCTATGCTTGTGAACTATGTGTAATTTTAATAAAATAATTTTAATTTAACTTAGTATCTAAATATACATAAAAAAAGAAGAAAAAAATTCGTTTATTTGCGATACAGATGACGCAAGAAAAAAACAGAACACGAATACCTACGAATTGGAAGTAATGTTCGACCTCATCTAAACATGGCCTTCCCTAAGCCGCAAAGGCAAACAATTGTTAAAATTAAACTGATGACGCAAAATTATTGATAAACATGTTATTCAGTAGTTTGTGGTCAAAATATAAATATAACATTAAAATTAACCAAAGATTTTAAAGCCAAGATCAACATCTTGGCTTTGAAATCTTTGCGGGCTAGGAAACCGGCTTGAGACGAATTACATTATCTGGTATGGAGCAGAATATATATTTTACACATACAAAAATACAGTTAAACCAGAAAAGGTATGAACTTCGGTAATCTTCCTGCTTCTGAATTAGCGATCGCCATAGAGTACCCCCACAGAGGCAAAGCTTCTAAGTTTGGTATTGCGTTTGTATGAAGTTTTGTCTCTGTCGGGTTATCTACTCCACTCGCTAATCGTCATCTGTCTCTCTAAAGTACAGAATTTTTATTTTAGCATTGGCAAGAACTGTGAACAAAATCATGGGTGTTTGAAAAACGAGCAAATTTTGAACCGTGCAAAAACTGGAGTTCAAAAGTTCTTCATCATTATCATCAACCACAGCCTGACTTCCCCCACTGTTGGGCATAGGCCTCTCTTTTCTTGTGCCGATCCCCAGGCTCCTGTGCCAACCTCGTCCAGGTTCTACCCGTGTTTGGAACAATGTCGTCCGCCCATCTCGCTGCCGGACGACCGACACTTCATTTTCCAGTCCTTGGACGCCATTTGGTCACTGCCTTACTCCACCTTTCATCACCACGCCTTGCCAGGTGTCCTGCCCAACTCCATTTGGGTTCCATAACCCGTTTTCCGATACCGAAAAACTTTGCTTGTCTTCGAATCTCGACGTTTGGAACTCAGTTTAAAATTCGAACATGGAAGCACCATGGCTCTCTGTGCAACAGTCAAAACTTAGTCAAGTATAATCTGATAGATCTATTCTTAATTTATCTACCAGCATTTAATAATGTCTTAGTGGATTTGATACCGAACCGAAAATAATCACAAAAAGCAATTGGAACTACAACTGCTGTTATTTAATTGCTCAATGATTATGACGTCACTTGAGAGCCGGTTATTAATGTTTTAAATCGGTAATGACCTTGTGGTCTAGCGTTTTTTTTCGGTTAATAGATATACTAAACAATTAAAATCGTACGTGAATCCTTGATGAGATATGTAAATCTTTATTTCCTACCATCGGTCAGACTACTTTGCATACATTCGCACTGTGCTGCACTTCCACGGGCAATGAATGTTTATTGTAGTTGGTCAAATTTAACAAAATATCTCTACAAGATACATCGACACTACATTTGAAATAAGATTAGACATTTAAATAAACTTTTTTTTCAGTCCGCTCAAACGATTTTGACTCCTATATCATAGGCATAAGGATGGCATTAAAAGCAAAAAAGTGGTTACAATACCAACTGTTTACTGCAGCTGCCATTTGTCATGCCACCAACGCAATAGAAGTCAAAGTCGGTTGAACGGACTGTAAAAAAAGTTTATTTAAATGTCTAATCTTATTTCAAATAGAATATAGTGTACAATAATAAAAAATATAAAAAACCCGAAATGGCTTGTATTGTAGGTACTCATATTCGCTGTAAGAACACTCCTTAATCACTACTAAGTAAATATAACTTATATTTACTTATTATAACTATTATAATAGGTATTCATACTACAGGAAAAAATAGAAATATATTTATGATAGAAGAACCTATTCCTGTCTTATATTAGTATTTTTATTCCTAAATATTTAATATGAAATTGCGCAATTCTCGGAAGTTTCTACAATCACAGTTTTTCAGTTGCCGTGGATTGCTTAGTGCTGCCAAGACAACATAGTTAACCACAATTACTAAGAGTTGTGTGAGTGTAAGCGAAACATTAATGACAACATTCTGTATTTACTGTAAATACTGGTCTGATATCGATTGTAAAAGTTAAAATAATAGATCTGTAGTTTATCGACGTCCTGGTGGAATCACGTACCTACGCTGATTGACGCGTCATTGCTGTCCAACAACTATTGTCGAATTGAATGTGCCCGACCCAAAACAAATGACAATCCCTTACAAATATCAAAATCCTAACTCATCTTTTTCTTCCAGACGATGGCTTCTCACTATTCGCCTTCCACGGCAAGCTGAACGAGGAAATGGAGGGCCTGGAAGCTGGTCACTGGTCTAGAGACATCACCAAGGCCAAGAATGGAAGGTGGACTTTCAGAGACAGGAACGCTGAGCTCAAGGTCGGAGATACCGTGTATTTCTGGACTTACGTCATCAAGAATGGACTGGGCTACAGACAGGATAATGGAGAGTGGAAGGTTACAGGTATGCATTATTACTTCTTTTTCTTCGTGTGGTTAGTGACTAACCCGGTGTTAGATTTTTTATGCCGCCCATGGGCCTCTGACTTGGCTTCACATGCCGTCGAGAAATACCTCTCAGGCATACCGGTTTCCTCACGATGTTTTCCTTCGCCGTTTTTGAAACAAGTGATAATTATACAAGACGCACATGAATCTGAAAAGCCAGAGATGCGTGCCTTGGGTTCGAACTCGAGACCTATGACTTGGTAGCCCGACGGTAGGCTATCACTACTGGTAAGCATTATGTAGGTTTTAATTGGAATGTAGCACAGAGTATTGTACTAATAAAATTTGTGGCATCGAAAGTGCCATGAGCGTATAACTTCTGTCACGAACCGCCTTCAAAGCCGTCAGTTTCTATACCGTAAAACATGCCAAATTTGCCCACTTTTTTCGAATAATTAAAATTTGAATACGGTCTTTCTATGAAGACGTAAGTATTTTCCTTCATCAGCTACAACTGTAAGATCATGTGCATGTGTTAGTATCGCTAAATTTACTATTATTCAACATTGAATGCAATATTTGTTCGATTTTGTTGACGAGCAAAGTTATGTGTACTTTTAGCCAACTTAGCCCTCATTGATTTTTGACGCAAATATGACGCTAAGTAATAACAGCCAAACGGGTCGATCGATCAGGTTAAGCCACGCTTGTCGCGGTTGGTCCGTGGATGGGTGATACAAAGACCCCTCCGTGCCTCAGAAAGCTCGTTAAGTTAAGTAGAGGTTTAGAGAAGTAAAGTTAAGTTGGTCCCGGCTGTCATTATAGATCTTTCACAGTTGTTCCGGGTCGTCAGAAGCCCAAAAGTGTGACAACCAGTCTTATCAAGGAGTATCTTGCTACCTAGTAAATGCGTTGTGGAGGTCAGATAGCCAGTCGCTCCATGGTATTCAGCTGCATCTGGTTAGACTGGAAACCGACCCCAACATAGTTAGGAAAAGGCTAGGCAGACGATAAATGGCTAAGAAGTCAGGATTAAGTCAGCAGAAGGTGCACCGACACCGCAAACATTGGTTATAAGTACTGTACCTATTAGTGAAATGTGGTTGAACTAAGATACCTCTGCCTCGTTCGGGGAATACAGGCAACTTGTTATATAATTACCTAAAACAACAACATAACTCTAGGCTGAGTCATTATAAAATTAAATCTTTAAACGCACGTAGGAAATGTTTAGATTCCATGTTTTTGTTTAAACTATTAAATGGTATTATAGATTCTCCTGAGCTTTTAGAAAAAGTGATATTTAGTATCCCACGTAGTAGTAGCCGCTTAAATAACCGAAGGACTTTCGTCCTGCCTCATAGTCGAACTAATATAGGTAATTTTTCACCATTTGCCGCATGCTTTCCCTTGCCAACTCCATTCGTGGTGAAATAGATGTTTTTGCTGGTTCTGTAGCCTCAGTTAGGACTAAACTTAGAGTCTTAATTGAATGATATTTTAAAAGAAATAAATATTTAAAAAAAAATGTTATGTTTGTACTTATGGCTTAGCAGCCTTTTAGTAAGGCCTTAAAGTAAGTTTAGATAAATATAGAAAGGTCACAAACCATATTGCAGTTAATCAGTAATAGGTAAATTTGCACAGATATTTTCCTGCAGGCTTTTAAAATATCCGTATATTATTTGAACCTTCATCATAACCTTAATCTATTCTAGCAAATGCCAACATATTTTAATTAATAAAAACTTGAAATTCTGTATATATCTTATTTTAAACATATGTGTTTATTACCGGACAGGTGCCGGACAGGTAAACTGGTTAATATGTAGGTAGATAAAATAACATTCAATTTTATTCGTTTATTTATTGTTACTAGTGGTCGCCCACTGGTCGAAATTCGACGCTAATTGTTTTTTTTTAAGTGGTATAATAGTATATACTAATTCCATGCTCTTTCATTCTATGTAATTAAAATCATGGAATTAGTGGCACAAGATGGCTACCTTAGAATTATGACATGGCATGCCAACAACGCATGGTAGTGTGTGCAATGTTTTTTTAATTTATTTCTAATGCATATTATATAAAAATACTAGCTGACCCGGCAAACGTTGTTTTGCCATTTAAATTATTTTAGTGAATATTTTGGATATCGCTATTAAAAATAGGGGTTGACGGAAGAAGTATTAATATAATATTTAGGGTTGTATGTATTTTTTTATTCCAAATCATAAAAATGCTTGTTTAAATTTTTATTTTAACAATTTTTATTTACCCTTATCGCTTAGGGATATGAAATATAGTTTACGTCCTATTCTCAGACCTACTGAATATACACACAAAATATCATAGGAATCGATCAAGTCGTTTCGGAGGAGTTTTGTTACAAACACTGTGACACGAGAATTTTATTTATTAGAAGAAAGATTAGATTAGCTCCTTATCCTTATAGACTTTAACCATACTCCTCCGTACGCGTAATTTTCGTAAAAAGGGGTACAAAGTTTTTGCTTCATGTATTAATATATAGATTTCTTGGTCCCATTAATAAGTCAGCTGGCTAACCTGTGCTTTAGAACTGGTATATTTCCGGCCGCTTTTAAGCGATCGATGGTTACGCCTGTGCATAAGGGAGGGGACCGAAACGATGTCAATAACTACCGCCCTATATCGGTTATATCATGCATTGCAAAAATTTTAGAAAAATTGCTGAATAACAGACTAATTAGTTATCTCAATAAAAACAATATTTTATCTTCCTCACAATATGGATTCAGGAGGGGTCTATCTACACAGGATGCTGTTAAGGCATTAACCAGTGATATAGTCTATCATGTAGATAAAGGACTGAAATGCCTTACAGTGTTCCTAGACCTAAAAAAAAGCATTTGACACTGTCTCTGTCCCCATCCTTCTGCACAGACTTGAAACAATCGGCATAAGAGATATGGCTCTCTCTCTTTTTAGTAGTTACCTTTCTAATCGAAAACAGCAGGTTAGGGTTGGGAACGTTACTAGTGATGAAAAAACGGTATGTTTCGGAGTGCCTCAGGGAAGTGTGCTCGCCCCGACGCTGTTTCTGATTTATATAAATGAGCTATGTAATATCGGGAACAGTGGCGGGCGAGTATTTTCATATGCAGATGACACAGCAGTAGTATTTTCTGGGGACTCTTGGTCTACCGTACGATCTACAGCTGAACGAGGATTAGCGATAATAGCAAGTTGGTTAGATGCTAATCTTTTAACCCTCAACATATCTAAAACAAACTTCATCTGTTTCACTCCAAACATGAGCACACAGCCAGCTGCTGATTTTGGGATCGTGATCCATGAGTGTTCAAACTCCAATTATCCTTGCAATTGTCAAGGCATACAGCAAGTTAGATTCACCAAATATCTTGGTATAACAGTAGACCAGAGATTGTCCTGGCACAATCATATCGAAAATACCATGGCCAGGGTCAGAAAACTTATATGGATTTTTAAAACGTTGCGGCATGTGATGCCACCGTCGCTACTTAATAAAATCTATACTGCTCTGGCACAATCAATCATCACATACTGTATACCGATCTGGGGAGGGGCTACCAAGACAAAATTTTTAGATCTAGAAAGGGCTCAAAGGTCTCTCATCAAAGTCATGTATTTTAAACCCTTTCGGTATCCTACTGACACCCTTTACAAAATTAGCAAGCTGCTATCTGTTAGGAAATTATATATACTGAACACAACTTTAAATATGCACAAGACCCTCTCTTTTGATCCATCAAAACTTGAAAAAAGACGTAAAGATATTGTGGCTCTTTCCACTCGAGTCCGTACTGTTTTCGCCAGGCGTCAGTATAACACACAATCTTCTTATATTTATAATAAATTAAACCTCAAATTGAATATTTATCCCATGATATGGTACAAATGTAAGATTACTCTAACGGAATGGTTAATGTCACAAACGTACGACGATATTGAACTGATATTAACCAGAATATGCTAATCAATAACCTGAACCCAATCTTAACTCACCCACACACGCACACACACACAACCACACACATATACGCACACACACACACACATATACCTGAATATGCCAAAAAAAAAAAAAAATGTAGCTTATTAAATTAACGGTTTCTTTTTCTTTTAATCAGTCTCAACATTGTTTATGTATAACCCATGGGAAGGTGCGAGGTAACCCCATCACAAGTATCCTCATAACTTACCGGGGCTGCCTCAATTTTGTGCTGTAGAACAATTGTATGAGAAACAATAAAAACTTTTTAAACTATAGATTTCGTGACACATTTATTGAGCATGGCAACTTTGCCGTAGACGGTTCCTTATTCAATTGACTTTCAACTAGTGAGCCGCCCCTGCGTTGCAAATTTTTACTTGGTAAGGCCCAGGGGCCTCTTATTACTGGTTATGGAGGTCAGATAGGCAGTAAAATATTGGTATCAGCTGCATCCGGTTAGACTGGAAGCCGACCCCAACATAGTTGGGAGGCTAGGCAGATTTTCTATTTACACTAACTAAAGATAAAAATATCTTAAATATAATGCTTTTCCCGTATCTCCGATATTTTCCAGTTCCTCGAGCACAATAGGTTCAAAGCTATAAGCATGAGAGTTCTCTTCAACATCTTAGCACCTGTGAAAGTCGTTCAGCCATCTTTCCTTTGTAAATCGGGGTTTCTTTTAGAGTATTTGCGTCTTTTCTTGACTCTTTAGAAATGGCTTTTCTTTGATCAAAAGGCCAATTCCCGGAGCTATTTAAAAACGTACAAAGTCTATAAACTTGTAAAAAATTTGAAGAAATGTACTTGTAAAAAATGGGAATTGCCCTTCAATTGTAGAACTTTCTTCTTCTTTTTTCGGACTTTTTTTACTATATAATAACTGTTGCCAAAAAGCTTGAGTAAAATAGACACAAAGAATTGATAATACACACATAAACTCCCTTTTTCCCATGGGGGTAAGCAGAAACTACAGAACGCCACCTGCTACGATCCTTAGATACTCCTTTTGCCTCTTTACGTTCATACATCTGGTCATACACGCACCAGAACTAATTATTTTAACTACTTTGCATTTTTTGCATACCCTATAATTAAATGCGTACATAATTATAAACATTGTATAACTTATCATAAACGCCTGTATTCCCATAATTCCTAGAGGTAGGTTGATAGTATTTCAATAACATGATTTTCATATGTAGTTCTAATATTCCTCGCAAAAATGTATCGTTCGCCACCTCTATAGGCACCACTCTACTACAAGAGAATCCATTTAGTATTTGTTTATTTATCAAATAACATCATAATGGCTGTTCATTGGTAAGCGCATCACTTTTTCAAAATCGGGAAAAACTGATCGTCCTTTTGTCTGAATTGTGTGAATGATTGAATATTGGACAAGACGATGTCTGTCGGGTCAGCTAGTTAAATAAATAAAAACCACCAAGCCATTCCTAAATTTTAACTCGTTTTTCAGGATACGTCGACGAAGCCGGCAACCCCATCAACACAGCCGGAGGAACCCCTCTCGATGCCACGCAAGTCCCCAGGCCTACTCCAGCACCACAAAACGCTGGGTCAGCCCTATCAGCTCCATCAGCGGCCCCTACCCAGTACGGGCAGTTCCCCTGTGAGATATCAGTGTCCAAGGTCAACATACCAGGGTTTATCTGCAAGGGACAGCTGCTTTTCGAAGATAACTTCAATTCTGGAATAGAAAAGGGGAAGGTTTGGACTCCTGAGATCAAGTTTCCTGGGGAACCGGTGAGTGGGATTTCGATAATCAGCTATTCATCTACTTTGTGAGTGGACTCTTTATTTTCGCAATGGAGCAACTCATTGTTGTTCATCGATGACCGCGACGTCCAGATAGACCCAGTGTCATATGATGTACAGCATCCGGTTTACATTTAATGAACGTCGACTGTTTTTAATGCGTGATTCAATGGTGTGGAATAGATCCATACAGTCTTTTTTTAAATGGTAGTTTTTAATTCGATCATTATGCACCTCGATTGGTTGCCGTTGATCAAAACGATCAATCTAGTTGCGCTTTTAAGAGGGCACAGGGCATACAAATGTATTCCCCTATTTTCTTCTAATTATTGCCTCTACAGCGATCATTTTTTTCTCATAAAATCAAGGTCTGCTGTAGACACGTCCCTGTTATTTTCTTTTTTTCAGCAACTTATTGGTAATGAAAATATGACCCTCCAAAAATTACAAAAAAATGGCCGATTTTTACCGCCGTGATTACAGGACTACCAGACAAATTCCAAAAGTTTTTAACATAAAATAAAATAATAGGAACCTAGACATATTCTTTCTTAAAATTTTAATGAAAAAAATAATTGAATCGGCTCAGTTTTCGAGGAGAAAAAAGGGGAATATGAAACGTCGATCTCGTCAATTTTTTTGTGATATAATCGGGCTGAGCTGCAGCTGTCCCTATCGCACTCTACGGAGGCAGATTTGAAGTAAGACGACGGCAATACTTTCTTTAAATACCTATTTTTCAAATTCTCGCAGACCCTGTTCCCTCTTAATAATTGTAATTGGCAAGAGCCAAGAGTTTAACCTACTTGGATAGTGCCACGGAGTAGATATGTGCAACCACAATAGGGTTATAGTAATATCCTGTAAAGTTCACTTCGAACCTCACCCAAGTGATCGCACACAATTTGAAAAAGCGAACACATTCGACGTCATTCTAATTTCGAAGTGAATTTTAGAGAACATGTGCCAAGATGGTAATGAAATATTATTATGTCTTACTAGCGACCCGCTCCAGCTATGCACGGGTGAAATGACGACATGTCAAAACATCGAGATTTCTCTGCTATAACTAAGTTAAATGTTAATGTATTATAAACATAAACATTCCGGAATCAATTTCCCTAGCCCAACTATATTGAGGTCAGCTTCCAGTCTAACCGGATGCAGCTGAATACCAGTATTTTACATGGAGCGACTGCCTATTTGACCTCTACAACCCAGTAACTGGGTAATACGATACCCCTTGGTAATACTGGTTGGCAGACTTTCGGGCTTCTGACGACCCGTAACGACTGTCAAAAATCCAGGAATGACAGCTGGGACCAACGGCTTGACGTGCTTTCCGAGGTACGGAAGAGTCTCGGTATGTAAAGATGGTCACCCATCCACAGACCAATCCCGGCAAGCGTAGATTAACCTGATCGATCGACCCGTGCGGCAGTTATTATTAAGCCACGAACCTTCCGGGATAAATTCTCTAAATGCTAGTGAAAACTTCATCAAAATCCGTTGCGCGGTTTAGAAGAACAACGCGTACATACAGACAAACGTGAAAAACGACTTTGTTTTATAATTTTAGAGATCTAAAACTATTAATTTGTTTTATCAGGACTACCCTTTCAACGTGTACCTCAACGACCGTAACCTTCGCGTCAGGGATGGACGCCTGTCCATCAAGCCGATCACTCTGGAGTCCAAGTATGGAGAAGACTTCGTGAGGCAGACGCTCGATATTACAGCAAGGTAAGAACGGCGGTTTATTATGATTTAAATTGAGAAGAATTTGGAACACTGAATGAATATTTTCACCGAAAAGTACTCACAAAAAAAAGTCAAACCTATTACCTAAGTAAATACATTTTATGGAAGCAAAAAGAAGAAAGCACGTTTATAAAGATCAAACATTTATATTATATTATATTGCTCTACTTACGCAAAATTTTTGCTTCGCCTATATTTACGAAATTCGTACGAAAAAGACCGATTTTCTTTTTATCTTTCTTTTTTAATATTCCGAAGATTACGAAAATGCGGCCGAATCTGCGTCTATCGTGACAAAACCATGCGTGCCGAAGCTTCGTATGTTTTGCTCGCTAAAAAGTTATCGCGGTACCACCGCATGTGGTCACATTAGCGGCTTCGCCACGTTTATTATGTACCGCCACCCGGGCGATAAGTGCTACGCAGCCCGAACTATCGCGACGATAACCGATAATGGTTGGTCACATCTGCGTTTATCGTATCACTGTGCGAAGCTTCGTCACGATAGACGCAGATGCAGACGCAGCATTACAATATGAATAAAATTACGATGGTAACCGACTATAATAATGTTTTTACTATACCAGGAAATACTTTTTCTCAATAGGTATACTGACACAGATGTGCCAGTATCTTACGTTGATTGTCGCATTGTACCCTGAATTCACCTCGATTGATATGACAAAAGGAAGAAAGAAAGAAAAAGTATTTATTGGGAGAAACACAGGTCTTAATTAAACTAAACACACACTCACTAAAAATAAAAATAGAAAATACTAACAAAGTAAAAATTAAAATAAAGCGGAAAGTCCTGTGCGAGGCCAAAAGGCTCCTATCTCAGCATGATGCTGCGACATTTAATAATAAATGTCGCAGCGCTGGTATTTTTATAGGGCCTGCAGATAAAGAGAAAAGAAATTAAGGAAGAGAGAGAAAGGAAGAATCAAAAATGGCGTCATCCGAAATGCCATGAGATTCCAAATAAGCCTATTTAATAAGTTTCTTTTACGCACTTTTCAATCCTAGATCGTAATTTATCATACCCATCAGATGCACCGGCACCATTGGCACGATGGAGTGTTCCCGGGAGGCGTCTGGTCCTCAGATCCTGCCGCCCATCATCAGCTCCAAGATCACCACCAAAAACAAGTTCGCCTTCAAGTACGGCAGGGTCGAGATCAGCGCTAAGATGCCTTCGGGAGACTGGATTTATCCAGGTAAGCATTTATGGAATACTTGGTAATACGAGGCAGAGACGATAATCTGACTATCAAACTTCGTATATTTGATGACATTTCCAGTTTGGACACACAAATTCAACCAAATATATCCAATAGTTTTGTCACTATAGCTAGTCAAAGATTGGCAAAACCCATAGTCGACCCATCTTACATACTTAATACATATTGAGTTTTTTTGAAAAAATCACGTTTTCAATGTCGATGTCTGGGTTTATTTGTTAATATCAAAATAACCCTATGCATTAGTATTGTCAGTGTTTCCATAAGCTTGATTAATTGTAAAGGAAATCACCCATTAAGCAATTTGGGAAATTAAAAAAATCGGCGGCCAGGAATGAATTAATAGTTATTTGTTATACAAGAGTGCAAAGTTGCTTTTTAACCGCGTGTTCAATTTTGATGACCGAGCAAGCGAAGGATTCTAAAATTGAATCACGAGCGCAGCGAGTGATTCAAAATTAGAATCCTGAGCGTTAGCGAGGGAATCAAAAGAGCACGAGGTGAAAAATCTTTGCACTCGAGTGCAACACGTAACTTTTCATTCCACCTCAGCGAGGAAATGACTAAATGCAAAAAAAAAACGTTTACAATCACAAGATAGGTACTGTAATATTGGTGTTAGTCACTTGTGTACTGTTTTTCGGTAAACTATCTGTCATACTTAATAGTTGTACCGATTCATCGGATTCCCTTGGCGTGAATGTTGGAGAGAGAGGGAGATGGTTAGGTGTTTCATAACGGCTTATTTTTGATGTAGAAGGGCCAGTCCAAGGATCCGATTGAGGCTCTTTCAGTGTAATGGCTCCTACGATGCCTTCACATATTTTATACTTATTTTGGATGGAATCCTCTATGTATCCCTCTACAACTGCATTGGACTTCCAGCCTCCGTGGCGCTTAAGGGACAGGAGATCAGCTCCGGAATCAGCCAAAAGTGTGGCTGAAGTTCGTCGGAAACAATGACCCGTGTACAACAGGGGTTCTGGAAGTTCAAGAAATGTTGCTATTTCTCGTGGGATACTGCCAATTTTATTAGTACCCATAGGCTGTCTAACACACTTTCCATTGCGATACTGTAGAAAAAATCGATTGATTGGAGTGTTAGGTGGGCGTAAGGCTTGATATTTCTCAACAATCGTTACGTATTCCTTGCGAATGACGAAGTTGCGGTCTCTTTTTGTCTTTGTATTAGGTAAATTAATTAATAGTAAGTCATCTGAATGTTTCTCAATGTTTTTGACATTAAGTTGTGTTAGTTCATTAGTTCGACATGCTCCGTTTATTCCAATAATAAGAACAACCTGTAACGTAAAGAGTATTGTAGTAGATAAATGAATAAAATTGATATGAACGCATAATTATGCCTATCAACATCTACTAAGTATACTATTTAATTGAGATTAATATACTTAAGTAGATACTAAATGTGCAACTGACTTACTTTTGCCGCCAAATATACGGAATCGGGTGCTTCGTTAAGAAACTTTTCATTATCAGATACTGTGAAAACCTTCGATTTTTTTGGTTGATGACCAGATGAGGCTCTTTTTGAAAATGCCACTAATTTAGGATAGCTATCGATATGTTTGTCTTTTTTCATCTTTATTGTTGCTTTTAGCATCGAATACGTACTCCATAGAGTGCTTGCTTTCTTGTTCTCGGATAATTCTATAAAATATGCCAGCAAAACGTTTTCTGAGAAAGTTTTGGCTCCTTTTGCTAGTCGCCACGTGTTGAACATATCGTACTGTTTTAAATAGGTACTTCTCGCGTGATTGTTGAGGGAGAAAGCTCATTTGCGCATTATTAACAGTTTCAGTCAATTCTGTTGGCGTCAAGCAAACTTCCTCGTCGCTAGAATCACTCATTTTAGTTTTTTCACTTGTTTTCAAGTTTCTTGTTTTTAATATAAGGTTTAACAATGACGTGAAAAAATACCTCGTAAAGAACCGCGTACAAAGCAAATTGAAAAAAGAACACCAAGAAGGTTCCGAGTCTGAGTTTTTAACAAATTAAAAAAAAGTTGTATGATATATTCGGCACCATAGAGGTAGCAGTAAATAGGTTTAATGTTTTTTTTAATTCACAAACTTAGTGCACACGATGTTCTAAATTCAATTTACTTTATCCTCTAGAGAATAAAAACGGCTTTTCCACTCAGATATTGAAGATTAAAAATACTCTTTCCGAGATGGTGGGATGAAAATATTATTTGAATGGCAACAATGCTGAAATTGATTTATGAACAAAGATATACACAACGATTAAAATTAAATAAATGATGCCTGCCCGCCATTTCGTGTAAAATCCCGTATGATTATTATTCCGCTATTTGGAGCTGGGTGATACTTCCTGACACATACAACGTGAACTAGGCCATCTGCAATCGTAAATCGTTGAGTTTTTTTTCCTACGGAGTAGGTACGGAAAAAGACTTTTGATATTTTTTACTTTTCTGGTACTCAAACCTTAGTTAGTCCGATAGAGTTGTTGATTCTTATAAGAAACAGGATCGATTGGCATCAAAGAAAGTTTGTGTGAAAACTGTCCACTTTCTTACTGACTGTTTTTTTTTTCAAAATCTGTGAATGCAGGTCAAAATGTCTCAAAAAGTTAAAGACATCTCCCAACATCGTTTTCCTGTAGATACAGTAGCTGCCCTTACTGCTCTATCTCAAAAATCCATCCTGTATATTTCCGAACCCATATTGTTCTCGACTTTAACGCCTTAGTAAAAAATAATCCGTTCTATATGTGCTTTAAAAATATGAAATTAACAGACGGCCGCAAAAAAAAAAAACAAAATGGGTGATCTCCTTTATTTTTTTAATTATATCCTACCTAAAAGACATGGCGTGAAACAAGTGCGTGTCGGACCACGCACAATTAAGGGTTCCGTAGTTGGGATGAATTTATCCCAGGAACAAACTTATCATTGTCGGGAAAATCATGTTCTCCCATACATTCAAGCTGCAAATATAAGGTTGTACGCACAATACCTATTGAAAGATTTACCATGTTATTTTAAGACCATAGACTTCTTATAGGTTTCTTTATCTTTATCTATGAGTAAAGAACCATTCCCTGTATTTTTTCAATGTCAAGGTCAATGGTTAATATTCATCTATTTTCTTAAAAATCTCAAAAGTTATATTAAAATTATTCAAAAAAATCCCCACGACAAGTCTTTTCATTTGATATGTCAAACGGTACAGTTTGAAAACCTTTATTTGTTTAAGCAGTGACCCCATATTCAAAATTCATTTATTTACGTTACACCTCCGTGTTTGGGTCACAGAAATTTATATGTGTCCCAAAGGACATCACCCACGTTCCATTTTTGGACCAAATTTAAAAAGGGCGGCCAAAGAAAAAAAATACGATATTCTGTTAGAACTTGTTCTCCTTAACATTTTTTATCATGGCACCAAAACTGTGAAACCATTGCCCTCGGTTTTATTTGAGTTCAAAAATATTTATTTTATACATTTTCTATTAAATTAATTTATAAAAAAAGAACTATACTGCTATAGCATTACAATAGTTAAAAAAATATAATAATGAGAAAATACAGCCTGCCTGTAGTGGTTTTTTATTGTGATATTTGGTTTTTTGTGGTATAGGCGATTTTCTAAAAATAAAAATTAATACAGTTGTATCTTACGTTCAATTGTTAATGAACCCTTTAATTATTTCTAAAAGTACATGTACGTCTTACAAGTATGTTAATTCATAACATATGGTTAAATAAGCATTTCGTTCTCGTCTGGAACTACAATAATGTTTTCTAATCCCAAAGCCGGGGGTAATAACACCTGTAAATGACGAGCGTAATTCATGTACCATATTATGCACATAATATGTGAACAGCACCCATTGGCATCACATTGCGTGGCAGCAAACGGCAGTTACCTGGAAGTTTCTATTCAAGCTAAATCCTTTGTTTTGACAATTCATGTTACGAAAAATGCGTGCGACTTTTAACTCAAATAAAACCGAGGGCAATGGTCCCACAGTTTTGGTGCCATAATAAAAAATGTTAAGGAGAAGAAGTTCTAACAGAATATTGTGTTTTCTTTCTCTGGTCGCCATTTTCAAGTTTGGTCCAAAATGGATGATGTCCTTTCAACTGAATTGGTCCAATAGATTCGGAGCAAATTGGCTGTGACAGACGGATAGACAGCCAGACAGAAACACTAGTGATCCCGTAAGGGTCCCGTTTTTTTTTTCGGAACCGTACTGAACCCTAACAATACTTATCAAATTTGGTAGCAGAGCTGATTGCTCAGGAACACCTCGTACTTTAGTATCATCCCTAATGGATTCTCTTGTATTACATCTAACTCAACCATTTTTAAACTTTCCAGTAATACCTACACAATTTAATAAAATAACAATTATTTTCAGAAATCCAACTGGAACCTCGTGACTTCGTCTACGGCGTTCGCAACTACGCGTCTGGACTCCTGCGCATAGCCACCACCAAGGGCAACGTGGAGTTCGCCAAGAAGCTGTATGCAGGACCCATCATGTGCGACTCTGAACCTTACAGGTCAGTAGCTGTTCAGTATATTTTTAGAGTAAATAAGATCTAATTATTTTCCCCTATCGTCATGAAATTACTTCAAGTAATTTCAGTGTAGTAGTCTATTACCTTAAAATTATTGGTTTATTTACACAAACGTATTTACATGATTTAAAAACTAACAGACTTAAAATAATAATAATATGTACAAGTATATAAAAAAGGGGGGGGGGGGTAGGAAAAGTGCCCAAAAGGCAGGCAGCATTGCCACGTTGAATGGCAATGCTGATTCTTTGGCAAGAATAGGCCAGCCCTCTGGTCACGTGAAGAGTCGACCAGCCGCTTGGCGATGTCTTGAAAAACTAAGTGGGCACTCGGACCCCATGGCCCTAGTGTTTCAACCCCAAACGGCTCAAACATATAAGTCCCCATAAGATTGGAGTATTTGCGCCGTTTGAGGTTTTCCGCACCTGCAGCAGCAGCCCCAGCACAGCCCGCCGTGCTAGGAAGATGGGATGGCGCAAGGGTGTCGACGTTGCATCCCACACCAAAGGCCTACCTACCTTCCAAGGCATTATGGTCATTCCGTCTGGTCTCTTCCCGTGTAGTAGTTAGTTTATTGCCATTTCATAACACTAATAAGTGAGCTTTAAGATTGATTACCGCGTCGATCTGCTGAGCTTTGGATCCAAGCTTTATTACAGTGACAATGGGTAATGGCAAATTACCTCAGTTGGCAAAAATCAATCTGCCCAGCTTTTTTCCCAACCATGTTGGGGTCGGCTTCCAGTTTAACCGGATGCAGCTGAATACCAGTATTTTACATTGAAATAAATGTTCAGTAAATTACCTCACTTGGGAATTACCTATAAATTCATCTCGCGAAATAGTTAGGATAGGTGGTATCTCGTATGCACTATCCTAATCATTTCTCGGGAAATTATCCTAATTATTTCTCCTTTGGAACCCGAAAAGATGATTTTATTTAATAAAAACGTATTGTTCTGTTCCAGATCTAAGTATTTGCAGGAGAAGGCTGGTTCTGATCTTTGGAGCAAAGAGTTCCACAATTACTCCGTGGAATGGAGGCCAGGTGATAAATTTATATTATTAACCAACTTTTAAATTAATCTTCAGTGTAACTTCCTTTGCCAAGGAACTTGTACTCTTTACAGTAGCAAATGATGAAAAATGCTCACAAAGTCAAAACACAAAGTTATATGTTCTTAAATGGAGCAGCGTTTGTAGTAAGTATTCAACTGGACTAATATGAAAAATAATCCTGCTGTAATAGATTTATCGCACAGTTTTTCGTTAAGACTTAATTAAATATATGCTGCACACAGCAGTGGATTGAAAATATCTTCGTTTTTATTCTAGACGGTATCTCTCTATTCGTGGATGGCGAGAAATATGGCGAGGTGAATCCACCGTCGGAAGGGTTCTACAAGACTGCCATCGACAACAACGTGGTCTCAGCAGCGCAGTGGCTCAAAGGAACTGTCATGGCGCCCTTCGATGAAATGGTCAGTAGGAAACCTTTGAAAGTTTTTCGTCGAAAATTGTCCTGTAAACCTCTTCTATTTTGTGATGAAGTTAGAACTGTTTTCATTGTAAAAGCACACGGATCTTACAAAGCTAATATACCATCTGCACTAGTTTATAAGCCGATTCCGATACAGCACACTAATTTTGTAACACACGATCAATCACAATCTGTTTCATTTTGACAGTTCAACAACATTCATTGCGTTATTTACGTTGTTGAGCTGACAAAATTTCGAACAAATGAAGCAATAGCTTAGCAATATCCTTCGAAATAATTCAGATTGATAATATTGATCGTGTGTTAGGGTGCAGTTTTATGGGATTTTGTTAAAAAGTCAATACTATAATAGCTTGCATAATTATGTGAGCCGAGCGTTTGGCTGTAAACTACTCGATAAAAAGACTAAATAGTTCATTCAGTAGTAGTATGTCGAATATCTCGATACTTCGATAGTCTCGATTTCGACTCGTTGTATTACCCTATGCAAAGAGAGTTTTTCTTTCGAGGCCGTGTCAGCTCATATAAAAATAGCAAGATTAAAAAACAGTATATTAAATGATAAATAACTTATTCTTCTCGTCTCCCCAGTTCTACGTCTCCCTGGGCATCAACGTGGGTGGTGTCCACGAGTTTCCCGACAGCAACGGCAAGCCTTGGAATAACCGCGCCACTAAGGCCATGCTGAACTTCTGGAACGCCCGCGACCAGTGGTTCTCCACCTGGTATGATGATACCAGCCCCCTGGAGGTGGATTACGTCAGGATTTATGCTCTGTAGAAGGTAAGCATTAAGTTACCGGGACTTGAATACCTGCATGTTATAAATGTGAAGATAACTCTGTCTGTCTGCATGACTGTGACCTTTTCATGCCTAACGGCTGAACGGATTTTGATGAATTTGGCACACAGGTAGACCATGAGCTCGGTTAGGAAATAGGATACTTTTAATCCCGGTAGTACGTTCCCGTGGATTAATTTCGGAACTCCACGCGGGCGAAGCTGGGGACAAAAGCTAGCACTGAATAAGTTTTCCAATGAAACCCATTCATATTATACCAATTCTGGTTCGTAAAAAATACAACCTTTAATAGAAAGAAAGAAAGTAAACACACAAAGTAACCAAACAACACAACATATTGCTCTACAAGTAAAACAATAAATGGAAGGAATTCTATGTCCAGGACGTCTTTCTGCCGATTACACCTACGTCACCGGTCTAACCGCCGGCACAGACTATTCGCGACTGCACAGTGCCGCACGGTGTCGCGTGCGCATCCCCCGCTGTGTCGCAATCAATGCCCTTATTTTTGACGTACCTGATTGTAACGTGTTGACCGACGGATTCAACCAAGTCATGTTATTGTGCTCGAGATTTTGTGAAAAACATAGTATACAAATAATTGCATGTCCTAATAATTTGAAACCTAACGAAATGTAATTTTTAATTTTATTTTATATTAACGCTGTACCTACCTATCCAGATGAAATTGTAATTTATATAATACTTATGTAGTTAATTAATTACTGTCACTGGTGTATAACCGTTGTAATTAATAAATAAATACATAAATTCACGCCTTCTTCTTAGGGGGGTTATCAGAAAACACAGAAAAACTTTCTTCTGCTTTGATAATTAAAAAAATAATAATTTCAGTTTTGTATATTTGTTTCAGATGCAAAAAGCTCTTCGAGACCCCAACTGCGTAATTTTAAGATTGAATAAATATTTTCTACTTTTGAATTGAGTTTTACTGATTTCCTCCTGACTGTCATAACACGGCTATGAAGCCCAGAAACCAGCCAGAATAATGATGGTTTGAAAAAGTTCACACAAGCAATCGTAATAATCAAAGGATCCGTTTCTGGAAGCAATTTAAACAGCTTTTAAATAAAAAGCTGTTTAAATTTTACGAAGGTTTTTATTAGTTATTCAACCGCCTCTGTGGTCTAGTGGTTAGAACATCCTGTCTCAGACCCGGAGGTTTGATTCCCAGTGGGGGCAAAATTTTCTGGTCGGTTTGATTGGTGGTACTCGTGGTAGGGTTGGTTCTAATTCCGCCTGAGTAGCTACCACCGTCTTATCTAAGTTTAACAGCATTGTTGTATTTCGGCAGATAGAAGAAAGATAGCCAGTTCCTCTGTCGTTGAGATTTCTTGGTGAAGCTCGCTTCCACCTGCAGCCTGATCATCACTTACCATTTGGTGAAATGCAAAAGCCCTCAAATTTGACATCCTAACTCTTACATTATAAATGCGAAAGTAAATTCGTTTGTTTGTTTGTTACGCTTTCACACTAAAACAGCTGAACCGATTTGGATGAAACCTGGCACATGGGTAGACCATGACTTGGGTTAGGACATAGGATACTTTTCATCCCGATATTCTTACGGGATCGAGACTTATGCGGGTGAAACCGCGGGGCGCTGCTAGTTATAACACAAACAACAGCGCTTGTTTTCTCCGAAGCCATTATAACTTTAGATACTTTGTATTTTAATTATTTCTGCGAATTAACCTAAAATCATTCCAGTAACCTATACCAACCTGCTACGTTTCCAACATCAAAATTACCCATAAACCGTGACTCGGACAAATCCGTTTTCCTCTTATTGACTAACTTATATTTATAAACAAAACGTTTCTCGCTAATTCGTACGTCTTATCTTGTTATGCTAAAATAATGAACCTCATCGTAAAACTCGCAATTAATACATCAATACTGGAATGCCGTTTTGTTTTAAAGTTATAAATAATAACAGAGCATAGGTTATCAATCATAGCACATATGTCACACTACATCAAATGTAGTTAAAGGCGCAGACAGGCGCGACGCGACGGTTCGACTTAATTCTGGTAGAACGATTTCCATGAAGTTTCCATAGACATTGTTCTACTAGAGTCGCGTCACACTGTTGCGTCGCACCTGTCTGCGGGAGCCTAAAGTCCTCTTTTAACAATGATTCGTTTATCTTAAATAGGGTTGTAGAACTGTAAAGAAATGGTAGGTAGGTCTAGGTACCTAGGTATATTAAAGTAAGTTCCTACATCCATAGAATGTGTACGACAACAGTACGACAGTAAATTAAGACAAAGACAATATGAATGCGTAGGAGTTTCAGTGAGTATGATGGGTCGAATTTTTGCCGATCAGCCGACTAGCTTTAGTGGCTACACCATTGGATATATATTTGACTGAAATACAGACTGGGAACTTCATTACAAATACGAAGTTTAATTTATTATCGATGGTCGCCTTTCCCTTGTATCTTCTGAAATATTACTTTATATTTTCTTTAAAAATAAAAAAGTATAAATATCGAAAATTCCGTTTTTACCGACTTCCAATCGGCGTCATTCCTAAAGCGAGCCACTTTCCTAAGGTTATTGGTTGTCCTTAAAAAAAACAATCAATCTGCTTACCGTTATCCCAACTAAGTTGGGGTCAGCTTCCAGTCTAACCGGATGCAGCTGAACACCAGTATTTTACATGGAGCGACTGCCTATCGAAAAACTACAACCCAGTTACTGGCTAACACGATAACCCCCCGTTACTCCTTAGTAAGACTGGTTGTTAGACTTTTGGGCTTCTGACTACTCGTAAAGACAGGTTTTCTTTTGGATTGTTATCCTGTTCCCTTACAGAAAAACCAAGTAATTTATTGACCCTGTACTAATCAGTAGATACCTACCTACAGGTGCGGTCCAGAAAACCGCTTTATTATGCGACAATATGATAACAGGTATCTATGCCTAAGTGTCTTAGACCACTAATTAAATCATAACAGCAACTACTAACTTCAAATAATATTTCTAACATAAATAATTAAACGCTTTAAAGCAAAAAACATTATTTTATTTATTAACCAGCCTAAATAAAAAAAAAAGCTGCATCTCGGGCACGGATCGCCCGGAGCACACGGTAGAGCATACGGTGGAGGTCTGCCCGGCTTGGGCAGAGCATCGCCGTGTCCTCGTGGAGGCGATCGGAGGTGGTGATCTCTCGCGTCCGGCTCTGGCCATGGTACGGAGCGAGAGGGCATGGGAGGCCGTCACCTCCTTCTGCGAAGCAGTAATGTTCGCGAAGGAGGAGGCGAAACGCGTGAGGGATAGGCAAACTTCACGCCCTCACGCCCCTAGCCGCCGCAGGAGACGCCCTGGGCGTCGGGAATTCGATTCCCGGCCACCGTAGGCCCGGGTCGACGGCGCGTTGTGTTCCACGCGCGCCTCAAAGAGATGTCAGCAGAACTGGCGGGGTCCACTAAGACCGATGGCTGCTGGGGTCGCGGGAAAGTCTGAACGGGATACCGTGGCCCCTGGGAAGTACAGGCAACTGAAGGAACACGGGTGGGTTTTCGTCAGTAAGAGTCTGACACGCCCTCCCGCTCCGCCCAGAGTAGGTGAAGTTATTTGATAACTTCCCACACAAAAAAAACAAAAAAAAGGCACTCACCTCTCGCCAAGTCAGAGGCCCATGGGCGGCTTTAAAACTCTGACACCAGGTGGATAACCACTAACCACAAGAAAAAAAACAACACTATAACTTCTTAATATAGGAAAAAGTTCAAGCGACGATATTATCTGAGTCACACAATAATAAAATACCTTTGCAGCCATGTCTTGCAAAAAGTGTGAATTAAATACATTCAGTAACAAAATGACTGCCCACGAGACCAGACGTGTCGCGTCATTCGTAACTCTGTTTTTTTTTATACAAACGATATGTGCTCAGTATCAAATACCAGATGTGACTATTGCAGCTCTAAAACCCAAAGGATTTAAGGCATCTATACCAGGTATGTTAAGTTTATCTTTTAGTTTATAAGTCTGGTGATAAATGTTTGTTTATCAGTGAATACTTAGTTAACAGGATAGTGAGACAAAGTGTTGACAAAATTTGCGATAAAGTAATCGCAAATTTTCCTGCGGCTTCGCCCGTGTGGATGTCAGATATCAACCCATGGAAACGTACTACCCGGATAAAAGAATCTTATGTGCTAAACCCAAATCATGGCCTATCCGTAGTATGCCTTTCAACCAAATGCGTTCTGCCATTAAAGAGTGAAAGGTAAACAGATAGACAGATAATAAATTATAATAACTTTTGACCCAGTGGACCGATTCTTATAAAATAAAGACTAAATGTTATCTTAAGATACTGAGTATGACTATATTACCAATCCCTTAAATCTCTTTAAAAGAACACAACAATATCTACTTTAAAAGAAAACAAAAATATAAATTTTTCATTTGAATTTTAAAATATATTTTACAAAAACGCTGTAAGACGTAATTCCTTATTTCTTACCAACTGAACAAATGCTGGGTTTCCAATACCAACTTTCATCTCCTATATGACACCTTATAGATGTATTTTTCAGACAAAAGTAGCCTAGGTCCTTACCGAGAATGCTATCTATCTCCTTTCCAAATTTTATCGAAATCCGTTCATTGGGCGTGAAAATGTATTGAAGAAATTATAACACAAGACATTGTTTGTGCTCGCAACTTTGACCTTAAAAGTCACTATACAACAAATGGCAAAGTAAAGTCTACGATGAAGTATTTATATCTCAAGCAAGTTTAATAGCACATTTACTTGCTATACATAAATCGATGTCTTGAAATAATACTAATAATTATTTGCCTGTTGTTGTATCAGTTAATTATGGTCAAAGTAAAAATATAATGTCAGTGGGCCATTATTTTATACAGAGATGGCATTGAACATCATATTCTTATACTGCCAGGTACACACGGCTGCATTTCCAGTATAAGCTGATCTGTCACTGTACGCAAATCCTATACAATGCGAGATCAGCTTATAGTGGAAAATTATAACTTGATATGTAGTCGTGTATCTATATTATAATATTTATATTTACATGGCATACCGAACATTTTAAATATAATATGAAAAAAACTTAAGAAAAGCTTGGGAGGCTTATTATGTCCAGCTGAAAGACCACAGGTGGTCTTTCACGTAAGTTGATAATAAAAGTGAAAATCCACAAAAACTATAAATCAAAAAAAAAGTTACAGAACCAAAGAAAGAGAATATGCAGCCATTTTATTTTTATCAACAATTTGTTGAAGTTCGTCACGATTTTCTGAAAAGAATAACAAAAAAATGTGATTCCCCGGTATTTACTTATCTTGCTGATTATAATTTTTTAAACATACTTACATCAGGTCAGTACGCTAGCATTACACGTTAGTTACATCATTATTACTAGGTATGCAAAAAAGTGCTGATACAAAAAATGTATTCCCAGAATGTTCTGTACCTACGAGTATATCTAAACATTAAACACTTAGCTATTTCCCCCAAATTCCAGATGCACCAAAAGTCAGCCTGTTCGTGTTCCAAGGCAACGTGAACCGTCCAATAGGGAACAAAGACGTGGGAGCCATCGCAGGAGAAGTGATCCAGGCCAAGGATGGAAGGTGGACCGTTGAGGATCCGAACCTGGAGCTGAAGGTTGGCGACGTCATCAACTACTATGTTGTCGTTTCGGCAGACAGGGCTGGTTATATCAAGGATAAATTGAGCTACACTGTTACTGGTGAGTACTTTTAGAGTTACCTACTTATAGAGTTAAGTACTTACGAGTATATGTTAGTTAGGATGAGTGAACATGCTAGAATGGTCCAGAGTAGGATTTAGCCACCTTGACATATCCAACTTTGTTGAAAATTTAAATATGGGGTAGGGGAGAGCGGGGTTAGAAGTGCCGATTTTGGAATGACCTCAAAAATGACGTAGAAAAAATGATATTGGAAAAGGCAAAATTAGGGTAGATTTTGTTAAATATATTCTATTTTATTATTCTGAAAGTCTTTTGGGTATATCTTCAACAGCTTTTTATGTATACAGTTTTATATGCGGAAAGTTGGAAAATAACAACTTGCCCCATCATGGGGCAAGTTGTTAACCAGCTGGGGTAAGTTGTTACGAGGTCTATTGGGGGTAAAGTTGATAAAGAAAACATGGCTTTATTAGGTACCTATTCATTTATTTAAAGACTAATTAACATGTCTTAAGAGTAATAGGCAACTTTTTACGTAAATTTAACAAAAAACAAGTAATAAGGAACATTAAACAAAAAATAGAATTAACTTCTTATGTTTTTAACATCTATAAATTGTACTTTCTGGTTAAACCTTATTTTAATTTGACTATCATAGCTTATATTATCATAATCAGCCTTTAGAATTGAGGACATACATAGCTTAGGATATAATCAGACTTTCATCAATCTTTGGAATAATCATTTAGAACACTTAATACAAATCATCGCATGACGCATCTGAACCACAATTAGGGCAGACGTATGTTACCGAGTAGGAATTTTTTAAACATTTAGAATGGGCCCAGTTTTGACATTCTTGGCACTGAACCCATTCTTCACCAGGACGCGAGTTGGAGTAGCTATCACAGCACATAATACAATAATACTCCAAACTATCTTCTTCGTCAGAACTTTCATTCTCACTTTGTAGAACTTGTCGTTTAACAGATTTCCCTTTTCCCTTACCCTTGCCTTTCCACTTTCTTTTATTCTGTTGTTTTTCTTTGCCCTTATCCTTGCCCTGATCTTTAGACGTTTTCTCAATGGTTTTCTTTTTCTTCTTAGATTGTTCTGCTGCCAGGGCTTCTTTCTCAGGCGTGTCTGTTAAAACTGTAGATTTTCTAATACGTCGTTTGCTGTTTCCAACTCTTGGTGGTGCCTTTGGAAAAGGTCTAACTATTTCTGGAGAGAAAACAGCAGTTGGTTCTTCTCGGTTTCCAGACCAAGACGGCCCAGGCTGATTCCAGATTTCCTCTTCAGTAAGCAGAGCACTTTCAGAATAATTATCCGGCACATTTCTTCTGTCTTCGTCCTCCAGCATCCTCGAGTTATTATCTTCCGTATTCACATCACTGTTGCTCGGGACTACAACTCCAATGGGTACTTGAGGTTCCTCCATTGCAGGCAAAGGGCGATCAGTAACAAAAGAAGGACCAAAGTCATCATCGGTGAATATGTTGGGATCATAAGGCCAAATGCCAGTCTTCCTGAAAGAGCTCATTATATTGATGGGAGTTGCAGCTAAGGGCAATGCATATTTGACGATTTCTGGAATTTCGTAAATAGACATAGTCTTTCCTGGGTTGCTGCGTAGCCAATTATCTTGAGCTTTAGCGCAGTAATTTTTGAACGGTGCATTCACTCCGACATCCAGTGGTTGGAGACGGTGAGTACAATGAGGGGGAAACGACAACATAACAATTGAGTTAGCTTTGGCTTTCTCTACCACATTAATGTCAATATGAGATTGGTGATTATCGAGCAATAATAATACCGGATCTGAAGGAGTTGGTCTGGTGTGCTTTATAAAATGATCTATATATATGTTGAACTCGGTAGATGTCATCCATCCAGAGCTGTTTCCTGCTCCAATAGATTCCGGTGGCCCACCCTTAATAAACAAATCCTTGTATTTAAGTCTTGGAAAAATAAACATAGGCGGAACTGTGTTTCCTAATGCATTTGCTGCCAGTTCCACCGTAACTAACGTCCCTCGTTCAGCGGATACTATGGCACCAACCTGCTTGGCACCTTTTTTTGCGACTATTTTTCTAGGTTTCAGTACTGTGGTAACGCCAGTCTCGTCTAAATTGTATATTCTCGATGGTGGGAACTTGTATGTGTCCAATACCGTGCTCAGCTTTGTAAAAAACTCACTAACATTATGTTTATTAAAAGATGTTGCTCGGCTCGCACTTGTCGATTCCGGGGTTCTAATTGAAAGCTCAGGATTTCTTTTTAAGAAACCAGTCAACCAATCTGGGCCAGCTGTTTTGTTCTTATGCCAAGACTGTGGAATATTAGGCACGTCGAACTTCATCGCACACTCATAAGCTAATTTTCTGACTTCATCTGGTAATAGACCAAAAAAAATCGATGCACATTTCAGTAAATACTCTACAATCTGTTTTTCCTGTTCTTCACTAAAAACCAATCTCACTTTTTTATAGCCAACTGTAGCATTTTCTCCCGATTTTAACTTCTTTACAAATCTGTATAGTGTCATATGACAAATTTCAAGCTCCCTAGCAACAGTTTTTATTTTTCTACTTTCTTTAATGACTGCGTCTGCAGCTCTTTGCATCAACTGTTGAGAGATTGTACCTCGACTTGATATTCTCTTATATGTACGCATGCTGGAAAAAAAAAAACAAATATTAGGATACACTTGTGGTTACAATTCAATGGGGTTAGTTGTTCCGAAGTCACAACATGCCCCAAAAACAGGGAACATCTAGCCCCAAATGACATGCTCCTACATAAAGGCAAATGATAGGTTAAGTTATAAATTGAACTTAATTTTGACGTTAGAATATGATTACCAGTTGTATTTTTACACAGACACATAAAAAACCTAAAAGCAAATTGTCATAGTAAGTGAAATAGATCAAAAACAATAAAAACGAAAATATTTACTCACGTGGGTCAGAGGTATATGCACACACACGACGACTTCACAGGACGCCACTGGCGTTACTAAGATGGCGGCCGTCGGTGCGCTGCTTCGTACCTTCTGACGACACACTTCGTGTATATATTTATCTCTTTTCTTCTTAGAGCTATTTCAGTCGGAACAACTTACCCCGGTAACTTCTAACCCCGCTCTCCCCTACACAGCAGAGTATGTACAGACGGACGCCAGCACATCAACCTACTACAATCTGTCAAATTTCTTTAATAGATTTTCAACTTTATTAATAAAGAATAAGATTCAAAGTTGATTGGGAAAATTTTACAGTTTCAGACAGGGTAGGTTGACCTGCCGGCGTCTGTATATTACGTTATTGAATTCAACTGGTCCAGTAGCCAGTATTCAACAGCTTTCTAATAACTGCTACAGAAGTAGCCTTATCGAAAATGGTTTGGTGAACACAACTTATTAGCTAACAGTAAGATGCTACAGTTACTGCTAATTAATCCCCTTGCCATAATTCGTTCGCCCTCGCATGGCCACAGGCCGGGACCCCAAGCACCACCACTTCGACCGGTTCTGTGCTTCTCGCATCCAGCGGATTCCTGCCGTCTTCACAAGGACCACTGGTTTTATCGAGCACCGTTTAGTACAAAACTGGATCCATAAGATCGAAGATTTCTCAATTTCCAACTAAATTCCATGATGAATGAATTTACGATAGGTATATTGAATAAATATTATTGTGACGCCAACAGTGAGCAAACACTGGCAAAACACCAAATTATTCAAGAAAACTCCAAATTATTCAATTGATAGGTAATTCATGAAATGTACAAGTAAGTACCCACATACCTACTAAACACTAAAGATAAAGGTAAAGCAGGCCGGATATTATAGTCACATAAATTATTCATCTGTTTTATCTCCATTTCCAGCACTTCAAGACCGGTTGGCAACAGACACTCCTGTCACTACAGGATGCAAACCAACAGTGACGAAGGTGCGCGGAGGAAGCGCCTGTGCAGGCCAGACGATATTCGAGGAGAACTTCGACAATTTCCGAGATAATGTGTGGCAGATTGAACAGTACCTGCCTGTTTACACCCCGGTATACAGTATTTTATTTATTACTAGCTTTTGCGGCTTCAAAAATATCCCACGGGAACTTACTACCGGGATAAAGAGTACCTAATGTCCAGGTTATAAGCTTGTGCCAAATTTCATCCAAATCAGCCATTTTTGCGCCAATCTGGAACATACATCCAATCAAAAATAAAATTAAAAACAAAATCTTCAAACGGACAGAAATTCTAAGAACGATATTTTCGACATCAAACTCGTTCCCAGACCTCGTAGCAATTATTTTTCTCAAATATATCCAATTTACTGTTTTGACTTCGCTACTATTTTATATCTAAACTAACTTTTGCCAGCGGCGTCGCCCGCGTGCATGTCGGAAATTATCCCACGGGAACGTAGGTACTTCCGGGATAAAAAGTCCCAAGGCCAAGGTCCAAGGTCTACCCTTGTGACGAATTTCATCCAAATCCGTTCAACCGTTTTAGCGTGAAAACATAACAAACAAACAAACTCACTTTCACAAGTATAGTAAGTATAGTATACTAGTTGTTCCCCGCGACTTCGTCTGCGATCCAGGATGAAAAGTATCCTATGTCCTTCTCCAGATCAAGGTCTGCCCATGTGCTAGATTTCATCCAAATCCGTTCAACCGTTTCAGTATGAAAGCGTAACAAACAAACAAACTCACTCTCGCATTTATAATATTACTAGCTGACCCGGCGAACTTCGTACCGCCTAACAGTCAATGAATGTCGTGTTACCTTTTAGCTGAACGAATTTAGGCTTTGATGAACGTAATACAATGATACAAAATAAATATTAATATAGATAGATATATAAAAGTATTTTATTATGATGAATAATACATACAGAAAGAGAATAAAAATTAAAAAAAAAACAAAAATTAACTACTTCAAACACGTGTCAGAAAAAAATTATTGAATTAAACTATGTTGTGCAGCATGGGATGCACTCGGATTAACTCTTTTCATTCAAGCACCTTGTGGTAAACGACATTCTTTGTTTTTCTGTCAGGCGCAAGAACAAATAAAGCGGATGGTTTGCTGACACGTGAATATGCCACGTACAATTGACCATGAGAAAAACATGCATTTTCTAGATTGAGGCCACAAATAGTCAAGGATTGGCCTTGTGATTTGTTAATCGTCATGGCGAAGGCAAGACGAATCGGGAATTGAATTCGTTTAAACTCAAAGGGCATATCCGTTGGGATCATCGGAATCCTTGGAATGAGAACTTCCTCATCTTTAAATTTTCCTTTGAGTATCGACGCGTGAATCACATTGCTCATCAGTTTTCTTATCACCAAACGCGTTCCATTGCACAGTTTTGGTTGGTTTAAATTTCTAAGCATGATGACTACCGAGTCAACCTTCAGTTGTAAATTGTGCGGTGGTAAACCAGGCACATCCAAGGAGTTAAAAAATTCAGTTGGATAATTAGTGGCTTCATCTTCGTTTGTTACACAGTCGATAGATTTGAATGAATACAGAGTACCTACAATTTGATTTTGAATTATAAAATTTAGGTCATCTACATCTTTATTTTTAGCCGCCCAAATTGCTCGCTCCCTTAGCCATTTAGTATTTTTGTGGTTAGCAATGATATCTGGGAATACTTTGTTGATAAGCTCGTCTTTCGATGAGACGAAATTGAAAATATTTGGAGGAAATGAAATCAATCCGCTCGATTCGTCAACAGGAACACGGCCATTACCGATAGTCAGCAATTGCTTGGAGAAATCATCAGCAGATAGATCTAGACAGTTGAAGTTTCTTCACATATCGCCACAGATTTGATGCTTTGGGGCAAGCGTTTATTTCGTCGGCAGCAGTAGATATTGGAATGACTGGTAGTGTTTGCCGGAAATCTCCAGATAGTAAAATCATTGCACCACCAAAACATCTCAAGTCATTGCGCAGATCTTTTAATGTTCGGTCAAGTGCTTCCAATGTGAGTTTGTGCGCCATTGTGCATTCGTCCAATATGATTATTTTTGATGCTACTGAAACTTTGGCCATTGCGGAGTGTTTCAAAATGTTACATGTCGGTTGTTCAGTAGTTCGAAGGTTTAATGGCAATTTTAACGCTGAGTGAGCCGTACGGCATCCGTCTAACTATGTGGCCGCTATTCCAGAAGAAGCAACTGCTACCGCAATTTCGGATCTCGCACGTACAGTGGCCAAAATCAATGACATAAGGAATGTCTTCCCAGTTCCACCGGGGGCATCCAAAAAAAATAAGCCACCATTTCCATCATCAATTGCATTAATCAATGTATCATAGACTTCCCTCTGTTTAGAATTCAACAGTGGTACATTCGTTTGAACCATTTGTTCGAAACTTCGAATCAAAAACCATGAAAATTGGTCCAGCAGATCTCGAGTTATAAGTGTTGTAACAAACCCGTCTTTCTTTTATATATATAGATAAGTTGTAGATAACATCAATAGTACCTACAATCACTAATATTTTGATTTTTGTCATCGTATTCTAAACACAGAATACAATAATCTTCAGTTGTTGCTAAGACCGAAGTGGGTAACCATGAGGTTTAGCATGGTGTTTTTCATGGTTTTTAACTCTTCGATTTAGTCCCTCACATCATCTATCAGTCGTTTCGAAACGCTAAGAAACAATCAGATTTTAAATACCAAAGGATCGTCATAACCTCAAACAATCATCTGACCTGCATGCTGCTAAACTGTCCCGCGTTCAGAGTCACTGACCGCAGGATTTTACGTGACTTCTTGAAACCTGTTAGTGACTCCATCGAGGGACTTTTTATTTGCTGACTCAATGACTTGCGTTGTGGTTTTAGCAAGATGCGATAATTATACCTAATTTATTTTACCTTTAGAAATCTAATTTGTTTTAGGATGATGTTTGGGTGATGTCTGTCATCTAATAAGTGAATTTTCTTTAGGGAAAAGGGGATTCACATGCTTACAAAATTACTCTAAAAGTTAGTCGAGATAACACGAAACTATAAAACCTTGGTCTTACCTGATTGTGCATTAGGTAACATTTTTAAACATTTAAAAAAATATTTATTGATGAAAATGATATCCTCTAATGATGCACACTCTTTTAAATAATTGAGCGTCTTTTTAGCTTTCTGGCCTTTTCTCAAGAAACTAACCTGGGGCACCCCGACCAATTGGTTTAGGTTAGGTTAGGTTAGAACTATGACCAACCGCGCTAGACCGAGCGATACTTCCTAGTTGGTCGTAGTTACTTGGCTATTTAGTATTTTAAAGACCCCAAAATATGAAGTATTGGAGGTTCACAAAAAGAAGCGCAATTATATTAAGTTCCAAGTAAATATATATATAAGTAATTATAGTAAGTTCGCAATTATATTGAGTCAAGAGTGTCCATTAAGGTTTTTAGGAGCGCAAAATAAGAATTATTAGAGTTTCGATCAAATACCTACATGCCTTTTTAAACTAAGGCGACTTTTCCAATAGTTCCTTATTTTGTTCACTCACAAAGTTTTCACTAGTTTTAATGAAAGGCGACTTACCTACTTGTTATTGTACCTAAGTTATTGATTTTTTTACTGACACACTTTAATCTTTTTACCATGTCAACGGTTCATACAAGAAAAATGAAAAATGTCGTCTTTTAAACCTATTATACTTAGTTTGTACACAATAGCACATTGTCTATTCACAATCTTGTGGTGGCAATTGGAAGAAACCTAATTTTCGTTCGCAATTTATTTCCCAAACATGTAAACAAACACGAGTTTTAGGAAAAACAACTGTAATTCCTACACATAAGGTTCAGTTTGAGCTACAACTTCGTATTTTGTATGACTCTTAACATAAATTAGATTTTTGTTTATGTGGATATAATAACATCAATTGGAATGAAGGATTTTAATAGAAGGTCTACTTATGTTATAACTGCCAAAATGCCGGAGACGATGTACTACATGGGACTTAAATATAAGGCGAAATTTGTACTATAGGTACACCTCTGCCTAACCCCTAGAGGAAAACAGGGGTGATGTTATCATATGTTATGTCGGTGTGCAAAACTAATTCCGATCTAGAATAGGACACCCGTACTGTTTCTGCAATTGCAACTGTACCTATTCCTATCGAGAAATACAGGCTTAAATGCGCCTTAATTTTTAACAATTTTTATTTCAGCTACCACGAGTTGACCTAGTGTACTACGGAGTTTCAGTAGAATAAGAGGCCAGCTCAGACGTTTTGTTACCAGTATCATGCGTTCTATTGTACCTTAATCTATTACTGTTTGATGTAAGTAGGTATTTTAAAACTTTACAGACTTTCATTTCAACTGTGTCTCTGTGTCCTCAGAACTTCCCATTCGTGTCATACCAGCGTCTGGCCTCTGACCCGACGGTGTCGGTGTCTGATGGCAAGCTGCGAATATCTCCCAAGTTGCAGCAGAGACAACCTGGGTTCACTGACGAGTCCATCTATACCGGATCTATCAATCTGTTTAGTGGGTAAGTGCGATTGTTGTATATAGTTAGATAGACCTAAAGTTGAATGGAATGAATTCGTCTATATTTAGAATATTCAAGAGCGACTCGAAAGAAAAACCTCAACGAACAACAGACCTGCTTTGACTGGTCAATATCCGTTCATTCTTGAGTAAGCCAAGCAATTTTCGCAAGAGAAAGAGTCCACAATTACGCCTAGAAGCGTAAGACTATTATAGCATTTCCTATGAATCCGCCATTTTTGTATGTGCAACCGTCTGCTTAACACTCTATCTATAGTGACAAGCCGTGTATTGTGAAAAATGACGAACTGTGATACAAACTTTCATCCCTATTAAACCCACTTACTTAGAGGTGATATTTTTTTCAAATTCTTCCTGAGTGCTCACCTTCGTTATAAACTAAAGAACTCTAGAGTGTCAAATTGTATGTTTCTAGGCCCAGCAGTTCAGGCTGTGCATTTTTGGCAGTGAATTTAAGATTTGTATTTTGTAGATAATTTTTGCCAGCCCTTTTAACGGGTGGTAACTGAAAAACACTGTATTTGTGAGGTCAGGACTTTATGTGGGAAAATGCTAAAATCGTCGCTACACTTAGTAGAAAATTCTTCTTTTTTTACCACTAAGCAGACCCACAGGAATGCTATTAAAGCGTAGGCAATTAGGCAGAATAGGTATAATGACTAAAAAATTTTTTTTGTCCGTCAGTTTTAAAAATATTGGACACGTATTTTTGCTTTTTATACTTTATCAAGAGATTACGGCGATACATTGCGTTAAAATGTGCCATGACGTCACGAGTATATAGATTTTATACTTACTTATGACGTAGCAACCCCCACTCCCCAACTTTAATGCGTTTTATCTAAGTCATTTTTTTATTAATATGATAAAGCAAAAATGAAATGAAATAAATTTATTTGCTTTGAATGCAGGTATTTACAATTTGGTGTTAGAATATTATTTACAGGGCCTTGTACATTCTGCCTATAATTATTAGGCATGCAAATTTTAAACTTAATTTACTTAATCTAGACTTTAAAATTAAACATCCGATAATTTACTTAAGCTAAACTAGGTATAGAAGATATAAATTAAGCTATCGCTACACAAGTTAAATTTTATAGTACTCTATTATTTATTATTGACGGATCATTAATTGATGTAAAAAGTACGTGTACTCTAATAGTTTTTATTATCTGACTGACGGACTAAATAGAATTCCTTTTTTTTTACCCAGGCATCATCCCTATTGGGGAGACTATAATTATTATATATGAAACAAAAAAGTTGTCGGTTTTGTTATTTTAAAATGAAATTATTGACGTTTGAAGTTGTCATTTAAAAAATTCCGTTTAGCCTTGATATGAGCCTAAACACGGCCCCACAGATCCGCCATTTTCGTAAGTTCAACCGTCTGCCTAACATCCTGTATAATTATCATTTCTGCCTACCTTTTTCAGGTGCACATCATCAGCCGATGCCTGCATGAAGCAGGCGTCGGGCGCAGACATCCTTCCGCCCATCGTCAGTGGCAAGATCACGAGCAAAGGCTTCGCATTTACCTATGGAACTGTCACGGTCAGAGCCAAGCTGCCGCAAGGAGATTGGATATATCCAGGTAACATACATTAGGACTTTAGGAGGTATTCACATCACGCAAGAATTCTTTAAAAAGGCAGATGTCTGGAACATTTCGTCAGTTATGTTACGAACCCCATGCAAACCCCTACTTATCAGGGGGCATCATGACTATTTCCATTCTTCATCATCATCATCATTTCAGCCGAAAGATATCCATTGTCTTCCCCAGAGATGATTGGCGATCATCTGATATGACAAATACTACACTGATATATCTTTAAGAGGGAACAGGGGCTGCGAGATATTTGAAAAATAGGTACCTATTTGAAGAAACTATTGCCGTCGTCTTACCTCAAGTCTGCCTCCGTAGAGTGCGATAGGGACAGCTGCAGCTAAGACCGATTATATCACAAAAAAAAAAATACGAGATCGACGTTTCGTATTCCCCTTTTTTTCTCCTCGAAAACAGAGCCGATTCAATTATTTTTTACATACAATTTTTAAGAATAGAGTATGTCTAGGTTCCTATCATGTTCTTTTATGTTAAAAACTTTTCGAATTTGTCTGGTAGTCCTCTAATCACGGCGGTAAAAATGGGGCATTTTTTTGTAATTTTTGGAGGGTCATATTTTCTTTACCAATAAGTTTTTGAAAAAAAAGAAATAACAGGGACGTGTCTACAGCAGACCTTGATTTTAGGAAAAAAAAATGAATGCTCTGGAGGCAAAATTCAGGAAAAAAAAAGAGGAATACATTTGTATGGAGATTCGTAGGCCCTGTTCCCTCTTAAGAACATAGGAGATCGATTTGATTTATAGTTTTTACCAGAAAAGTACCTACCCATCATAATTCTCCTGCCCTCATCCCAATTTATTTATGGTCGGCGCAACATCTCTTTTTCTTCCATACTTCTCTTTTAGTCGTCATCTCGGTAGTCACTCACTTTCTAGCTATAATCATCTTTCACACGGTGCATTCACTAGATACCCAGTGAGTAGAAAAATCTATTTGTTTATTTCCAGAAATTCTACTGGAGCCATTCCTGCAGAAATACGGAAGCCTGCACTACAGTTCTGGAGTAATTCAAATAGCGTCTGCCCGCGGCAACCGGGAGCTCAGCAGTGGTACTTCTGATTACTCGAATAAGGTAGGTACAGTTTTGCACCAAATCATTTATTTGCCAATAATGTAGGATATAATATACAGATATGATGGTTATTTTGTTGAGAGTCCCGATACATTTTGCCTTACGGCATGCAAAATTATTTAATATAGGTAATATATACACTAAACAAAAAAACATAAAAAGAGAAAGCTTCCATTCACTAAGCATTATTAAAAATACTCATATTATTTCATAACATTCGGAAGCCGGCACAATTGTCAACAAATTAAATTTTAAATGAAATTACAAATGTCAATAAATTTAAAAATGGCAAAATGTTAATAAAATAAATTAGAATTGCAATACAGCTAAAGATAGAAATTTCAGTAAATTAAATCACAAAGAAACAGCCTACACACCATTAACAGAATTTTTTGTCATTAACAAAATCTTTAATTGCGTAGTAACACCTGTCCAGTAGATTTATTCTTCGTTCGTCCTGAAGTTTTGTCCCACATTCCAAAAAAATCTTAGTTTGTCCCATAGCACAATTAAAGTTGTGCTTCGTCCCAAATAACAAGTACATTAAAGGTACAGTCAACAAAAAAATAATGTACTTATTTGAAATTTTTGAAACAATAATAATTCAATAATAACACAATTTTAAACATTTAGGTATAAATCATCTTTATTATCCAGTATCACAATCAAAATCACAGAAATGGTATAATAATCATCTTATCATTACTACAGTGTAAATAGGTATACAGAATAGTCAAATCTGTAATAAACAATATTTAAGACAATTATATTATATTATTTTAATTACCAAAAATTTTACCGACCAGTAATTAAATGAGAGTAATCAAAACAAGCGTTTAAAAAAGCAATCATTTTTATAATTTTAAAATTTCAAAATCACCATGCCCTATTTAAAATTAAATCAACAAAAATTGTGATTATTACTCAATCATGGATAAAACAAACATTTTAAAATCAACATTCATATAATAATATAAAAATTGGATCAACAGTAAACTAAGAGATAAATTTCAAAAAACATATAACTAGGTAAAAATCAACGTCTAACTCACTGCAATTAAAATACAAACGGGCTTATTTTTTCCAAACAATGTCCCAAGGAAATAGAACCATTTAATAAAGCTGCTATTGAATCATTAATGATTTTGTCATACATAATAACGTCTTTATGTCGTGGTCTCCCTTGACTTAACACTCGAGATTGAGCGTCATTTTTTATTACATTCAAAAAACTAATCATGTTCAGTTTTCCAGAAAATGTTCTATTTAATTTAGCATTACCACCTTCTACTGGGTTATTCGTTCTGTATGTGTCACCATAAAAATCCCATTTTCCATTTAAATATTCATTATCAAGCCACGCTGACACAAAATAATTATTAAATTTATCGATATTATCTGTTCTGGGACAATCTTCCATAATGTAAAGCCAGCCATCACATTTGAGTTCTGATGGAAGCAAAGCTAAAGATGAACACAGAGCAATATGCTTCTTGAACATTCTGTTTTTATTTAATTTCAATGCTATAGCTCTTTTCCAAAGAGCTTGAGAGAAATGGAAGTAACAGCCTTTGCATGTGACGTTTGGAAATATTTTACAGATACCATTCATGGCCGCCTTTTCATAATCAGTTCTGAATGAAATGGGATTCCAATCAGGAATTTGCGATTTAATAAGAGAGAACAGAGTTTCATATGTGGATTCCTTTTTGTTCATTAATAGTACATATAATAATGGCACAACATTAATTTTTTCACTGGTACTCCCGAGATCACCGTAAATGACATACAATTGTTTAAATGGCTTCACCACACATTTAAATGTACCATCCGCTAGATAATGTTTGACGTTTTGGAGAAGTCTTCTGCTTTCTTCTTCAGCAAATGCTATTATTCTTGTTTTCTTATAATAATAATCAAAAAATAGAAAAGATTTGTAGCTTACTGGAATTTGAACATCAGACGGTTTTCGAAATGAAGATTTCTGGATTTGCTGCGATTTGTTACGTGTAGAGACTGCCCTTAACATTACATAAGTTTGGTAATTTTTCTTCTACAATGTCGGTTCCTCTGTCCTTTAATCTTCTTAAACCGGCATTAAAGATAGATGGGATCGATTTCCCATCCGCAGCTCTTGCTTCTTTCTTGCAGCGATGTAATTCCTCTTTAATGTAATTTTTTGATTGACTAGGTGTGCAAACGTTATGATTTAAAATCTTTTGAACACTATTATTCACTGTAACCATACCACCACGGCACTTTCTGTTCACACATCTCCAAATTATTGAGCCATTTTTGTTCTTTCGTTTTTGTGTGTGTTCAAAACCACCATATAGCAGAACAGGTTCACCTCTTCTGGATTCTATAAATGTGATCGGCTCCCGTGAGGTAGATGGTAAACGTAGTCGTAGATGGTGGTTCCATTGTAGAACAACTGAAATTAAAGCATAAATGATTTAGTTATAAGCTTTTTAGTTATTATTTGTTTATTGTTATTATTCTTTATTAGCAATTACATATTAGCTTGACATTATTGTTACCTTAATTAGTATTATTTAAATATAAGAACAAATATTTGATATTTAACTTCTAATTTATCAATAATACTTCAGATAAAAATATTAACTTACCTATAACAAATTCGATCAATTCTCAATCTCACTTTACACACACTTTAACCAGGTGACGAATGAGTACCTGAATGCACTGTGCATCACGGGAGCTAGCGTGAATCCCATTTTGCAGATAACGAAAACTAATGCTATTGGCCAAATGAGTCAATACAAGCAAACAAACAAAGGACGCAATAAAGAAGGGGTGGTCATTTTTTTACCTGCTCTTTTGAAAAAATTCCAGTGACGTCAGTTGTTTACAAATAACTTGCTCACTAAAAGCGGCTAAAGAGTGTTATTATAAAATAATACGGGCAAATTTTCTCTCGCAGAGAAGACAGAGAGGAGCGGTTGTTTTAAAAAGTTGATGTTAAATATTTAATATTAAGTAACCCTTTTTTGCCGATTGTACAAAAAAGTAAGTTTGACATATACAAAAAAAAAATGGGCCGAAGAAGGAATATATAATAGGACGAAGCGGGAATAAAAAATTAAAATTATATTTTGGGACGAAGGAAGCATATTGTTTGGGACGAACCAGGATTTTTTTATGTAGGACAAAACTCAGTGGGCCAAACGAAGAATAAATCGTCCAGTAGCAGTTTTGTTAACTTTTTTTTTTTACTTTTATGGGTAATTCTTTTAAATGTATCGGCAGTTTATTATAGTAGCAGGGCTTATTGTGAAGAATCTGGGCCACCGCCATGTCTAACGTCAAGCAGCCTCGTTATGAAGGGTGTAGGTGCCGTGTACAGCTTTGTTTCTGGAATAGAAAAAACACTTACGATGCCTCTGGTAGATCAGAATTACATATACTTTCAAGCGACTATATTAATAATTATTTATCGATTTTGTATTCGATTTCAGGTTCTCTTCGGTGGACCCATCATGGATTTCCAGTGTCATAATACCTTGCTAAACAACAGAATGCTGAACAATGGACTCTGGGGAGATGATTACCACGAGTATTCAGTCCGGTGGGCTCCAGGTATTCACTAATTTTAAATTAACTGATAAAGAATAGAGTAGAAGACTAGTGGGATAGGTAGGTACCTACGCACAATGTTTAGTTTTTTTTTATAAACTTTGCCCCGCACTAGGAATTTCTCCTGTGTTGTGGGTGCGTTTACAAACATTTAAACTCACGTACACAAACAAACAGCCAGACCCGGAACAACTACTTGTAGGTCATACAAATATTTGTTCTGTGCGGGAATGTAATCCGCGACACGCAGCGCAGCAGTCAATCGCTTAACCACTGCGCCAACCGTGCCGTCAAACAGGCAGGTCATTAACAGGCCGGTACATGAAGAATGCTTTGATTTTAGATTGATAATTTTAAGGTTTAAAGTTCTTGTAGATAATGATAAAATTCCATAAAAGCATAATTTTTAATTTAACACCGATTTAAACCCTTTCAGGGATGAATTTTCAATTAGTGCTCACTTTCGTTACTCGTTGGTAGGTTTATTATACGGAACCCTTGTGAAAAATTTAATCATTCTAGAAGTTCTAGACCCTATGGTTTTGTCTGTGCGTTGTTTGTCAGTGAATGCATGAATTTATTAAGTAGATTATTTTCTTTGGCATACTTGATGATACATAATACTATTTCTAGGTGTCTAAAAGCATTGTTTCCTACACAGAACGCATAACACTGTCGGTGGACGGAGCAGAGTGGGCCCGAGTTGAGCCGACGGCGAGCGGACTGCGCGATCGCTTCCCTGCAGCGTGTCCACAACTCCCGCGCACTTTGCTACAGATGGGATCAAAGATGGCGCCGTTTGATGATCATGTCAGTCTTTACCTAATTTGCAGTTTTATTTAGAAAAATCAGCCTTTTTTATTTTATAAATCGTGTAATTGCCAAAAGTTATCCAAAAATTCAGAAAAAAAGGAAATAGCCTAGCCCTAGAGAGTACGGTGGGTGACGAAGTTTCCAGTCAATTTTCCCGTAATTTTGAAACGTCATTGTCCGGTGTGTGAACGAATTTTCATTAAGAAGTGGTGAAGTACTTTAGGTACCTACCTACTTACCTAATTAACAAGTACTTACTCCCTTAATTCTGTGTCCCCAGTTCTACATAACACTGGGAGTGGGAGCAGGCAGTATAACCGAGTTTCCCGACGGTGTGAAGACCGTGAACGACCGCCCTAAGCCTTGGACCAACCCCAGTAGGAAAGCACTCCTCAACTTCTGGCAGGACATGAACGCCTGGATTGAGACCTGGAACGAGCCTCAAATGCTGGTGGACTACGTCAAAGTTGTCGCGCTGTGATAGTTTTAAGAACTTTGATTTTTTTTTAAGACTGCGACTGATTTGTTTATTTTATCTTTTTAAGTGAGGTAGGTGAGCGTTTTTGCCTTTCCATGCTCAATTGAAGTTTCAACGGAAAGGTAAGGGATTTTTATGGTTGGTCAGGTTGATTATAAACTTTACAATGTATTGTAGGTTACCTGTAAGGTTGTGTGAAAGCTTGAAAGATTAGGTCCATCTTTGATAATGAATGAAACATTTACAGTTTTATGATATTAAACTTTTCCGCACGGCTTCGCCCGCGTGGAGTGCGGAAATGATCACACGGGCAAGTACAACCCTCAGACCAGATGGTCTGAGGTACAACCCGGATAAAAAGTATCCTATGTCCTAACCCAGGTCATGGTCTATTCGTGTGCCAAATTTCATCTAAATCGTCACAAGCGTTAATTTCGCATTTACCAAAACCGTGTTCAGCTTGAGTTTTCAATTTAACACTTTCGACTCCAACCACTTTTCATAGAGCTCATACGCCATGCTGACATACATATTGGAAGTGAACCCTCCGACAGGGTTGCCGGCATTACGTTCGCGTTTAAAACCGTGTAATAAAAGACTGTAAAACGAAGTAAAATAGTGTTTTTAGGGGGTCGTGTCGCTATATGTAATTTCCAACCTTTTAATTTTTTTGTGAATATTATTTTGTTACCGCAAACAAAAAAATAAATTGCTTGGAATTTAAAAAAAACCAACGCAATCTTGTTAAAACATACATCAGATTTTATTTTCACGGTTTATAATGTATTCGCTAGGAAAAACCTACATTTAAAATGAGTCCTCCGCGGGGGCTCTCGGCATCCCGTATGCGAATAAGTGAACCCTCCAGAGGTTCCCGTCACTTAAAGTGTTAAGCACTGTTTAGTGGGTATCCGACCAACCGTGTTTTGTTGTTTGACCTTTAATTGACCTTAACTGTGAACATTGTCTCATTATTGTTGGATTTATATTGCATGAAGTCGTGTTTACACTTTCAGTTTTAGTTCATTCGGCGACTGAAGAATTCAGACCAGTGTTATCGAATGTTGCGTCCTAAAGCAAATATCTCAAAAACTAGACATCCTATATGTCATAAATATTGACTAGGTATTTGTCAGAAAAAAAACCCACCAAAAACATTTTCATGTAAAATATTGCCAAGATGAGACCCTATGGCTCGCACTGTCAAAAACACGCCCTAACTCTACAAGCCCTAACTTCACAAACTCTACACCTTAGTCAAAATAATATTTTGACTAAGGTGTAGAGACGGCCAAGCCGCATATATTATGTGGCTTGGCCGTTTACAAACAACTTTGACATAAACTGAACACATTTTTGGTGGGTATGTACCGTGCTACCAAAGTGTGGTAATTTCACGCAACCAGTGTCTTGAATTGAACATTATTGTAATTAATCCAAAAAAGCTAGAATTAAAATAATTACTTACGAAGGAATACTCAATAAAAAATGGTCTTTCTGGCGTGTGCGTACGCGCAGCGGAATGTTGTTGAATTTAAAGATTTTAATTATGCAGATATTTAGTGTATGACATCGTATAATTGTGTATGGTAAAAAAAAATTTGTGCACGCAACCATTGTGGAGAAATTCACCAAAAACTGATTCCGCTGGGCGAACGTTGTCCTGGCGGAACTTTTTTTAATCCATAGACTTTAGAAGAAAAGAGATGTGTCCAAAAATTAGTGTGTATTTGTGTGTAATTGTGTATGTATGAATGAAACTAGTGCATGCATAAACTTCGGAGAAATTAAAGTTTCCGCTACGCGAACGTTTGGCCATTAGCTAGTTTTCATATAAAGCGCTTACATAGAGAACTGTAGATTTTTACATACGTTGTTTTGAATTTGTTTATATTTGTTTAAAAAACAGATTTAGAAAAAATCGTAGGGCTTAAAAGATAAAAATATAAACGTAAAATACGCTTATTAGGTCTTAGTTCTTAAAGTATGCACTTTGGGGTCTAGATTTTCACGTTTATACAAACCTTGTAAGTGTCTGCAACATGTTGCCAAGTATCAATGATGTTCCGTTAGTAATTAAAGAGTTATAGGACAAATTTACCATGAATAGATCACTGTTTACAAAGCAGTCAAATATCACGACGTTCTAAATGAATTGCATGGTAAAATGTATGCCAATAATTAGTGTATTCATTCAACTATTCACATGCAAAATTTCATGTCATTAAATTCAGTAATTAAAGAAAAACAATTATAATACTGACGAAGCATCGAAAACCTACATAACCCGACCAAGTTCGGATGGCTACAAAAAAGCGGCCGTGCCATATATCTAAGAAACGTTCTTAACCTTCCAATATAGTATTTATTAATATGGTACAGTTGCGTACACAAGCGTTAGGAAAAAATAAAACAATTGCATTTCTTTAATGAAAAATATTTTTTTAATAATAACGCCACTATCTACGATAAAAACAAATCTTCAATTAACAAGTACTTCTCTATTTAAATATCCGCGTACAAAAATATTTTTAATTACATATAATACTTAATTATGTAATTATAATAACGTTAACAAACGCTTGCAATGACAGCAATAGACTTAAATGTGTTTTAACTAAAATAGATTATGAACTAGCTTTTGCCCGCGACTTCGTTCGCGTGGATGACGAAACTTAGGGTAAGTATAATATTTCGAGCTTCAATAAAAATTAAAATCACATCACATAACTAACCTATTCAGTTGTTTAGATTTATAGTGTAATAAGGTACAATATGATAAATATTTACCTAAACAGTAGTACATACTTACATGTGGTAAATATTTAATTTCCCTAAGGGGTCTATAGTTAGAATCCTGATCCGTGAAATCTTCAATAGAAATTAGCTGTATGAATTTTATTTGTCTTAAATAATATATTTAGATTATATCTCAAGTCTCAAGCGCATACTTAAAGTACCTACGTAAATAGTACCTACTTTCTGTCATAGTCAAATACATTTAAAAAAGTAGGTGTACAAAAATAAATGACCTATAAATTATATCGAAACAACAATTGTGTTATCACCTATACCAATTCAATACCGGTATTATACTGTAAATTTTGGGATGTTACCTAAATATATTGCACGGCCGCTTTTTTGTAGCCATCCGAACTTGGTCGGGTTATGTAGGTTTTCGATGCTTTGTCAGTATTTTAATTGTTTTTCTTTAATTACTGAATTTAATGACATGAAATTTTGCATAAGAATAGTTGAATGAATACACTAATTATTGACATACATATTACCATGCAATTCCTTCAGAACGTCGTGATATTTGACTGCTTTGTAAACAGTGATCTGTTCATGGTAAATTTGTCCTATAACTCTTTAGTTACTAACGGAACATCATTGATACTTGGCAACATGTTGCAGACACTTACAAGGTTTGTATAAACGTGAAAATCTAGACCCCAAAATGCATACTTTAAGAACTAAGACCTAATAAGCGTATTTTACGTTTATATTTTTATCTTTTAAGCCCTACGATTTTTTCTAAATCTGTTTTTTAAACAAATATAAACAAATTCAAAACAACGTATGTAAAAATTTACAGCTCTCTATGTAAGCGCTTTATATGAAAACTAGCTAATGGCCAAACGTTCGCGTAGCGGAAACTTGAATTTCTCCGAAGTTTATGCATGCACTAGTTTCATTCATACATACACAATTACACACAAATACACACAAATTTTTGGACACATCTCTTTTCTTCTAAAGTCTATGGATTAAAAAAAGTTCCGCCAGGACAACGTTCGCCCAGCGGAATCAGTTTTTGGTGAATTTCTCCACAATGGTTGCGTGCACAATTTTTTTTTTACCATACACAATTATACGACGTCATACACTAAATATCTGCATAATTAAAATCTTTAAATTCAACAACATTCCGCTGCGCGTACGCACACCTTTCTGGCAAAGCCACCAAACCACTCATTGGTTGTTTTTAAACCTTTATCTATCCCAGCAATTTAATTTTTGCATGATCAGCTTATAATGTTACCACTGCTGGGACAGGCCTCACCTCTGTGACAGGGAGTGCAGAGTGTTCGCTATAACTTGTCCCTTGCAGTTATGTTGGCACCATTGCTTGTCAAACTTAGAATAGGGACTTACAGAACAGTACTACCAATCGCGTCACGGGTCAAGTTATAATGGACGCACTTTTCTATCTCAATGGGCAACTGCCACTGACAAAACTCCGTCAACATCATGGCGTTAGGCCGCCATTACAATGATATGTAAATTTTCCTCACGTAAGTCGCTTACGTAATTAACTTACAGAAAATTGAAAACTCTCTTGTATCATATCGTAATTTTTTCTTACATCTTCACCTTACGCTGTCATAATTTACTTACATACTTTACAAATTTACGGCAATGGGCCCCCTATATAAAATGTACTCTGTGTGGCGGCCTAAATAAGGTTGTTGTAAGGAAGGTTGCTGCTATCAGCGGTCAAATAACTGTGAAAGGACTGTAGACTCGATGAATATGTTCGATAAAATATACCCTTTTTGTGCCCGGTTGATGGCAATAGGCTCGCCCCCTATTACATGGAACTTAAACATAACTGGCGAAATGTGGGTGTACTATTAGGTACACCTCTGCCCAACCCTTCGAGTAACACAGGCGTGATGTTATGTTAAATATTAAAAAGGACACCTAGTAACTTGTTTTCGTGTATCAACATAAGCTTTACATCTTGTTGATGTATTGTTGCCATTTTAAAAAAAGTTTATTTTTCAAACATTGGACGTGGACGGTAAATAAAAGACTTATCCACATTTGGGACTATTTTTATTTGCACGGTGTACATGTCTGTCCGTATAGATAAGACATTAGATTCCTTCGTTATACGAAACTGTAACATTATTTGACTATCATTTTGAGGGCTGGTCACACTGTTTAAAGAGAAAAGCGAAGTGAAATGGCCATAAGGGAATCGAACTTTGATGATTGCCAGGGTTTCCCAAAGGTTGCATGGCCATCTATCTGATCGTGAGACAACACGCCTGGGTGTTTGTGCATGTTATATTTATGGCTAAATATACCCGCGATAAGACGTAAAAAAAATATCGAAACTAAAACTGTATTTTGTAATTATCTATATTTTTATTAAGGTAGTTTGAATTCATACAGGTTTAAGGTATTTTTTTTTTTTACGGATCTTTCGTTCGGGACCTTAAACAGTGTAAACGCCAATCCAACTGTAAACTATACATGAATTAACTGGTTCATTCCACAATTTCACTATTTTACAAAGAGGTGAAAACAGTTTGAGAGATGTATTTAGAATACAAAATTATTGACTGGGACTGAAATCATTGCAACATCGATGTCTTAATATTCTAGTGACAGTTTAAAACAGTCCATACGATACAACTTTGCGTTTGTGTGAGTATGTGCGTACACGCAATATTTTTGTACAAGTTTGCATAAATTCTTGTAACAAATCAGCTAAAAACGAATCACTAGGAAACCAATTTGCTGCAACTCGTTTTACATGCAATATCACTGAACTTTAGCAGACATCGCTGAACATTATCTAGACTAGACGAAAAGATTCCTACGACATCGCGTGACTATGCACCTTTAGCAATTTGTCACCTATACTCAATTTGAAATAAGATTAGAAATTAAACTAAACCTTTTTTACAGTCCGTTCAACCGATTTTGACTTCTATTGCGTTGGTGGCATAACAAATAGCAGCTGCAGTAAACACTTGGTATTGTAACTACTTTTTTTGCTTTTAATGCCATCCTTATGCCTACGTTATAGAAATCAAAGTCGGTTGAACGAACTGTAAAAAAAAGTTTGTTTAAATGTCTAATCTTATTTTAAATGGAGTATAGTTTTATATTTTTAGCACTTACTCACACCACACAAAACTAGTATTTCGTAGGACTGGTGTTTTCGTTTCTCACTGGCATCACAAAAATTGCAGCCCCACCCAACCTTATAAAAGACTACAAATACTTTGATCAATTAATTGATATTACATTTATAATATTTTTTTTATAATTTCAAATACATTAAAATTTGTAACCTTCTACATCTCGTCGAAATGCCCTAAGTGCCTTAATACTACAGAGAGTCAATCCCTACTTTACATTTACTTGTAAGTAGTTTAAAACATCGAATTTCTTATGAATAGTGAGAGGGGACGCGTCTAGCCAATAAAGTAGTCGATATTTTTGTAATCGACTAACATCGATATCGAAGTAAATGACTGGTGTTACGTATGTCAAAATGCGTAACATTTGTGTCGGCGAATGTCAGCAAAAGCAGCAACAAAGCTACAATTTATTGATTGAAGCGCTTTTTTCTGCGTTACTCGCTAGACGCATCACCGCTTTAGTAGTACGACAGCTAGGAGACAATATAATTCGCAGAGACACAAACTTACAGATATGACTCAGGATCACATAGAAACATTACATACTATCACTTCTATTTCACACGACTTTTGAATCGCTTGTACCCTCAAATAACGATAATATCTGACCATTTAACAATTTTACAACTCACTTAATACAACATAACCAAAATGGTAAATAATGTACTTTATGATTTCAAAAAATAAAAAAACGTTTTCGTGATTAGTCGTTCAAAAGTCGTGTTGAAGATCATAAATGCTTAAAAGCAGAAGTTTGATACGATTTCATAATAATTTAACTAAGAATAAAAAGGAATTACATTCACTAACAAATATTATGACATCAGAAATTATTCCGAAAATAGATATTAGGTTCACAAGTTTTTTTTACATTAAAATAGTTAATTAAGTGTAACTAGAAACGGATTTGGTCAAATCGATATGACAGTGGACAGTAACTTTGATTTGGTCAGATTGGCAGTCGAAATACTGGTATTCGGCTGCATCCGGTTAGACTGGAAGCTGACCCCAAACGCAGTCGGGATAACGCTAGGCAGATGAGGCTGTCTAACTCTTTTTATTTTGTCACTAGCGACCCGCCACTGCTTCGCGCGGTATTTACGACTTGACAAACCATCGAGATTAGTTTAATATTCATTTATTATATATATGACTTAAAAAACCGCATCAGAATCCGTTGCGAAGTACATATAGTAGAACAACGCAGTCACATAGACACACGAAAAGCGACTTTAATTTATAATATATAGAGGCTTGAGCAACAGGGTGTACAGTTCACTCATCCTCTATAGAAAAGGGAGGATCCTCCGACCAGACGGGTGTCGTGTCTGGCGGGCAACTGCCCGACTATTAATGTCGGAAAGTTATATATATGCTGATCACGCAGTAAACTTTGCTTGCGCGATGCAGGATTTGTGTGACGTCAGGTCTTTGATGCATAGTTCGTTGTAGATGGATTTTTCCGTTCCCGACTCATAATATAGCAACTCGGGATGCATCCAACGCCCATTTCAGACCAGAACCTGGCTATATAGTTTACCAAGGGCCGTTATTATGAAGTGTTAAAGCCAGTAAAAATCGATGGTGCTATTCGCCTTATATAGCCTCATCTATCACCCACACTGCAACAAAAATGGCTCTAACACGCCATAATACGGCCCCGTAAAAACACCCATTATAGATAATTTTTACTTCATTTTTCACGTTGAGCGCCAAGCCCAAAAACCAGGTTTTTCATTTTTGGACTTTGCATTTTCGACTTTCCGTCAGACTTTCAGAACATAACTTTCGATCAAAAAGTCGTACAAAAAACCCACATAGACCGAAATAACCGTGGAGGCCAGAGGTATTAGAATTCATAGTAAAATGTATTAAAATATGTCCCAAAGAAAACACGCGGCCTCTGAAGGTGGTACTTTGTGTTTCCAGAAGGATACACATGGCGCTCAACGTGTTAAGAGCATTAGGACTATATTCCCTTGTCAACCCACTGTCATGACCAATCAAATCAGTTTCTAGCGGTCAAATAACACAATAAAAATAAATTAATTGGGATAAAAATACAATAAATAATGTCAACTCCCATAGCAAGCAAGCACCATGTTAGACAGAAATCAACAGATAAACGAATATCGGTAAATTGTGAAACACAACAAAATTCCTTTTAAAATACTAAAGGACGTTACATAGACATTTATCATAAGTTTTAAGCCAATAAAATTGGTAAAGCAAACGCCAACAGTCGTGGAAGTCGCGGTCATAAAACGTGCGAGTAGGACAACGAATATTTAGCATAGGATTTCCTCTTTACTCATTCTCGTGCCTTCTTGCTCCACGTGTGATGACCGCGCCTTCCACTAACGTTTAGTATAGTATACACAAAAGAACGGATATAAGTATAATATAACCTTGTAATATCACCCGGGGCCATATCATTGATTATCACAGCCAACACACACTCCCAAACGAAACTATTTTAATGGCCCATACTTTAGTGCAATCGGAATTGTAATTGTGTATGTTCATAGACTTAGTTCTTCAGGCAATTTAGTCCAATTACTTGCCGATAGATAAGTTTTGACAATTCCTAATTACTAAGGGTTGTGTCTCAATAAATTTGACCCAATATAACAATTCCGATTCCAGCAGTATGTTCAAATTTTTTCACAAATAGACATCACAAATGGATAGTTTATGAACATTTATTTAAATACGACATAAGGATATTATAAGAATACTTTCAATTTACTTTTAACTAGACAATATTAAGCTGCACCATAAGCAATATTACAGCGAACCGATTACATAGACAAAACACGCTTTTTTTTTCACTCTAGCACTAATGTCTTCGTCTTTTTTCCATGATTTGCACATTTTTTTCTAGAAATAGACAAGTTTAGACCGTTATATATTCAAATCAAGAACACCCGGTTCAAAGATTGTAAAATTCTTGTCAAGTGTTTTGATTTATATTGGATGTTTTTATTTCAGACTGTAAGTCTGGGGTGCTACAGATTTGTTCAGGTCGGCACTTTTGATTCGGCAGTATTTGTTGAACAACAAAGTCGCCCCGAAGTAGTCACTACATATATTCGGCTTTCGTTCGGCTCATGCTGATTGGTAAACTCTGTTCGGCATCTACCCTCGCTGAGTCATGTTCGAGTCAACACAATTCGAGCTAATCCGAGCGGCTTTTTCCCGAACATATATCTACAGATATTCCATTTTGCCGATTTACCCGAACACAGCAGTTAACATGAGTTTAACAGTATCAGCTGTCAGAAACCGGGTGTACAAATCTATATTTCAAATTCTTATTCATATATAAGTGAGATGATAATACCATACCCTACAAACATGAAAATTGAATATCAATTTATTTGCTACTCAAAACGAAGAATACATTTTTAATAATTTAGAACATTAAATTCCCCTTTGGGTAGTATGTAACACAAACTACTTAGATAATATTATTTATTATTATTATTTTTAAATGTTTTATGCGTCTAACGCAGTCAAGATATCGTATGATGATAGATATATTATCTAAGTTTATTATATATATTTTTATAATATAAAAGTCAGCTGATTAAGATTATTTTCTATGGTCCACATAGTCCTTTCTACAATGCAAGTTAAAATTGCAATACATAATTATATCGATTATAGTTGCTTCGTCTAATAGAGTATTCTCCCCATCATTTAAGTCTCTCAGGGAATCTGTTGTTGAATCTCATCTCATCTCATCGTCATCATCATCTTCATCATCATTGCCAGCCTTGTTCCAGCCAGTGCTGAGTACAGGCCTTTTGTGCCATGCTTTCCTGGTCTGTGCGTAAATCTCAAGTAAGTTGTTGTTGTAATCAGGACTCGGAACCGGTACCAAAACTTCAGGTTCTATGTCGGTACTTAGCGGTTCTTGCCAGGTTCTTCCGGTTCCCAGAAATACCGGTATTTCAAGCCCTGATTGACCAGAACATTCACAACCAAATTATATTGGATTTAACTACAGATAATGTTGAAAAGGCTTTAAAAACATGGGAGTAGTATATTAGTTTTTCTGGTAGGCGAAACACGACTAAAGATTACTTAAATCTAGTCGATTTATCTCGCTAATCTAGATTATTTACCATAGTCAAAATGTTATAATATATCAATTTAAATACGTCTACATCCAATAAGTTACAATGATCTAATAATCAGCAAAATGAAATAAATATTGATGATTTCAAGAGATATAAGCTTTTAAAGCTATTATACATATCAATAAGCTTAACCCTTTTGGTTCTAAGAAGTACATTCTATGAGCGAGACAGATGCATACGACCTGTATATCGCCATCTCTATCTAACAACGGTAAACGACACGATACGAATATACCCGTTAAATTATGTATTTAATATTTTATAAGTACATAAGTACTTCTAAGGATCCCTAGTTTTGAAGACGCGAGAACATTTACCTAACAATATTTTTTTAATCTTTGCTATTCCTATTGAAGCTAATGTCACTTCTAGATAGAAATATTCTAAGCGAGCTTGCAAAATCGATTGCCTTATCATTATTATGAGAAATAAATAATATATTTTTTATATAATGGTTGATATAATTACTGGTGCAAGTGCCTAGCAGTTCTATTGTATTAAATACTTAGTATTGAAGATATAGGAATGATGTCCTTGACATAGAGCAGTAATAAGTGGAGAACCCATGTAATATATACAAACCAAACTGCCACACTGTCGTGGCAATTAAATGTTTCATCCATTTACTGACTATTCAGTGTTATTTGTCAAAATAATTAAAAGTCTATGCCTGTGTCCTAACCGAAACCGACTGATGCGCGAATACGCGATCGTTTACATGAGTTATGACGTAAAACCGTGATATGATTGATCGTGCGAGTACGTCATATTCATATAAACGAGCGCGTAATCGCTTTCGGTTAGGACACGGCCTATTTATTGTCTAAAGGTGCCCCTTCACCGGAAGCATTCGCCTGTAATATAACGTTACGGATTCGATTTTGATCATTACGTTGAAATACTGCCTCCCTGCGGCCGTTATGGCCCACGCACAATGGTCCACCTGACGGACTAAGTGCGGAAACCAAACCCCTTAACATAGAACATAGAACATACTGCCTCCCTGACTGACGAACATTCGTCTGTAATGTAACGAGTGGTGCGCATGATTAACAATTTCCCGCACTGATGTAATGCTCGAATAGGGATGATGCCTGGGTCGAAGAAAAGAAATTCTATTAAGTCCGTCAGTCAGATAATAAAAATATATTAAGACTCGTATTGTTTGCTTTATCATATTAATAAAATATGACTTAAGATAAAACGCATTAAAGTTGGGGAGTGGGGGTCGCTACGTCACAAGTAAGTATAAAATCTACATACTCGTGACGTCATGGCACATTTTAACTCAATGTATCTTTTGATAACGTAAAAAAAGAAAAATACGTGTACGTTAGTTTTTCATAATCTACATGACGGACAAAAAACATTTATTTTTGTCATCATCCCAATTATATTATCACAGGTTGCGAACTGTAATGTTCGGTTCGCCTAACTCACTGCTTGGCTCTGTAACTTTATATTACAGGCGAATGCTCCCGGTTAGGGAGCACCTTTAGACGTAGTTATATGATATCACTCTGGTTTTAATTGTGACGAAATATAACGATTGTGGTATTGTCACTGTCAATGATTCACTAATCTCTATTGATCACGGGTCAATAGCAAAGAAAATGTCATAATATAAATGCAATATAAGAGAATACGTTTTCTTCTCCAAGTTACTCGCAAGACTGCAGAGCTTTTTATACTATTTAAACAATCTAATGAGATTTGATATAATAATAATAACAACTTTATATAAACATAAGTTTGAGGATATAAAACTCTGCAATCTCAGAATGTTTTAATTTTTCTAAATACATGCTACCACATCAACATACAACATTATTAACTCGTAAGTAGCACTCCCATATACGACTCACACATATTATTCTAATAATAACTAAAAAATAAACTAAAAAAATATACGTCCAATTTCGTCTCACATATAAAAAGGTCGAAAATATAAATTCACGAATTTCACTTAGGTACTTAATGTAAATAAGACAAAAAACTTAATAAATAACGTGTGTCACACAAAAATACTGCGATATTTCGGGCCATAACTAGAAATTCATAGGAATATTGATTTTGCCGTCGTATATGGAGAACGGGGCTTGCGAGCACTCGCAGGCGCCGCTAAACGCGCACGAGTTGCTCGCACGATACTCGCCCGCACGATACTCGCCCGCACGAGGCTCACCCGCACGAGACTCGCTCGCACGAGGCTCGCCCGCACGAGGCTCGCCCGCACGAGGCTCGCCCGCACGATATTCGCCCTCACGAGACTCGTCCGCACGAGACTCGCCCGCACGATATTCGCCCTCACGAGACTCGCCCGCACGAGACTCGCCCGCACGATACTCGCCCGCACGATACTCGCCCGCACGATACTCGCCCGCACGATACTCGCACGCACGATACTCGCACGTACGTGACTCGCCCGCACGAGACTCGCCCGCACAAAACTCACCCGCACCCAACTCACTCTCACACGACACACTCACACCTGCCTCACCTACACTACGTGGGCCGTAAAAATTTTGAATGTCTAATAGTCCTAATTGGAACGACACGGTTGGTTCACTCGCGTCGCATGTCCCACTAGTGTGGCCGCCCCGCCAGCATTGGCCAGCGTGGGCACTTGTTGCCCAGCATGGGCCAGCGTGGGCACTTATTGCGCCTTGCCGTCGGGCTTGTGTCATACGAAGTCCATCGCGTCCCGGGACTTAGAGGTGAACTTGCCTGCGGATCGCTTCTTCAATGTTCGCTCGATCAGTTTCTTGATTTCGCTTACTATGAATACGCTTGATGTCAGGCATACGAGGAATATTATGTCTGGAAGTAATGATTGTGGGTGGTGAGAACATGTTTTGTTTATAACGGGGCATATTTTCAAGTATTATCAAGTCGATGTACCAATTCAAAACCAGATCAGAGCTCGTCAATTCTTTACTTCAAATTATCCATTTACTTCTAGTCAAAGAGTCGGTCATTTATCTATTCCAAAGCATAGTTTCCTATAAAGAAGAACGGGCAAGATACTTGCCATATATTTGAATTTAGAAACTGAGATATGGAACAACTAGCCCAATCAAGATCTGGAACAACTAACCCAATGTCATACAAGGCAATTTTCAAAGTCAAAGTCAATGCATTTATTTCAAATAGTGCATTATATGGCATTTTTAACGTCAAAATTTACAAAAAATATATATCTAATAATATATAAATATGTTTATATACTTAAGCTCTATGTATTTATTTAAGTATTTATTTATTTTATTATTTATGTACACACAGAAAAATAGATACAGATAAGACATAATCATAATTATGAGTACAAAGGTACTGCTTATTTCTTAAGAAATTTCTTCGAGCAGACCTGCGATAGGAGAAATAAGAAAGAAATGTAGACAATAGTGTGTGTGTAGAAAGTTGTGCTCGGCGCTATGGTGACCTAACACTTCTTTCTCGTATTGATAGAATAATGGTTTATATGGTAGAAGTTAAAGTCTTGAGTTACAGGGGAAATAACTGTATTGAATCACTATAACACTGACTTACAAGAAATGGTAAAAGAATGGTAAAAGAAATGGTAAACTAAATAACTAACTTATTGGTAAAATGTATGGTAAAATGGTAATGGTAATGGTTAGGAGTACGTGGTGCCTCTAATGAGATCTGAACGCGAACTGGCCCACATTTTGGTGAACGAGCGAATGTGCATACTTGCGTTCGATGCAATTATGCATTTTCGCTGAGTGTTCGATTAAAACTCGAACATATTCCCGAGAGCGAGAAGAGATGCGGGATGATAGCTAAAACTACATGATGGTGTACATAAAAACATTAAACTACTTGGTAAAAAAGGTAAACGAACTGGTAACTATAAAAACATTGATAAAGCATAGTAAAATTTAAGCAAAACATAAAAGCTACTTAAATAATTATAATTATTAAAAACATTAACGACGATTTAACGTTACACTATTGAGTCTTCCACAGTAAAAGCAATATTTTGATTGCCTGTGTCCGTATTTTTGTCCCGTTTAATCGCAGCATAGTTCGCGCTAGGCCAGCGTTTGGCATAATCGTGTAAACGAAAACTGATTTCACTTTTATCCTTTAGATCCCTGGCACTGAGCACTTCACTATATGATTCATGACGTCTGGTTGGTTTCGGTGTCAGCGGAGCCGCTGCTAAATCCTGTTGACAGTGACTCTCGCAGCGGCGTCGAGGTCTCGGAGGCGGCGGGGTCACTGCGGTCTGCTGCCGGCGGGATCCCTCGCCACGGTGCCCAGCGGCAGCCCTCCGGCACAGGCGACATCGCCCTGTCTGCCACATCCTGATTGCTGCCACGCATAGAGCGATGGACATCAATACGTAACAAATTACGTATTGGTGGATATCATGGGGTGATAAATAGTCTATTTCCGAATCGCTTTTCTTCAGTTTTTCTATCGCCTCCCCCAGACTGGTCATAGAAATGGTTAGGTTTCCGTCATCAGACATTCCTTCGTCAGGGATTTTTATGTTAATCAAGTGATTAATCTGATCGAACTCAGGCATGTAAATATTTGGTGAAATGTTCATTTGGTTGTTCTGATGACGTATTGAATATAATGAGAAGTCCTTTCCTTTGAGGACGCACTCTTGACCTATGCCAATGACCCCGGCTTGGCTCAGCTGACGAACTGTTACATGATCGCCGCATATTATTTTTATTGTGTAGGTGTCACAACAAAAATAAAAATGCTGAGAAGTTAAATGTAATTCATGCCATACGTTGGTGCACTTGGTTTTTTCTACGTTGCATTTATTGGTTGCCGAGTTCTTGTCACAAAAGTTTTCGTCATTTTGCAGGTCTGTAATTGGTTTTAACAGCTGACACATGTAACTTGGTCCATGGTGTAGGCATGCCGTTAGTTCTTGTGTGGACATGCTAAAGAAGGAATCTTTCTTTAGGTTGACTGCCACATATTCGGAGATTGGTATTATTGTGGTCATAATGGTGTTTGTTTGGTGCGGTACAGGTATTATCTTGTACAGTTTGAAACTTTCTCTGGATACTAGTGGAAAAGTAACTTCAATTATAACAAATTTTTGCGTTGCTCTGGCCTTGACCTTCAGAAGTTTGTAAAGGTACTGAAGATCAGTGTCTAAATTAGTTATTGGTAGTGTGAGTTCGCTTGGCAACTGGCCATATATGGTCTGGAGCTCTCGTTTAAGTTGCGTTGGTGGCAGTAAATGTATACTAATTTGACCGTGGTAGATGTCTGTTAATGCATCGAGCAACGTGTCTTGAAGTCGTCTTAATCCTTGTAGCAAGCTGTTCCCAGACATCGCTGACAATGTGAAGTCATTGACGTATGAAATATTTTTGATTTCACGTTGGAGAGTGCTCTCGTTTTCTTGCAATTCCATAAGCTTCCTGTTTATAAACTTATGTTGTTTGTTTACAGTGATCTCCATTCTCTTCATAAGGTTGAACTCTGCTTCAATTACGGAAGTTTGATTTTTCCATAAATTTGAAAGATGTTTCTCATTGCGATGTATGGTTTCAATGTCCTTTTCATACTGGTCTGCGAAACGTGAGTCCAACACTCCGAATAAGTCATTCGCTAGATACCCGATACCGTTGATTAGGCCTCGTCGGCACCGACCCGTCTTCCCTGTGGCGCGTCGCCGTCTAGCGTGGACATCAAAATGCTGTGTTAGCAAAAGTTCATTGTAGTATTCGAGTTCTTGGTAATCGTGCCGGGCTTGCTGCACGATCGTATTACAATGGCTTTGTGTTTCAATGGTGGTGCACAATTGTTTTTGATAATTTGCTATTTTATTATAAACATTTATGCCTGTCCAATAGGGTCCCATGTCGTAGTACATGACTAATGTCCATTTATCCCTGATTAATTGTACTTTTGAGATAGGGTCAAAATAAAGCGTCTGGTTGCTTGGAAATGGTTTGACGTCGTCTAAACCGTAAGATGGCAAAATCAGCATGAAAAAACTGAGTAAAACAGTTGCTACAGTTGCGATTTTTGATCTCGGTTTTCTTTTCCTTTGTATTAATTTGGTTGTTGGTTTTATATCTGGTTTGGATATTGTCGTGTTATTCTGGTTGACGGGCAAAAATGAGAGTTTCACAATAGGGCGTTTCAAGACTCCGTTTTTTGTTTTTAGTGAAACCGCTCTGGTTAGACCATCGTTTCCTGGATGTGTGTTGGTCACACGACCAAGAGCCCATTTTCCTGGAGGTAGGTTCTCATCATGGATCACCACTAGATCTCCAATTTCAACGTTTTTCTGTGGTTCCATCCATTTACTTCTAGATGAAAGTTGTACCGAATATTCAGTCTTCCATCGTTTCCAAAGATCTTGGAATAATTTGTTGGTTAGATGCCATCTGGTTCTAGCATCTTGCTCTATTTCTATTATGGTTGGTAATCGCAGTATCCACGCAAAAATACTTATTATTTTTGTAATGGAGCTATATTTGTTTAGCAAACGTTTAATAATTTCGGTAGTCAGCGATTCTCTTGGTTGTTCAATGACTACCGCATTGGTTTGTTTTAAAATGGACGGCTTTACTTCTAAATTCGTCTCATAAATGGTTTGGTAGGTTTCTTGGTTTGTGTATGATGGCAGCCATGACGGCCCTTGCCACCATAATTTGTGATCTTTGAGTTGCCCGACAGTCAAACCACGACTTGCACAGTCAGCTGGATTATCTGTCATCTTCACATATTGCCATTGTTTTGATGGTATGATTTTGGTGGTTGTTATTAGAAATTTCTGCCTTTCATCAGACGCCAATTTTCTCAAGCACATCATCGCTAAGAATCCTGCTGGTTTGGTTCCGTATGTAAGTTTGACGAGTTGAAATGCTTGTATAGGTTGGTTATTTGATTCTCGCCATAGTATCTTTTGGTAAGCTTGATCTTCTTGGTGCACTCGGATCATTCTGTACATCTTCTCAATGTCGGAAGTATATGCAAATTCAAATTGTCTCCATTTCAGGATAAGCTCTTGAAGATCCTTTTGTATATTTGGACCCCTGTACATGACGTCATTTAGACTGTATCCTGATGATGACTTTGCTGAGGCGTTAAAAACTACTCTCAGTTTGGTAGTGGTAGATTCAGCCCGGATGACTGCATGGTGTGGTAAGTAGCATTCGGGCGCCTGGTTAATGTTGCATGGTATCATGTGGTGTAATGCAAAATATTCGTCTATGAATTTTTTGTAATCTGTTCTCAATCCGCTATTCCTCTCAAATTTCTTCTCCAAATTTCTAAACTGAGCTAATGCTTGTGGTTTGGTTGCACCCAACTTGTCTTTGTGTTCAGGCTTAAGTGGTAGTCGGACTTCGTACCTTCCGTCCTCAAGCCGCTTAGTGGTTTTAATAAAAAACTGTAAACACTTATGGTCATCGTTGGACATCTCTATTTTTTGGTTTATGTCTTCGTTCTCCCAATATTTCGGTAGATCTTCTGTGTTGTTGAGAACTACGTTGCATTGGTAGTGTGGTTTCATGGATCCACAAAGTAGCCATCCCAGTTGCGTCTGTTGAGCGATTGGTTGATTGTCCTGGTCTCCTCTCAAGATTCCTCCTAACATTATCTTGCTGTAAACATCTGCACCTAGAAGCATGTCAACGGGTCTGCTTATGTTAAACTCCGGATCGGCTAATTGTATCCCTTGGATATGGTTCCACGTTGTTGGTTTGGTAAACGGGTTGTTTGGCAGTCGCTTGATCAAATTATTCATAACAATAACGTTCGTGTCACAAGTAAATTCACTATTTGCAGACTGGAGTGTTACGTGTACCATTCCCTTCGCATTGTTTTCTTTTTCACCGACACCGAAAATATGACCTTTGAAATGGGCCCTCTTTAATCCCAAGATCTGGGCTGCGTTTTCGTTGATTAACGACAGTTGAGAACCCTGGTCAACTAAAGCTCTCATCTTGTGTTGAGTTCCATTAGCTCCCTGTACTTTTATGATAGCGGTGGCTAAAAGTATTTCAGACATGTCATCCCAAGATACGTGAAATGACCTAGATGTGCTCTTGTTGGTTGCAACACTGCTGGTACTTTCTTCTGCTGACATAGTTGGACTTTGTTTTGCCAATGCTTCGTGAAGCAAAGTGTTATGGGTAGCTAAGCATTTCCGACATCGTTTGTTCGATTGACACGGTTTATTGTTATGACTGCATAGACAGTTTTGGCAGTAATTTAAATGCTCAATTTTGTTAATTTTTTGCTCGTGCGTCATTTGCAAAAAATTAGGGCAACGCCACAATCCGTGTTCAGAATTGCACAATACACAGGTTATCGACCGCGACACATGTAATGCATTCATAGACTTCTGACTATCTTTGATGCCTGATTGATGAATATTTCGGTGAAATCTTTGCTTCTGGTTTTGGTTGTAGTTACTAATTTGATATGGTTGATGTGTCGTGGTCTTTTGATTGGCTGGTTCTTGCTTGCGATGAGACGCTTCAAGTGCCGTAAATTTCGTCTCCAAGAACTCCAGGAACTCCTGCAGAACGGCTAGCTCTCTAGGATTCTTGACCGATTCTATGTATTCTGCGAAGGTCTCGTTGTCAAGCTTTTGCGTTAATAGGTGTACTAAAAGTGGATCCCAAGTTGATATATCCACTCCTAGATTCTGAATAGCGTGTAACGTCTCCTTGGTTACGTCATGCAGCTTCTTAATAGTGGCCAATGATTGCTGTTGCATGTTGGGAAGTCCAAGCAAAATGTTAATATGGGACGTGAAAATCAATTTCTTGTTACCATACCTGTGGTTTAAAATCTCCCAACATGCCTGATAATTGTCAGAGCTAATCTGTAAATGGTGAATCAGACGCTCTGCTTCTCCATTCACCTTACTCTTCAGAAACTGCATTTTTTGCGCATTAGACATCGACGGGTTTTTATCGATCGCTTCGCTAAACAAGTCTTTGAACGGAACCCACTGGTTGTAAGTCCCATTGAACACAGGGATGTCCATCTTAGGAGCTGACTTCTCACGGTGCTTCACTGCCCACATCTTTTTGTTGATGTCGTTTGTCAACTCACTGTACTGTTCCTCGTGCTTGCAGAATTCCATTTGGTACGTAATATCGTCACCTCCATCCTCACCTTCAATTTCCCAATGAAGTTTGTCGATCTCACCCCATCGGCTGTCCAGTGATTTTAGAGCGTTCTCGAATTGCCATTGATTCTCGAACTTATCCACTTGGATATGACTTACGGTTCTCATGAACGCTTTGAAATTAATGCTCTGCTTCCTCGCCAACCCGTTCAGCTTGCTAGACCCTTTATTCCCATAGTGAGACGACGCACCTGGTTGTGGCTGCGCCGCCTCATCTACCGGCCGTCGATGGGCAGTGCTTACCTGTTGCCCGGCCCGGAACCCTGGTAATGGTTGTACCTCTTCCGCTTTTGTTCTACGGGGGCTTTCTTCCTGCAGCTGCGTTGTGCCTAACTGCCCCAGGGTTTGATCAATAATCTCCTTTATTTTCAAGTAAACTTCCTGGACTGTTTCGAAACAATCGTTTTTGAAGTAAATGTGGTCAAAATTCGCAAACTGACACATTTTCTTATGGTTTTCTTGGTAATCGTGCCAGTATGCTTCCAACATATTAGCCTTGCGCTTGTAATTATCGATGGTCTTCCTCTCGGATCCATCCTTCCTTATGTTGGTTAAAAACTTATTTAGGATTTCATAGAGCTCCGTTTGGTTGATGAATAGTGATTCGGAATCCATAATGGAAGTTGATTTGAAAATATTTGGTAATGGTTAGTATAAATAAATGGTTCGATCTGACCTTATATGCTCCAACCGACCGTCTCTGCAATCCGTGGTTCTGCAAATTCAGCGATCTTCCGGTTCGCGTGGCACTGTTTCACTTGGTGTCACTGGTAATTAAATGCTCGAAGGACCATGTAGAAAGTTGTGCTCGGCGCTATGGTGACCTAACACTTCTTTCTCGTATTGATAGAATAATGGTTTATATGGTAGAAGTTAAAGTCTTGAGTTACAGGGGAAATAACTGTATTGAATCACTATAACACTGACTTACAAGAAATGGTAAAAGAATGGTAAAAGAAATGGTAAACTAAATAACTAACTTATTGGTAAAATGTATGGTAAAATGGTAATGGTAATGGTTAGGAGTACGTGGTGCCTCTAATGAGATCTGAACGCGAACTGGCCCACATTTTGGTGAACGAGCGAATGTGCATACTTGCGTTCGATGCAATTATGCATTTTCGCTGAGTGTTCGATTAAAACTCGAACAGTGTGAGAACAAGAAGAGAAAAATATAAATATGCGAAGTCTTAAACTAAAGTATTGAAATAAACCTACATATATAACGTAATAAATTAACATATGTTAATTTGTTTTGTCTTATCTGTATCTATTTTTCTGTGTGTACATAAATAATAAAATTAAAAAAATTGAACTGATTCTAGTCGCCCCTTCCAAAAGGTAGTTTTCGTAAGGAGAAAGCCTTGTTTTCGTTCAAATTCCATCGGAATCAAATTTTTTTTAAGTGCTTTTTATTACAAAATGGTCACTAGTATATCATTTATCTCTTCATATGCTTAGAAGTATAGTCATATGCATATAAGTTGAGAAGACTGAACAGTTAAGTTTTCAAAGCTTTCTCTCCTATTGTTTTGCTGTGCCCGTCAGGGTCCATAATGATCTCATAAAATGTTAAGTTACCGCGGTATCTACTGTGGAATGGAATAAACGATTGAGTATTGAGTAAAATAGTCCAAAAACCCTTTCATCAACATACCATGTCCAGTTAACGCCTCAGTCTGGAACACCCTCTGCAGCGGCGGGAAGTATATAACCAGCATCTGTCCTACTAGACTCAAGGTCACAGCTACCAGGAACATCTTGTTGGAGAACAGTCCCACTTGGAACAGGGACTTGGTCTGCGACCGACACGAGAGCGCGTTGAACATGTCGAAGAGTACGAAGCAGGTGAAGGTCATTGTTGTATCGCGGGGGGTTATCTTGTTGTCTGACATCTGGAATGAGAGAAATAAAGAAATTATGATAAGTATTAGACTCAAGATTGACTTTTTTTACACAAAAATAAATCTACGCCAAGTTTCAAATTTTTATATTTTAGCAATACAGGTGCACGTAGTTGTTTAAAAGGTGCTAACTGTTGCACTTTATGTACACGCTGTAGCATTATAGTTGCACGGTGTTACACTTAACATGCAGGCTGTTGTATTAAAAAAAGTGCATGTGTACATGTTCAAGCTATAAACTACTACCTATTTTTGTTTTCCAAAGACTAAGTGTTATGTCTCCTGTCCCCAAGTAAACGGTTTTTCAGTAGCGAGTGCTACAGTGTGCTTCTCGAATACAACAGCCAGCATTTTGGGTAAATGGAATGGCATCTTTAGTGTGAGTATACTGAAGGTACATGTCGTTGCATTCAAGGTACATGTACATGGGATGTCCACGCCGTTGCACTAAAAGTGCACGCCGTAGCAGTAGTCGCACACTCTTGCGCTTAAGACGCACGATGTCGCACTGAAGGTGCAAGTTATTGCACTAAGTGTTGAGCAGACTTTCGTAGAGGCCTACGTTCCCTCGGCCTCTTTCCCTCCCCCGAATAGTGCACAAGCCCCACCTCTCGGTTGAACACCCAGAGCGTGCCGGCGATGATGATGCCGGCCGACAGCAGCACGTTGAGCAGCAGCGCGCGCGAGATGATGCGGCGCGTGGTGTCGCGCGGCCGGCGCCGCAGCACCGAGTGGTCCACGGGCTCCACGCCCAGCGACTGCGCCGGGGGGCCTGCACATACAGGTGTGACGATGTCGGGTATAGAAAATTACTTTTTACTATTCAAAAAGAGCTAGTTTATTCTTCGTAAACAGAGACCGAAATAGCTTTTTAATCCCTAGGGACGAAAAGTGATTTGAATTTGGAATGTGGATTTTGTTAGTATAAGTTCCAAACACCAAAGAGACCAATCACGAATATTGTGTGAACAAGTACAACACTTCCACACTTTCTCTCTCTTGCCACCCGCAAGAGAAAGAAAATGCGAATTTGTTCAAAATGTAAATCCAAGATGGCGGCTGAGAAAATTTTCAAATTTTCGCAGCCGCCATCTTGGATTTCGCTATTGATTCACTTGATGAAAATTGTATTAACGTCTAATAACATTTTGATTTTATTTCAAGGATAGCTAAAGACTGTTGTGTGATTTTGTTTTATATTTCTTGAAATGTTTTGCTAAATAATAGGACAAAATACATTACTGATTGGGTTTTTGTCAAAAAATAGGTTTACTCGGTATAATTTTTCTGCTGTTTTGTATCGAAGTTGAAAAAGTGGTTCAGCCACATGCAAGTAGACAATATTAAATATAAATGTTGAAGATATTATTGAATGTTCAAAATCAACAAAAGTTTCTTTTAAAAAGATGATCAAACGTCAATCTCGGGTATTTTTTTGGAAAAGTTATAAGTTACCATCTGATCACAGTAGACAAAAAATAACACACACATTAACATTTTGCTCCTACATGTCTTTACAAAAAAATCAAATAAGGTTTAGGCCATGTAAAATACTACCATACTTATTTGAATTTTGAGAAATTAAATAATTCTTTGGCCAGTAAATTATGTGTTCAGAGTTTTAATAATATATGTGACCTAAATGAGTTCTACGCCGAGTTCTTTTCAATTTTAAGCCTTTGACTTTGTTTCACACGAGCTACTACTTAAAAAATGTGATAAATATGGAATCCGCGGAAAAGCAAATACATGGCTAAAAAGCTACCTTGCAAACAGATCGCAAGTTGTAGAAATTACTGTGGATAAAGTCGATCAAAATGGTGAACAGATATTTAATTCCAAATTAGGTTACAATTGCACAGGCGTTCCACAGGGCAGTATTTTAGCCCCTCCACTCTTTCTGCTATATATCAATGACCTGACAAAAGTAACTGACCATCCCTGCATACTCTTTGCAGACGATGTGTCCGTAATCATCCCTAAAACTAAAGACGACTATAATAAGGAAATAAATAGCACCGTAAGCAAAATAATAACTTGGATGGAAAAGAATAACCTTAAACCTAACATAGATAAAACCAAATATGTACAATTTTGTTTATAAAGATAAACAAATAGAACAATCAGATAGTATGACTTTTCTTGGGATAGTTCTAGATGAGAGGTGTTCCTGGCTTAGACATATTGATATGGTATGTGGACGACTCAGTAAGTTTGCTTATGCTCTATGGCGTTTGTCTAATCTAACAAATAGACAAGCCACACTGCAAGCTTATCATGCATATGTTGGTTCTATACTGCGTTATGGTATACTGGTATGGGGAAACTCGGTGCATCTCGGAAGAGCTTTCATCGCACAAAAGAGGTGTATACGTGCGATTTGTAATGTGGACCCACTCACATCCTGTAAGCCATTGTTTAAGAAACTCAGAATACTTACATTGACTGGCATCTATATTGAGGAAATATGTAAATTTACCAAATCTCATCCAGAGATGTTTGAAAAACTAGGAGATAAATGTGCATTCAAAACTAGATATCCTAATAGATTAATTAATACGAGAATAAAAACGGAACTATATAGGCGAAGCTGTTATCCTATGTGTATTCAAATTTATAACAAGATTCCTAACCAAATTAAAGAACTTCCAATGGTTCGCTTCAAAAGGGCTTTACGTAGGTGGTTAATTGAGAATCCCTTCTATAATATAAAAGAATTCTTTCAATTTAAATTTAAGCAATAATGTAATTGTACCTACCTATAACAAAAATTTGCATGTCATTATGTTATGATTAAATATGCTAAGCTACTAACATTATCTACCATTTTAAGAACTTTTGTAACCATATTTATCTGCAAATAAATCTTTGACTTTGACTTTAAACAAACAATTTAATGACACTTTTCCACTAAAGACTAAAAGTATTTACACCGGTTCTTATGTTCTAAGTTCTTATGTAGTGATTGGGGGACTCCAGGAATTCGTAAAAACAGGGAAAAACTTTTTGTACTTTATGGCCTAAAGCAACCTATGAATAAAACAAGCTTTCATCAGTATGTTGCACAATATTCGAAAACTTTTAAAAGTGTATGCAATATAGCTAAAGTTGTTTATATTAACAATAAAATCAGCTGATGATAAAATTAAAACAACCTGGCAAATAATAAATAATGAAACATGTAGGAAAAAACAGCGTAATACTGAATTTAATTTAGAGATGGCATATGGCCCCATCAAATCAGACGTAGAAATAGCTCAGGATTTTGAAAACTTTTTGCTAATATTTCCCTTAAAACTACTGAAGCTTTAAATTCCTCACCCACACTTTCTGCGACCTTACTTAGAAATAATGTAAAGCCATTTGGTGTTTAGGTTTCAGCATACAAACCCCCAGACTGTTATTAAAGCTTTTAAAGATCTTAAAATTAAATCAACAGGAGATCTATGGGGAATGTCTAAGTCTGTAGATCTATCATCGAAACCATTGCGCCCAGTCAAGGAGTCTCTCCGGATCTCATGAAACACAGTAAAGTAGTTCCATTGTTCAAATCCGGTAATAGTAAAGAACCCAACAATTATAAGCCTGTGTCAATTCTGCCAGTTCTCAGTAAGGTGTTTGAAAACTTGATGCTCAATCAAATGTTACGTCACTTTAATAAAATCCATCTTTCATGAACAACAGTACGGTTTCACCAAAGGGCGTTGTACCACTGACGCTGGTTTCACCGTAATAAAGAACTTTTTAACGCCTGGGAAGAAGCACAAGATGCCATTGGAACATTTTGCGACCTCTCTAAGGCGTTCGATTACGTAAACCATGAAACACTTCAACTGAAACTAGAGCACTATGAGATTAGGAATTCAGCTCTTGATTTACTAAAGATAGAAGGTTAAAGATCAAGTAAACGGCGTAAACTCATTAGGGTCTGAAATGGCAATGGGCGTTCCTCAAGGTTCGATATTGGGCCTCTTTTTTGTTTACATTAATGATTTACCCCAATTACTTCAAAATAAACCGAAGGTGGTGTTATTTGCAGACGACACATCATTGATATTTATGGCATTATACTGTGGGGTCGGGCTGCTGACATTGAATCTATCTTTATTTTGCAAAAGAGAGTTGTCAGAGCCATTCATAATATACGTCGCTGCGAATCTCTTATGGAACTATTTAAAAAGATTAATATGAAGGTACCTTGCCAATTAATTTATGAAAATATTATGTATGTAAGAAAGAATCTACATGTATTTAATAAAATAATTGATAGACATAATTTTAATACTAGAAATAAAGATAAAATAAATCAACCATTTTTCAGATTATCTAAAGTACATACATCTTTTATGGGGTTACTGTGTTAAATGTTACTACAAAATACCTTGTGGTATATTGCAATTAACTGACAGAAAATTTAAAACTGATGTTAAAAGTTCACTTTGTAAACAAGCATATTACAAATTAGAGGATTTTATATCCAAGATAAGAATGTCGAGACAAAATCAAACTGGTCGCTAATTTAATTGTATGATTTATTATTTTTATGACATTGATTTCACATTCTGTGATTACTTTAACTCACACACTGACTTATTAGTATTACTTGTTAAAATTTTAGAAATATCGTATGCTTCTACAATGTTTGTAAATATGTGAGCACCACACATCTACCACATAATTAGTTTATCTGTCATTGCTTCATTTTAAATTGCTACTTTTTACCTCTTGTGGTATAGTAATTTTATTCTAGGTACATCGTCTTCACATATAATTAATGTATACAAAATATTGTAAAACGTTTTAAAAGAGTAACGCTGGAGTTTCTTGCCCATTCTTCTCCATGCGAAAATTACCTGTTGGAAGGGGCGACTAGAACCATTTTTGCCTTTCGTGTGCCTAATTGAAATAAATTGTTTGGCTTTGACCGTGCGAAGCAGATGTAGGTCGCTGGTCTTCTTATAAAACGGTTTCAAGAAGAAAAGAAAGAAAAAGATACATAAGAAGAAAAAAAATTAGAAAAAAGAAGGAGAAGTATTTCTTTTCCCGACAAAAATCCACAAAAATAAATACTCTATTTAACAAGATTAGTACTGACCGTCCATAATAATATTGATCCAGAGTATCTGCATGGCGTTGAGCGGGTTGGGTATGCCCATCAGCGTGGCGAGCGCGATCAGCGACAGAGCCGCGATAGACGTGGACAGTTGGAAGCGCACGAAGTTGCGGATGTTGTAGAATATGCACTTGCCTTCTTCTATGGCGGAGCTGTAGTAAATAATGCAAGGATTAGACAAACATACATAAAAAATCATTGTGTCTATTTCATCCGGCAGTCAATGTCTGCAACACTAAATGAAATATGCAAATGTTTATATAATAACACTTGACCCATCTTTACTATATCTTAACTAAATATATTATACATATATAATATTATAAATGCGAAAGTGAGTTTGTTTGTTTGTTACGGTTTCACGCTAAAACTTTTTGGATTTGGATGAAATTTGGCACATGGGTAGACCATGACCTGGAACAGGATACTTTTTATCCCGATATTCCCACAAGATCGAAACTTAGGCGGGTGAAACCGCGGAGCGCAGCTAGTTTAAAATAAACCTTACTACTACACAGGAAATAGACCAGAGAATAACTGACAACCGTCTTGCTATTTCTCCTCTTTCGCGGAAAAGAGCGGTTTAAAAAAACGAGGTGCTCTCAAATTAAGATGATTATTTTATTGTTTTATTTTTTCTTTTACATACTTCCTTAAATATAGAAGAAAGAAAATACATTTATTTAGCACAGGCTAAAAGGCAAACAATAAAGTAAAAAGAAAGAATACAAAATAAAAAGTGTAAAGTGCGTTGTAAGATACTAGCAAGAATGTGTGCCTCGTGGCTGTGCTAAATAGGCCCAGTTCAGCAAAAATGCCAGACAACTAGCGCCTGACGCTGGTTTTCAACTGGACCTGACATAATCTTTTCATTATTTGACATTATAATACCTACAATATTCAATATTTTTTATTAAATTAGATTTGTTACAGCTGTAGTGGCAATCATGTCATTTCGTTTGAATAGGTCATTATTATTTTATTATTTTATAGATTTTTTATATATAATTTTTTCTTTAGATTTTGTGAATGTGAGAACGTTGTAGGCTTAACAGACTGTAGATCTGTCGACCATTTTCTATCTTGCTAAGTACCTGGTACTTGTTGATAGGCCTACACTGTCCTCTCATACCTATTAACACTGTAATTTGAAAAAAAATACTTTTAAATGAGTAACCGTGGAGTTTCTTGCCGGCTCTTCTCCATAGGAAACGATCAATTGGAACCGTGCACCTAGCTTCTGACGTTTCATAAATGCCATTATAGGTTTATGTGAAATAAAATATTTTGAATTGGAAGATTCTGAAGAAATGGGACTCCAAACTGTGATCATTATTAATCCTTCTGCCAAGCAGTCACAGAAATAGTTTATTCATTGACTGTTGGAAAATAAAGAAATAATGATGAGAACAAAACTGCACAAGTAGCTCTTGTGCATTTTTTGGATGCAAAAATAGCGGTTGTCCGGAGGGCCTGTTCTGGGTCCTAGAATCTAGGAGGTAACTGTAATATAAACTCACATGATAGTAGCAAAGTCATCATCAACAAGTATCATGTCAGCGGCTTCCTTACACACGTCGGTACCGTTGCGGCCCATAGCAATGCCGATGTCCGCGCGTTTCAGAGCCACACCGTCGTTAACACCGTCACCTGTTTTAAGGAAATACTATTGTACTGTCGTAATGTTGTGGCTTTAGGCCAGGAATTTGAAAAACACAAGACTTAAAAAAAATAAGTGTATTTTTATTTTGTCAAACAAATCACAAAAAAAAATACAATAGCCGACGTATATTCAGTAACCTAATCCGCTTAACTGTTCTTAAAGAGTCATAAAGTCATATTAGTAATAATAATGAATGTGATAATGATAGTAGGTATGCAATATAATGTTAACTTCTAAATATTTAAACTAGATATAAGTTAAATGTAATAATACTTGCTGCGCCCAAACAGGGTCATGTACTCATAAGTTTTAGCCTAGCCTGAAACTGAGTGTACATTATGCAAAAAATAAAAAAAAGAACTCTGTAAGAAATCGACACGTGTTTCACCTCTCAACGAGGCATCCCCAGGATGACGATTGACTTGTTATGACTCTAAGATTAAGAAGACTCTATGATTAAGAACAGTTAAACGGATTAGGTTACTAAATATACGTCATCTATTGTATTTTATAAAGGATTTTAACTGTACTTATCACACCAAAATTTCAATAAAATGAAGGAAACAAAGAGCGAAGTGAAAACTAAAGTGTTTTAGCCAAAAAGATTGATAGATTGTGTAAACAAATATATGGCTATGGAAACTGAAAGGAAGTAGACACTTCCCAGGGTTTACTTAATAAATAATGCAATAGTTACCTGTCATGCCTACGATGTTTCCGACCCTCTGCAATGACTTCACAATAGCCAGCTTGTGTTTAGGAGTCACCCTGTAGAATACGCTCACCTGAAAACAAAACGTACATTTATAATTAATACGAAATTTTTGCAGGTGGGCGTACTATGCAACAACGCGACAGTCCGAGACGAGATACTGTACGGCCAGCCCACAGAGGGCGCGCTACTCGCGGTCGCGCTCAAGCACGGCATGCACGACGTGCGCGAACTGTACAGTTCGCGTCAAATAACTTTGCCGCTCCGAAGTAGGCTACAAATGACTGCGCAGTAGGCAACCTTACTTATAAAAAAGTAGCGCGCATGCGCAACCTAACTTCAGAGCGGCAAAGTTATTTGACGCGAACTGTACACGAGATACTGTTCAGGTACGTATTATTATTCAGCTGAAAGACGTCCACTGCTGGACATAGGCATCCGCTAAGGATTGCCACAACGATTTAGGTTAGCATATTTAAAAAACTAATGGAATACTTATGTAAAGAAATTTGATAGACATATAATCTTGTTCTTTTACATAGTAGTTGTCTATATTAGTGTATAGTGTTCCAATGGAAGGATAAATAAATAGTGCTACTAATTGTTCCATAAATATTGTGATAAAATTAGTTAATTTTAATATTAACTTACCGTGTCAATCATTCTATCCAGTTCTTCGTCGGTCATAGCGTCTAGTTGATCTCCGGCCAAGGACTGCGAATGCAGCACATCCAGGCCAACCATTTGTGCTGAAATATAAACATAAATTACTGCAGTAGCTGGTTTAACATATACATTTTATTTCATGATCGTTTGCGTGACAAGATCTTAGCTAGTTAGATTGCAGTCAATAGTTGTCGATTAGTTGATATTGGTGCCGATTCTCTTGTCACAAATGCCTCTAAACTAGACTAAAAATCACCAAAATTTAGTTTATTCCTGTCAAACGATGATTTCCCATTCTGAAATAGACTAATGTGACACAACTTAACTATATTTTAGTTTGACAGCACTAAGATGGCACTGGGATTTTAATTTAGTGAAAATGTCAATTTTGCTATTCTGAATTTGACGTTTTTCACCTAAAATTTTAATTGTCTAACTAAATCTGACCATTTTTAATCGCGGTTAAAAATGGTGTCGATTAAAAATGGTGTATTAAATGTGGAATACTCTTAGTTGTCATGAATTAAAATTCACACGAGCACCGACTTCGGGTGCAAAAACAGTACTGTATATATATTGTTTTATTTTCTTTTGCTTATATATCTCGAAAATGGTGTGTCCTATCGCAAAAATAATGAAAATTTCGACCCCCTTTATGAAACCTTTATATCCCTAATAATCAACACGTAGGTAATAATTTTTCTTATTTTCCATGAAAAACGTGAAAAATTCCATATAAAACACGTCGAGGCTGCCCCACATGCGCGCCTCCGGCTCTAAAAAAAATCACGAGGTAGGGCAAACAAGTATGTACCACGTGGAGTCGCGATTGTCAAATTCGATTTAGTTGTGTCAAAATAATTTTTAAATTTAGAGACCATTTATTTCAGAATAGCGTTATAATTAATTGTTAATTCTCATAGTCAAAAGTAAGGAATTTTAGTGATAGTTCGGTGTACAAGAGAATCGGTACCATTGATGACCCATAATTGTATCTGAGACATGTCAAAGTTCTAAAAGATGTATTTGTCATGTGTCGTGTAGAAGGAATCAATTGTTTTTAAAGATTATTATTATTCAGTTTGTTCTTGTTTTTGTGTGGTTAGAGACTAACCTGGTGTCAGAATATTAAAGCCGCCCATGGGCTTTCACTTGGGTTCACATGTCGTCTAAGAAATATTTCTCAGGTCTGCAGGTTTCCTCACGATGTTTTCTTTCACCGTTTTTGAAGTAAGTGATCATTATACAATACGCACGGTGAGTGTCTCGGGTTCGAACTCGAGACCTATGACTTGGCAGTTTCATTATTCAACTGAAGGATGGTCGTCAGATTTAAGTCTAAAGTCGCGAATTCGCATTTAGGACGCGCGGCGATCAATGTTCTGGCCTGCTCGAATGAGAAGGGGCCTTTGTGTTTTTTATCTGCAGGGTGTCAATAATGGGCGGGCATAATGTATATAAGTTCAGTATGTAACCCACCGACGGCCAGCGCCGTGGGCCGCGCGTCGCCGGTGACCATCTTCACAGCGACGCTGGCGCGCGCCAGCGTGGCCACGGCGGCGCGCACGCCGGCGCGCGGCGGGTCGCACACGCCGCACACGCCCGCGAACGTCAGCGCCTCCATGCGCGCGCCGCGACACAGCGCGATTATGCGGAGTCCTAAGGGAACAAATCAAAATAAATCACTAACCTTCTATTTTGATCTCTGTGACGGAAGAAGGAAATGTGACAACGAAATAAAAAAATATGAGGCATAATAACAAAATGATATAAAAAAGAACTATTATTTCATATAAAAGCGAAACCCCCGCTCACAATGCATTCAAAAGCGCGTTATTAACCTACTCAGGACGTACGCATACGGGTCGACGAAATTATGTTCTATAGCAAAACGAAGTAACAACATAACATTTATGTGTGGTTCTTTCCTCAAAAGCCGACTAAGATAATCTCTGAAAAGATGTTTCTTTTCAGAATAGTCAGATAGAAAATACCGATCTCATCTAGTTTTTTAAATATTATTGACAGGTAAAAGTGAACTGAAGGTAGCAAGCTCGTACCAAAATTCTGAGCTGACTATATAAATTACCATCGACACGCTAAGAAGACGTGTTAAACAGAAAAGACGAAGAAGACGTGTCGGTCTTCAGAGCGAAAGTATTATTTGGGATACCGCAAGGAAGTGTACTAGGTCCCTTTATATTTATATTGTACGTAAATGACCTACCGCAATGTATTGATCAACCGATAACACTGTTTGCGGATGATAGCACTATTACAATACCCTGTAAAAGTGTAGAAGCGTATGAGAGTGACATAAGTAATAGTTTAAAACAAGTATTAAACTGGTTGGACGCAAATTATTTAAAAATAAATTGGAGCAAATTCATTTTAGGCAACGGACCCCTAGCATCTACTTAAATATACACTACAATAATGATACAATAGAAAAAGTTGAAAGTACAAAATTCCTAGGACTTGAAATTGATAAAATAAAATTTGAAATCACATATTGATATTTTATGCCAAAAAATAGCAAGTCTGCATACGCCCTTTACACTTTATCACCTATAATAAGCACGGATGGTCTGCTGACTGCTTATTATGGCATAGTAGAATCACACTTACGGTATGGTATCATTTTTTTGGGAAAATTCCACTGAAAAAGAAACCGCCTAATGCAACCCGCCTAATGCAAACCGCCTAACCTAAGTTCAAGTTAGTATGTTTTTTGTGTATCTTTTGCATGCCTTACATGCCTACATGGTAAAATATGGCTGATCATGTATTATTTTTGTTAACATGTAACATCGCTCGAATGCATCTTTTTTGTGCCTTGAGGCACAAAAAAGATGCATTCGAGCGATGTTAAAACTTAAAACAACGGAGAGCTGTGTACAGTACTTTAAAAACAACAAAATATTAACATCGCCGTGTCTGTACATACAGGAAGTAGCTTTTTATGAAGATAAATCCAAGTCGTTTTAGACGCCTGGATGACGTAGTTCCCCGCAAAAGACGTGATAATAGCGTGCTATGTCTACAATCAGCCAAGACAGCACTTATGAGCAAAAGTGCCTACTGCATGGCTCCAGTAATATTTAATAAAATACCGAAGAGTTGGAAAGCCAACTTGAAAAGCCTCGAAGTGTTTTTTTAAATAATGCAATCGGCAGTATTGCATTATTTAAAAAAAGTCGGAGGCTTTTTAGTGGTAAAGGGTTATTATAATTTAGATGGGTTCTTTAATGAAAAAGATTTTTCAAGTTAGTATGTTTTTTGTGTATCTTTTGCATGCCTACATGGTAAAATATGGCTGACCATGTGTATTATCTTTGTTAACCCGTATAGTGTATGTATACCCATATTTGCAAAATAAAATTATCTTATCTTAAAATGTTTCTATAAAAGATTTTTTTTTTAAACTTTGCCTCACACTAGGAATTTCTCCTGTATTGTGGGTGCGTTTACAAGTAGACGACGTATATTTCGTAACCTAATCCGCTTAACTGTTTTTTAAAGAGTCATAAAGAACCCTGTAAGAAATCGACACGTGTTTCACCTCTCAACGAGGCATCCTCAGGATGACGATTGACTTGTTGCTAACCCGGACACGACGTGTTGCCACGTCAAGCGCCGAACGCCACACCGCCCGACATCCCCACTTATACAACGTGTAACGGAAAGGGTATATACATACCAAGGGCACGGCTTCCTTGGATGATATCAAACGATATTGGAAGGGTTTTTTAATCCTACCTCTACATGTTCGGAAGTTATGAGAATTTTTAATAAATTGATACCAGAAACCGAACTTTTCAAATTGAAATAAACACATCACTAGCACTATGTCAGCTGATCGGTGTCAGCGAACTATTTGTAAGTAAAAATAAACCTCTTACTCCTGGTATTTCTGAATAAAAGGTTCCGCATGTTTTTTTTTTACAAAATATTATTACTGACTTTTCCTAAACTTTGATTATGTTTGTGAACTAGCTACAATACAATTAATTGGTCTAGGTATCAAAATTTAACGAAATAATATTTGGATACATTACACGTTACGTTTACGTAGTTGTCCTTTTGTAGAAGATTACTTTATAGATAATTATTATCTACGAAGTAGTCTTCCACCCACCACCCACCTTACCATCGTACCTACAACACAGTAAATAACTAATTCAAAAACAATATTCCTGTAAATTTCCTAACGTTATTCCTAACCTTTTATTTTGGTGGCCATAAGGATGAACGATGTTTTGCCGACAAAGCCCCACTGTGATCAATTGGTTACAGTCGACTCAAGCGGCTTAAATCACTATTTTTACGGCTATTATCGTCTGTGGGCTGTTTCAAACTATGGCCTGACGGATATTCTCGTCAATTAGACCTAAAAATTACAGGTAACACCGAAAAATTCTGTAAAATGTTGAAAGTGAACTCGGGGCTTGAACGTTAAAACGTCTCATTTTTTGAAGACCGGTGAAATCGATTTTTTATTCGATTCACAGATCGAATCCCGTGCTCTTGAATCGATCTTCTAAAAATTCATTCAATTGACTAATTTACAAAACACAGCTATCTCATTCGAAATGAGAACTTCTATCAAACCGTCAAATGTTTCAATCTTCGCTATATAAACAATGCGGACAAGTTAAAAAGTGTAGGCATTTGTAAGTGTATGTATGTAATTGATCTTGGTTGAAATAGATAAACCTACCTATTCGCTGTTTATGATTGTCAGCACAATACTTTGGGCAAATATGAACTTAACTATTATGAGCCCTTATCATAATAATTTTACACATACGATCCAGGAGATTCGATTCACCTTACTATTTAATCGATTTGCTTGAAGATCGCATTAAAAGGAATTGTTTCGAAAAATCGTCAGCTCGTACCAATGATCGTAAAAATCGAATCCTTACGTCCCTACCAGGAAAAAATTGCTTAAATAGGTAAACATTATTATTTGCCATTAGAAATTAGAATAGAAAAAGGATTTAGTAACAATTTATGTCCAACTGAACCCAAAACATCTCTCTTGATTTTTTCGCCACTTATTCTACTCCTAGTACAAATAAAATCACAGTGGGTTCCGTTCATAATTTTTAAAATAAGGAACAAGTTTTTTTTAATAACTATGACGAAAACAAACAATAAGTTAATAGTTTTTTTTATAATTACACGCCCGCATAATTTTTGTCTGTAGGACTAACCGAAAGAATTATCGGAAGTTCACGGTCTGTCGGTGCTGTTTGAGTGGTACATGGGTTTTATTGGTTTGAGCACGTTTAGTCTTAATTATAAATTCAAATGAACTCGATAAAAAATGTCGCAAAACTGCATCTAACTGTGGAAAGAAATTAATAAAAGTACTAGGACCGCATGAGTAACAGGAATTGTTATTGCCGAATTGAAAATCGTTTGCTCACAGAACGCTGATTACGTCGTTATACACACAAAAGCATCCTAATGTGTGTAAACCTAATGGGTTAGGGTCTTAGGGTACGTGAACCAATTGCAGTCCGTGTAGTTTCAATTACTCCTGGTAAAAACAACTTATAATTCAGACTGCTAACGAGATACGCGGCCCATAATTATGATCTTTAATGGATTGAAATGAATGATTTTCCGGAGTTGCGGGAATTTACGGGGTTGCGGGAATGTTCTAACGCGATAACGCGGCCCCGGAATGCAAGGGCAACTGAAGGAACAGGGTGGTTTTTAGTCCAATAAGAGTCTAACACTTCCTTCCGCCTCACCCAGGGCGGTAGCTGAGTCATTGATGATTTTCTCACCCTAAAAAAAAAGGATTTGAATTACGTAATTAGTCTGCTCTGTTGTGTTAGATTTACTTAAAAGTTTAACGGAGTTTAGTAGAAATTATTATTAGGATGTAAAATAATCTTGAATTTTTCAACAATATTTTTAATAGTAGTGGACATTAATAGGACAGCTACCCCATAGGTATAAAAATTTAACGAAATAATATTTAGGTACCAGAATAGCAGGGAATAGGAGCTTTACATTATTAGCATTATTGTTATTGCTTTGCTCGTCAGTCGACTGTTCCGCCGCGTCTCCGTCTAGTGCACTCGTTTCTATCCCTGTGATACGCGCATCAGGTTCACGTTTTTTTTGTTGTGTTTGCAAAATGTCGTTAACTAATAGCGAATATTATGAAATGATTATGTGTGTCGGAGACTCCGAGTCGGAGTAGAACATGGTAATTTGCGAGCTGCCCGAGAACTGTACCGTCGCTCGCCGTTTTATTGAGTCGGCGTCGACAGCTGCCTTCGTCGGCATGTTTTAGTCGGATCACATCGTCTGTACCAAACTGGATCATTCCACGCACCTGCTTCAGAGGGTCGCCCGAGTACTACTGATTCAGAATTTGAAGAAGCCCTTTTGGAGCATTTTGAACTCAATCCACTCACTAGCACACGGCGAGCTGCATTAGCGCTGGGTGCCTCTAACCATATGCGGATATGGCGAGTGCTGAGCAATGACTGTCAGCACCCATGTTCTATCTATGTTAGGGGGTTTGGTTTCCGCACTTAGTCCGTCAGGTGGACCATTGTGCGTGGGCCATAGCGGCCGTTTGGTGGTTATTCCAACCAGCCCACCTCCCTCCAGAAGCTGATTAGGTCTCCTGGTCTGTTTAGAACGTCTGTGTATGATCTGGGTGACCCGAGGGTTTCTGTTCTAATCTGGGTGACGCCCGTACATTCGAAGAGCACGTGCGCAACGGTCTCCTCAGCCTCCATGCACGCCCTGCACAGAGGACTGTCCGTTATGCCTATTGTGTGGTGTCAGCACCCATACCATACCACTTCTGTCGCACCCAGGAGTTGATACCGGCAGATTTTATGCCTCGCGTGGCCTTTTGCGAGTGGTACCGAAACCAGTTAGAAGCTTCGCCAGATTTTGGTTCTAGAGTGCTATGGACCGATGAGGCATCCTTCACGAGAGCGGGAATTAGCAACATCCACAACGAACATGTTTGGTCTCACACGAACCCGCATGCTTCGACAGAGTCGTCATTCCAACACCAATGGTGACTGAACGTGTGGGCAGGTATAATTGGAGACGCCGTCGTAGGACCAGTTTTCTTACCACAAAGCTTAAACGGCCAAAATTATTTAAGGCTTCCTGAGGAATGAATTAGACGATGTCCTCACAGTGCTACCAGTGTTAAGTTATGTTAATCTTGTGATGGATAATAATTAAATTTTTCAACACGACGGTGCACCGGCACACTTTGCTCGAGATGTGCGCCATTATTTAGATGCGCGCTTTCCCCAGTGGGTTGGGCGTGGTAGTAGAAGCGTGGCTTGGCCTCCGCAATCCCCAGACCTAACCCCGTTAGACTTTTTTTGTGGGGTACATTAAAGATTTAGTGTACGCAGTGCAGTGTGATACAATGGACCAAATGAAAGTGCGGATTGTGCCCGCTTTCAGCACAATAACACCAGACATGCCACACAATGTTCAGGTGTCCATGAACAAGCGAGCTCGCGGCCTTGTGCATAAAATACCGAGGTCATCTCATCGAACCCCATCTTTAAAAATGTAAGTCAATTTACTAAACTAAGCAACGTTTACTCGGTAATAAGTAATAATAAGAGATGAAACTAGTTAACCTACCTAAACTTTGTATCGATTTTTTACGTAAGTTTTGTTATTTCTGGCTTGATATTTACGAGTAAACTGTAAATCAATAATTACGCATTAATTTTTACATCACGGTAAAGTAGGTATGGTTTATAGCGCGCGCGCGCAATCGCTTTGGCCGCGCGGCGCGGCGGCGCGGCGGCGGGCGGCATGTTTTATTTCGTCAGTTCGCGCCGACAAAGAGAACACCGCATGCGGTAGGCTACTACAGTACTAGGCGCGCAGAATTACGGAAGAGATTTATCGTGATATTGGCAAGTAACGTGGAAAGTTATTGACCTACGTAGTGCGGTGACACGTTTGTTATGATTTGAATTTAAGAAACATATGAAACCGAAATTTTGGTATGAATTCTTAGATTTCTTAGAGTATTTTATTTTGAGTTGAAACTATGTAGAGTGATTCTATACCAGCTTTTATCTTTAGTGCTTAAGGATAGCAATAGGGTTTCTGTTACACCCTGTATAGGATTACTGCACCAAGTCAATCGTCATCCTGAGGATGCCTCGTTGAGAAGTGAAGCACGTGACGATTTCTTACAGGGTTCTTTATGACTCTTTAAGAACAGTTAAGCGGATTAACCTAATCCGCTAAATATACATCGTCTATTGTATTTTTTAACTACATCATTTAAAAATTAATAACGGTATTGCCCAGATATGAAATACAATACACTATTCTATACCTAAAATAGACAAAAGGAGTATGTAAAGATCGCAGCAGGCGTTTTGTACTTTCTGCCTACCCCCATTGGAAGAAGGCGTGAGTTTATGTATTCTACACCTACGCAGTTATAAATTAAATGAAATATACTATTTTCTCTCAGCATAAAATTTTCTGCATATCCCTAATCTGCGTCTATCGTGACGAAGCTTCGCACAGTGATACGATACACGCAGATGTGACCAACCATTCTCGGTTATCATCGCGATAGTTCGGGCTGCGTAGCACTTATCGCCCGAGTGGCGATACATAATAAACGTGGCGAAGCCGCCAATGTGACCACCGCATTTGCGCGATAACTTATTCGCGAGCAAAACATACGAAGCTTCGGCACGCATTGCTTTGTCACGATAGACGCAGATGCGGCCGCAGCATTAAAGGTAAACAAAAATATAGGTACAACAGAAAAACAAAATATGAAAAAATCGACTCACCCATTCTAGCAATATTATAAGCTTCACCCAGAAAGTCGTTCTGTTTCTCCTTAGTCATGGGCGCGTAGTTGCCGCTACTATCGACGTAGTGCGTGCAGAGCGGCAACACCTTCTCTATGGCACCTTTCACGAACACCTCCTCTTTCAACTTGCCTTCAGCGAACTTCGGCGCGCATTTCACTACCATCATCTTTGTTTCGGAACTGTAAAGTTATATTTTGGTTTTAGTATACTGTATATTAATCTACCTAGCCTTTTCCCAACTATATTGGGGTAAAAAAGTGTGATCGCTCGAGCGTTGGCGGCACTACTGGTCTGCGGTTGGGCAGCACGTGTCGCCTGTCACTCGCCCGTAAGTGCCAACGACGTGTCGCTAGCTACGGAAGGTATTTCATAGAAATTCAAAGAAACCAGTAGTGTCGCGGCGACACGTCGCCTGCAGTTGCCTCCAGCGGTCGGGTAAGGAATGGTAGGTACCTTAACTTGCCATGATGATTTGGCATCAGTGACTGATAATAAACAACAGATTTGACAGTGACAGGTTCCGCCAAAACAACATGGCCGCCACAGACTGTCAACATCGACCCGTCCCTATTAGAAAACCCTATATAAAGAACTCTTGTGAACTTCGTGTTTCTAGGACCCCAGCGGTAACCCAGTGTTTAGGCTGTGCGTTATCTGTCAGAAAATTAATAAATTTAAGATTTTGATTAAGTTAAAGATATCCGTGTATACCTGAACGGTATCTCGTGCAGCCGCGTGTACTGTTCGCGCACGTCGTGCATGCCGTGCTTGAGCGCGACCGCGAGTAGCGCGCCCTCTGTGGGCTGGCCGTACAGTATCTCGTCACGGACTGTCGCGTTGTTGCAGAGTACGCCCACCTGTGATGGAAAGTATGTGGTATAGAAATGCAATTGGGAATATAACATTTGTAGTATTTGGGAAAGAAAGAAAATAAATAAAAACTTAATAGACATAGGAAATTATGGTATTAGGGTCAGTTCACACCGAGACGTGTTCAGAACGCGACGATGCTTGAAGAGGCCAGTGGTTTCACGCTGCGCAGGCTGCTGCAGCAAGTCGCTGGCAGCCCCACGCCTCGCATTTTCGAATTATCTCAATTAAGTGTGTATATTTTTGGGTAGTAAATAAAGTTATATTTTGTTTCGCTATCTTAAAAAGTGCGCGCAGCGTCACTTCGCGTCATGTCTCGGTGTGAACTGCCCCTTAGAAAGGAAGAACGTCGCACGTCGTGTGACTTGTTTTTTTTTAACCTTTTTAATGCTTTCTGACCAAGAACCCCAGAGTAAAATAGTCTTTGGACATATAATAATTTAGTGGCATTCTATTGTCTATAGTTTGCTTATAGATACTAACGATTGCCACCCTTTTGATATCCATGCCCATTTAAATAAAACTGCATAAAAGTTTTAGGTTGGCATGCCCCAGTATGTCCAGCAGGGTAATTGCGTAACACACATACAATGTCAATTGATCGCAATGGGTTTTATTTTGACAGTTCACCCACGTTAATTGCGTTTTTCAAACATATTAAGCAATGGATCTCTCCGATTGCGATTAAGTGTGTTATACAATTAGGGTATAGCTCAGATAACTGAAAAGTCCATTGACAAAACCAATTATTTTAAAAAACTAAGCGAGAACATTTGACAATTGAACAATACGGATGTTGACTGGGTAAAAATTAAAAACTATTTAGTTCATCAGTCAGATAATAAAAAAAATATTAGACACGTATTTTTTGCTTTATCATATTAATAAAGTCATTTAGATAAAACGCATTAAAATTGGGAAGTGTAGGCTCTCTACTTCACAATTCAGTATACAATATATCGAAAAGAGACGTCACGCCACATTTTAACTCATTGTATTGTAAAAAAAAAACGAGTCCAATATTTTTTTATAATCTATCTGACGGACAAAAAAAAATTTTTGCCCACATCCCTATTGACGAAGTTCTTTTAAATTAAACCGTGTGCTAGTATAGGATTGATCCTTTAGCATACGTATAACGTCGCATAGGATCACAAAAGAAGGTAAATATTACCATGCCCTGGTAACTGACGAACAACGACCATGAAGTTTTTCTGAAAGAGCCATCTATATCTAAGCCAAAGAAACTTTGGTCAATGTTGCAATTTTTTTTTGTTGCAGTGATTTTTGAAGATAAAAAAAAATTTTCAAGCAAAAAAAAACAGTTATTAAAGTGATTTTATTTTGACCTATAATAATAAATGACATTGGGTAACCAACATTTTTAGTGTATTTTCGTTAGCCGTTTTTTTTGTTGTAAGTATCTATTGCGTTTTTCTTATATATTTTTTTTACCATTGTCCTTATTTTGGTGGTCTGAATGATTTCTAAAAGTTTGTCCATCTATTTTAATGGGACCTTATATATTATTAGTCTATGAATATGACCTCCAGCATAGTGTTGACAGCCATCCTCGCCACGTCCAGGTCGCGCCCCTTATACGCGCGCAGCTGTATGTCGCCGCACGCGTTGTACCCGGTGCCCGTCACCTCGGCGATGTGGCCGCCCGACGTCGATATTGTTGTCACTGTCATCTCGTTCTTTGTTAGAGTTCCTGTAAACAAGATAGTTAAGATTTGAGTTAGACTTATGTAGTAGTAGAGGCTTTTGTGAATGAGCTCGTCCGGGAAAGTACAACCTCAATGTCAATTAGAGGCCGTTCATTAATCACGTGAGGCGTTTAGGGGGGGAAGGGGTCGAGCCGTCTCACCCAATCTCACGTGGGGGGGAGAGGGGGTTCTCGGCAAATATCTCGATTATTTTTCCCCGCAAGAAATAGTGTCATATTGCGAGAAAACTGGGTTAAACTTTAACTGGGTTAAACAAAAACGAGATGTTAGCTATATATTTTTTTTTTTAATAAATCCAACGCAATCAAGCACAGATTAACGTATTTATACAATAAATACGAATTTTGAAAAATTATACGTGATATTAGGGTGGGGGGGAAGGTGGTCGTGCCAAATCTCACGACATCTTACCTAGGGGGGAAGGGGATCGAAAAATCGCCAAAATCACTTCATGTAATTAATGAACGCCACCTTACTCCCGCTATACAGCATTTCTGTGTTCGGGTTTGAGTATGGGGTGTAATTAAAAGCACATTAATAATTATGTCTCTACGATAGCCTTTGGTATTGTAGATGCTAATGGACCGACAGCTTGTTTACCACAAAATAGATAAAAAACTTTGGGGTATAAGAAGAGTCATAAAAAACATCTTAATAGCCGCCCGAAGGCCTGCCCCGTGGGTCGACGGCGCGTTGAGTTCCACGCGCGCCTCAAAGAGATGTCAGCAGAAGTGAAGGGGTTCGATAGGACCGATGCCTGCCGGGGTTGCGGGAAAGTCCGAAAGGGATACCGTGGCCCCTGGCAACGTACAGGCAACGGAAGGAACACGGGTGGGTTTTAGTCAGTAAGAGTCTGACACGCCCTCCCGCTCCGCCCAGAGCGGGAGAAGTTATTTGAAAATTTCCCAGCACAACAAAAAAAAAAAAGGGCTGACCCATATAAAATGGTACTTATAAAATAACTAGCGAAATATGCTGAAGCATATACCTGTCTATCCCTTCGGGGAATGGAGCATGATGTCATGAATGTAGATAATACTAACCTGTCTTATCGCTGCAGATAACGTTGACACAGCCCAAGGTCTCGACTGTGGGTAACTTCTTGACGATCGCGTTCCTCTTAGCCATGCGCATCACACCCAGGGCTAAGGTCACAGTTACCACGATCGGAAGACCTGGTGATAAACGTGAAAGGTTATTTCAGAAAACATTTTTATGTTACAGTTTTGCTCGCAAGAAAGTGTTTTTGCAGTTCATGTAAGGCCAGATTTTTTTTTCAGAACAGTCTTGAAATAACCACGCTATTGAACTCATTTGCTCCTCATTTGATAGTTGCCTCAAGGTGTAAGTATGTATATGTCCCAGTAAGATGGTTATGGCCGTGATATAGTTATATCCCTAGGGATATAATTATATATAGTTATAAACCGCTTTCATATAACTATATCACGGTATATAGCTATATCCCTCGGAATATAACTATATCACGGATTTAAACATCTTACTGCGACATATACGCCGATACAGAAGATATCCTTGGACTGGTTTCTGACTCAAACAGAACTTTATTATGTGTTTATCTATCATAAAAATGACATTTAAGCTCTACTTCACCATTACTGATTTGCTGGATATTTCAAAGGAGAGGCTATTTCACCTACAGCTGCGTCGTATTAAATCTTGTAGAACCTTAAAACTAACTTAGGTACTCTCAAGAATAGCGGTTTGCCAATCGAATTGTTGATGATGTCTTCCTAGAAACCAACAATTCGATTGGCAAACCGAAGAAGTAAAAGAAGGTGAGACACCGGCATGAGGAGATGCCGGTGTCCTCACCATCTTTTACTTCACCATTCTGAAATCTTGATCTGCCCAAATGTTTGGAAGAGCCGTACATGATAAAAAATACCCAGAACTGTTGACTTACCCTCAGGGATAGCAGCCACAGCCAAACTGACGCTGATCGTAAACATGTCCTGCAGTGCCTTCCCTTGCAACCAGCCAGTGACCATAATGAAGCCGATGATACAGAAGGAATACAGGGACAGCTGGGCGCCCAGGGTGTCCATGGACTTCTGTAGAGGAGTCTTCGGAGCCTCCTCAGCTTGCATCATTCGGAAGATGTCGCCGAATTCCGAGCGTTCGCCCGTGCTTACTACTATACCCTGGAATAAATAAACAAGCTTGTTTATATTAACGTTACTTTTTACTGCTAACAGGCAATAAATAGTGGCAAAATAGAATCAGGATGCTCGAACATCGAGATTTCCAAATATTTTTTCAGGCGACAATGAATCTGTTTCTCAGTGCCCGAATAGGCACTAACCACACCAAAATAAATTAGAATTTGTGTGAAACTATCAGGCAGATAAATTAAGCAGAAATCATTAGGAGATGGTAAAACACGTCATATAATTTAGTTATTCTGTGACCATAGAGTCTCTTTTAGTTTTATTACACTCTCTGTACTTTGGTGTACCAAAGTACAATAGACTTTTTTTTTTTGGATGGTATATTATCATTTAACTTCTCCCGCTCTGGGCGGAGCGGGAGGGCGTGTCAGACTCTTACTGACTAAAACCCACCCTTCAGTTGCCTGTACGTTGCCAGGGGCCACGGTATGCCTTTCGGACTTTCCCGCAACCCCGGCAGGAAAATACAATAGCCTTACCTTCGCATTACCACACCTAACAAGCGTCCCCAAGAAGGCAATATTATCCTTATTGACCCGTCCTGCAGCCGCCTTGTTCGGTAACACACTCTTCACGGCCGGTTCCGTCTCTCCGGTGAAGGAAGACTCGTCAATGGCCAGGTCTGTGGAGTCATAGAGTCGAAGGTCGGCTGGCACGCGATCGCCGATGTTCAGGTGGACTATGTCGCCGGGAACTAAGTTGCGTGCTAGGAAGTGCTCGAGACTGCCTTCGCGTAGACTGAGGATAGAAAAAATATCGATGAACATATATTTTTAAAAAAATACATACAACGTCAACTAATAATAAGTAAACAAATCCACAAATATCAGGTATGGCTCAGTCATCGTTGACTCAAGTTCATTGATTATTGCAAATATGTTAAATTTTTGCCTTCATACCCAACTCTTTTGTGGACTAATTACACCCAATCAAATTCAAAACAATTATTTCAATTAGACCATTTACAGGTTCTTACAAATTCACGAACAGTCAATCAGTCATACCCCGCAATTGACATCATAATAGGGAGCGAAATAATAGCCAATTACTGAGCTAAAAATGTACCAGAGTAACATTATTCAGTATGTAGTCGAACCAATGACCTGCTCTTGAGCCTTATTTGCGACCAATCAGGCGTTAACATCGTAATTCAACTCTGAAGGTTCTAAACCTGTGTTTCACGTGGTAATATGGTAACAAGATAAACGTATTCTGACAGAAAACGACCTATTAACTAATAACTAACTATTATAATTTTAAGCTTAATTTTTTTAATTATCAAAAGTAATCTTGCGCTAGCAGAACCCTTTAAATTGCTATCTTTGTGTAGTGTTTGGGTCACCAAGATACAGGCTGTGCCTAGTTTGGGACCCGCTGTTCAATCTGTCTAAGTTTTATGTTGGTTAGAATCTCATGTCATGTTACTTGTATGCTTGTGAACTATGTGTAAGTTTAATAAATTAATTTTTATATTGACAAAAGAAAAAAAAAATAAGAAAACGAGACATAGCTAGTATAAGCATAATCGACCTATAATATTCCTCACTGCTACGACACAGGCCTCCTTTCTGCAAGAGGGAGTGGGAGGGAGTGGGAGGAAGTGGGAGGGAGGGGGTGGTGTCATTATGGACATCACAACAGACAAACAAGACATAATCATCTATAGTACCAAAATAATAAGCCCAGAACCGTCAATAAAAGACATAATACTAATTAAGCTTAATAAAAGAACTAGACGACCCTATCTCGAGCCAATGTCAACGACAGTCATTAATTAAGTAGTAATCAACTCTACTGTCAATGCGACGGGATTAATCGAAATAAATGCGTGCGTCATTACTTAGTCGATATTTACCCGAAGTTGATTCATTGTAGGTTAGAAGTACGTAAACAACTCAAATAGATTAAAAATATTAATAGGACATGCAAACTAAATTCTGTCGCATTAAACATAACATCAAGCCTGTATTCCCCGAAAGGTTAGGCAGAGGTGTAGCTATAATTCACCCACATTTCGAGTTCCAGTTATGTTTAAGTCCCATGTAATAGGAGGCGAGCCTATTGCAATTAACCGAGCACAAATCCAGACTCCCGGCTGCTACTGAGAAATTCCAGCAATAAACATGTTTTATTAATAAACAAAATTGTTTAGAGACAAGTGGTAGGAGGGGGGGAAGGCCTTTGCGCTGCAGAAGCACGTTATACATACTCAAAATTACATAATGACAGAGAAAAACCAAGAGCTATTCATATTTCTGTGAGCACTCTCCCTATGATTTGGAAGATGTTGTCTTTTCAATACAACCAGCATGATGTCAAGATTGTATTTTATAATGGCAGCGTGGCAAAACACTACCTTTCTCTTCTAGGCACAAATTAATCTAGAATCTTGCGTTGCATAACAGAACAGTGTCGCTTGTGTATAGTTGACAGTAATTATGTCAAGAATTTTTACTATCTAGGCTTGTAATAGGCAGTTAAACTTAAGTTGACGAAACCACATAGCTGGTGAGCAACCATTCGAAGGGTTCAATTTAACGGTCAGTAGTGTTTAGCTTGTTTCTAAGAAATTTAAAAAATATGAAAGAATAAAAGGGTTTTTTCTTCAGTAGCTATTTCTCTTAGGGTAGATTTAGAACATTTAACAAAATCAGTGCATTGGTGGCCCAATGGTAACTGACAGGCGCTTTACTTTGTGTAAATTATTTCATAACCACTGCTCTCAAAACTGTGAAGGTAAACATCGTGAGGAAACCGGCATGTCCTGGAACCAAAAATTCGAAGACATGTGACATCTAACAAACCGGACTAGGCCCGCGTGATGGATTACGGCCCACTACCTGTCACTGGAGAGAAAGCCTGTCCCAGCAGTGGGAACATTGCTAGTCTAAACGAACATAGAACTTTAGAGGTGTAAAGTTGTCTCATCCTCTATAGAAAAGGCAGGATCTTCCGACCGGTGTCGTGTCTGGTGGGCAACTGCCCGACGATTGATGTCGGGAAGTTAATTATATTATTATGTCGATCGCGTGATAAATTGCGCGATGCAGGATTTGTGTGACATCAGGTCTTTGATGCGTAGTTCGCATGTGGCGTTGTAGATGCGGCCACAGAACCATTATAGCATTATTTTATTAATATTCATTATTTGACATTTAAGTACCTATGCTCTATCTCTTTTTACACAAAAAGAACAATAGAGAGTGCGGATAGAATGTCCATTCGCTCGTTTGGTCGAAACCGACCACTGAATGGCTGAAATGATAGACACGTCATAATAAGACCAGGGATTGTAAATCCAACTTACCAGTTACATGATGGAGGGACCAGCTTATTCAGTTCTTCCAGCGACTTCTCAGAGCGATACTCCTGGACGAACGCCACGGTGACGACGATCATGATGGCCACCGTGATCGATATGGCGTCGTCGAACTGCCGCATACACACGCTCACCACTGCTGAGCCTGGAGACAAGGAAAACATGGCATTAATATAGGAATATGGAACGTCAATTCAGGCAGAGGCGTATTATCCCTAAGGAAAACTAGGCACTTGCCTAGGGGCGCGAGGTAACAAAGAGGCGTGGCGCGGAAGTTTTTAAAAGGGAACAGGGGCTCCGCGGAATTTGAAAAATAGGTATTTGAAGAAACTATTGGCGTCGTCTTACCTCAAGTCTGCCTCCGTAGAGTGCGATAGGGACAGCTGCAGCTCAGACTGACTATATCACAAAACAAATTGACGAGATCGACGATTCGTATTCCCCTTTTTTCTCCTCGAAAACAGAGCCGATTCAATTATTTTTTACATACATTTTTTAAGAAAGAGTATGTCTAGGTTTCCTATCATTTTCTTTTATGTTAAAAACTTTTCGAATTTGTCTGGTAGTCCTCTAATCACGGCGGTATTAATGGGGCATTTTTTGTAGTTTTTGGAGGGTCATATTTTCTTTACCAGTAATTTGCTGAAAAAATGGAAATAACAGGGATGTCTACAGGAGACCTTGATTTTAGGAAAAAAAAATGGGAAGAAAAAAGGGGAGTACATTTGTATGGAGATTCGCAGGCCCTGTTCCCTCGTAAGGCGCTACCCAAGCAGAGACACGGTAAAACATCCACTTTTTTCGTCGCACTGTAAGCCGTAATGCTACATATTACAAGCCCAAATAAATACAGTGTATAGTCAAGGGTATAAAAAAAATTATACAAAGATATTTAATAGAAATGATCTCGCAGTTTGAAAAACTGGAAAAAAAACAGCTGTTCCCAACATATTGACGAGCTATGGAAACATAAATGAAGGGAACAGCTGGTTTTTTTTCGCGATTTCTGGGTTGGTCCCATAGTAAAAGTTATTTATAATGATGAGTACAATGACCACTTTTTTTTTTTGTGTTGGAAATTATCAAATATCTTCTCCCGCTCTGGGTGGAGCGGGAGGGCGTGTCGGACTCTTACTGACTAAAACCCACCCGTGTTCCTTCAGTTGCCTGTACGTTACCAGAGGCCACGGTATCCCTTTCGGACTTTCATTACAATGACCCCTTACGAGGTGTTTCATGAATTCAATTTCACCCTGAATGTATTCATTTATGTAGAACGAAGAATTGTAATGTATTGCTAATAATTTAATTGCTTTTTTATTATTAATAATTCATTTATTTCAGACATGGTCCATACAGAATATTTTGAGTTTGAGTTTTGTGTTTGATTGTTTATAGGGCTAGTGTCTGCCACTCTACGTCCAAGCGCGTATTTTTCATCCTACAGTAGAACTGCCTCGTTGGTCTAGTGGTCGCAAGTGCTACTCAACTCAAACTCAAACTCAAAGCATTTATTTCAATTAAACCATTTACAGGCACTTTTGAATTGTCAAAGAGTCGGTCAGTTAGTCAGAAAGTTGAAGCTAGTTGCCCATTCCAAAACGTAGATCTCTATGGAGAAGAACGGGCAAGAAACTCCAAGGACACTCTTTTAAATATAGAAATTACAAAATCCTGGGTACAATACTTTTGTTGCTTCTATATGTGAGAACAATGTAAAATAAAATAATAATCAAAAACGATTAAAAATATAAGATTAAAAATAAGCAATGGCAGATAAGAGATGACCAGTCTCAACCGACGGCGCCCGTTCACGAACATGACGCGTGGATACTATACTGCTGAGCATGAGGTCCCGGGTTCGATTCCAGGGTAGGGCAGTGTTATTGGGATTTCCATCTGGAATTTGTCAGTAGGTGCCTTGAATCTGGACTTGATGGCAATAGTCTCGCCCCCTATTATATGGGACATAAACATAACCGCCGAAATGTGGGTGTACTATAGGTATACCTCTGCCTAACCCTTTGGGGAAATACAGGCGTGATGTTATGTATGTAGAACGAAGAATATAACGACATACACACAAACACACACACACACATAACATTTTTTTATTTTTTTTATTACGTGGTGTACTTACAGCTAATAAAAACATAAAAAAGGAGACTACAGTCACCAGAGACTTAATTACAAATCCTCACGTATAGCCTTATAATAATAATTTATGGTGTGAGCACAAAAACAAAAAAACACATCGCCTAAATTAGAGTATTTAGCTCTTATTATCTTAATTCTCTTCAAATTCAAATTCATTTTTTCGCACAACACAGGGGCTTTTTAGTATTCTTGCAAGTAAAGGTTAGTCAGAACGATTTGAACGCCAATGCAAGACAAAATCATTATGTTCTTAATAAACAACAACGGTAAATAAAACCAATATCTTTCGATGATTCACGACGAGATTCCAAATGAGAAGATAAAGATACCCAAAAGAAATTGGACTTTTTAAGACCTTTACGAGTCACGAACGCATCAGTGAATCACTGTGGTAAAATAACACAAATTGTAGTACATTCTATTGATCGTCATGTATGAGTTATGTGCTAATCTATTTTAAGAGGGCTATTTGTAAACAATGCGTCATAGTGTCCTCACCTCACTCATATTATTATGTGCAATGCAACTCGTTTCAACGCATAATGGTTATAACGTACTATCTTCTGTCCGCAACTTCGTTCGAGTGATTTTTCTCGTTTTAACCTAACACTCAGCAATAATGCAGTTTACTATCAGTGAAAGAATTTTTGTAAAGCTGGTTTCACAGCTGTCCAGGAGACCCGTACGGGTCTCCCGTGTACGGACGGGTAGCGACCGCAGAGCTCTGGAACCAGGGAGTAGTACGATACGTTGCACGGCCTCTACCCGGAGCGGTTCGCGTACGGACCAATCCGCGTCGACCAATGTTCTAGCGCCTCACGTGTCTCCGTTCCGTGAGTCCGTACGGGCGGCCCGGACAGCTGTGAAACTAGCCTAATCGGTTCAGTAGTTCGGAAGACTACCCCTACATACAAACTCACAAATTTTACCTATTTATAATATTCGTATAGATAGAATACAATACAAACTGAAATAAGCTGTTCATACTGCCAGTGACTCAATTTTAGCTGCCTGTAGGTGACTGCGAGCTAGCTGCGTGTAGCCAGCGCCAGAAAGGCACAAAGATTCCTGTAGCTAAGGATACCAAAGAGTCAGGTTGGTGTAGCCGGAAGGTGCCGACTCTCCAGGCTCCGTACTGCCTGGACAGATAGCACCGCCCAATCATCACCTTTCACTGTACCATCGAAGAAGTCCATGTACAGTTACTCTGGCTGGTTAATCAACCCCGGTACCACCCCGCTGATAGGCATAGTTCACCGATGACCAAGACAGAGAAAGTTACGTTATTTTAAAATTGCAAACTTTAAAGCATTTATTTTCCTTGTTAACCTAAGCTCCTACAACTCCAGATTTATTGCCAAAGAAACCCTTGAAGTAACCTCGTAATAATACCATGGTGAATGATAGCAGGTGCAACCATTTAAAGGTCGCGTAGCCATCAATATTTCAAGGCAACAAACTCGATTTATCGACTAGAAAGTCGTTACTAGAAACCTATGCATAATTTAGTCATTCGACCTCTTTTAAAAGACAATGGTACTGTCTAGTGCTATTTCGCAAAATGACTTATTTTCTTGGTCTTTAGGATCGGTTGTTAGGGGAGAATGATGAAGAAATAGTTAGATTTGTCTAATTGAATATAATTTATGATCATCATAATATTGTTATCGTTATTGCATAAAATTCAAGGCCATTAATGGCACGTAAGAAATTATCGGAGAGGCAACCGGATGGCGTGTGGTAATCTGGGTCTTGAAGTGATACCGAACCCCCCGTACCGTCCGAATGTACCCCAAATGGACTGGGCCGGAGAGGAAGGGGGGGGGGGGGGGGACAACACATTAAAAAAAAATAAGCTCTAATTCTAAGCAAGGAATTGTGTGTTAACAATGTCATCCAGTTTTGATAAAGTTCACCCCCATTTTCGGTGATAAACAGTCAACCAGTCTTACCCAGGGGTATCTTGATATCCAGTAACTGGCTTGTGAAGGCCAGATAAGCAGTCGCTCCATGTAAAATACTGGACCCCAACATAGTTGGGAAAAGGCTAGGCAGAACAGATCTGTGGGATTCTCGCATTCATTTTATGAGTGATAGGCACGAGAGACTAAGCACTCATTTCACCTTCATGGTTACACAAGCCATTATTTCCCCCGCAGGTACCTAGTATTTACGTTGTATTTACGTCCACACTGCGTCAATGACACGGCTTATTACACGATTTGATTGTAAACTGGTAATTGAGCTCATTAATGGACCCCGGCAACAATCGCAACTCATCGTGGAACTACAGATTACAGTTCTGATATATTATTTAATTTTCGTTGTATTAAGGTTCCTGCAGACAAGCACGACGCGACGCGACTCTATTAGAACAATTTCTATGAAAATTTCATGGAAATTGCTCTACCAGAATCGCTTCGCACCGTCGGTCGTGCCGCGCCTTTCTGCGGGAGTCTTAACTGTTTATTTTTTACAGCGTTCGACCACTATCTATCACGCTTGCCTAGAGAAACAACCTAGTCACTCGAGCCAAGACTCCCAGATTATAGCCACCGGGAAACAAAAGCTCAAATTCAAATCCATGAAATCCAAAGAAGGGCTTAAATCCACTTACTGACAGAATACGCCTAACCTAAACCGCTGGGTCTGAACAAGATTTCCTCATATAACGAATAACGAAGGTGGATTTAGATTTCACTAAGGAAGGATTTTAATAAAAAAAATGCTTTTAGTGTAGTGTTTCTTTGCGTATCAGTTGAGAAAAACAGCTTTTTTGTTTGCTCGTGTTTAAATTACGATACCCATGACTTATTTATGAAGTTTACACAAAAATGAATAGATTTTTAAAGGGATATTTCAAGTAAATAAATATCTACACCAAATCCGATCGCAGACCCAAAAAAAAAATCATTATATCAATATTTTATTTTATCATGACGATTTTTTTTTCCCATCACCTCTGCGCAGTTTCGCTAGCTAATTTAATTTGACCCTGTATGTGATATTTTATTTAACAGTTCTGAAGAGTCTCTTCTATAATAGGGATGATGCCTGGGTAAAAAAAAGAAATTCTATTTAGTCCGACAGTCAGATAATAAAAAAAAAATTACACACGTATTTTTTGCTTTATCATAATTATTAATAAAAAATGACTTAGATACAACACATTAAAAGTTAGGGAGTGGGGGCTTGCTACGTCACAACTAAGCATAAAATCTACATAGGCGCCACGTCATGCCACATTTTAACACATATATCGCCGTAATATTTCGATTACGTAAAATAAAGAAAAAATACGTGTCTAATTTTGAAGTGAAAACTTCTTTAGCGGCGTTGTGCACTTTTTTTGTGATGAGTAAAAAAATGTTTAACTCGCGTCAGGACACGTGACCTGGTCGAAAATTCGTAAGACGGAGGGAGAGTAGACCGCAACGTTAATATTCAAGTTTTCACTTCTGCCGGCACTAGGGGTCGCAATACTGGTCCCTCTCTCCGAAACCGGTATTTTCGGTATTGAGTCTAGCAAAATACCGGGATCCCGGTATTTCCGGTATTTTCGACATTTAGAGAAATTATATTTATTTTATTAGTTTTTCTTTCCGTTAAAGTCATTATAGTATAGTGAAATCTCTAATTTAAAAGGTATTATAAGTACTACTACTAAAACATTTGAAACATTCACGAGAAAAAAATATATGAAGAAAAATCATGTTTTTATAAATTTTGCACTTATGATGAGGTATACATACCATAAATCCTAACAAAAAGTACTAGGCTTGCATGAACACGATAGTATTGCATCATTAAACACTACTTAATTCATTTTGTATGGAACGGGTTTTTTGATGACATCTCGAGAACGGATTGACTGATTTCGAAGTTTTTTTTTCATTCGTCTCGGCCTAGATAAGAAGAAAAATCGTGTTTTCATCCATTTTGCATTTATGATATCCCCCGTTAGAAAGTAGGTAGGTAGGGTAGGTAGGTATGTATGTAGGTAGGTAAGTAGGTATGTATGTAGGTAGGTAGGAGGTAGGTATGCAATTTTTATTTTAAATATTCCGTGAAGTTCGAGGAAGTATCTTATGAAGAGAAACTTGGAAAAATTGCCGGAAAAACGTAAAAACCCCACTTTTCTTTATCTAATACAAACTGTTCCTAGCTGTCGTTGCCATAAATCCTAACAAAAAGTACTAGGCTTGCATGAATTCACGATAGTATTTTAATTTTTGGAAAATCCACTGGAAAAGTAGGTAAGTAGGAAGGAAGTTTGAAAGCGCTTGGAAAAAAATGAATAAAAATTAATTAATTTAAAAATTAATCCCTATTTCCCTTGGTAACGGCATCGGCATCACGCGTGAACGGCTGGACCGATTTCGCTAATTCTTTTTTTGTTGTGTTCGTTATTCTCAGGACAAGGTTCTTAGGATAAGTAGGTGAAGGTAGTTAAAAGGAAGAAGAGGTAGTTAAAAGAAGGTCATTAATCATTATAGTATAGTGAAATCTCTAATTTAAAAGGTTATAAGTTTAAGTATAAGTTGTCAAACAATAAAAGAGCATTTTAATCAAAGAAAACGAGTATCTCCTTCCTATCAAAATTGTAACATTGCAACGGTTGGTTACAACTCACATAAAAGTAATAGTGTAAATATATATCTATATATATAAAAGAAAGACGGGTTTGTTACAACACTTATAACTCGAGATCTGCTGGATCAATTTTCATGGTTTTTGATTCGTTGGATTTGTCTCCTCCCCGAATAGCAGAATAACTACTAAAACATTTGAAACATTCACGAGAAAAAAAGATATGAAGAAAAATCATGTTTTTATAAATTTTGCACTTATGATGTCCCGGTATACATACCATAAATACTAACAAAAAGTACTAGGCTTGCATGAACACGATAGTATTGCATCATTAAACACTACTTAATTCATTTTGTATGGAACGGGTTTTTTGATGACATCTCGAGAACGGATTGACTGATTTCGAAGTTTTTTTTTCATTCGTCTCGGCCTAGATAAGAAGAAAAATCATGTTTTCATCAATTTTGCATTTATGATATCCCCCGTTAGAAAGTAGGTAGGTAGGGTAGGTAGGTATGTAAGTAGGTAGGTAGGTAAGTAGGTAAGGTAGGAATGTAAGTATGTAGGTAGGGTAGGTAGGGTAGTAGGTAGGGTGGGTAGGTAGGGTAGGTAGGTCGGGTAGGTTAGTAGGGTAGGTAAGTAGGGTAAGTAGGTAGGTAGGTAGATAGGTAGGTGCGCCATAGATAAGTACTTAGTGCTCCCGTGCGAAGCCGGGGCGGGCAGCTAGTAATATATAAAAGTAATAGTGATGCGTTAGAGCTCGTACAGGAAAAGAGGCGGCGGTGTCACTACTCGCATGGGAGGATTTGCGATTTGTAGCGTTCTGTGATGAATACCGAAAATATCGTAAAACCCGGTATTCAAAAATTCAATACCGGTATTGTGAAGGCTTCTTTTCGGTCCGGTATCCCGGTATTTTCGGTATCCGGGATCCCGGTTTGCGACCCCTAGCCGGCACTCCCGGAGTGCAACCCGTTGTTTTTTGTTTTATATTCTTAGTGACAGACAATTAAAAAATAAAATTTCGCCATCCCTATTGACTCTTCGTAAACTGGTGTCATTCATCTGTTACATAACACTTATGTATAACAAATACAACAGATTGTGTATAGGTTAAACACCCAGTTACCTGTTAAACAGATAAAACACGTAAAGAGATAAAAGTATTTTCATGGCACAATTCTGAACGTGTGTTTGTAGTAGATTAGCCAGGCAAGGCATTGCTATAAAAATGTAGATTTTATTATTTACGTCAAGATGTTGCCACGAAGTAATTTTATCAATGCTCCATTTCTATACTAGTTTTGTAATAAAGTAAAAAGAAATTGAAGGAACATTTAAATAGCACGAGTTTCCAATAAAACATATTTTAAATATTTCACTAACAAAATATTTTTCTGCGCTTTCGAAAATATGAAATTCTGGGAATCTAAGCAAGCGATTATAATTATATTTTGTAAATAATATGTTCTCAAAATGATGAAGAAAAACATAGTGAGGAAACCGCCATGTCCTAGAACCAAACCATCAAAGTCCGTGAAAACCGTTTGCGACTAGGCCTTCAAAAACTAAGGCAAGTGAAACATTAAAATGTAAGTAGCAATCGTGACTTAGAAATAGCATTTAACACATAAGAATTGATATCTCCCTGCTAATAAAAACGAACGTTACCTACGTATATAAATGTATTTAATTTATAGATTAGAAGATACTATAAAATAGCACTCATTTGCTTTTTTTTTGCGATATCTATACCTACGGTAAATGCTATTAGAAGCACCTAGTTACCTAGTACCTAGTTTAACAAGTCTGTAGTTTTAATGGTGTATTTAAACGAGTTTTACTTTTCCTTTATTTAATAGTCAAATAAAAGAATGTATACCTATCTGAAACTTCCGCCCGCCTAAAATGTACGCGTAAAATTTCTCGTTTTTTACTTAAAATATATCAGACTAGCCGCGCCCCGCTTTTTCACCCGCGTTTCACGTCAGGGTTAAATAGTGGATTGTTTGCTTAGGGAGCAAACAACTATTTTTAAGGCGAGTGTTTCTTTGAATCCTGAGCGCAGCAAGGCATTCAAAGTACATCAGTTGAGCTTAAAATAGTGATGCTCCCGAGGTGAACACTCTACTTTTTATACTCTATGGGAAAAAAAACGTGTGCGTTCCGACCCCCGTCAGGAACAAAGTCCGGGTCTCACGTATAATTTTAAACAAAAACAACATTTTCGCAGCCACCATCTTGGATTTACATTTTGACCTATCGGCTTTAGCATCCTCGGAAACTATGAAAATGACACCCATAACGAAAAATTTTAAAAATTTCGCAGTCGGCATCTTGGAATTTCGTTTTGACCAAATTCACACTTTCTCTCTCTCTTGCCAGTCTGTTACTTGTTCACACAATGTTCGTGATTGATCTCTTTGGTGATTGGATATTTTACTAACAATATCCACATTCCAAATTCGAATCACTTTTAGTCCCTAGGGATTAAAAAGCTATTTTAGTCCCTGTTTACGAATAATAAACTGGCTCTTATTGAATAGATGTGAACTCAGGATCATCATTAAATTGAGTAGCATCTTAGAATTTGCCCGTTAACATATTCTCAGGAGTCTGACCATTGGTTTTTTTAAGTGACCAGGTTATAAACAGGAACTTAAAAAAGTACCATTATGAAATCCAGAAGTAAACGTTCCAATAAAACTAAATGTATCCTGTAGTTAAGGGCAGGGTGGGCTGGCGACGTTACTTTTAAGTGGTCCAGATATAAATACCGGTTAAATGCTATGGTACAGGACAGGGTACATATTAATATTATTTTAAGTATTCTGCGTATTATTTTGTTGATATCAAGTATAGGTCTAGCCTGGACATTTATTGATGCAAATTTCAGTCAATCATACAGTCATTCATCATCATGATCATCATCAGCTTGCAGAAGTAAAAAAAAACTTTATTTTTCTAGTACAAGCCCTTCTTAGTTCAAACTCAAAGCATTTATTTCAATTAAACCATTACAGGCACTTTTGAATTGTCAAAGAGTCGGTCAGTTAGTCAGAAAGTTGCCCATTCCAAAACGTAGATCTCTATGGAGAAGAACAGGCTAGAAACTCCAAGGACACTCTGTTAAATATAGAAATTACAAAATCCTGGGTACATTACTCTTGTTGAGTCTATATGTGAGAACAATGTAAAAAAAAAAAAAACTTAAAAATAAGCCCTGGCAGGTAAGAGATGACCAGTCTCAGCTGACGGCGCCCGTTCACGAACATGACGCGTGGATCAGCACCATTTTGTAGGGAACCGAATTTTTCTTATTCTATATTTGAATTTCATAGATCATTCCAACAATGTCCACCTCACCAGCAACCCAATTACCTAACGCACTTTCGATCACAGTCCGAAGGATTTAGAATGTGAATTTCCTAGAAAATTCGTCTGCTCTAGGTTCAGCATAAATAACGCAATGAATATTGTTAAATCGTCAAAATAAATAGCTTTGGGAATAATAGGGATTGTGAGTGTCTTACGAAATGAAATGAAATTGTTTATTCTGTAAATAGGATATTGGAACCACTTTTACACGTCATCTTAAAAAAATATTAAAAAATAGCTAGATGAGTTCGGCGTTTCCTATCTGACTACTCTGAGAAGAAAGGCCGAAACAAACTCAGAACGGAACAACCCCAGTTTTTCTACACACCCAACCAAGTTTTATACCCGACCAAGGACAATAAAATCATAGTCATTCTATGGCAGATCGATAAAAGAATAGGTAAAAACAAATTGAACTAAGTTTACAATTTCCCAGTGAGCCATGAAGACATAATTAAAAACATTATTTTTTTATCGTTATATGTAATTGATTTCAGTTCCCGACCGGCTGTAGGTGCCGAACTGATTCAATAATAATATGACTTCATTCCATTTCATTTATTTATTCATTAACAATAATTAACATTGTGTTGAACATTACATATTAAATAAATTTATTATTAACTGCCAGGCTGTATTGTGATTAAACAATGATCGCGTGACTTCAAAACTTTTTGGTATGTTACTATTCTGTGGTTATGATAAACACAGATGAATACAGATGGTTAATTTCGCAAAATTATTTAAATAAAAAGCGTTTCTTGCTACGACAGAATAAGGTGCAATTCATGTCGCACAGCGCTAATTACCAACAGTTATATTCACGAAGAAGTTGCCTCTCTTTCTATCGCGTTACTCTTATATCTTCAAACTACATTACACTCACTGAATTGGCCCGACAAGACGGGCCCGCCGCGTCATCTGTATTCATCTGTGGTTATGGGTGGAATTATCTCTGGGAGAAACCTAGGTACTATCGAAGAACTTCAAATCTAAGCAGTTTGAAAACAAAATCCCGTGAACACGATGACCACATCTGTTACCGCCCCGGTCCTATAGCCGCCGATCGCTGCAAGCAGAAATAGTCCTTACGATGTATAGATATGAAGTTCCTCGATGGTACCTATACTATTTTGGTACCTACTTTTCGAGTCGACAGTTCCATAAGGAGTAACCGAGTCCTCATCGACCAATTACGACCACAAATATCATTGGAAAGCTCTTTTCATGCGTAAATTTTTAATTGTTACGATGCCAATCAGTCTCAAACATATGTATATATAGCAATAAAGTTATGACGAACATTGTATTCCTATTTATATTAATTTATTGCATTGCATTCCATATTGTAAAAAAGATGTTACAAAAGGCTTAAAAGCTAGGTACAAAAATATGGACCCTGTATGGGCACAGCAACAGGATATAATTGTAATTAAAAAATTATATAAAATAAAATTAAAACTATTACCAATTTAGAAATTCAAAAATCTAGGTATTTAAATTTATTTAACAATAAAGTAATGAAAAAAAATACAATAGACGACGTATATTAAGCGTGCGTTCGGCGCTTGACGTGGCAACACGTCGTGTCTGAATTCGCAACAAGTCAATCGTCATCCTGAGGATGCCTCGTTGAGAGATGAAACACGTGTCGATTTCTTACAGGGTCCTTTAAGACTCTTTAAGAACAATTAAGCAGAATAGGTTACTAAATATACGTCGTCTATTGTATTTTATAATGGATTCCCGCAAAGTCACGCCTAATTCAATTAAGTAATAAAGTAAGGATTAATAGTGAAATAACTCTAAAACAGTACAATGTAAAGCGCATCATTTACATTTTTTTAAGTGTTACAATCACAAATATTTATCACTAACTTGATGAAGCATTAGCTGATTAATTTGAAAAGCAAACAATAAAAGTGTTCGACAATGTTGTAATTTAATGTAACAAGGTAACACATAAAAGTCGCATTTATAATCAAAGGCTATGGAAAGTCTGCCGAGGTCGCGGGAGTCCGAAAGGGGGGATACCGTGGCCCCTGGCAAGTACAGGCAACTGAAGAAACACGGGTGGGTTTTAGTCAGTAAGAGTCTGACACGCCTTCCTGCTCCGCCCAGACCGGGAGAAGTTATTTGACAATATCCCACACAAAAAAGAAAAAAAAAGCTATGGAAAGTAATAAATGAAAACGTCTTTCTTTCTCAACAAGCGTAAAACACGCAATCTCGACATTCTGTTACGTTATAATGTCACACATTTATTATATAGCAGTTACCCGCCCCGCCCCGGCTTCGCACGGGTAGCAGAGCATTATATGCCTACATCTGATCAGTCGGTATGATTTTTACCGACGTCTTCAGTAATCATCTTTTTTTTTAGCCAATTAACACAAAACTTTTAATGAATTATAAACCTGAACCTTCTTCATGAATCAGTCCGTCCATTCGTGAAAACCGTTTGAAAATCGGTTCGGTAGTTTTTGAGTTTATCGCGTATACGATGTTCGTGTTCACCGTGTTTTGTTCGTTCGTGCGTACACGCCTTTAGGCTTCCACATTATCTAACGTAAGAATGAATTGTGAGGGCTATCTCTCCTGGGCACGCCATTATTGCGGCGATAAGTCCCCTCTTTGAGGAGTGGCTAGAGAGGCGCCACGGCGTCCTCACCTTCCGCCTGACGCAGGTCCTCACCGGACATGGTTGTTTCGGGAGGTTCCTGTTTCGTATCAGGCGGGAGGAAACGCCCGGGTGTCATCACTGCGTGGATCGCCCGGAGGACATGGTTGAGCATACGGTGGAGGTCTGTCCGGCTTGGGCAGAGCATCGCCGTGTCCTCGTGGAGGCGATCGGCGGCGGGGATCTCTCGCGTCCGGCCCTAGTCCAGGCATGGGAGGCCGTCACCTCCTTCTGCGAAGCAGTAATGCTCGCGAAGGAGGAGGCAGAACGCGTGAGGGAGAGGCAAATTTCGCGCCCTCACGCCCCTAGCCGCCGCAGGAGACGCCCTGGGCGTCGGGAATCGCAGGCCGATTCCCGGCCACCGTAGGCGCGGGCTTGCGGACGGTGAGCATTGGGTAGCTCGCCGTCCGATAAGGACCAGGCCCGGGTCGACGGCGCGTTGTGTTCCACGCGCGCCTCAAAGATATGTCAGCACAACGGAAGGGGTCCGATAGGACCGATGCCTTCCGGGGTTGCGGGAAAGTCCGAAAGGGATACAGTGGCCCCTGGCAACGTAAAGGCAACGGAAGGAACACGGGTGGGTTTTAGTCAGTAAGAGTCTGACACGCCCTCCCGCTCCACCCAGAGCGGGAGAAGTTATTTGATAATTTCCCACCCAAAAAAAAAAAAAAAAAAAAGTGCTATCTCTCCAATTCTCTTTAATAAGCAGCTGTTGAAAAAAGTATTGATCGCCAACATAATTATAATCAAGTGTACGAAAAACAGACTAATGAAAATACAAATGGATTGTATGAAAGATGACATTGCTATGACAGAGCTGAAGGAAGTATATAAATGCCGAGGCGACTGACACAGATGGATGAAAGAAACAAAAGTAAGTATTACCACGGTATTACGCCGACCCTAAATAGGCAATTCCCTTCGCAAAAGAAATTCCAGGAACTGTGAGAAATACACCTTACGCTTTCGGCAACGTTCGCTTTGGCGGACCCTAGAAAAGCCGGGATTATATCACCAGGCAAATTAATTTCTAGTAAACGAATAAGAACAGGTGGTACCTAACCTACAGCTAATAAAATGGTAAACAGGTTCGTCGGTTTCTTAATCAGTATGAAGATGTATGCAAGTACTCACTTTATAACGATTAGGCATAGGCTGATATAAAAGCTTGATGAGCTTCACTATTGTCTTCAAATTTCAACTGTCGGCTAACTATCGGCCGACTGCTAAATCAGTATGGCTCTTTTCACACCGATCATTTATCGGACCCCGACTCAACTCTCGGTTTCTTTTCTTGTTCTCCTCAGTTGTATAAAAGCAATAATAATAACATTTCTAGACAATTTTGTATTAACTTGCATTATGCGTCCGCTCTCTTCAAAAGTCGCTTACTAGCTACCAGCAAATCGTTCGAGAGCAGTCGAGTATGCGCACTCGCCACCAACCAGACTGTTTAGTTGGCCTAATGTGCGCGCTAATAGCCTCTTAACCCGATCAAACATATCGGCCGATATAAATTCTATAATCTGTGGGAGTTCTTAAAGTAGGGACCGTCTCAAAGGTTAACTACAGAAAAACCTGAATTTCAAAACAAGAATTACACAAAAAAACATCATTTAGAAGACCACAAACAAAAATGCAAATTAAAACCTTTAGAACAGTAGGTACTCATACTAATAATGAGGCTCACATCCATTCGCTAATGCCTCTCGAAGCGTGACTAGTCGCAAAAAACTGCGCAAGAACAGGTTCGGGTATCAAGTGCATGCGGGCCGTGACAATGACCTCGGATACCGCAAAATAACACATAAGTACGGTTAACTACATGTTAGTTACTACACTTGAAGTACGAAAGCCGCACTTACTGCTGGGACATAGAAACGCTGTCACAGTTATGACAGCAAGGGCGTGTGGTTTGTTGTACAAGCTGACTGATGTGTACATATATCAAGTTGTTGTGCAGTTAGCTGAACAGTATTTTCGTGTGGCTTGAAATATTTCGCATAAAGTTATGTATAGCGGATATGTCAGTGACGACTCTAGGGAAGGGACTAATCCAGCCAATATATATTACTGCGAAAATATCCACGAATATTGGCAAATAGATAGATTCGTACCTCAGGATGGACATGATGATTCACGATTCAGAAACAAATGGTACTTTTAAACCCTATAATTAAAATTTGAAGAAGAAACAAGTTTAATGGACGATAAAAGTTCAATGTGAAGGATAGACAAACACTGACTCCATAAGTGGAAAGAGGTATGAGAGACTATGTATGTTACCGACATTCTTTGTAAATAGTTGTTTATTTTGACCAAGCCTATATTGTCTATAGTCTATGCAAATTACTTATTCATACACAGGCGTACGCAGTACGCTTAGTAACAACAGATATTTTCATTCGATCTGCGCGTTTCTAAACTTTTGGAAACATTGTTGTGCCATCCAATGTTATATCCTCCAAACGGTATTTGTAACGGAAAGAAATAGGTTCAGGTTCCAATCATGGAAATAACAAGTACAAAAAAAATAACTTTGCTTTAAACTTGGGAAAGTCGATCAGACATGACACATCGGTAATCGTAACAGCGGGTAATAAAACTGCAACCACGTAGTAATCGCATATAAAACAAGATTATTTTGCAGTCCCGAAGGTCGATACAATCTTTAAAGGGTTTAGTTGTTTGTATTTTTATTTGTAAACAAAAGTAAAAAAACTCGTGAGGAAAATCTGGCAATGGAGATAACCAGTGACCACTGAAAATCTGCGCTGTGCTGTGAGTCCCCATAGCACAGCATCATGCTGAGTGGAAGCCTTCTTGTCACAGTCATGACGTGCCAGCAGCTGGCAACTAATTCTGTTTCTTATTCGTAATTATATTTAAATCTAGTGTTTTATTTTAACGTTCGAGTTAATTATCTTTATTTATGCGAGTGTTTCTGTGACAAATACACTTATTTTTCTTTCTATAAATCCCAAGATTGTCCCAAAAATAGTCGTTTTGGTTGCGTTTATTAATACCCGACGTTGGTATCGTCGTTGTATGCATTCCTTGACGTGTTCAAGTAGCTTATTTTAATAATAGCCTTTATTTTTGGAACCAGGTACTTTGTATTGCTGCTGTTTTGCTTCCCAATACAAGTCTGAAGCAGTTTGTTTTCCTGTACCTACTAGAGTATATATTTTTATGTCCTGTGGCTACAGCATTGAGTTCTCGCACAAATTCTTAAAAGATTTCCTCACGAGGTTCGTATGAATTATGATTGCCTAGCTCTACCAAAATGTGGTCGATTTTCGACCATTTTACCGAACACACAGTTTATTTCACAGTGAACAGAATGACAAGCGAAGGTTACAGGTCCGGTTTAAGGTACAAAAGGCTACACATCAAGATATACATTTCCAGTTTATGCTGATCTCGCATTGCAAAGGATTTCCGTACAATGCGAGGTCATCTTATACTGGAAATGTATAGCTTGATGTGTAGCCGTGTGTTCGTGTTTCTACATTTTATACTTTTTGTCATTTTATTTATAAAATTATTACTTCTTGTAGTTATTTATAATCGAACATATTTTCTGATTGTAGGTATTATAGAAATATCATTCACAGCTTTTGTATCAAGAAACAAAAGATGGCAAACATGATTAGCATCACAATATAATACAAGACTTAGGAATGAAAGAGCTGTTATTGAACTAGAAGTTTTTTTTTTTCATCTGCTTATCATGTAACTTAACATTCGAAGAAGGCGCCTTTGTTATTTAGATACCAATACATCTTACCCACTCATTTCAATGCTTCTCCATTTGGTTCAATGAACTAACCAAAATTAGAGTTCTAAAAAAAACCCAATTGATGTAAAAGATGAAGGAGCATCGTGTATGTGCAACCTTCTACAGGCCTCCAGCAGTGTATTTATAACACACGGTTTCGACTTTCAAGCTTACATTCATTTTGTTTCTTCTTAACCATCGGGTTAAGAGACAAGAATGTAATTACGAACCCCAATCATTTGAATTATCTTGCATCCTACAAAATACAATCAAAATTCACTTATCCAGCCAATAGGCTGATAGAATAGAAATCTGTCAGAGTGAAGCGCCCCTAGACCTTTCCAATATGCCTACCCTCATTACGACAGCCAGTAGGGTGTCGTTAGGCCTCTTATCCTAGGCTGTTAGAGCAAGGTCACCGGCAACCCATAGACTACGTGTTTATCAAACATCAAGGTTTGCTGCTCCCTCGATAAAATTTATAGGGTTGCCACTATTCAACTAATCTATCAGAGACAAGGGTGTCGTAACTGCCACTTGTTTTCCCGTGACGTAAACAATGTTGGCTGACCCTTAGAAATGGTGTTAATAAGTTTTAATGCTGACGGCGGTAATATTGTTAGGGTTGGCAGTCTCAATAGGGTAGCAACTTTCGTTGCTTTGTCTCTGAGGACTAGGGCAGATCCCTCTATTTGTTATCATGTTTTAACAAAAATCACGTTAGCATAAATTGATAGGTATTACCATAGTTATCATACTGCTGCCCTACGCAAAATACGCAGTTGGAGTTTAAGTGACGGATCCCAGCCCGTTATAGCATACCAAACCATAGTGCTGATAATGGGGTTCTCACAATTTAGATTGCCATCGACAAGCTAAGAACGAAGACGAAGCTTGAAATTCTAGTAAAATTTTCTATGGTACACAGTCGCGATCATTTCAGATTTAGGTAGGTAGAGGTTCAAATAATAAGACTTTATATAGGTATTCTTTTCCATTGCCACTCGAAAAAAAGCATTTTATTCATCGATAACAGTGAATAAAACTCTCTTTTACTCACTGAGTGAATAAAAACATTTTGAATTTGGAACAAGGACGAATTATACGAATAATGTACATTTCGCCAGTTATGTTTTTAAGTCCCATGTAATAGGGGGCGAGCTTATTGCCATCAACCGGGCACAACTCCAGACTCCGGGCTGCTACTGAGAAATTCCTGTTGTAAAAACCAAATAATACTTTGCCCGTCCTGGAAATCGAACCCAGGACCTCATGCTCAGCAGTAGCGCTTGCAACCACTAGACCAACGAGGCAGTCATATAAATACTACAGCTACGACAGATAAATATAAGTACTATACTATTATTTATTTTCTCGCAGTCAATGGTAAAAAGTAGAGTACACAACTCGTGAAAAATAAAAATAAACGGTAATTGCAACCCTCGCTCCGCTCAAGATTCAAATCGAGGATCCCTCGCTACGCTCGGGATTCTATTCTAGAATCCTTTGCTGCTCTCGGGATCGAACTTAGTCCCTCGAATTAAATTCCTTTTTTTTCACTTCTTGCATAATCTACTATAGTTTAATTGTTATTCTTATAATAAAGATAAGATAAAGATACCGTAAAACCAGAAACAGATCAAAGCATACGTAATACTTATACATCTTCTCTAGGCAGGTAAAGATATTATGACCGAACATTTAAAATTTAAGTAACTAACTGACATCCCTACGACGGCAGGTGTTCCGTCCAATTTCCAGGTAGGTACAATATTAAACTAAGTCAAGTCGCAGGTGCTCTGAATAAATTTACATCTAGCTAAAAGCCTGGCTAAATTGTGGCCTGAAGCACGTAAATGTTTGAACATTCTGATCGATACTGTGAATGTTAATGTTTGTATAGGATGAGAATAGGAGATAGTTTAAAGCTATAATTCATTATGGTGATAAAACGGGGCACAGATAGATACAAGACACACACACACACAAACACAGACAGACAGTCAGAAAGATGTCATGGCTAGAAAAGGATGACTATGGAGATAAAGACTAACAAAGAAAGAAAGAAGTATGGAAGAACAAGAAATTGGGAACTGTGATAAGGACTAGAGAATGTTCATGAAACAGGAGCTAATTACTTCAACGAATGAGGTTTAAATGATCTGCGCTCCAGCAAAATAAAGAACAACAACCGATCTGTAGGTACCTAACTGTGGGTGTTTTTACAAGCGTAATGAATTCAAAGGAGATTTTGTACAACAGAGAGGCCTATTCCTGTCTTGTCAGATGTTTTAGAAACCATGACCCCGAGGACTAACAAGATTCAGGAGAACTTGTCTTTTTTCAGCCAAGTCTTTCGCCATCTGATTACATTGGGTGATGATGACTACTGGATACTGAAGACTTTCGAATGACACAAACTTTGATCATTCATTATTTTATTAATTATTCATTAAACATTTTGCAGTAGAAGACCTTTTTTTATCAATATAGCATTGATGACTGATGACTTGATGTTTTGATATCATTTGCGTTTAAGATCAATGGTAATAATGGCCGATAGGCAACCTAAGTATCTTTTTTGCTACTAAAATTCATGTCTTATTTATTTCAAATGCCCTTGAAGACACTTAAACATTCAAAAAGGATAATAAAAATAATAACATCATTAAAGTTTTTTTGTTTCGTGTGTTATATATAAATAACTAATAAGAGACTCGTGAATAATTTTATATTGCCAACTCGTGATTAATATTTTACGTTTTTCACGTAAAAATATACCTTTTTAGTTTTCATAGTAACATGATTTACCTACTTACATTTCAATAGAAAGCTTTAACACATAATAGCTATTTGTATGTGACGTATTTGGTGTAATATAATTCTTGTCATTATTCCCTTGTCGTTATCACAATCTATTTGGGGTCTCTGTTAAACATCATCTCGGTAGTCACCCTCTTTCTAACCATATCATCTTTCACACAGTCCTTCCATTGTTTCTTTGGTTTTCCTCTACTCTGATAGCCATCTACATTCACATACAATAATAATATAATTTCGTAAATGATCGATATTGATACTTATGAACCTTTGCCTAAATTGTAATTTATATCATTCGGGAGGACGCCTCCTCTATTCCTCTCATCTCTAAAATTGTATCAGAGTATGATAAAAAATATCAAGCAGATGGATTCGAAAACAGTAGTACAATATAAATATGGACACAGTGTGGATACTAGGCCTATTTGTTGAAATAATTACTTTTAAAAAGATCGCAGTGACCACTCGTCTCGACACGACACTCCACAATGTTTTTTCCATCCCAAAAAAGTGACATCCGCCTTTTATTGAATATATCTACTAAAAACATAATTCCAAATGCAAGAGTAGAACTCCCATATGTCAGTTTTCAATAATTGATTTTTAAAAAAATATCTAAGTTTTTGTGACCTTTACACTAAAAATACTGAAAAAAAATCATAAAAACTGAAATAATAAATAAATAAATAAATTTGTATTGCAGTTTTATGAAGCCTTTCTCGATGCATATTATACAGTTTTTTTAAACGAAAAAAGTAGAAAAATGCCATGAAGAAAAAATGTTTTATCGATATCAGTATTTATTTTTTTATAATTTTTCTAGCACGAAGTAGAACCTCTGTCTAGCACAAAAAAATTCCTCACACTCAGGTTTATCACCCACAAAAATATCACATTCAACTTGGGCCTAGGTTTTGAGAAAATGATATTTAAATATGTGTATCAGGGTTGCCACTAATATGACCTTTCGTGTTAATTTTTTTAACCTAATATTGGCAGCTTTTTCACTTTACTAACGAAGGAGGGTTATGTTCTAAATATTTGTATCAGGGTTGCCACTAAATGACCTTTTGTGTATTTTTTTTTTTACCTAATATTAGCAGCTTTTTCACTTTACTGACGAAAATGTTCGTTAGAGAATGTATGTATGTATGTAAATTGTTTTATCTTATTTTGGTAAGCAAATAGTTTGGATATCTATTTATTCCCGATGAAGGGCCACGTGTGGCGCGGGAAGCGGTCCACCCTCGATAAGCTGATGCTAAAACCCCGCGCTAGTACACGTGATCTAGAGGGACGGGGGCGAGGCACCGTTAGGTATGCTCTCCGAGCAAGCAGCAGAATCGAGAAATAAATTCTGGCGTCGAGACAGAGAGCAACACTGTCGGAAAATGGATAGGAAAAAAACAATGATTGATCTCTTCCACCGTGCACTAGAATCATCAGATCCGGCCATTTCAATGCTTCGCCTCCATCGTCGACAGAAATTCTGTAAAAAACTTCCTCTGCCATCTGCTGTGCTGGATATTCTTAAGGCTGTTGAAGTAGAAAATACCTGGCATTCAGATGAGAATGTGCAATCAGAAACTTTACAGTCAGAAAATGAACAAGAGTATTCGCAGGACGAGATCAACGAGTCAAATTTGGATTCAATAATCTAAGCAACGAAGCAAATCTAATTGAATAATAGTAATTAATACAAAATAAAGGTTCTATCATATTGACACAATAACTTATCTACCTATGATGTACCTACCAGAAAAAAACTTTTTGACCTTTTGTGTGGTAACCCTAAATTTGGATTTTGACCTCAGTACGTAAAAATCATTTTCTCAAAACCTAGGCCCAAGTTGAATGTGATATTTTTGTGGGTGATAAACCTGAGTGTGAGGAATCTTTTTGTGCTAGACAGAGGTTCTACTTCGTGCTAGAAAAATTATAAAAAAATAAATACTGATATCGATAAAACATTTTTTCTTCATGGCATTTTTCTACTTTTTTCGTTTAAAAAAACTGTATAATATGCATCGAGAAAGGCTTCATAAAACTGCAATACAAATTTATTTATTTATTTATTATTTCAGTTTTTATGATTTTTTTTCAGTATTTTTAGTGTAAAGGTCACAAAAACTTAGATATTTTTTTAAAAATCAATTATTGAAACTGACATATGGGAGTTCTACTCTTGCATTTGGAATTATGTTTTTAGTAGATATATTCAATAAAAGGCGGATGTCACTTTTTTGGGATGGAAAAAACATTGTGCACTCGCAACACAACTGATAGCACCGCGACAATCGCTTAGAGTCTCGTCAATGAGCGCGTCTGTGTAACTGTGCCGTTTCGAACGTTTACAACTTAGTTTCTGTACTTGGACGGTAGGCAGGTACCTACCTACTCTCGAAAAAATCTGAATACTAATTTTATTATTACAAAAGGTAATCAGTTTTCTACAGTATGTCGGGCATAAGTTCATGAATGAATTTCGTAATGCCGATTTGTAAAATGTAAACGCGGTTGTTTTCAGTTTACTCTTTAGTAAAGCGGTAGGATTTTTAAGAAATGAGGCGGTAAAACTGCGGGGAAATTACACTTATTGCATAAGACACTTACGGGATACACAATTCAACAACATTAATTGCGTCAGTTACGCTTCAAAATCTTTCGGATTGTGATTAAGTGTGTTACACAATTGGGATGCTGGTCATGCCTTTATGTCATTATAATTTTGTTAAGCATTGGAAAGGATATACATAATAAAATTGTTCATACTTACAGCACGCTTAGCATGACCGACAGATAAACAATCACCATCTGTTATTTTGTCTATTCTTCCGTCGACAAAACCCGTAGAAAACCCGTTTCTATGGTTGTCATGCTACGCGTGCTGGTCCAATATGTATTTATAGAACGCTATCAAACGTGTCCGTTTTAGTAAATCTAATATAAAGGTTTATAAAAAAAAACAAAAAAAAAACAACCGACTTCAAAAAAAAGACACTAAAAGTTGATAAATAACTTTATTTCGGAAGTCAGTGAATCTTTGTTTTTTTAATTTTTGGTTATTGCCACCGACATCCGAAATAAAGTAATTTTTGGATGTATTTTTTTTTTTCTAAGTTTTTGTTTTTCATTTTTGACTTGCGGTACTTACCCCATACAAATTCGAATACCCATTACCTGCTATTCAAATTCAAAATTCAAAAGTCATTTATTCAAACTAGGCTGAGAATCAGCACTTTTTGAACGTCAAAATTACATAAGACAGTCCCCCAAAACGCCCACCCTTCACCACTTCCTAGTGCTTTAGCTGGGAAGAAGAAGTGGCGCAACAAACTCCCCAGCAGCACAGCTGTCTGTTCAGTTAGAAAAAAATGAATCTATATAATAGTATGCAAAATAATATTTACATTACGCAACACAAAACATAATTTAAATTATAAAATTAATAGCCATATGAAAGCTAGCACACGCCAATATACCAACCAAAAACATCGAGAACTATTATACTCAAGCAGAAATAAAAATAACTTAACGAAAACAATATCTAAATAAAAGCCTCCAGGCATAAAGGGCGTGCTCGCTTACAAATAGCTGTAACTAGAAGTTATAATTGATAAACTAGGACCATCGAGGTAAATTAAAAAATTATCGAGGTCGCTAGCTAACATATTGCAATACAACTCATTAAAAAAAACATTGTAATGAGTAGATTATGTCAACAATAAATTAAAATAAAATAAATTGACTTATAAAGTAAAATTATAAACAATTATATAAACTCATATAACCTGTCAGTAAGTAAGCTAATTCTGGAGAAAGAACATTGCTATGTAAATAACAGTGACAGGAAGTTATTATAACATCATCCACATAGAAAAATACGTATTATTCAAGCTAACTCAAAAAGTACCCAAGCAAAGTTAATAAAATTTATATGGGACAACCTAGAGAACATACCCTTTCAAACCAAAAAAGGATTTTGAAAATCCGTTTATATGACGGACTTATACCCGAATATATAAAAAAAAAGCAGAATTGATAATCTCCTCCATTTTTAGAAGTCGGTCAAAAATTATAGGCGCTAACACCACTATTAAATACGTGATCAATTGTAATGTTAATAATATCAGGTCACGAAGCGGATGCAAAAAATTCAATACGTACTATAATTCAACTAGTCATCTAAGTACAATTTTTGCGTGCTAAAAACCAGTCTAGATATCTATACATATAACTGAAGGCTGCATACAAATTAACTATTTTGTAGAACGTAAGTCAACGAACTCGAGGTGTTATGTGTTTGAAAGTACGACCGTCAAAATATGAGGAGACTTCGAAAGTAGAAAGTTTAGAGCAACATGCATAGGATATTAACGATCCTTTCGAAGTTATGAATGAGTGAAGGTAGCCGACTGCTTGGCCGGAATTGGGGAATCAGCCCCAAGGTCACCCACTGGTTATACACCACAGTCATCCGACCGATTATCAAATACGGCTCACTGGTCTGGTGGCCCAGGACAGACCGGTGCACAGCCCAAAAAGATCTCGAAAAACTACAGCGGTTTGCTTGCGTCGCAATCACTGGTAGTATGAGAACTGCACCCACCGCCGCCCTACAGGCAATGCTGGGACTGCCACCTCTGCACCTCATCGTGCTGGAGGAGGTGGCCCTGGCCACCTTTAGGCTCCATTTAACAGGAACCCTATGCAACGACTCCAGAGTTAAGCACATACGCATTAAGGAGGATGCGATCAAACGTGAGCCAATGATGGCATCACCCTGCGACAAAGCCCCGAAAACACACCACTTTCAAAGGCACTACAATATAACACTTACAGAAGAACAGTGTGACTACTCAGGCCCAAAAGAGATGAGAGTTTACACCGACGGATCAAAGACCGACTCAGGTACCGGAGTCGGAGTTTTCTCACATGACCTCAACATAAATATATCCAGACCGCTGGGAATGTTCAACACCGTCTATCAGGCGGAGTGTGTGGGCATCATACAAGCGGTCCACGCCCTAGAAGCCAGGAGGGTTACGGACACCCACATACGCATACTCTCCGACAGCGCCTCAGTTCTCCAATCCTTACGGAAGAAATATACTACCTCGAAGCTAACACTAGAATGTCACGATGCACTAGAACAAATAACGGTATCTAGCCGCAACACGGTGACACTGCAATGGATAAAAGGACACAGCGGATCGCTAGGTAACGACGCGGCTGACGAACTTGCTAGACGTGGATCCAGCACGGCAGTCTGCGGACCCGAGCCTATCGTACCCATCCCCTTCAACCAAATACGCAGGTGGCTGCAGAAGTTCACCCACACACAAGCGGAACGCTGGTGGACCTCGACACCAGGTTGCAGGCAGTCAAAGGAGGCTATGCCATCTTTGGACAGTAGGCTGACCAGGCGTTTGCTACGCCTGGACAGGAACGGCCTGCGCCTGGTGACGGGGACCATCACGGGACACTGTTCGCTAAACAAGCACTTTACACACAATAGGCATAACGGACAGTCCTCTGTGCAGGGCGTGCATGGAGGCTGAGGAGACCGTTGCGCACGTGCTCTTCGAATGTACGGGCGTCACCCAGATTAGAACAGAAACCCTCGGGTCACCCAGATCATACACAGACGTTCTAAACAGACCAGGAGACCTAATCAGCTTCTGGAGGGAGGTGGGCTGGTTGGAATAACCACCAAACGGCCGCTATGGCCCACGCACAATGGTCCACCTGACGGACTAAGTGCGGAAACCAAACCCCCTAACATAGAACATAGATAGGTAGCCGTTTTCCTCAAGGATAGCAGGAACGTAACTTATTTAGCAGACGCTGCATACTCAAAATCTTCCTCTCAATTTCTACTTGACGTAAAGATTCCTACATAGGTAATCACACTGCAAAAAAATCTCAAAATACCACAATCCACGTGAAATTGTGTTAAAATCGTACATGGCCCAGGCCAAGTAAAGGTTTGTCAAGACAGGTTTTGCTTGCATGTCCAGTCACATCTTCGCGCTTCCAAACCGAAGAATAGAACCAATTCTTCAAGCAAATTGACACACTACGTCAATTTGCCGTATTATAGCCATTTTATACAACTGTCAAAGAAGAACTGCTGTGATTTGAATATACGGACAATTTTAATCAGCACGCGTAGCAGACCACCATAGAAACGGGTTTTGTCGACGGAAGAATAGACAAAATGACAGATTGTGATTCTGTCATTTTGTCTATTCTTCCAGTAGTTAGTAGCTTAACAAATTTTTTTTTCTGGCTTTTCATTTTATCAATGAAATAAATAATCCGAAGGAGGTAGTTACGGCAGGTACAGTACAGACCATTCTATCGGAATGGTGTGCAATACAGGAAATATCACAGTAAATGTATCCTATATTAACAACATAAGTCCAGGTTTCCTCACGATGTTTTTCCTTCACCGATGTCAGCAATGTCCAAGATAAACTCAGAGAGTACAAATGAATCCCTTGTATGTAAACAGGTAGGTATTATATAATTTACTATAAGTAGCAGCCTAGTCACGGGAGATAAGATGGACGAATATAACAATATACCTGTCTGTTTCGAACGTCGTCATATTTTAGCGCACGGTCAGATAGACCGCGATCGATCGCCGCCATGACATATTTTGTGACATAAAAAGTTACAAAATATATAAATAAACGTCATAAAAACCCTGATAAAAAAAATATTGAAAATATCAAAACAACTTGCAACAAAAAAGTCAGATGCAGTTGGTGGCAGCTATTTTAGTTCAATCCCAGATTAAAATTTGATGCCACCAACTGCGCTGTTTAAATTAAAACGTGAGCTTGTTTAGGAGTATTTGTAACAGGGTGTAAACAGGGTGTTCACTCATCCTCATTAGAAACGGGAGGATCCTCCGACCAGGGTGTCGTGTCTGGCGGGCTACTGCCCCATGATTGAAGTCGGCCAGTCGGGAGCTTTGGTATATAAGATGTCGATCGCGCGGTAAACTCTAATTGCGCGATGCAGGATTTGTGTAACGTCAGGTCTTTTTGATGCGTGCGCATGTGGCGATGTTGATGCCGCCACACTTGTTTTGGAACTTTTTTGTTGCGGTTGGGTTTTTGTTTTTAACCTTTAGTGTGTTATATTTTAGGAATCGTCTCCTCACGACCTTCATTGATACCCCACGTGGTGGTAAAGGTAGATTTTTTTTGTATTCTTATTGACTGACGTCTCAAACCCGCCATTTGATTTTATAAAAACAAAACCTAACGTTTAACAAGCGACCTAAACAATACGTTTAACACCTTAAGTTTTGAAATCCATCCAGCCATTTGGATGCTCAATCCCACATACAAACATACCTAATCAGCGTTCGCAATTCATTTGCCAAACATGTAAACAAACACGAGTTTTAGGTAAACAACTGTAAATAATACCTACACATAAGGTTCAGTTTGCGCTACAATTTCATATTTTTCATGACTTTTTCAACAGTACTAGTGAGTCCAAAATCAACTTTATTTACACTAGCATAAAGTTAATGTTTGATTAAGTGGAAATAACATCAATTGGAAACAAAGATATGAATAAACCTTAGATACTTACATACAGGGTCAATTCAAATTAGCTAGCGAAACTCCGCATACACAAACACGATAACACAAAAAAAAAAGAGATTTAAAGTTCTTTTCTTGGGATCAAGCGACGTACACGAGTCGTTATCGTTAAACACCTCCATTAAGCCGTTTAGGTGCTTCGAGGGTATAAACAACAAACAATTAAATTAGCTAGCAAAACTCCGCAGACGTGATGAATATCGATATCTAAACACGATAAAACAAAAAAAAAATTTTTTGGGGGCCAATGACCGCTGGTAGTGTAGGTACTTGAAGTTAAGCAAATCGTTTTTTTTTACCGATTTCCAAAAAATTTTCGATGTTCGAAGTCGGTGGTCAAAAAACGAAAATTCAAAACCAGACAGCGACTTCCTAAATTAAAGTTATTTTTCACTTTTTTGTGTTTTGTTTTTTGGAAGACGGAAGTTTTTTTTTTTTTTTGTAAAAAGTTTTTTGTCATGTCATGTTTAGATATCGATATCCATAAAGTCTGCGGGCTGTAACTAGCTAATTTAATGTGAACCCTGTAGATACGAGTGAAAAACAAACTGTCTTTGCTGTCGTGCAGTCGGATAAAAACCTGATACTCAAAAATGGCTGACATAAGACCGTGATAAACTGATGTAAACTGTTTATAAATCTCTACTTACCAAGCAGCAGCAGTATGAGCGGGTTCTGGAACTGCTCTATGTACTTCTTCCATAGCGGTTCCTGTTCCTTGACCTGGAACTCGTTGGGGCCGACGAAGTTCATGCGGTCGTTGGCTTCCCGCCATGACAGGCCGCGGCGAACGTCTACGTTTAGACGTTCAGCCACCTGGGGGGAAAATAAAAGGGGTTAACAAGATAGAAAGTCTTTAGGCACAGTTGCAATGTGACATAGGTAATCTGGTAGAAGAGAGGAGAGAAGAGAAGAGTGGAGTCGGGATTTGTGCCCGATTGTGGTGGCAATATGGTCCCTTGCCACCCACTGGCTCACGCTTGTCCATGACATCACCTAATCGTAAGCGATGATGTGGTTGGATTTGATTTTGCTTTTATATAGATTCTTTTAGATTTTGTGAATGTGAGAACGTTGTAGGCTTAACAGACTGTAGATCTGTCGACCATTTTCTATCTTGCTAAGTACCTGGTACTTGTTGATAGGCCTACACTGTCCTCTCATACCTATTAACTCTGTAATTTGAAAAAATTGTAAATACCATTTACTTTTAAAAGAGTAACCATGGAGTTTCTTGCCGGCTCTTCTCCATAGGAAACGACCAATTGGAACCGTGCACCTAGCTTCTGACGTTTCATAAGTGCCCTTGTAGGTTTATGTGAAATAAAATATTTTGAATTTTGAGTGAATTTAGTTAATGCTAGTAAAGTAGCTACAGATGAAAGTCAGACTATTTTAACCCCCCAACGCATAAAAAGGGGTGTTATAAGTTTGACCGCTGTCTGTCTGCCTGTCTGTGGCACCATAGCTCTTAAACAAGTGAACCTACTTGAATTCGTTTTTTTATATTTAAAAGCAGGTTTTATCGCGATGGTTTTATCAAAATCGGTTCAGCCGTCAAGGTCATCAGCTCTTTTGTGTTAGCTGCGGTAGAGCTGCCTAAAATTTGAAACACTCATGTATGATATATAACCATAGAGCAACACAGGCCATCTCCGGTCCGCCGGTGGCCTGTGTTGCTCTATGTATATAACTATGCAAGATTATGGAATTCTTGGTCCGTTGCTGCAGCCAGGATATCCAGCACACTAGTACACTCTTGAAAAAAAGAGCAGATATGTCGTGTTTGGATTCGTTTTGATCAGTATTTAATTCTACATACAATGCAATGGTGACAACAAGATGAGCTGATCCTGCAGCCATTTTTTGACTTTTTAATTGTTTGCTTTTCTTTTCAGCGTTGGGGGTTTTTTAAATTTTGGAAGATTACAATTATCGAGACCTGAAAATGCTGTTCCTTAACCTTATTTGAATGAGTTTCCATTTTTAAGTCGTCCTTCCTCGAAAATCTACGCACCAGATTCCCTTTTATTAAATTATTCCACCAATAACAACAAAGTTAGAGACACCCGCGTCAGAGCCAATTAGCTTTAAGCCAATCTCGTGTCCCGTTTCAAAGGACCAGCAATATATTTTGTATCATGACTACAAATTCACGGGAATATCAGTGGTTAAAACAACTTTAGCCAACAGCCATTAATATTGGGAGTCCATTATTTTAAAATGTCCGAAATTATCCAATAGCGGTAATGAAAGTCTATTCTCTGTTGTTAAAAATATTAAGCTTTCATTGTTCGAGTTAATACCTATGTTACTTTCTACTGCCATTATGTTTTATTTTCAGCAGACGGCTTGAATAAATACTATGTTATCATTATTAAGTAGAGCTAATGTTTTTTGTTTCAGTTTAATTCTAAGTTTTTTTTTTTTGACGTTCAAAAGTGCCTTATACGGGCCTACTTGAAATAAATGATTTGACTTTGACTTTGACTTTGACTTCCTCGTTGGTCTAGTCGCTAGCGCTACTGCTGGGCATGAGGTCCTGGGTTCCATTCCCAGGTCGGGCAAAGTTTTATTGGGTTTTTCGATCAGGAATTTCTCAGTAGCAGCTCGTAGTCTGGATTCGTGGCCGGTTGATGACAATAGGATCGTCCAGTATTACATGGGACTTAATCATAACTGGCGAAATGCAGGTTTACCTTACAAAGGTACTCCTTTGCCTTTGGGGATTAAGTGCAGGCGTGATGTTATTTTATCTATTGTATTTTTGCATGCTTATCTAGGCAGATCTTTGACCTATCTTGATTCATCTTTCGATTTTGTACTGACCTAATGCAACTTTTAGACCCCATACACTTTTCTCGCATATTCTAGTCCCAATCATTTGCTCAAATAATTTCTCATCAACCACGCTAACAGGACCAAAAAAACCGTCGAAACAAATTGACCAATCCCAACGAGATGTCTGGGGACTGATTTAATCATGACGACCCATTGGATCCAATCACAACCGATTTAGCTTGAAGACTTGCGCATGCGTGTTCAGGCCGCAATTATCGTTACAAAGATTGCTCTAGAGATAGATCAACAGCTAACAATTGAGTAATTAAGCGGACCTACCTACTGTTTTAATAAGTGGTATAATAATGGAGATGCTTTGCAAGGCTCTAGACTGTGGTTTGATTAATACAGCTGCTTAAAGACTGGGAAATGTGTTGCTTTTATTGCAGAATTATTGGATGTTTGGTAGGTACTGTTCACGGGCACGTTACCTAAGTAACCGGTACCTGACTTTTCGAATTCATATGCGTATTGTATAATTATCACTTGCTTAAAAAACGGTGAAGGAAAACATCGTGAGGAAACCGGCATGCCTGAGAGATATTTCTCGACGGCATGTGAAGCCAAATCAGTGGCCCATGGGCGGCTTTAAAACTCTGACACCAGGTTAGTCACTAACCACACGAAAAGAACAAGACCTAAGAAAAGTTTTGTGAATGTGAGAACGTTGTAGGCTTAACAGACTGTAGATCTGTCGACCATTTTCTATCTTGCTAAGTACCTGGTACTTGTTGATAGGCCTACACTGTCCTCTTATACCTATTAACACTGTAATTTGAAAACTTTGTAAATACCATTTACTTTTAAAAGAATAACCGTGGAGTTTCTTGCCGGCTCTTTTCCATAGGAAACGACCAATTGGAACCGTGCACCTAGCTTCTGACGTTTCATAAGTGCCCTTGTAGGTTTATGTGAAATAAAATATTTTGAATTTGAATTTGAAAGATATGATTCCGAACAACGCTGCACGCGGAAGTGCTGTCACGTCAGTACTAGTCAGTAGTGACGCGTCACACAACAGTAGTGACGCGTCACACAACAGTAGTGACGCCGCAACACTTCAGCGACAGCATTGCCTTGTGCAGCGTCGTTCGGAATTGGACGGAATTGGTCGCAAGCACAACTGTTAAGCATAAGCTCCTTTTGTATTTGGTATAGGATTGTTGATACTTTCATAAGGTCGTGTAAGTCGGGTAGATGGGTATAGATAAAACTTTTACCCACGAACACATTACCATGATCATAAACTAGACTGGGTTTGGGGCTCAGGTTATTAATAGCACTTACCCAGACTATGTACAGTCAATGTATAAAAATATGTTAAGCAGTTTAAGGTTAATTTTTAGGTACCATAGCAGAAGTTCATATCTATACACCGTAAGGACTATTTCTGCTTGCAGCGGTCGGCCGCTGTAGAACCGGGGACAACAGATGTGGTCATCATGTTCACGGGATTTTGTTTTTAAACTGCGGTTCGATTCCCAGATCGGGCAGTGTTATTAGGTTTTTCCATCAGGAATTTCTCAGAAGAAGCCCGGAGTCTGGAATCGTGACTGATTGGTGGCAATAGGCTCGCCATAGCGGGCGTTATGGGACATAAACAGCCGTGTTGTTATAATGTTATAATGTTACCATTTGATTAATTGGTATCTGCGGTATAAAATTAATAGAGATGCCATGTAAGTGTTGCCTTGGTAAAGTTTTTTTCATATGATGATTTGATTAATATAGCTGCTTAGAGAATGGAAAATGTAGGATATTTTTAAGGATGTTTTAACTTTGTCTTATTGACCAGATTATGTCCTGTTTTTGACAAGACTTGAATAAAGAAAGAAAAAGTATTTATTGAGACTCGCACAGGAAATCACAAATTAAACTAAAAACACACTAAACATAAATAAAAAATAAAAACAAAGTAGAATTAAAATAAAAGCAGGAAGTCCTGTACGAGGCCAAAAGGCTCCTATTTCAGCACATACTGCGACATTTAAAAATAAATGTCGCAGCGCTGGTATTTTTATAGGGCCCAAATGATATTTGATAGAAAATTCAATGGATTATTATTTAGAGCTGTTATTTTTTACGTTCTTGACATTTCTCGGGACCCTAGGGTCCCGGACCTTTGGAAGGCGTACGAGGGGCCGAAGCCAACCCGCAGAGGCCCGTTAGACGTGTTTAATGAAACGAGGCACCATCCGACGATTATCCCTGTACGCACTATGCTAGTGCACCCAAAGACAAACCCCGGTTAGTGCAGGACTATTGCAAGATATGAAAACAAAGATATTGGGTTTGGGTGGCTAAGTGAACTGGTTATCTAGAACTATGGAAAGATATGGCCCCTGCCTGACCAATATTTTATATATGGTACAGGTAAAATGGCAGGGGGTGACTTGCCATTTTGAAGAGCTGTTTATTATTTCGTGATTAGAATTAGCATGTTTAAACTGTCGAGGATACGAGTAGGTAACTTACTAAATAAATTTTACGAATTTAATTTGAATGCCTTCAAAGCGCCTTTAGAACTTTTAACAAGCAACCTACATCTAATTATGTGTATGTAGGTAAATGTATCTTAAAAACTTATTAAATTATTACCTTCGCAAAAGGTATAGGTATCATACTTATTTATTTCAAGAGCAAAAAATACGCAAGTTATTACCTTTTTTCACGTTACTTGGTTTTCCTTATTGACGTCAAAGATATAAATAAACCACATAATGATAAACGACTAATTTAAATTTAGTACATTGGAGGAAAACGAAGTACATTAGAGGAAAACGTGGTGCTTATCTTAATACCTGCATACAAGGCGAGATTATAATTCTAAAAACGAAGTCTAAAAAAGATGCTGCTTTGCACAGGAGCGGAGAGGAGACAAGATTTTTTCGATACATATCCTTCTCTTAGGAAGAATCCGGCTCGAAGGACCAGATCAAGATTTTTTTTTCGATACATCTCCTTCTCTTAGGAAGAATCCGGCTCGAAGGACCAGATATTATAAACCAAGTCCACTCACTATTTAAAATCCATTATATCAACAAAAACTATCAATAGTTTGCAGAAGCAATTGCCCCATTTTACAGTCGAGCGGTGCCAACGCGTCTACAACACACGAAGCCTAAGTAAAAGCGAGAGCGCGAGTGTAATTATATATCTTCAGTCTTTGATCATTTTCAAACAATCTTCCCTTAATTACGCCTCAACGATGCTGAAAGGCAGCTAAGATACATGTACGTTGTGATTGTTAAGCTAGAACTATGCAGTACATTTTTCACAATTCTATATCTTGATAGATAGATGATATTTCCGGTTTTCAATCAATTTTAAGATCATGGTTGGCGATTTGCAAATAAAAAGACAGGTTGTACCGACCCCAAATAAATTGGGATGAAGGCAAGAGATGATGATGCTGTTGATGGTTGGCAATTTGCAATTTATATCCGATTTCATATGATGTCATAGAGAATGAAGCAATGATACTGTGGCGGCATCTACATCGCCACATGCGTACTACAACACCTGACGTCACACATCAAAGATCCTGCATCGCGCAATTTGAGTTTACCGCGATAACTGCATATATATAACATCCCCGACATCAACCGTTGGGCAGTTGCCCGCTAGATACGACACCCGTCTGCTCGGAGGATCCTCCCTTTTCTAATGAGGTCATTTCTCTAAATTGGTGCCTCCGACGTGATCATAACTCTAAAATAGCAAAACGGACCCTCCATTTTGCAGTTTTAATCCTACCTTTTATAACAGTCTTAGTCTAGCCACGATAGTTTTTTTTATAGAGATTGTGCTTTACTACCGACCCGCTAGGCTTATGAAAAGCCGAAAAAAGCTTTGTGCTTTTCCGCCGAGCGCCTTTACAAATGCCGCTAGCGCTGAAATCGTAGCTTCACTTATACTATATATGTTTTCATGAAAACGGTTCAATGATTTTTATGGAAAGTTACTATATAAAAAGTTTGTATTATTAACATTGGAGCTGTAAGGAACTTTTACCGAATATAACCATAACCGTTTCTAAAACATATCTCAATCAACGTTGGACTATTATAAAAATATCATTGTCACTGTCTCTACTCTCGTTGTACCACAGCTAGAGTGGCCACTACGCTGCGTTTTAAACTTTTATAGAATGAAAATGACCGTTGGTCCAGTGCCCAGTTTCCAACCATCATTTTGGTTAGTTAATTGATTCAGGAGTGACCTTGCGGAAATCCATTATAAAATACAATACACGTAGATATATTTAGTAACCTACACGTACATATATTTAGTAACCTACACGGCTACACGTAGATATATTTAGTAAAAAAATCCTAAAAGAAATCGGCATCCTCAGGATGACGACTGTGACCTCTGAGTTTGTTTCGGCCTTTCTTCTCAGTAGTCAGGTAGGAAACGCCGAACTCATCTAGCAATTTTTATTATTTTTATTTTTTATAGGACTTGTAAAAGTGATTGCAATAGCCTATTTACAAATAAATAATTTCATTTCATGTCTTGTCTTCTCTGCGTTTGATTCCTCGTTGAGAGTTGAAAAACGTGTCGATTTCTTAGAGGTTTTTTTTTATGATTCTTTAGGAATAGTTAAGAGGAATAGGTTACTAAATATATCTACGTCTATTGTATTTCATCATTTTGGTAATAACATAGTTAAAACTATCAAACAGACACACAGACAAATCCACTTTCTCATTTCTGTGTAGTAGGTATGGTACCTACATAGGTAAAACGAATAATTTTATTTGTACAGGTGGCTCTGCAAAACAAAAGCCCGATTATGTGACAATATTTGTTTTTGATGCAGAACTATTGGAGATATTTAATGAACAGTAATTTGGTAGGTATATACTGTACATGGGCACGATACCTAGGTAAGTACTTCTTAGACATAGATACTTATGCCGTGATGACTTGTCCAAAAAAGGCAATAATTACTAAGAGATGTCTTTTCCCTTCAATATCATCAGCCTTGTTCAACTCACTGTTGAATATAAGCCTCCTCCCTTTTGTGCCACGATTCCCTAGTCTGTGTGATTCTCATCCAGTATTTTCCCTTAGTATAGATACAAATAACTTGTTCACCAATATCTAGAAAGAAATCGTATAATCTGAACTTGGCTCTGACCTCAGCACAAAAAACCCGATTTAGAAAATCCACAATTCGTCACGTGTATGTGAAAAAACGTTTCAAAATAGGCTCAAGCAAGTCACACTATTACCGACCGGTTCTATTGATTGAAATAACACACTATTTCCGGAAATAATATGCAAATAACAAATACGTTACTTACACACCAAATGTTTCTTTTTAAACCTGTTTTTCGCAAAAGCTTATATTTTGATGAATAAAACTTTCTGAGTTACTTCAGAATAGGATCAGCCACGCTTCGCATCAAACTCAAACTCATACTCAAAGCATTTATTTCAATTAAAACCAATTACAGGCACTTTTAAATTGTCGGTCAGAAAGTTGAAGCTAGTTGCCCATTCCAAAACGTAGATCTCTATGGAGAAGAACGAGCAAGAAACTCCAAGGACACCCGCCCGCGCTATTACTTCGTTTTCGCTTTTAGAGTTCTTTCAGCCTTTATTTATTTTTGCTTGTCGCCGAAAAGGTCGTAGTGTGATGTTAAATAGCCTACAACCTTCTTTAAGAATTGGGCTATCAAATACAAAAATAATTCTTAACAGAATATTGCCATTTTTAAATATTATACTTTTTTATTTATGTAGAATTAATTATTGTATATTCATTTTATTTTTATATCTTAATTATATTTCATGGTATGCTGCACCGGTCGACGTCATAACGTCAACGCCGGCTGTCGCTGAAAACCAGCGCTGGGGCTCTGTCTTACATAGGGTCGAAGCATCATGCTGAGCGATGGCCGTTTTGCGTGAATGTGACGCATATTTTCCCTGAACTTGTTTCCATTTTATAATTTTGTGTTCTTTTTTGCGTCATGTTTACCGCAAATAAACGTATTTTCTTTCTTTCTTTCTTTAAACTCTTCAGATTTAATATATTAGTATAGAAGTATAGATTTTTAGAGAGTAGCTCGTGGCTAAGTAATAACAGCCGCACGGTTCGATCCATCAGGTTAAGCTATGCTTGCCGGGGTTGGTCTGTGGATGGGTGACCATCTTAACATACCGAGACTTCTCCGTGCCTCGGAAAGCACGTTAAGCCATTAGTGCAGGCTGTCATTCGTGGATATATGTCAGTCGTTACGGGTCGTCAGAAGCCCGAAAGTCTGACAACCAGTCTTACCAAGGGGTATTTTATTACCCAGTTACAGGGTTGTGGGGGTCAGATAGGTAGTCGCTCCTTGTAAAATATGGTATTCAGCTGCATCCGGTTAGACTGGAAGCCGACCCCAACAGTAGTTGGGAAAAGGCTTGGTAGATTGATTGATAGAAGTATAGATTTTTTAATCTTATCCACATAAATAAATGGAAGACTTTTTGATGTAAGTTCGATTATGAAAAGCAATTTATTATTGTGATGTTATTAACACAAAAGCTTTCCATAAATCGATTCAATACTTCACATACGAAACAAGGTCACAGATAGTCTTAAGTATCCAAATAAAGGTATATTAAATGTCGTTCATTTCATTGTAAACCGCTACGAGATAGGAAGAATACAAAATAAATTACTTACTTAAAAATATACCCTAGTACCCCCTACCCATATAGTGATCTTATAGGTGACGTTCTTCAGAAAGGTCAGGTGCGTAGTACCCGCAGCCGGCGTGCGTGTATAACCAGATGTATGAACGTAAACGAACCAAAAGGAGTATGTAAGGATCGTAGCAGGTAGCGTTCTGTAGTTTCTGCCTACCCCCATAGGAAGAAAGCGTGAGTTTATATATCTATGTATTATCATACTAGCAACTGCCAACGATGCCTTTGAAAAACGAAGCATCATTAGTCTTCAAACAAAAGCACATTGCATCAAAATTAATGACTACCGTAACAATTGAGATGCAAACGGCCCATTAGAAGTAGCATTTCATGGCAATGGCGATACAGGCTCATATAACCTAATAGATATGGAATCTGGGTCAATATGCAAATAGGCTTCACGGGTAAAACGGTTTTCACAAACTCACAATATTTTAAAGACCATGGGATAGATGAGAATAAAAAAAACATTCCCACTTTAAGTGAAGGGGCCTAAAAAAAAATTGATTCCATACATTTTGATTATTCATTATCACAGCAGATTTATTTTTTAATAACCTACTATAAATATCAACGCAGGGGTGTTCAGAATCATGTACTGAATCCATGGTAAAAGTTCTCGCGTCAATGTCCCAGCCATCCTGTATTAGTAAAACACAGACACCACAGTCTGAACGCCTACCTACAGGAATCAGGAATGTACCGCTTCCCGGCTTGATTGCACTACGCAGTATCGTTATCAAGTCCCCTCAATTCTCGTTAACGCCCGGAAAATACACATACATATTTATATACCATCATAGCATAGTCAAGATCATTATGTCTTTTCAGTCTTCGAGGTGAAGACTGAAGAGACAGAATCATCTATCAAGTCTCTAATCAAGGAGCCAAGTTATGCCCAGTTATTTTCGGATCTTTGGCAACGTCCAAAGACCACGATTTCACGAAGGTAATAAGGAAAAATCAACATTCTTATTATTTTAACGAATTTTGACACAAAAAATAAGTGTGTTTCTGAGCCAGTGAGCATGACGTCGCATACATAAGATCCTTGCATACAATCAATCTGCCTAGCCTTTTCCCAACTACGTAGCGGTCGGCTCCCAGTCTAACCGGATGCAGCTGAATACCAGTACTTTTTTACAGTTACTGGGTAACATAATCATGTTAGTCAAAGTCAGACTTTTGGGCTACTAACTGTAACGACTGTAAAAGATTTACGAATTCAAAAAATTCAAAAGTCATTTATTCAAACTAGGCTGAGAATCAGCACTTTTCGAACGTCAAAATTACATAAGACAGTCCCCCAAAACGCCCACCCTTCACCACTTCCTAGTGCTTTAGCTGGGAAGAAGAAGTGGCGCAACAAACTCCCCAGCAGCACAGCTGTCTGTTCAGTAAAAAAGATTCTATATAATAGTATGCAAAATGATATTTACATTACGCAACACAAAACATAATTTAAATTATAAAATTAATAGCCATATGACAGCTAGCACACGCCAATATACCAACCAAAAACATCGAGAACTATACTCAAGCAGAAATAAAAATAACTTAACGAAAACAATATCTAAATAAAAGCCTCCAGACATAAAGGGCGTGCCCGCTTACATATAGCTGTAACTAGAAGTTATAATTGATAAACTAGGACCATTGAGGTAAAGTAAAAAATTATCGAGGTCGCTAGCTAACCACATAATGCAATACAACTCATAAAAAAAAACATTGCAATGAGTAGATTATGTCAACAATAAATAAAGTAAAATTAGTAAAATTATAAACAATTATATAAACTGAATGACAGCCGTGAAGATCCCGTAGACAGGAGTTTTCATAGAAATTGTTAAACCAGTCACGTCACGCCTGTCTGCGGGAGCCTTTAACCTAATGACGACAATACTAGCTCAAAAATAAAAACAGCCAATCGTTCAAAGGCCACACGACCTATTTCCTTCTACTCTTTAAACAAATTGCTTCCCATACACCCGCGCGTTGAATCAATCAATCGTTAACAATCGAATTGGGACCGTAGTGTTGTGACAAAGTGATGTTTGATTTCATCGATCTTATTTAATGATGTGAATGTTATCATTATGGGCGAAGACATCTGTTATCTGTTTATATGTAAATGTCATTCTTCTGTTTAGGGATATTGACGTGTGTCGGACGTCGGCCGATTACTGTTATGTGTTTACGTTTAATTATGTAAGTGGTGTGACTTTTAGTGATATGGATTGATAAAATTATGACTGTAGGTATTCGTGGGGGCTCCAGCACCCACGATGAGCATAGACGAGATGAGGAAATCCCGGCAATATATTTGTCCTACGTGTGCGTTACCTACTGCATAGATATCCATATATAAGTTTAATCGTCGCGGACCAATTGGCATCGTCTGCTCAACGCCCGCCGCGTGGCAAGACATCTACTACTTACTTACGTTAATTACATTGGTTGCGTTATAACCTTTTAAAGCGGGGTGCCCTGGTCAAGATCCTTCCTTCTTCCTGTACCCAGATATTAATGAGCTCATGTTAGGGCGCACAGATTGCCATTATCTGGGACAAATACCTCAAGCTGCTACTTAGAATTTCATAATGGACGGACCTAATGACACTACCTAACCTGCCCCAACGCTCAGCCGTTACGAAGGAGCAGTAGACCATATGGATTCATAACTATTTAAATAATTAAAACATAACATAACGCCTTGTTTCCCCGAAGGGTTGGGCAGAGGTGTACCTGTAGTACACCCACATTTCGCCAGTTATTTTTCAAGTCTTATGTAATAGGGGGCGAGCCGGGCACAATTCCAGCTTCCGGGCTGCTACTGAGAAATTCCTGTTGGAAAAACCCAATAACACTGCCCGACCTGGGAATCGAACCCAGGACCTCATGCTCACCAGTAGCGCTTACGACCACTAGACCAACGAGGCAGTCTATTTAGATAATTATGTTTTCTATTTAGAAGATAATAAAGGCAAATCTCTAGTCTAGTGAAGTCTTTATGAAGATTGTAAATGTTATCTAAGCCCACTTGAATGTGTACTCATAACGCAAGATAAAGACTTTTATAATAATAGAGGAAATCATCATTATCAGTCCTTCGAAGTCAAGGAACGATGACGGCGGGATTCATGATGTTGTACTTGTAAGTAACACTGGATTGTAGGTTCTTATGCACGCAAGGATGTTGCTGGTCGTCTTGGGTACTAACTAATATAAATGCGAAAGTGACTTTGTTTGTTACACTTTCACGCTAAAACGGCTGAACGGATTTGCATGAAATTTGGCACATGGATAGACGATGACCTGGAGAAGGACATATGCTACCTTTCATCCTGGATCGCCGACGAAGTCGTAGGCAACAGCTAGTTCGTGATAAATGAAAATCCCGAATTCCGTCACGGGTTCGATTCCCGCACGGAACAAATATTTGTATGACCTACAATTAGTTGTTCCGGGTCTGGCTGTTTGTGTATGTGAGTTTAAATGTTTGTAAACGCACCCACGACACAGAAATTCCTAGAGTGGGGCAACGTTTTTGAAAAAAAAAAAAAAAAAAATATTGTAGGTCTGACAGTCTTTACCTACGGGTAGTCAAAAGCCCGAAAGTCTGACAAGTAGTCTTACCAAGGGGTATTACCCAGTAACTTGTTGTGGAACCCAACATAATTGAGAAAAGGCTAGGCAAGTGATGATGAGAATAACTTGTAAATTCAAGGATTTTGGACCCTTCTTTCGCGAACTATTAAGCTGTGGTCAAAAAATTTGCCCGTCAGTAAGGTGATTTGACTGTCCACTGGCAGGGCCGATCTGTCCAGTGTCCACAGTCAAGATTAATATATTAACGTTTAAGTTATTAAGTTTAAGCCGTCAAGTCTTAATTACAGCATTTCAGTAAACTGAAGAATCGGTAACCTAAGTTTATAACGAACTAGCTGCGCCCCGCGGTTTCACCCGCATAAGTCTCGATCCCGTGAGAATATCGGGATAAAAGGTATCCTATGTCCTTCTTCAGGTCATGGTCTACCCATGTGCCAAATTTCATTCAAATCCGTTCAGTCGTTTTTACGCGAAAGCGTAACAAACAAACTCACTTTCACATTTATAATATTATTTAGGATGCATAGCTTTTCTTTTTCAGTTTAGTTTATGATTGGATTTCATTTCCGTGAGTAAACAAGCCTCGGGTTAGCGAGTTCACGCTAACTCGCTAGCTCGTAGCCGTTCCCCGTAGGTACCGACCTTTCAGTTAATAATTAAGTCAACACCTGGCTACGTATTTATTGCCACAAGATGCTCTATTTATTTGTACAGGAAATAGCGTCTGTACAATCAATATGGTTTGTGGTCGAGAATCGTCTGTGGAATATTATTTTATGAAGGTCAACAAATGCCATTAGCTTTCAATATACATAGGTAAAGCTGGGATTTAAATCACATAGATTTGTAAAATCACACAGATGTGTAAAATCACACAGATGTGTAAAATCACACAGATGTGTAAAATCACACTGTGTAAAATCACACAAATGTGTAAAATCATACAGTCTTCTTCTTCTTTTCGAGTAAATTTCAAAAGTAAAAATATTTTATTATGTAAGATGAGTTGGGCTCAGTAGATGGCCACGCCAAACGCGGCATTAGTCGCTTGATGGTTTGGTCAGGAGCATCGCATTGGCACTGGGTGTCGGATGGGTCAATAATCCCCCATTTCACTAGATTGTGCTTGCAGCGGCCTAATTGGGTCCGCAGTCAAATGATTGCTTTCCATATCTAGGCCATTGCAAGCCACGTCCGGGCGGCTGGTGCTCCAGGGGCTGGAAAAGTTGGGTGGTGACGGGAGCCGTTTTTCCCACAACTCTATTCTCACCTTTGGCGATTGGTGAGTATAAAACAAAGTCGGTTTTCGTGTCTGTGTCACCGCTTAGTTCTTCTAAACTAGACAATGGATTTGATGTTTTCGAATCACCATCATTTAAACTTTAGAGCATTCATTTCGGACGGTTTGTGTAAAATACATTAATATTCAACTTAGATACTTATAGGTCAGAAATCTCGATGTTTTGATATGTCGCCATTGCACCAGTGCGAAATATTGGCAGCAAAAAACCATGGATCATTATAAAATTTGCCAAAGTAGGTAAACAAAATGTATATTTTTATGGAATAAATTTCTTAAACGTATCCTGAGTCCTGTGGTCCTTGGTTCGATTTCCGGGTCGGGCTAAGTGTGATTGGAATTTTCCATTTAGAATTTCTCAGTAGCAGCCCGGAGTCTAGATTTGTGCCCAGTTGATGTCAATAGGCTCGCCCCCCATTACAACATAATTGGCGAAATGTGGGTGTACTATAGCTACACCTCTGTATAAAAACTTATAGGATTAATATATAGTAAATTCTATAAAGCAATTAAGACTTATTTTATCTGGCTCTTATCTAAATAGAGATTTCATTACGTACTAGAGGTCGTCTTTAACTAATCTTTTTACCAATGACAGACACACTGAGCCATCATTGGCTTTGATTTATTTTACAGAATCTACCTACAGTTATTAAATCTAGAAATCAAGAGTACCTACCTACCTACAAGACCATTCAACTATGAAATATGATTCGAAGAACCAAAAGGCCAAATGTATGAGAAAAGGACGAAGTGCATCTAATTTCCAGAATTTCAATAAAAACCAGCAGATGTGTAAGTATCAAAAAACGTCACACTAGATTGGATCTTTTTTGAATTAAAATCTCCTTTAAAAGCATCGAGCAGACCAGCAACGCGACTCTAATAAAACAATTTCTAAGAAAATTACACGGTAGAACAATTACCGGTGGCGCGCTAGTCTGCACGAGCTCTTAAGCGCACTTAAAATGAACCGTCACGCTCGGGTCGGTGACGCTGAATCGGTTTACCTACTCGGCTTCAGTCGTAAGTTTTCACTTCTACCGTGGTCATAACTCATCACCTTTATTTAATTTTTTGGATTTTCGCGGTTGTGTCGCACCCTGGAAGAGATAGACTGATTTGACCTTGGCTAAGCGGGTTCCTTCAATATTTCACGATATTTTTTTTACACTAGTTAGTTTCTTCTAATCTTACCTCCTCCCAGCCCAGTATGGAGCTCTCGACGGCGCTGATCCACATGTCGCCTGCGCCTGCGCTCACGTCGATCAACCCACGCCGCCCCCCGCCCCCCTCCTCCGTGGAATGCTGCAACAAAAAGTTTTAATGTCACTAATGGAGGTCCAGAGACATTGTAGAATAAAACTATAGTGTATTTTTTTTTGTGTGTCCAAGTTGGTAAACAAGCTTGGTACGGAGAGTTTTCGCGTCAATGATGAATTTTAGTTCGGAATGAAACATTATCTTTGTAAGAAACATGATTATAACTGAATTATTTGATAAAAAGCTTCGAATTAACTAAGAATTTTCTCAAACTTCCAACTCGGTGCGCTATGTGTCATGTGTTTGTCAAATAAGAAAAATCCAGACAAATATTTATACACACATCAAGTGTCTAGGGATCAAGGCGAAGCCGCACGACAATGCACGTCCACACACGGCTAGAGTCGTAACACGCACTCTTGTCAATACTCGCATCAACGTTCTGCCGTGGCCTGCTCAATCGCCAGACCTCAACCCAATTGAGCACGCATGGGATATGCTCCAAAGAAGAGCTCTGCCGAGTATGGATGCCGTTCATACCACACAACAACTTTTTGACTTGTTAGAAAGGACGTGGGCGGCCATTCCTCGAAGTGACTTTGATGAACTGATTTTAAGCATGCCAAATCGCTGCGATTCGTGTCAATGGTGGAAATACAGATTATATTTTTTTATCTTTACATTTTTTTTTTTAATCCTCATTTTTGCCTTTTTTCCATTTAAATGACGACATTAACTTGGTTAATTTACCACAAATAAAAAATTGCAATTTTTCTTAATTTTTACAAAATATAGGGATAAGTTGTTAACTTAAAAACATAGGAATTAAAGTAAGAAGCCGGTCTGGGAGACTAGATTTGGTAAATATTAATTGGATAATTTTTTATAGTTAAAAATGTACTTGATCCCTAGACACTTTTGATTTATTTTATTATACTGTGCAGTTATCTACATTACCGATACTGGTTACTACCGAGATGTCGACTAATAGAGAAGTTTAGAAGAAAAAGACTTGAAGCGCCAACACCAAATAAATTGGGATGTCGGCAGGAGAATTGTGGTGGTGAGGAGGTTTTTTGTCAGATTGCGTGTTTTACTTAACTATGTTTAATAAGTAGGTACGTAGCTTCAGTTATCGCAAAGTAAAGTATTTCGACAAAAAACAAATAGGTAGGTACATAATTTCATTGCGTGACACATGTCATGCGACATGATGTGACAAAAACATGATTGGGGGAATTGTACTTCAATCAAATTAAAGAAGTCTTTTTCTAAGTAAAAACATACAAGTTTTATCGATAGCATTCCTAAGGTTTCTATCTATCAAAGTAAATAATTAAGTACTTTTAAATTAAAACTTTCATCTAGACTAGAAGCAGGGAGAAAATTTTCCGGGGAACTCTGCTTGAGGATGAGTTTCGAGAGATCACAGGTTTCAAAATAGCATTCCGAAATAGATATAACAATTTAAAATATAGACTAGGATTGACATTTCAAATTGTGACGTTTCAGCTGTCAAACTAACGTCAGTTGTGTTCCGCTAACTGAGACTTGTTTAATAAAATTGCCTGACATATCAATGAGAAGTTCGTACGAAAGAATTCAAAGACGTCCTACTTCTATTTTATCTTATCTACGAGCACTGTCATTCCTGCTTAGGATATAAACAGATGACCATATTAAATTACGTTAGAACTAAAGCCGCGTTTCCACCAAACGTATTATCAGCCGCCGACTATTAGCGAGCGTTACGTAGTTTACTGTATGTCCATACCATATTCAACTTTAAGCTCACACTGTATCGACAATACGCTTGATACCATATACTAAAAGCAAAGATATTATCGGTTCATATTTTCTAAACTAATAATAAAGCTGAGAGTTTTTTTGTATGTTTGAACGAGCTAATCTCTGGAACTACCAGTCGGATTTGAAAAAATCTTTTTGCAATGGATAGCCAATTCTTGAGGAAGGCTACAGGCTATTAACATCAGGCTAGGACATATAGGCGCCGAACAAAAAAAACGATTATCATTACTTTTTGAACAGCTTAGTATCACTGGGGCTAACAGTGAGCCTGCTCAAAATCGGCGGCTGACTAAAAACGAACGCGGTCTTAAAATTTAAAACATCCTCAACACTACGAAATAACTGCGATCCTGAGAACATCTTGAGAAACATTGTTGACCGTGAGAACGCACCGGAAGCCGGTTTAATTCATACCAGTTATTAATAATATTCCGCAGATAATAATAATAATTTGATTAAAGATAAACCTAATTGAACAGCTGCTTATCGACTGGTTTTATACGAACAGCTTATCAATCAAATAGAAAATGGGCTAACAATTTTCTTGTTCAATGAATAGTCAATTAGATTTTGTACAAAACTTGTCACATCTTCCGAGTACATTGTCAATATCCATTGATAATTCACCAACACCATAAACCAAGTAACTTCAAGTTGCAAATACAGCAATAAACTTCAAAGTAAAGAAAACACTGACTCTCATATAAACTTGACAGAAACCGTAGAAATTCCCAAACAAAAAGCAACTAAAGTAAAGTTCAAAAGTTTGTTCAAAGGCAAAGAGAAAACTTAAAATTACGCACCAATTTCACTGAACAACCTTCAAAAACAATACCTGTTGCTATCTTAAGTATGTGGACGCGAAAACACGACAAAACCGTATGTTTTTATATACGGAGATAAATGCTAAAACACGTTTGCACGCACCGTTGAGCGACATCAGACTGATCGTAAATAATTACTGGTAAATGAACGATGGCGCCGTTTATTCATGTGTTCGTAAACGCGGAATAATCAACGTGCTTGTAGTAATATTTGTAACGTTAAATAGGTTTATGTAGAAGGAAAATCATTGAGTTTTTCTATCGCAGCAGACTCGCTTTTGGCTTGTGGTAGTCAACGGGTTACAGGATACAGCTCTCCCCAGCTCTCCCAGGTATTCTGGAGTAACTATGGACCAATGTTCGTAACGTTATGGGGGTAAATACTGAAATGACTGATAGAGATATATGGAAGAAGACTTGTTGCATAGATTCCGAATCGAAAAGGAGCAGAAAGATTACTTCTTAGAGACCTGTATTGTGAGACATTTTGGACACACTTCTCCGGAAAAGCTTCATTAAGATTAACGGGTACAAGCATTCCCACAAAGACTTTAGACGACTCCGACTTTATTCGTTGACCAAACATCCAAACATAACGAACTTCACGTCTAAAGTACAAAATTATCAGTATAATAAACTCTCGTTTAGCTGACTGGTTCTGATTATGAGAGCGACGTGTATTCAGTCATGCGAGAGCTTTCGATAGCTTGCAAAGCTCAGTACCTGTTTTGAACTTATCATTAATAATATCACACCTGTATTCCCTGAAGGCGTTGGCAGAGGTGTAATCAGGTGTATTGAGGCACCCACAGTATGCCTGTGTATTAAGTCCTACGTAAAAACGGCGCAAGCCTATTGCCATCAACCGACCACAAATCTACTTTACTTTTACTGAGTAGCGAGTATATACAAATTAAAAATCCCAAAAACACTTTTCAACCTGATTATCGGAGTATCGATGACAGGAGCCTTATGCTTACACTAATAAACCAACGAGTCAGTTACTGATAATTCGATAAGGGAAAATAATAGTGCCGCTTATGAAAGAATGCGTCGTTTTGAAATAATAGACAAGTGAATAGTGGTTTTAGTATTACTTTTTATTGCCTGAAAAGCATGTAAATAGGCCTGCCAAAATGAGGGCAAGGCTGCTGAAAATTTTACTGGTTTCATTCCAGCGGTCCTTCGAGTCAAAAGAGAAGGGTTGAGGGTTGGGTTGGATTTGCCTATTTGGCCCAACCTTGAGACACACAAAATCTTATCTCTTTTTTTTTCTCTTATCCTTTTTTTTACTTTTTTTTCTTTGTTTTCGATATTGTGACATTGCGGGTACGTAGTACGTATGACATATGCCAAGTAAACATTTTCATTCTTTCTAACAAGTGTTGCCATAAAAAGCGGGATTATTCACGCTGATATATGATTTAGCGTGATAATCGTTGCTGTACTGCACGGGCTGCACGGGCATTTTCATTAGGAAAACAAGCATAGGTTTTAAATTTTCACGCTCGATATAAAACACTGAACACAGCAACGTTGCTTGGCAAAAATAGGTATGATGGCAGAAATAGGTAATGACAGTACGTAGGTGGTTGTACTGCCCCGGTCGAGCTTCTTCGCAAAGAGCTCTACTGGACCAAATAAAACACTAAGACATAGTGCTGCAGACAATACAGTGAAGCATGCCAAAACTACACCTCCGCTCTGTGCATACACGCTCACACGCACACATTTACGATCAAATCATTACAATCAAACTACACCTCACAAAGTGCACACATGTTTACGAACCCGGCCTCACGTCATTGTTGACAGCTTGGTCTGAGTACCAGGTAAGTACTACTGCATATTAAACTCATCACTTTGAGTTGTACACAGGAAGACTGTACCAAGAAAGCCACTTCAGGAATGTCTGTCTCTGATGGACCAAGGGCTTTACATCTCATTATCATTAAACATACCGTTAAAACCTAATTTCTACATTAAACAAGGTGACAACCATTGCCTTTCCCTAACTAATCAATAGCCCACGGCCCTTTGTCCTGTCCTAATAGCCAAATAAGAGAAACAGCTATCTAATTAACACATTTTCGTAAACGATTACGACAAATTTGTTTCATTTTGACAGTTCAACAACATTCATTGCGGTATTTACGTTGTTGAGCAGATTTTTTTCGAACTTATGAAGCAATGTTTCAAAACGATTCAAGTTCCGATTGATCGTGTATCACGTAATTATGGTACTGGTCATTTCCAACAACATGCATCATTAAAAGTTACTAAAAATTGTACCAACTGTTTCCTTTTTGTCATTAGTACAAAATAATTGTACATTGTTTACGGGTTCCAGTAACATTTGGGCTGTTTTTTTTTCCACTCGAAGTAAAATCTTTTCGGGAAATTCAGAAATAAAACCGTAAACACTAGATATGATATTATCGGGAAAGTACTGCAATGAACAGTACCTACCGCTGATTAATATAATTTATTCGTCTATCAATGTTACAACAACAGAGATCGCGTTACATAATTATCTAAATACAGATTGTAACGCAACGGGTATTGATTGACTATTCAGTACTCAAATGTGTCAATACTTAACTTACCAACAGAAATATTAAGTGCTTGGTTTGCCTCGGCTTCCAAAAGAGTAAGGCCCAGACTCCACAAAAGCGGAGATGTGCGGTGATGTCCAAAGCGGGACGAGAAGAGATGTTTTTCGGAAGGGTGTATCCACCGAAGCCGTGCGGAGATGCCTACTGGCCAAACAAGAGCGGAGATGTGTGCTGGTTAGAGCGAAACTGATCTGCGTGCGGCGAGCGTTGTGTTACGGAAATTACACTGCGCGCCGTAGCGCGTCGTCACCAGCTTGCGAGGCACAGCTCACATCTCCGCTTCGATCGCGCCATACAAATATGATACATGTCCTCTCAGTGGTATCCACAGAAGCTGAGTGGACACGAGATGTGTGAATAACGAAATTCTATTGGTTGTTTAAAACACATCTCTCCTCTCATCTCGTCTCCGCTTTGGTGAAGTCCGGGCCTTATTCAGTTTGTGATCACAAAATCAGCTGTGACATGTTGTGATTGGCTGATCAAAACAATAGCCAATCAAATCACTTGACATGGGATTCGACGACAGATTAAATTGAATCGGTGGTACCTACAGTAGCAGTTGCCCCTTTTTCTAAATGCTTCAAAAAATCTGCTAATAGTTAGCAATATTGCTATCTTTACCAGAAAAAGATATTGTAAGAAAATTAAGAGCTGTCAAATTATTAGGTACATGAATTAAACAAACTTCAACATTCGCTTATTTTTAGCTCAGAGTTCTCCGTATTTGCCTATCTTTTAGATAGCCAAATTGTCAGATTAATCGGTGACCAATCAGCGCGATTGTTTGTTATTTAAATTCCATGTAAAACTGTTATTTCTTAATACCGCGACCGGTCTATTCATAGCGTTTCTCATTTGTACGAGGAAATGCGTAACTATCGATTCGATGCGCTTACGCGTTCTACATTACTCAGCTACTTGAGTTACCTTCAACATAAATCTACGTGAATTACGTCAAAACACCTCAACGCTTTAAAATACTATTAAACAAGGCGAGTGCTACAATACTCTTCTATAGTGACCCGACTTGGAACCCTGCCAAGCCTCGTAATGATAAAAAAAACGGTTACGTACATATTGTAACATCAGCATTATCATAGAAGTAGCAGCTGTTTCCCGCGCATGCGTATGAAATATTCAATTTATTCCAACGATGGTTTGTGCTAAGTGAAACCTTCATGGCTGTTTGGTGTTGATTGATTAATAATACAATTATTCACAGCTGAAAAATCTGGTGTTTAGATGAATTTCTTGTAGAACAAGGCGTCTTATCTCGCTTGGACGTGTAAGCATTACGAATCTACACAACCAGACTACTAATTCGAGGCACTGTGCATTTCCATGTAAGTGTTTATAAGCCAAAAAATCATGCGTCAAAGAAAAAGTTTAAATAAATAATGCAGTTTTGAGTCAACATTCTGGCCACCATTTTGGTGTCATGATTATTCTAAAGGAGATGTTTCATTTTCGGCCATAAAGGGTACCGTAAAAAAAAATCCACGAATTGAGGAAAAAAATATTTCCTGAATATTCCTCTGATTTCTTCGGCACAAAAAATAATAGTTTATCAAATTAGTGCCATATTCTATTGATCATGGCGTCGTCTTATTTGCACACTGCTTTCTTCTAGAAGTCACGTTACATTAAAACATAATAATATCACGTAGACGTTATTTAAATAAATATGAAATTTCTGTGCTATAAGGTTAGATAATAAGATAGCTACCTTAGACAAGTTTTTGATTAATTAGAAAGTGTGATTCATCATAAAACTACTTTTGAGGATTGTAGATTTGTAGGTTAGTACTTCTGGACGTAAAATTCAAACATATTGTTTGCATCATTATGATACGCAAATGAATGAATATGAATTGGTACTTGAAATCACATCTGTCTGTCTCGTTCGTCTCGACTTCGTGGCTTTCGGTGATAATTTGCGTTATTTTGTTTTTTTGACAGTTCTAGGTTATGTAATGTAAACGTCATCCGTCCAACCAACCTGTCATGGCTGGCTGTCGATGGTCCTATTTCTCCTGACAAAAGTCAAACATTTTCTGTTTTTATTTAGTGCCTAAAAAATATTAGATATTATGAAAAAAAAATGCCTTTATTGTATTCAGGGGTTCGTTTCCCAGGTTTTCTAAAGTGTACATGTTATGGCCGGAGTCCCATACAAAAATGAAACGTCTCCTTTGAATTCACGATATTCAGACCGGTATACAAAAATATGTAGGGTAACTGGACTAGGAGTCCGGGAGTGATATACACTCCCTAGAGATGTAGATAAGTTACATACTTAGCACGCACGCACATAGCTAAATTTTCAAAGTCTAACTACGTATTCAGTAATTTTTCCTTCCAGGCGAAATTCGATGACAGAAAAGTAGTTTGGTACCAAGAGAAGAACTTAAGGCCTTTATAATATAACTTGATAACAAATAATAGTTTGAAAGCGGACGTAGCCGCATCTAAAGCTATAATAAAACATTATATTTAATGAATGGGATAACTATCCCTGTTGAACCCAACGGGGCCCAACCCTGTGGGACCTTCGACGACGGTTTAATCTAGGGACGTTTAAGCCTTACCATCCAAAATCTCCATATTCCTAAAGCTTAATCTTACGAAGCGTCATTTGGTACCTAGACCCAACAAGGGTAGGTCCGTTATATGCTGTAAAAACCCAAATTAATTTTCATCATAGAATTTTTTAAGTCCTTGTTCAAACTATCTATTTTCCTCTTTATACCGTGACCTATTTCAAGATGAAAAGAACGTTATGAAAGCTCGTCCCAAAAATGACTTAAAACTGAACAATGGAGAATAAATAAACAATTTTGCGATCAAACTCCGCGACAAGTAAAGCTTGGTGAAAATTAAACAATTAATGTTACAAGCTCTACAGAAAGGGTTACAAGCAATTAATGTAATCACAAAGTTTTGACGCCAACGCGAACGAACCTTTTAATAATTTAAATTTAAAAAATTAAAGTTCGCGACGTTAACGCAATTAGTGGAAAAACTTGATAGACTGGAGGCAAGTGTTGCCTTGATTCAACTTTCAAACACAACTCTATTATTCTTTTAGACTAATTTTACCTCTGATTTTCCATCAGCCTTTAGTTTAATGGCCTTTAGCGTAATCAGCCTATAATGTTCCCACTGCTGGGCAGGTTCTTCTCTGTGAGAGGGAGTGGGCTCTAATCTACCTTCTAGGTTATGCCGGTTTCCTCACAATGTTTTCCTTCACCGTTTTGAGAGCAGTGGTAATGAATTATTTACACAAAACAAAGCGCCTGCCTGGGTTCGAGACCACGACCTTCACTCCTAAGTCGGGGCCGTTACTGTGCCACCACTGCGGTGGCACAGTGGTAACTGACCATTTTCTTGCTGTCTGTACATTTTCAAAATCTGTGAATGCAGATCAAAATGTCTCAAAAAGTTAAGTACAGTCTCCTAAGACCGTTTTCCTGAAGCTACGACGGTTCAGGTAGCTGCCCTTACTGCAGAAATCCATCCTGTATAATACGGGTTTGACTCTTGTAGGTGTATAGGTAGTCGCAGACGCAAGTACTGATGAGCGTTAGGCGTCCTTCATTGAACAAATTGAAATACTTGATTTATTAACTTAACTATGTTTTACAACTAATAATTAAAAGCAATTTATTAACTGATAATTCCATTCAGAAATTGCTTTTTCGATTTAGTGTGAAGAGGAAAAAGGGCCAAATGCAAATGCCTAAAATATTTCTACATAATATAATATTATCACGCCTGCATTCCCCTAAGGGTTAGGCAGAGGTGTACCTATAGTACACCCTCATTTCGCCAGGTATGTTTAAATCCCATGTAATAGGGGGCGAGCCTATTGCCATCAACCGGGCACAAATCCAGGCTCCGGGTTTTTACAGAGAAATTCCAGATGGGAAAAACCCAATAACACTTCCCGACCCGGGAATCGAACCCAGGACCTCATGGTCAGCAGTAGCGCTTGCGACCACTAACCCAATGTGGCAGTCAGTAAAAGTTTTCTAATTTCTTTTTATTTCATTTCATTATAATTCAAGTTGGCAACTTGGCGTAATAAATAGCCATTGCTGGCTGCCTTTCTCAGATTTTTCATATTAAACTTTTATTTCAGAAACACTCTCTATTATTACTTTATGGCATTTGGGTACTATAAAGCTGCGGCCGCATCTTCGTTTATCGTGACGAAGCTTCGCAGTGATATGATATAATTGCAGATGTGACCAACCATTATCGGTTATTGTCGCGATAGTTCGGGCTGCGTAGCACTTATCGCCCGGGTAGCTATATTAAACAGCCCGGTGGCATATTAAACGTGGCAAAGCTGCTAATGTGACCACTGCATTAGCACGATAAGTTTTTAGCGAGCAAAACATACGAAGCTTCGGCACGCATTGCTTTGTCACGATAGACGCAGATGCGGCCGCAGCATTAGAATCAAGGACCAAGAATAAAAGAATAAATTATTTGCTCAAGCTGAGTAATTAAATGTAAAATTTCGCAAATACGGTTGTTTCATGAAACAAATGTTTAAATTAAATGTGTGCAAAATGCTATTGTAGAACGAATTTGTGAGGTAATAACTTTACCTAGTTATAGAATATAATTGAGCCGATTGAAATATGAATGATTCTTCGCATTTATAATTTTTTTAGGAATACTAATCGTTTCCCAAGTCATATTTTTCAGATCGTTTAATCTAACATGTTAGCTGTTACTGCTGTAAATTGTCTAAATTAACATTATAAAGAAAAAAGATTTGATTTTTGTATGTTTGTTTGTTACGCTTTCACGCTAAAACGGCTGAACAGATTTTAATGAAATTTTGCACATGGGTAGACCATGACCTTGGTTATGATAAATGATACGTTTTATCCCGATATTCCCACGGGATCAGGACTTTTGCGGGTGAAACCGCGTAGCTCCTTATTTATGTTCGCAGGGCTAACATGGCCAAAGATCACACAAAATAGAGTGGTTTGAAAGGAGGAGGAGGGAGTTACCCAGTCCTGGGACACAATATGTACAAAGACAAAATATAAATCTTTTTTATACATATATTTCGCTACAGACTGCTAAGCACGAGGTCCTCGATTCGATTCCCGGGTCGGGCAGTGTAATTGGGTTTTCCCATCTGTAATTTCTCAGTAGCAGTCCGCAGTCTGGATTTGTGCTCGGTTGACGGCAATAGGCTCGCCCCCCATTACATGGGACTTAAACCTAACTGACGAAATGTGGAAGTGCTGCAGCCTCTGCCTAACACTTCGGGGATTATAGGCGCAATGTTATGTCATAATTTCAGCTGAAAGACGTCCACTGCTGGACATAGGCCTCCCCCAAGCACCGCAACTTCAACCGGTTCTGTGCTTCCCGCATCCAGTGGATTTCTGCGGCCTTCACAAGATCATCGGTCCACCTTGTGGGAGGGTTTCCAACGCTACGTCTTCCGGTACGCGGTAGCCACTCCAGAACCTTTCGGCCCCATCGGCAATCAGTTCATGTGCCTTGCCCATTGCCACTTAAGTTTGACAATTCTTCGGACTATATCGTTTACCCTGATTCTACTGCGGATCTCCTCATTTTCTGATTCGATCACGTAGGGAAACTCTAGCCCTCTTCATTGCCCTTTGGATGACTTTGAGCCTGATAGCAAGCCCCATTGTGATAAATGTTACGTAAATTAACTTAATTAAATAGAAGGAAGCTCTTATTTAAATCCTTTCCAAGATTTTACTACAGATCGTAGTTGCTACTCTAGATTTCTTATCAAATGAGTACACTTCTGCCTAGACCTACATAATACAACCTTATTACTTTACATAACTGGGTATTAACATTATTTTTATGACTACTGTTTAATGTAGAACACAAGCCTTATTTTAATCAGTAGAAAATATAATGTGTTAAATTCTCCCTACGACATGCATGGGCCACTAAACCCTGATCTATAATGTTTTAAATACCTAGTCAAACTAGTGCAAGAAGTGTACCTACAGATATTAACAACCAGTCGGTTATTGGCAACCAGTTGGTTATGTTTCAAACTGAAGGCACGTGAACATATTCGTGAAAAGTTGGCAGAATCTTTGCAGCGGTGATTTGCTGGATTTGTTTTCTCCTCTACCTATCGTTATTTCTCCTGACAAAGTTTATTCGGTTTATGTATCTATGTATTAGTAGGTATTAATTTTCGAGTTATCTATCATTTATGTTGCACCTGCCATGTTTTGTCTCTGCACCACCCTAAGGTTGACTGTTAGAAAATGCCTCAGGCATTAAAAGTATACTTTTTATACTTGACTTTTTCCTAGTAGAAACGGCCGCGATTAGTAGGACGTAGATTCGAACACAGGCAGTTACTTAGCTTTGTGTAAATTATTTCATCACAACTGCTCTCAAAACGGTGAAGGAAAACATCGTGAGGAAAGATGTCCTAGAACTAAAAATTGAAAACATGTGACATTCAGCCCGCACCGGGATTACACCGCGCCGTGGATTACGGCCCACTCCCTCTCACAAAGACAGTCCAGACAGTGACAGGCCTGAGTTGCAGCAGTGGGAACATTAAAAAGCTTGACTATGCATACTTTATATCCCGGTAGTACGTTCCCATGGGATAAGGACAGGTCCACTCAAATCTGTGTGGTTCTTTTCTCAAAAGACCATTTCAGACACTAATCTACATGGTCCTCATATGGCCTGACCAAGATTATGTCTGGACTTTAAAAGAGACTGTGACCTCTGAGTTTGTTTCGGCCTTTCTTCTCAGAGCAGTCAGATAGGAAACGCCGAACTCATCTAGCTAATTTTTAATTATAATTTTAAGATGACGTGTAAAAGTGATTCCAATATCCTATTTACAGAATAAACAATTTCATTTAATTTCATTTCATAATTTCCGACCTCCACGAAGCAATTACAATAAATGTATTTCTAGAAAGTATTATTGGTATTAAAGATAAATGAAAAATTAGCAACTTATGTGCAATGTGTTTATAGTAAAAAAAATTAAAAAAAATATCGCCCCACATGACTTTTGATTAAGGTACTTACTAATTAAATGTATTCAACTTTTTAACTTTTGAAGCTCATTTGTGACGAAAAATCCAGATTTATGCCTCTATACATTTAAATATTATAAAATTAGCTCGCTTTTCGCGTCTGTCTGTGTGACCGCGTTGTTCTTCTAAACTACGCAACGGACTTGAAGCGATTATCACCAAAATTAGGGAATTTATTTTGTGTGAAAAATACATTACTAAGAAATTAACATTATAATAAAGAAATTTCAATGTTTTTAAAGTCGTAAGAACCGTGCGAAGCAGGAGCGGGTCGCTAGTAACTTATAAGTTATTTTTCTGTTATCATTATCTACGAAGAATAAAATCACAGAATTGGCTGATAAAGTTAATATTAAACCATGAATTAAATCCATACAATCTTTACTACAAGATAATAACTATGGTGATAAGATCAGTCTGTTCATTGAACTATTTCATTTATTTGCCAAATCCACCAGCTAGGTAGGTTACCACCTTTAATTTGCACTAATAAAATAACACAAAAAAAGCTCAACAATGGTAAGTAGTTACCAGCTGTTAGGGACAATAAAAACATTATTTTAAACTAGCTGACCCAACAGATGTTCTGGTATCATAATTTCAATAATTCATGCTACAGAACCATAGAAAAAAGGACTTTCAGTTTTTCTGCTTGGAACTCATGAATTTACCTATCTAATATTATAAATGCAAAAGTGAGTTCGTTCATTATGCTTTTACTCTAAAACGGTTGAATGGATTTGGATGAATTTTGGCACATGGGTAGACCCGATATTCCCTCGGGACCGAGACTTATGAGCGGGAAACCACGGGGCACAGCTAGTTAATGATAAAAATGTTTACTTTATTATTAGTTCATTGTGATAAGTTTTTCATCAGTGATTATTTAAATACAACAGGAAAGTTGGATTAAAAAAATAATGTTTTCATGAATTTTCAACATCCCAGAATAATTCAAAAGTATAAAAGTGACTTAAAAATTATAAATTACAAAAAATACTCGCTTCAGTTTTTTTGTGAGTTAATTACCGTTGACTAATAAGGATAAACAAAGGTATGTAAGCAGTAAGGTACTCAGTACGTACTCTTAGTACAAACAAGTCTTGTGGTTTTGTTAGTTTCCACCCTGAGTCATTTTTCTCATAACAAAGTTTGAATGTGGTTTTACTTTTAAGAAGCAACTGTTTGTCTAGCAAGGAAAATAATTTTGTTTCATATTTAATCATAATTTAGTGATTACAATCTTTTATTCCTATCTTTAAAATCATGAATTCAGTATTTTGTTTTAATTCAATGCTGAAGTTATCATCTTCAACCTGCAGTTGTCCACTGCTGAACAGATATCCCTCAATTGTTCTGAACTCATTGGTTATTCAAATTGAGTAAATAAGAAATGCCAAGACAGTTTAATAAGGAAACATTTTTTTTTATTATGCATAGTCTATTAAAGGGTTCAAGACAGGTGCCCCTTGATTGCACTGAACTCATTATAAATTGGGCAAACGAGATGGTCAGGACAGATTAACAAAAAAAAAAAAAAAAAATTTGATAAGCTTTGTCTATTAAAGGATTCACTTTTATGGAGATACTGTTGAGCGTAAGTAAGTGCTTATAAATTATTTCACCAGAAATATTCAAAAGTATGGTCAAAGTAAAAAAGTAACCGCAATAACGTGTCGAGGTGAAAGTAAGAGTGCGAAATACGCATACGAGAAGCCGCCTATAACGAGTTGGCAACGTTACAAATACGAAAGGGCCAAAGAAAGCGACCCGTTGTCGTAAAAATACGAAATACTACCAACCGGTTAAGTTAGAAAAAGGTCAACCGAAATATATCTAGAACTAGAACGATCTAGGTCGTATGCCGCGCATACGTAGGTCAAAACAGCAGTCGGTAATGCACACGTTGATTCACTGCGGTTTCTGCATTCATATGACAAACCCAGCAGTTATCAAAGGCGGTAAGATATACCACATACGCTATGACTAATCTAAACATTAAAACGCGACAAATCAATAACATCTTAGACAGTACACAAACAAAATCAATAATTTCAACAACGGAACTAACCACACTGGCGGTGTCTTGGCTGTCTAGAGAATACTTGTCCGTTTCCTTCCCTTGGTTGTCGTTGGAGAAATTTTCATATTTGCGCGTGGGGCTACTTTTCATCGTTCACACAATGCCTTTCAGCTTAGGCCTCGAAAGACATTTTCACACCCAAGAAGACGACACGAACAATCAACGAATGAAAAATCACTGACAGAAAGTAGCAAAGCAAACAACTGACATTTCAGAACTGACATGTCAATAGCTTTTGACACTAGAGGTGGAAAAATAAACTAAAAATTTGTTTTAGTAGATTTCTTATTTTATGCTTCGACAGAATAGTAATAATATTATTGTTTAGAATAAAAGACATATTCATTCTTCATTACTAGCCTGCACATTTTTGTTAATGTAATGATATGTAGTTCACTGGCAAATAATAACCTATTTAGTCGATTACAAACGTAGATAGCTTATCTCTTAGCTCACCACTATGGCGCGTGATAGTTGAAAATACGAACGAATGCCTGATTTTGGTTATTCCTAAACGAATTATCAACAAGCTTTTAATTAAATTAGCATAGGCTGAAATTCTGCTAATTGTTTATGTATCAAAAAAAAAACACTGTAAATTATAACCTAACAACCAACATAAACTAAACCAAAAAGTAAATCATGGTAGATAAAGGTACTTACATTCGTTTGGTCCCAAGAATCATTAGGATCATTAGGGTCCCACAGTTGTATTTTCGTATATTCTTCATATGTTTCATTTTTGTAATTTCTACGGGTCATCTGTAAATTAACACCATTTTGACACTGCAATTTTATTTTCATTTTAGGACATCGCTTTCACAAAACAGATCGTAGTTCCATGGTAGTGTATAAAAGGAGGTTACACCAATCACACAACACATTTACATTCAATCAAAGGTATCAACATTCTGTAAGTACTTTACTTTTAACAAGTATTTGCCTACTCACCTAAATTATTAAAACAAATAACTTTTATATCATAGTAAGTAACACACTGGACAATAACATAGCCACAACTGAATAAAATTACTATTGTAAGTACCTATCTTACGTGTTCCTTATCAGTGATCGCACGTAAGTCGGCAGTTTCGTAGTATATAAACGAGATAGCTCACACATTAATAATTAGCTTATCAGAATTTCGCAAGGGCTTTCTAGTAAATGTATAAATCATAATCGATATTCAATACGGAAGTATTTGATTTAACACGAGAATGATGCCTACTTTAAGCTGATTATTCTGTCCTTCCTTTTATGGTTGGTATGTAAATAGGTACAGCGTAATCCGCTTAATTATTGGCAGTATATAGAATGCCGCTAGCGGTATAATAGCGCTAAAGTGCCGTAAGCATTGCATTGTCATTGTCACTGTCACTGAGTCACTGTCACTTATTATTTTTTTGATTGTTGAGGTTTGTTCGCTGTAAAGCACCACATTAATTTATTCCCAAAACATTACTCTCTTGTGCCTAAATGGACCCCGACTCAACAATTAAACAAAATAATAAGTGACAGTGACAATGACAACGCAATGTTTACGGGACTTTAGCCGGTCCGAGGCAGCGCCACTATTATGCCGCAAATAGCGGCACTTTATCCCGGCACTCTATACACTTCCTTAATTATTTCCTTCCTAATTCGTTGAATGAAATAGGTACCTAACAGGATATTAGATGTCAATACTGAACCAACCAGTTTCACCCACATTGTTTGCTAAAGAGCGTGAAAGAAGTATGGATTAGATTATTTTCTTTCCCTTCCCTCGCTCCTTTATTCATAATTATTTTAATCATTAAATCAGACATCTAAATCTGTGCTATTCATTACCGTACAGGGCAATTCATTTTTCTTCTATCTTTTTAGACAGACCACTATAAATGGTTATTGATTATGTCGGCAATCCATGGGGATGTAGGAGAGGTCATTTACAACCAAATGACCCCTTTTAACTCCTATGCAAATGTCAACAATTTTCGAGTAATTTGACATATTTTTATTATTTCATTCGTTTTAAAATATAGTCAAATTAAGTACCTACTCAAAAATGGTTGACATTGGCATAGGGGTCATAACGGGTCATTTGGTTGCAAATGACCTATCCTACATCCCCTTAAGAGGGAAGAGGGCCTTCGATTTTCCATACAAATGTATTCTCCTTTTTCTTCCCAAATAATGCCTCTAGGAGTCTAGGGCAATAATTTTTTTCTTCATAAAATCAAGGTCTGCTGTAGTCACGTCCCTGTTATTTTCCTTTTTTTCAGCAACTTTTCGGTAAAGAAAATATGACCCTCCAAAATTACAAAAATGCCCCATTTTTACCGCCGTGATAAGAGGAGTACAAATTCGAAAAGTTTTTAACATAAATGAAAATGATAGGCACCTAGACATACTATTTCTAAAAAAAAAATTGTAAATAATAATTGAATCGGCTGTTTCCGAGAAGAAAAAAGGGCAATACGAAACTTCGACCACGTCAATTTTTTTTAGATATAATCTGTCTGAGCTGCAGCTGTCCCTATCGCACTCTACGGAGGCAGACTTAAGGTAAGACGACGGCAATAGTATCTTTAAATTCCTATTTTTCAAATTCCTCGCAGCCCCTGTTCCCTCTTAAGTAGGGGGTAATCTCTGGAACTACCTGTCGGATTTGAAACATATTTTTTGCGTTGGATAGCATCATTCTTGAGGAAGGTTATAAGCGGATGAAGTCGCGGGCAGGAGCAAGTTAGCTAATAAAATAAAAAAGCAAATGATCTAACAATGATTTATTTAAATATTGCCTATACATAAGATTTACAAAACTTGAAAGCGTTTGTTATAGGGCTTTACTTCAAGCCGTCTTGTAGTCCAAAGCCGGGGCCGGTAGGTTCTTCAGTCAAGGATGTCAGCCCTCCTAGGGGTTCGGAGGCGAATCTTCCACTCCTGAGAAAAGGAAAAAAACACAAATAAATATTGTTGCTTATAATAATTTGTAACTCATCTTGCGAAGTGGAAATCTCGCATTAGGCTCGCCAAAAATACTCAGTGGCGGAGCCCGGAATTGCTAAATGAGCCGTCCCGTTCTTTTCAGTTTATGTGGGTATTTCTAATACATTTTTTTTTTAAATACACAAAACATTATTTGTTATTTTTACAGTTTTACGCGCTAAACTTTCCAGTTTGATGGCGAGAAATAATCTAGTAAAATTAACCTTAAAACTACCAACTATGCACTAATTTCTAAATATTTTGAAGTTCTTTCTTCATAATAATTTGTTACCTTCGGTTCAACCAGTTTTTGTCTTACACTTCTTATTTTAAATTTATTTTTAACAAGTACTTTATACTCATCACTAACACGAGTAAAAAGTACTTGTTGTAGACTCCACAAATCGGCTTTCTTTTCTATTGGTAAGATTTTACAAATGGGGAATAATTTTTCATATTCTTTGTTACATTTTTTCTTAATCTTTTTGTTGACTAGGAACTTGATAGATAAAAAAAAAATACAGATAAGACATCTGTATTTTTTTTTTATCTTGTAAGTACATTTTAAACGTTCACCCATACACAATATGTCCATAACTGATTAGTGAGTCAGCAATTGCATAATATTTTGTGTAAGTTTTTTTTCTTTATGGGGGTCGAGAGACACTGTCAACTTATACAGAAAAGCAGGATTTTCGATGCAAGAGCGAGTGAGGCGAGCTCGAAATTTGCAACCCGTCTCGGAATCTCGGTTAGGATTCTTTTGAACATTTATACTGAAATAGGAGTTGCTGTGTCGACTTATGCAGAAAAAAATGAAATAACGAATATATATATATATATATGGTGCTAGAGCGAGCTCGAAAATTGTTGCACCCTACATTTATATTATGTATATATACTGGGCCTCCAACTCCAAACGGTGTATTACTCTCTTGACATATTTTGGCCTTGTTTGGGATTTCATTAAAAATTACCAATTTCTCGAGATTTGGGGTCCGGTCCCCCAGGACCGCTCGGGTTTTGTTGAGATTTAATTTTCTTTTTTTCCTTCCTTCTGAACATCACAACTTAAACCGCAGGCCACACTAGGAACGAAACTTAGCTTGTTTAGCTTCGCTCATGTAGCTACCGCATCTTTTCATATAAACGAACTTAGCTTTCAGTGTGGCCTGCGGTTTATGCTTGTTCTATCCATGTCTGCCTACTACATTACTACTAATCTCCGACCCTTACTCGAGTCAGCCCACGCCGCAGCGCCTGTAGCTTTAAATAGATCCCTAAATAATCACGATCCGATCCAGCCTGTCCCTTGGTTTCCCTTCCCCAGCGACGCCCTAAGCCGAGGTCTGTAACCCACAGGAAGTTTTATGCCCTGGCTGGAGGCCTTAATTTATGCCCTGGCTGGAGGCCTTAATTTATGCCCTGGCTCGAGGCCTTAATTTATGAATGCATCCACAAGATAGCCCACTTAAGGAGACCACAACCTCATAGAATGACCTGCGAGATGCTATGAAAAAATTTAAACACAATATTTTTACAACAGTTAAGTAAATAAAATGATGAAAAGTGTATATACCGAGGTCCAGCTTTCGGTTTCTCGTCTTTTTTCAGTTTTTCAATTATTTCTTTAGTGTCTTCTACTGTCAGGTCTTCCTGCAAAATTAGAGAGAAAAAAATATCATTAAATATCACCTGTAGTGTGTGTCTTGTCACAGCAGCTGAATTTATTTACTTTATTTTCGTTTTTTTGTTGAGATAGTTACAATGGAAAGAAAATGAGGTAAATGTCGTGAGGAGAGTTTTTGTATGAATGTGGATTAGACCAAAGAAACGATGGATGGACTGTGTGAAAGATAAACTAATTGATTAGCATTTGAAAATACCGTTGGAGCTGCTGAAGATTTTAAAAACTATCTTTGCATTGTATAAATTCAATGTCTTAGCATTGTATAATTGCATGGCATATGTGTGGGTACTATGTACCGACTATAAAGCTAACATTTAGGTACTGGGTATGTCTTTCATTGACTTGAATGTGCCCTGGCGGCTGAGAGTATGTCATGCTCACTCTATTAGTCTCGCTGGCGGTGGCGCGTGTGTTGGATTATTTAGCTCCCTTCAAAATGGTTGAGCTGAATGGTGCTAATCCATGCGTCATGTTCGTGAACGGGCGCCGTCAGTAGGGACTGGTCATCTCTTAGCTGCCACGGCGATTTTAATTTAATTTTTATTTCTAACGGACGCTTTTAATGTTTTGCATCGTTCTCACATGTATAACTTCAACTTGAATGATGTAACCAATATTATGTAACCATTTTATTTTAAAAGAGTGTCCGTGGTGTTTCTTGCCCGTTCTTCTCCATAGGTACCTACTACGCTTTGGAGTGGGCGACTAGCTTCATATTTCTGGCTGACCGACCCCTTGACAATTCAAAAGTGCCTGTAATTGGTTTATTTGAAATAAATGCTTTGAGTTTGATGATATGGCCAGAAGGGAGTGACTACCGAGATGACGACTGATAGAGAAGTGTGGAAGAAAAATACATGTTCCGCCGAATAAGGGCAATGATTACGATGTTGAGATAGTTACAAATTTTACTTGAGGTCCTCAATAAATCAATACCTAAGCTTTTCATAACCCCTCGTTCTATTTAAAACTGATATCGTCGCGCGAATACGATCGATCCAACTATTTGATCGGTGAACCTGTACGCGTGTTCGCGCCGACAGAGGGCGCTTTCCGATTTTCCGAAAAAAAACTGACATATGCACGCGATGCGTAAATAGGACGCGGCCTAAGGGTTCCGAAAGGGATACCGTGGCCCCTGGCAACGTACAGGCAACTGAAGGAACACGGGTGGGTTTTAGTCAGTAAGAGTCTGACACGCCCTCCAGAGAAGTTATTTGATAATTTCCCACCAAAAAAAAAGGTTATCATTTTTATTAATGAGTGTAGCTGATTTTAATGTAACTATAGTGGATCTGATCATCACTAGACATTAAGTTACTAGCTGTTGCCCGAGCCTTCGTCTGCGATCCAGGATGAAAGTAGCCTATGTCCTTCTCCACGGTCTACCCATGTACCAAATTTCATCCCAATCCGTTCAGCCGTTTTAGCTTGAAAAACAAACTAACAAACATACTTTCGCATTTATAATATTAGTTAGGATAAATAACATCACGCCTGTTTCCCCGAAGATTTAGGTAGAGGTGTATTTCCCTATAGTACACCCAGATAACCCACATTTCGCCAGTTATGTTATGTTGTTATCATGTTATACTTACATAGTAATCGTCGTTGACTTGAACCATGGGAGCGTTGACACAAGCACCGAGGCACTCAACCTGGAAAAACAAATGAACGCTTCTTAAGTTCATAATTATTGTGAAAAAAAGTGGAGATCAGATCGGCTGCCGCGCTGTGATTGGACGACTGCCGCGCGAACATTCGTCGGTTTAGTTCTAACTGTAGTAACTCGTACCGAATTAACGTGGGCGCGATAGCGATGTGTCTTGAATCGTCATAGATGACGTCATGACATACGCCATCTTGCGATAACGCCGACCATGCCTTTTACTAATATCAACGTGAGCGCTGTCAAAAATGACAGTTGTGCTGTTTTGTTGACTCGCATCATATCTTTAACCTAACGTGGCATTTTCGAAATTGTGCTTCTGGCTACCGTTCGCCACCTAACCAAAGAAGAAGAAGAAATTTGTGGTACTTATAAACACAAAGAAATATGATAAGCAAGTTTTGACGTTAAACGAGCACTGTGAGCGCGTTCACGAGCGCTCCGAATTGTTGACAGCGCCCAGCTGTCATAATCGTGATATCTTAATCGGAACGTAAATTATCAATGTCAGCGCTGAGAGCAATATGTTCTTATTCGGAAAGCGGCCTAGAGCGCGGCAGCAATGTGTGCTGCAATGTGCGCCGCGTGTTGTTGCCACTTTCTTGCCGCCCAATGTTTAGACACACCTTTAGAATTTCATTATTTCGAGCACGTTGCTCCGATACTATTTCACTGCGATGCTTGTTACATCGACGACACTTTAGTTTGATGTTCTAGTTACAGCTATTTGTAAGCGGGCACGCCCTTTATGCCTGGAGGCTTTTATTTAGATATTGTTTTCGTTAAGTTATTTTTATTTCTGCTTGAGTATAGTTCTCGATGTTTTTGGTTGGTATATTCTCATGTGCTAGCTGTCATATGGCTATTAATTTTATAATTTAAATTATGTTTTGTGTTGCGTAATGTAAATATCATTTTGCATACTATTATATAGATTATTTTTTTTCTAACTGAACAGACAGCTATGCTGCTGGGGAGTTTGTTGCGCCACTTCTTCTTCCCAGCTAAACCACTAGGAAGTGGTGAAGGGCGGGCATTTTGGAGGACTGTTTTATGTAATTTTGACGTTCAAAAAGTGCTGATTCTCAGCCTAGTTTGAATAAATGACTTTTGAATTTTGAGTTACTTCGATAAACTCGTATGTAAACAACTTTACATACACCGATGTATTGATACTTCGATAGCTATTGCACCAATTTAGTGTTTTGTTTTGTTTAATATTTGTTATCGAATAAGCGTTATTAGGACTATTATAGCAGACACGATACTTTTAACATCGGCGATCGGAGCGCCGATTTCGCGGCTGCGTCAATTTTAGTGAGGAACTTTGGCTCCTGAGATACAAGTATAGTTACTTAGTTCAGGAGCCAGCTGTTCTACCTGATTTCGATCTCCACTTGTACAATCATGTTTAATGTATAACTAAACCTTATGTGTTTCACTTTGTACAAAAAACTTATTATTTATATATTATAATGGTGCATCGCTTTTTGGTGCATCTGCGTTCCGTCTCAGTAAAAGTATCGTGTAATTTAACATAAAACGACGCCTACCTTTCTCGAAAGTTTAGGCAGAGGTGTCCCTATATTACATCCATATTTTTAAGTTATGTTTAAGTCCCATGCAATAGGGGTGGAGCATATTGCCCTCAACCGGGCACAGACTCCAGGCTGCTATTGAGAAATTCCAGATGAAAAACCCCAATAAAACTATGCCCGACCGGGGAATCGAACCCAGTACCTCTTGCTCAGCGGTAGCGCTTACGACCCAGCAGTTTAGGCAGTACGTTGCCTGTCAGTAAAAAAATGAGTTTAAGATTTTTATAAGTAAGTAGATACAAATGTTTTCACCTCAGATACGGAGAACTTTCCACAGGGGCTGTTGCCACCGACTTGACACTGGGTTCCTTCGACAAGCGCCTTCAGGATCGCTTCAGAGCCACGGAGCCAACAAGGCGTTGTTGTGCAGACTTGGATATGGTATTTTCCGATTGGTCGTCTGCAAGATTAAATAATATTAAAAGTCTTTCAAAAACCAAACCAAATCATTCATTAAATATACCCGCTGCATGTCACAGTCTCAATTTTTTTGGTATTTATCTTTGAATTTTGTCATCATTAACTTATTCGCGAAACAGTATTCAAAAGGATTGACAAACCATTTATTATTAGAATATAATAATTTGGTTTTGCTATACTGCAATTACTTTTATAAACTGCAAATAAATGATTCTTATTCTAATAATCTAGGTAACCATTTCTGTAATATTATAGTTTTATGCTCCACCTGAAGGACTAAGTGTGGAAACCAAACTCTATAACATAGAACAAGGAATATTTTTTTAGTACACCAACAGCAGTACATACGAAAATATAACCCAGAACAATAACATAATAAAAGTACTGGTACAGTTCACGTCAAATAACTTTGCGGCTCTGAAGTAGGCTACAAATGACTAGTCAATCTTCCTTATAAAATAGTGGCGCACATGCGCAACCTAACTTCAGAGCGGCAAAGTTATTTGATGCGAACTGTATGTATGCCTATTATATAAGTATACACTGCATTCACCACAAAACAACATCATAATAATCTAGAAAAACTTATGCAAACATAAAATAAAATTAGTAAACAAAATTAAAAAAAAATGGATATTAGCATCAGGTATACTAAAAAAATTATATAAAATGTTACCACGAAACGTGGAAGGTAAGATTTAATATGAACATGAATTTACAAAAAATATTTATTTATTGCTTAGTTTATGCACTCCCATACCTCAGAGACGATCTTCTAAACTTGTTATGTGATACACCATGTAAGTTGGTTTCTGACGATTTACAAAAACTGTTGTAATTTCTGCACATTCCGATTAAGGGAGCGTTGAGAACAAGATTGGATTTGCAGAAAGGGATATGAAACAACCTGGTGATGGAGTGTCTAGGAGGCTTTGAAGGGACTGAATATTGGATGAGGAAAATTTGATCAAGCGAATGGCGACTGTCTCGCAGTGCCTTTATATTGTAGTTTCAAATTAAAAAACTCACCTAATAAACATAGTGTAGAATGTAGCCACCTCATAAACCCTCATGCGTGGCAGGTTAAGAAGATCAGCTACCTTGTGCATGGCGGAGATGGGCAGCCAGCCTCCAGACTGACGCTGAGCCAGGTCAAGGAGTGGGATCATTGCTCCACGCTTGTGGCCTTCAGGGTAGATTCCTAGTAAGGCATCGATTCTCTGTAATAAGATTCATAAATATTTTTATAAATCTCCAAAAATTACTTATGAAAATGGTATTATGATTATAAGTGTTCTTATAATATGAGAGATGGTAAGTTTATGGTAAATATTTGAATTATGAGTAGAATTTAACTTGATGGAATACATACAGTACATAAACCTTATTAAACAATAGTTGTACGGAATAAAGTCTGACATTATGAAATGAAAAAAATGTTGCACATTATTTCTTACTAAGATAGGTAAACTGTTCACAGAATTTCTTTCTACAAGACATAAATGAAACAACAATGATAGGCGTTCACAATATGACAACTTGCGGTTAACTTCGGCTACCTATTGAAAGTTCTTCAAAGTTGTTATCAATTTGTTAGGTTAACCTAAGATAATTACCTAGCTATTATAACAAACCTAATTTAACTCGCTTAGAACAAACAGCGTATTCATGGAAATTAAAAATGACAATATTCTGTCACATTCAGCAATATTTTGAAACAAGAACAGCGAAAAGACGAATGTTTAGTGAAAACAGATGAATGTCGCTGACCTTTTTGTTCTGCTCCGAGAATTCGAAGGGGATATCAGGGTTGTCCTCGGGACTATCACGGTGGACGAACAGGCTGTCATGCTGCAGAGCAGCGCTGGTCTGAATATTCCTGGATGCAGCACGTAACTGAAATACGATCACAAATCATCACGGTTGAAACGCACAAACGTCAAAATGTTATTATATAATACGATTGTTTACAATAGCCACAATATTCGTTTCATGTTATAATATAACTAACATACCACGCCCTGTACTCCAGTTCTCAGGCTGGATAGCATGGTTATTTTAACAATATTATTCTAAATTTTAAAGAAATAATATTGCGAAACACTGTTCGCCAACACTCTGAATTTGTGAATAGCTTCAGCTCGGTGTTATAATTTTGACAGGTACATTCCTAAGCCGTATCAGCTACCTCTTTTACTTCAACTTTGGTGTTTACTTTTTAGCTTTCATAAGTTAAACATCATAATTAATGACTTAGTTTTATAAGTCTAACTAAACTATGTAACCTTAGAGCTAAAGTATTGTATTGATTTCTGAAAATTAACCCAAAGTGTCGCGAATATGGGTACCTATTTTATTTTAAAATTGAGTACTTAGAACGCACACTGTTATTTAATTGTGATGAACTTCATATCAATCAAGAAAGTAACTTGCATGAAACAAAATCAATTAAAAATATTTCCTAAAATATTACGTTAAGACACAAACTGTATTAAAAATAAAATTTATTTGTTTTTTTTTATACTACAGGGCCCATTGTTAACTTATAAATAATATTATAATAAATAGGTAGATACCTAACTAACTAATCATATCTTTTTCGTTTTTACTATAAAATTCACATTGCATTGCACTACACCATAATGTGCGCCTAACATAATTCCTACAGCAAATGATGTAGAATATGAAAGAATTTAGCATGATTTTAATCAAAATCATTACCTAAATATAACCGTTATAAAAGGTAGGTAGGTATGCGCCTTTCTTATTAATTATAATTTGTTAGCATATCAATTATGGAGTTAATTGATAGCATGCTATCATTATCCATAGTGTAGTCTTCGCTTGTTTCGATTTTAAGGTTTGAGTTCAAACTTCTACCTATTTAAGTAAATTCTGTCACAGAAATAGACTATGCCTAATGAATGCCAAGGGGCCGGTTCTCAAATGATTTATTAACAACCAATCACAGCAGGGGGTCTACTCCCTAAGCGAAGTCCGTAGAACGTCCGAAGTTACGTACGCCTTGCGCTCCGTCTCACTTACGGTACCTATGTCCGTGAGTCAGACGGAGCGGGAACCGTCCATAACTTCGGCTGAAACTACGGACTTCGCTTTGGGAGTAGGCCCCCAGTTTAGAAAAGAGAATTTAAAGGAGTTAGGACTACTAGGTAGGTACATTGTAATCCAGATCGCCATAGAGAACTTACAACATGACGCTTGTATTCCAGAAGGAACAGGCAGACAGAGGTGTCTCTTTGTACAATAGTAAACTCACATTTCAGCAGATTCAGCAGCGGCAGCGGCGGCAGCTGCAGCAGCAGCAGATGGCAATGCAGATTCGTATGAGGACGGATATGGCCCAGGATCGGGATCAGCAGGTTCAACGGCAGCAGCGACGGCAGCAGCAGCAGCAGCAGCCGGAGCATCTGGAAGAGGACCACACCGACATAGACCAGCAGCTGATTCTAGACAGCAGACTAGCCATAGGATTTTCTTATTGCCATCACTCGGGCACAAATCCAGACTCCGGGCTGCTAGGTCATCATCATCTGCCTAGGCTGTTGGGGTCAGCATCCAATCTAACCGCATGCAGCTGAATACCAGTATTTAGTTTTCCATTCATTCTGAGACATGATGTCTAATGGAAAGACCAAATTACCTGCACTCTGCTGACCTGGAGACTGAACCTCATTACCTCATGATACAGTCAAAATTCTAAATTCAAAATATTTTATTACACATAAATCTACAAGGGATGGACCGATGAGCTTGTGAAGGCCGCAGGTAACCGCTGGATGCGGGAAGCAGAGAATCGGTCGAAGTGGCGGTGCTTGGAGGAGGCCTATGTCCAGCAGTGGACATCTTTCGGCTGAAATGATGATGATGATGAAACCTAGAAGGGCACTTATGAAACGTCAGAAGCTAGGTGCACGGTTCCAATTAGTCGTTTCCTATGGAGAAGAGCCGGCAAGAAACTCCACTGTTATTTACTTTTCAGTCAATAGAGACTTAGATACAATCTTTTACAGAAACATCACGCCTGTAATTCCCGTAAGGGTTAAGCAGAAGTATACCTGTAACTACCTACCCATAGTAGGTACACACACATTTCGCCAGTTATGTTTAAGTCCCATGTAATAGGGGGCGAGCCTATTGCCACTAACCGGGCACAAATCCATACTCCGGGCTGCTACTGAGAAATTATTGATAGAAAAACCGAATACCTAACACTTTGCTCGACCTGAGAATCGAACACTGGACCAACGAGGCAGTCAGACAATCTTCAACCAAACTAATATTATAAATGTAAGTAGGTAACTCTGTTTGTCTGTCTGTTTGTTACCTTTTTACGCCTAAATCACTGCACCGATCGTTATGGACCTAGAGATATTGGTATAAACCAGCCAAGTGCGAGTCGGACTCGCACACAGAGGGCTCCATGTCACCGTATAATATTTAGTAAAAAACACGTTTCTTGTATGGAGGTGGGGCGCTCCTTTCATTTTTAACTTTATTTTATTTTTATTATTTGTTGCTATAGCGGCTATACAAATATTCAATCTGAAAATGTCAATATAACGTTTTATTTATTGCTCTATTTATAATGTACATTAATTAAATCGACTTAATTAAAATTATAAAGAATCATAGTCACAACAACACGTAAAAAACTAGTCAAATAACCCGCCCCCGACTGTTCTCGGCACAAAGGCGCCCATAACGCTTGCTGCATTACCACGATGGATGGCAATGGCTTACCTTTGCACCAAGAACGAGCCGGAGCGGGAGTCACCCGTTTTATCACGGAGCTTGTGCCCTATATCACTAATGAGCTTCTTGGCCTCAGTGCCCCAACACCCCATGGTCTCGACGGCAATGGGCACAAAAAGGTAACGGTCCGACAAAAACTAAAATTTCAACGAAAATTTTAACTGTCTACCTACTATTACGGTTCATGGGATACAGCCCGCTGGCAGACAGACGGATGGACCGACAGCGGAGGCTTAGTAGGGTTCCGTTTGGTAATCTTCGGGTACGGAACCCTAAAAAATGATGGAATACAAAATACATACAGATAGAATACAGAATCCTGTAGATGGTTCTTGAACGAACCAGACTTTGTAATAGCCAATAAAATGAACTCTTATACACTTAAAAATTATATCCTAGATAGGTAGATAGCTACACTGCAACGAGTGTTAAAGTCTCCATATTTAGCTCCATACAAATAAAAAACGCCCATCAAACCTGTAGCTTGCTACAATTTAATTGTTATTCACGAAACACATACGAATATCTAACATACGACGCGACGGTACTACCCTTTAAAAGGCATTGTCTGCCTCCATGCCTGTGCCTATATTTCCGTACGAAAAAAGCCAAACAAGAATAAAAAAAATAAAAAAGAATAGACAAAGCCCGATCGGCAAAACAACGACGTGGTTGCCATGGCAACTGCCGCACCGGCTCGCCATGCACCAAAAAATTGTATCTACATAACTAAGCTGTAAATATTTAAAAAACGGATTTTGGTATGCTGGGGGGAAATTGGGAGAATGAAGGTGTTATGCGCGTTACTAAAGCTGATTGGCAGGTTAAAAAGTTTCATTTTGGAGCCTGAAAAACTTAGCGTTGCTGAATTTCCGCGATTAGGTTTTGGATCGTTACTTTTTGCGTGTATTTTCAGGTTATTACCCCTTTATTGTATGAAATCTGGGTTTTTCGTTTTAGTATGAAGTACCTGGTCGACCAAGCTCTGCTCGGGTGAAAATAGGTAGACATATCGTCCAGGTATACCAACGTTGTATCACATTGATATCAGGCTGTAAAAATAGAAAAAAAACTAATTTTCCCAGATATGAGACCTAGCTAAATCGATTTTTCACCCCCGTAAACTCCTATATTGCAACTTTCATCGAAATCATTAGAGCCGTTTTCGAGAACGTGATTATAAACATATATAAGGTCCCATTAAAATAGATGGACAAACTTTTAGAAATCATTCATACCACCAAAATAAGGACAATGGTAAAAAAAATAAGAAAAACGCATTAGATACATAAATAAGCTAACGAAAATATACTAAAAATGTTGGTTACCCATAAAATCACTTTAATCTGTGTTTTCTTTTTGCTTGGACATCTTTGGTTAGATGTACTGAACGCTGTGTTAAAATTTGTCCTTGTATTTTAATGGGACCTTGTATATATAAACAAATATTGCTCATATAATAGTACCTATAGGATATAAATGGCACAAAATTTAGGTTCTTCGAATTTATTGACTGAAGCTTCCTGTTAACCAACGAAGGTCTACCACCAGACAAATTACTGGGTAACATAACAAAACATGATGATACGATCGGTTGTCGACCCAGTGCTGTCAAAAGGGTTCAATTCAGTCTTGCACTGAAAATATGCTAAGTTACAGAAGCTTTCCTCTCTAAACAAGGCAATTACTATATAGACTGTATGTTTTTGTATGTTGAATGGACTGTGATACATGATATGGTTAGAAAGGGGATGACTACCGAGATGACGTCAAATAGAGAAATATGGAAGAAAAGACACCAAATAAATTGGGATAGGTGCAGTTGAGTGGTGGCCCAGTGGTAACGACCGTGACTTACGAGTTTATAGGTCGTGGGTCGTATGTTCGAACTTCGAACGCTCACAGGCGCTTTACTTTGTGCCAATAATTTCATCACCACTGCTCTCAAAACGGTGAAGGAAAACATCGTGAGGAAACCAGCATGTGCGTGCACTGGGCTCGCGTACTGGCGTACTCGCGTATTACGGCCTACTTCCTCTCACAGAGAAGAGGCATGTGTCCTAGGAATGGGAACATTATAGACTGATTATGCTTGAAGGGCCCCGGCCCTGGTCCAGGCCATGGTACGGAGCGAGAGGGCATGAGAGGCCGTCACCTCCTTCTGCGAAGCAGTAATGCTCGCGAAGGAGGAGGCAAAACGCGTGAGGAAGAGGCAAATTTCGCGCCCTCACGCCCCTAGCCGCCGCAGGAGACGCCCTGGGCATCGGGAATCGCAGGCCGATTACCGGCCACCGTAGGCGCGGGCTTGCGGACGGTGAGCAATGGGTAGCTCGCCGTCCGATAAGGACCAGGCCCGGGTCGACGGCGCGTTGTGTTCCACGCGCGCCTCAAAGAGATCTCAGCAACTGAAGGGGTCCGATAGGACCGATGCCTGCCGGGGTTGCGGGAAAGTCCGAAAGGGATACCGTGGCCCCTGGCAACGTACAGGCAACGGAAGGAACACGGGTGGGTTTTAGTCAGTAAGAGTCTGACACGCCCTCCCGCTCAGCCCAGAGCGGGAGAAGTTATTGGATAAATTCCCATCCAAAAAAAAAAAAAAAGGTAAAGAGAATGATGGTGATATTGTTGAACACGTTTAAACCAGCTTCCGTTATGAAAACGGTCACCCTTCGCTACTTTTTGCGTTTCCGTGACCTCGAGCTGGTTTCAAATAGCTTATTTGGGGCTACACGTGATTGATGCCACCTCGTGATGTAGTTAAGTACCAACTAATATTGTAATGGACGCATTTTTTTCTCACTTTGATTCAATACCTACCTATCTAAAAGGCCTCATTGGAGCATTGATTACACTTTCGCTTTGTTATAAAATAGGATTCTGTATTATTATTTTTCCTCTTGAGTCTACGCAAGGCGAGTAAAATGGTCTCATTTTCCTGGTTTCTCGGAATTTTGCTTTTTGGAACAATCGCTAAACTGAAGGCAAGTTCTTTTCCTCATTCTCGCTTTCTTTGAAGGCATCAAACGCATTTCCATTTGTAAATGTTATGAAAAATATGAGGAGGATGACGAGTAGTCAGAAGCCCAAAAGTATTACAACCAGTCTTACCAAGGGCTATCATGTTACTCAGTACCTCGCTGGATTGTGGAGGTCAGATAGGCAGTCGCTTCATGTAAAATACTGGTATTCAGCTGCATCTGGTTAGACTGGAAGTCCACTCCAACGTAGTTGGGGAAACGCTAGGCCAATTGATTGGCATTAATAATACCTTCTAGTACTATCTCCTCCCATCAACTGACCCTTTTTCTTCTTCCCTTAAAAAATAAATAAAGGTAAGTACCTAAGCCTGGATGGATATTTTCAGATTTTTGGGCTTTCTTTGCATTTATAATTATGCAATTTCAGTTGTCCTAAAACGAAAACTTTTTTATAATGTTCGTTATTTTTTGTAGACGACAGTACCTACTCTCAATATAAAAATCTCGTACACCAAAGTGTAGCATTGGTCACGGTTGGCGGCAAAATGGCCGTCTCCATTCGTTCAGAAATTAGATAACGGGACGACCGGTGGCACCATCGATAAGGAATTAAATACGAACCGAGCCAGTTCACTTCAACACGACAATGTAAAAGAAAATTGGAGTTTTAGAAAGCATATTGATGAGTGCGATAGCGATTTGGAGATGGAACGATATGAGATGAGATGGGAGGAGGGTCTTCGCGCCAAAACTAACAATAAGTAAGTTGTTCTTAGTGTTAATCTAATTAATTATTTTGTTTGCTGTTGTTTTGGCTACTCCAAAGAGCAAAGAACAAAATAAATGCTTGCAGCACATGGCATTTTGGGTGTCAAATATATGCAATATAATTAAAAGCTGTTATATTAAGATTATTGGCTGCCCCCCACGGTTTTACCCTCATTAGTCTTGATCCCGTGGGTATTTCGGGATAAAAAGTATCCTGTGTTCTAACCCAGGTCATGGTCTACCCTTTTGCCAAATTTCATCCAAATCTGTTCGGTCGTTTTAGCGTGAAAGTGTAACATACAAATAAACAAACAATCTCACTTTCGCATTTATAATAATATTAAAAACTAGCTGCGCCCCGCAGTTTCACTCACATAAGTCTCGATCCCGTGGAAATATCAGGATAAAAGGTATCTTATGTCCTATTCCAGGTCATGGTCTACCTGTGTGCCAAATTTCATCCAAATACGTTCAGCCGTTTTAGCGTGAAAGCGTAACAAACAAACAAACACACTTTCGCATTTATAATATTAGTTAGGATGCCTGCGTTCAGTGCATCTTAAAGCTCTAATAAAGCGTAATTTATCCAAAAAACCAAAAAAAATTACCTAGTCACTACTTCACTAAACCGAGTGTTAACTCGGTTTCCGAAATGCTAATCAACACAAACATCAACTAGCAGACTGTCAAACTCATGTTCCTGATATGATTGGGTGTTGATTATTAATTCCGCTAAGTTCTGTATTGATTAGCTTTCCTGAAAAAAGAACATCCTGTTAACAGGGCGTTAATGTCGTACACTGTTGACCAAGAAAATCAGTCGCCAAAAAATGAATTAAAGATACCTACTTTCTCACCTAGAATAAAATATTTTAAGCAAACATATTCTGCATCCAATAATTTCAAGATCAGCAATAAACGGCTATACATAGGATAATAATTTTATGGCAGTAATTAAATCCCGTGCCGTACACTCGCACCGGAGCAAACCAGACCAACTCGTTCCAAGAACGTCTGTAGGACAAATACTCAACATTATTTCTAGAATCCCATAAAAACTAGAGGTCGTTATGACCTATAAACCTAAAGTTACGAGTTGCTTAGACAGAAGGTGATAAAGGATTAAGTTTCTGCTTTGTCTTCAATTATAAGGTAACTTAGGTAAAAAACGTTAATGATTCCTATTATTTAATAGCCTATATTTTTTTGTTATTGCTGATTATTAATAGCTTATTTCAATGATAGGCTGAACATTGCATTTTTGCACTGTGTCTAACTTAATGTACCTAATGATATGCATCATCATCAATAAAACTTAGTTAAAAATGATTTAACCTTATCATAAAAATATTGCAATAGATCTCAAGATGAAAATTTAATTATTCATTCATCTTTGTTGCATGCTAGCAAATAATTGTAAAACCGCATGGAAAAATAAAAGGCTTATTTATTAATTTAATGTTATGCATGAGATTGTAGAAGCCAATCAAATTTTTTTACTCAGGGTTGATTTTTCAATAGTCAGTTATTTTTTAACTGAAAAATAAATATGACATTTATAGAATACCACAGTATTTATCCCATAGATAAAAATTACCTGACTATTGAAAAATCAGGCCTTATTCATTTATTTAAAAGGCTCAGTGCATCCAATTTGTTTCAGTTTGCAAGAAAAGAAGCAAGTTAATCCACCACATAATAACGTTAACTACAAATCCTTCCACATCTTCGTTTTCGTTCATTCTTTTTTGTCTCTGAAACCGGTAGTAACCACCTCAATGCATTTCTCGAATCTTAAACAAGATCACACGCGATAAACACATTAAGACAGATGGACAGACGCTCTGTTGCTGTAAGGAGGCCCAAATTATGGACCACTCGCTTCTGTAATTGATTTTTTTCTTGCGTAAACAAATGAACTTGCTTGACTCAGTTCGACAAAGTACTTTGTCCGCCAGTGTAATTTAGTTCCTACTCCCTCAATAGATGGCGTTGTACAATTCAGCCCGTTTTCTGAATCGCGGTGTTAAGATTCTTCGCCGTTGAACGACTCTCGTAATTTTCCGTAAAATAGTCATACTTACCTGGCGTAGGGGAAACCGTGATCATATAGGCGGTTCCCCCAGGGCGAGGCCTTTCCATTGCACTGCGGATAGGTTGACCCTTGCGATTATCCCTAATGTGGATAACTCGGACGCGTTATTTTTGGTAGTGAGAGACTGCGTCCGCGCCGTCTCTCTCAGAATTCATTGAAAAATAGCTTTAAAAGCTCATTACGACGAATCGTATGTATGAGTTTGAGTTGAGCTGCCTGCAAAAACATCATGGTTGGGGTTACACATTATAGAATGACCTGTAACTTATAAGTAAGTAGTACTATTATGTACAATATACAACAGTGTAACCTGGTTAAGTGGGCCCAGGATATGTGAGAAACCTCTACTACTGATAATTACAATGAGATCCCGACACTTGCATGGAAATACCTCTGCTACTAGGAATAATTAAACCATTATACCTGAGAATGCATTAATTGTTAGATTTTTACCCCTATAATTGAGACTATAGTTCAATATCCTTTATAAGTATGACAACTAACAAATTTTATCATAAAAAAAAAAAAAAAAATACCCCTATAAATGAAAAACGGTACATTTCGACCTGTCTTAGCGGGCATCTGAAAATAAGATAGGGTTCTGACATTTAAACCTGACTATTTGGGAAACTGGGTAAATCCTAGTTTTCCTAGAGATTCCACTTAACCAGGTTACATTGTAAGCACATAATAAATAAGTAATAGACAAGACAGGACTGAAGAAAAATTATTATTCTCCGAATACCTACATAACACCATTGGAAATCCAATTGTAGGGCCACCATCGTATATTATTATTCCGGTAAGTACAATGGATATAAGTCGTAATTTCAAAATGAGCTTTACCGATTGTCGCTGAAAAATTGAAAACCATTTTTTTAATGAGTTGTTTTTACATTTTCTGGCATGGTATGGTAGTCGTCATTTCCCAGACAAAAAAACCTATAATTTATTTATTTTTCATCGACAACTATAATAGGTTTCGCACGGCTGAAGTTAATTAAAATACCTACCTAAGCAGCCAACAATTCATTTTATTTTAATAAAGCAGCAACAATTAGTACTGCCAAGAATTATTTTGCCGATTAGTTTCGTAATCTGATACTAGATGGCGCTCCTGTACTCTTCAAAGCAAAAAGCTTGACTGCATTAGTCACTTCTTTGGTTGAACGGGTTGAACCAGCCATGTCGACCAAACTGTAACCAATCCTTTTTGTTGTTACCATAAAGCATTATGGTTAAGGTAAGTTTGAAACTATCAGAGATAGGTTGTTTCAAAGTATGTAGTTGTAATTAGTTAGTAGCTACTACAATCTGTTACCATACACCTAATTGTTATTTTGTAAGAATACCTAAGAATTTTTTTATACTGCTTGTTGACATAATTATTGTATTCCTATTAGGCAGAACATAATGGAAATGTAATTTACCTAAAATCTGTCTATATAACCTATGCCCACAATAAAAAGATGATTTGATGAAAGCTCACAGTCAGTCATACATTTTATTTTAAAGAAACATCCAGGTAAAATTAAGATCTCTGTCTATCTTACACAACGACGATAGGCTTTCTTTATTCAACAACAAAATATGATTAAATATTCTAGCCAAAAAAGAACATCTAAGTTTTATAGATAGGTACTATTCTAACATCTTAAAAGAAAACTACGTGCCCGTACAAATCCGTCACGATTCCAAAAATACCGCCACAGCTTAATAAGAATCAATTACAAATACAAAAATCACGTTCGATCATTAACCTGAAATGACATTTTTCATCGAAAATCTGCGACATAACAGTACTTAATAACAGCTCACGTATTTATCGCGATCTTTTTACTCTGCCCGGGAGTCGAACGGACAATGGGTGTCGGGCAGCGCCTGCGCAGCGCTAACGGTCGTCCACAAATCAGATCGTCATTACACGGGCGACTTTTTTACGGACATTCTTGAACGCAAAAAGTTTTGATTTGACCGCACTGTAGTGGGGTCGGAGAGGAGTGGCCGTTAGCAGTTGTTTTAAACACAAAATCGTAGATGTGTTGCCATCTCACAAAGCTGAAATGTCTCATGTGCCAAAGTCATGTGCATACTCTTCATAAAATAAAGATACTTATTTACTTAATTAACTTCAAATTCTTTTCGTCTTACGGTTTTAATTATAAATATTCTTCCCTCCCAATCGTCAATGCTTGTTATTCTCTAGCGTTATTTCAAATTGATGCAGCAAATTGCATCCCAAAAAAAAAAAACTGAAATGCTGTGAAAAAAAACTGTTTCTGTAACACACGGGCTACACTCGAATCAAATATTATTCTTTTTTTTTCATTTATTTTATTTCCCATCGTCCCATTAACTTAGCGACCACTTCTCACCTCGCCAACAATACGAAGGCGCCACGCCAGCGACAAGTGTTAAATTGGAGCTCGAACGAAACAAAAAAACCAAGTATCGGCGACTCCACGGAGGAAAAACAACGTTTTTGAACGTTGTTGCCTAGGCTCAGACACTTTCTAACGCGAAGAAATGGAGGCAGCAAGAATTTCTTTGACATTTGTGCCTGAATGCCATCCTTGTTCTAGGAGTTGGGTTAAGGATTTGAAGGGACATGAAAAGATGAATCAATGAAGAAGAAGAGAGCTATGAAGCTAAGGTTTTCTAAGACTGCGGTGGCCGGCACATAGCGTCCGTAATTTACCGGCGAATGAATGACGTCACTGAAACGTCATTAATGATAGTAAGTTGGTTTGTTTTCCTAGAGAGGTTTTTTTGACACCATAAAGTTGACTTTATGGTGTCAAAAAAACCCGTTATGAAAATGACGTCACCGGGGTTGACCCCGGTGACGTCATTTTCATAACGGCCGTCACTGCGGCCGTTATGTGGCGGCCATCGCTCTTCTATGAAACCGTAGCTTTAGTGATGCTTCAACGTCTTACGACTCTTCATTCATTCTTTACTTTCTGTCATTAAAATATCTTCCATCATGATCTGAACTAAAAACGATGTAGGAAACATGATGGAGAAATTCGGCATGCACTAGTGCTGACGATTCTAAGACATTATTTGTGACATCCACCAAAACGCACTGGCCTCGCGTGGTGGAATACCACCTGTTCTTGCAGAGAGGATGCCTGTGTTCCAGGAGTGGGAACGTTATCGGTTGCTTTTCTGGTGAAGAAGCCAGTGTTGTACTTAATTATTTATTTTATTATTTATGTACACACAGAAAAATAGATACAGATAAGACATAATCATAATTATGAGTACAAAGGTACTGCTTATTTCTTAAGAAATTTCTTCCAGCAGACCTGCGATAGGAGAAATGAGAAAGAAATGTAGACAATAGTGTGTGAGAACAAGAAGAGAAAAATATAAATTATGCGAAGTCTTAAACTAAAATATTGAAATAAACCTACACGTATAACGTAATAAATTAATTTATACTTAAATCAATACATAGAGGTTAAATATATAAACATATAAATACTCACAGTTGAGAGGAAAGGTAATGCTCTTTTACTCGATATTTAAATAGTGAAATAGTTTTTTAATCACGAATGCTAGGCGGGAGTGAGTTCCACAACCTTACTGCATGGACAGAGAAGGAATAGGAATAGTAGCTTGTTTTATGAGGATGAGATTTAAGGAGGGATCTAAGGTGTGATCTACATGGTGCGTCGCTAGGGCGAGCGTAAGAAAAACGCTCACGCAGGTAGGAAGGATAAGACGGGTTGTGTAAGGCGTTGAAGAGGAGACATAAGATCCGAGTGTTCCTGCGAAGGCGGATTGGGAGCCACTTGAGTTCCTTGCGAAGATGAGAAACATGGTCATACTTTCTAAGTCCGAAAACAAAGCGAATGCACAAGTTTTGCAAGCGCTCAAGCTTGTTTAATAGCTCCTTAGTAGCATCCAGGTAGCAGGAGTCGGCATAATCTATAATCGGCTGAATAAGTGTTTGTGCCAAATAAATTTTAGTTTTCAATTATGTAGGTGTATATAAAAACTTCAGGCTGGGCCAGCACATGCCAATGTGTGAACAGACACATCAATGATTAAGTTACTCTTAAGTAGTTATCCAAACATGAGTCACGCTTAGAAAGTAATAAATTAGATGACGACAAAAACGTTGTACTGACTGCAATTATTAACTACTTATATTGGCTATGGCCTTGTGAAGACCGCAGGAGACCGCTGGATGCGAAAAGCACAGAACCGGTCGAAGTGGCGGTGCTTGGGGGAGTACTATGTCCAATAGTGGACGTTTTTCGTCTGAAATTATGATATTGGTCTTTCGGTAGCGAGGATTTTTTTTTCCTTGGAGCAATGGATCTGCTTCTGTAAGACGTAATGAAGAGGCTATAAAAGGTATTCAAATGAGTAGATAGAAAAACTAGCCAGTCTAACCACCGTTGAGTGATGCAATCTCAATGGATCAAAAAGTAACAAATTGCATTCCGAATCTATACATATTATAAATTAAATTCGCTTTTCGTGTTTGTCGGTATGACCGCGTTGTACTTCTAAACCACGCAAGAGATTTTGATGAAGTTCTCACCATCGTTTAGAGAATTTATTCCGGAAGGGTTATGTGTATAATACATTAATATTAAAGTTATATAGAACTCAGAAACCTCGATGTTTTGTCAAGTCATAAAAAGCGTGCGAAGCAGGAGCGGGTCGCTAGTTATTAATACTTTGTTTATTTAATCATGAAAAGTTTACAGCAGTCTAATACTTAAATCTATGCCCATAGAAATATAAAAAATAGATGACTATGTCGATTTCAGAATTTGTGTGTGCATAAATTATATGACTTGCTTTATATTAGTTATTATATCTAATAGGAACATTGGTTATAAATGATTAAGACGCTGACAACAGCTAAACCGCGGTCACTGTCGGACTGCATAAAAAAGAAAGAGAAGCGCGCTGACACAACGCCTGTAATTTATTGCAAATTATGAAGCAATTATCGATTTATTCAAAAATGAGTTGTGTAATCGGTAATGAAAAACAACCAAGTTCTGCATTCAAATAAGACGTTCTTGTTATTAATTATAATACCAACGTACGTTGCTATTTAATACAGATATTTTGGATTAGAACTCAGGGAAAAAGGTTAGTTTAACGTTAAATTGTATCGAGTTTTTTTTTTAAAAACGTGTTCTGGTAACAATCAACTTCTGAGAAATATTTTCGAGATTCACATTTATTTTTCCCGCTACCACAAACTATATAGATTTGGCAATTTTTTGTTTAAGTCAAGCCTACTTTTACCGTTTGCCTCAGCGCTGCTGCTGCTGTCAGCGCCTTAAGGTAGAATTGTTTATCTTACTTGGCTTGGCTTCTTGTCTTCGTAACTTTTATAATTAGAGATACCTGTTTTAATTTCCATTTTTTTATTGATCCACATACAATCATGTTTGACGTACCATTCTCTAGGCTACTCCTGATGAAAATTACTGTCTTCCAAATAGTTATGACGCATGATGCAAGACTACTTTTAATGCTCTATCAGGCTCCATGATTACCTTACCGAGGAAACACGTGCCTCGTTACCGACTAAAAAGTCTGGTTCTAGTGCTTGAAGCCATTTAACACCTGTTACCAGACCAGGGGTGATTGAACTTAAGTTGCTTCGGTTTTGTCTTGTAATGACAATTACAAAACTCACATCAAACGTGTCCTTATCAAAAAAGCAAATTATAAGATTAAAGACTTCGTTGATGACAAGGAAGTTTGGCAATAATTCCTTCTGCACATGTGGCTTCCCTGGTACCTCATTAACGGCATAACTATGTAAATGTCTATTAACTGTTCCCAAATAATGATGATTATTTTATTTTACCTTTTTCTTACATACTTCCTTGTCATAATCTTTTCATTATTTAACATTATAATACCTACAATATTCAATATTTTTTATTTAATTAGATTTGTTACAGCAGTAGTGGCAATCATGTCATTTGGTTTAAATAGGTCTTTATTTTTATTATTTTATTTATCTTTTATATAAATTCTTTTCTTTTAGACTTTGTGAATTTGAGAACGCCGGCTTAACAGACTGTAGGATTTGTCAACCATTTTCTATTTTGCTAAGTACCTGGTACTTGTTGATAGGCCTACACTATTCTCTCATACCTATTAAAACTGTAATCTGAAAACATTGTAAAAACCATTTACTTTTAAAAGAGTTACCGTGGAATTTCTTGCCGGCTCTTCTCCATAGGAAACGACCAATTGGAACCGTGCACCTAGCTTCTGACGTTTCATAAGTGCCCCCGGTAGGTTTATGTGAAATAAAATATTTTGTTTTTTTTTATTCACAGTTTATAATGCAGTATTCGCTAAGAAAAACTTACATTTAAAATGAGCCCTCCGCGTGGGCTCCCGACATCCCCTATGCGACTAGGTGAACCCCTCCAGGAGGGCTCCCGGCACTGAACGTATTAATGTGTCTTATTGCTACCGTATACTAGGTTAGTAGGTAGTTGTTGATCGTTGAAATTTGTTTTTACTTTGGCCGTTGTCAGTTTCTACTTACATAAGAATAGGGGCAGCATTCGTGCGACTGCTAGCTAACGAGCTAAGATTTTACAAGTGTCTATATTTACATTACACCTAAAATTATATCTTTTACAATTACATAAGCCTTCAACTCCTTCCGCTACCATTTTAACACAACTAAAAACAAACAAATAAAACACGTTTAAGTAATAAAGCAATCTGATCAGCATCATCATCACAACTTAGTTCTTCAATTACGTAACAGCAAAAAACACAAACGGCATACCACGAGCCGACAAATCTTACGACCGGTTGTAAGTCGTAATTGTTTCAAGCAACAAAAAGTCGGACATAAGGCAAGCAACCCGCCGCATGAATGGGAGGACCGTCCGCCCGGGGAAAATAAAAACGCTCCATATTCGTGAAATGATTAAAAAAGAAAGAAATCGGAAAATAAAAGAAAAGGCAAGTCCGCGGCACGTACCGTCGTCCCCTTTTTAAAAAGAGAACTATTCCAGCGGAGCGTGAATGAAAAACGCGCCCACTACGCGCCGCGTAACCGTAATCTTGTGATTATTATTTTTATTTTTGAGTCTCGCTTCCTTTTTTATTATTATTTAGTCTTATTATTATGTTATTTTATACGTTTTATCGCGTGTGGCGTCGTATGTAGGTCAGGACGGTGCGCGGGGGATTTTTTTTGGTTTTCCGCGCAAGGTCGATGTGTTTGCTTGTTTTGGTCGCGGCGCGGCGCGGTAATTGCTGCAGTGCGTTGAACTGCGAGATGAACTTATGAATCTGTATGAGTTGCCTCATTATCATTGAATTTATCTTTACTTTCATTCGGCTTCGTTCATTACGATCCGGTCCTACCTCAAGCAGGAGCAATGATAGGTACCAATTATAAATAAGTTACTTACATTAAAAATAGTTTTCCTCACATGTTGTTCAATTTTACCTAATACCAAAATGCCAAGGTTCTTCCAGAAAAATCATTGCAAAATTTAAAAAATCTCCAAAAATGTATATTAGTTCTTAACACAGTTACACTCATAGCTTGCAGTAGGTAGGTTTGATATGTACAGCAATAAACGTAAAAAAAACACAGCTTTTGTTTCTGTGCTTTGTTTAAAATTGTCAGTGATAGAACTTTAATTGGTTAATTATACCGATGTAAGCGAAAAAATTGAAACAATTTGACGTTCTGATTTAATTTTGCTACGAAAAAAGAAGAAACCTCAGTCATTGCTAGGGCCTCGGCAATAATATTCAACAGTCTAACAGGTGTACTAAAACCAGAGGGTAACAGGTGAAATACCACAGGTGCATGAGTATGTACTTATACAGCGGAAACCACGACGAGTAAGACAAGCATAACATGGTAATCTTTAGTCAATCAATCATACGAAAGTCAGAAAAGAAAATTAACATATCAATCATGTGTCTTAGGATCTGTCTAACGATTGTTTAGTACGTGTTTACCGGTTTTTTCTGTTACAGGGATTTAAATTTCATTTACCTATTAATTTTAATGTTAAGAAAGTTTTTGTAATTATGGTAATATTGCCCGATAGTACCTATCAGAATATCGACAGTCACTACATTAAAAATAACAGACACAGGTAATCTAACTAATTCTCCCCAGAGCCTCATATATTTTTCATTAGGCACCGAGTATCGGCAGACACTGCTTTAGGAAAATGAAGGAAATTAGATACTACATGCGTTATCTTATTTATATTTAAAAAAAACGAGTTTTTATTCAAAAGAATTCATGTACTTAGTCGCAAAAATAAGGTGTGATTTTTACCTAGTGAATCAATTAAAGGTGCCTAACAGAATATTGAATGCGAAAAGCAGATAATTTTACTAAGAACTGTAAAAAAGTTGTTTGTGAAAAGCGATTAATTTCAATGTTTGTAAGAAAGTGTTTGTAATCATGCTAATATTGCCCGATATTACCTATGTTCATTAATGTCTCAGAATATCGACAGTCACTACATTAAAAATAACAGACACGTAGGTAATCTAATTAATTCTCCCCGGAGCCCCATATATTTTTCGTTAGGCACTGAGTATCGGCAGACACTGCTTTAGGAAAATAAAGAAAATTATATACTTCATGCGTTATTTTATTTATTTCCAAAAAAATATTTTATTAACGTTAAACTAGTTTTTAAACAATAATTCATGTACAGACGCCAGCAGGTAAACCTACCCGAAAGTGAAAAAAAACTGTCAAATTTTCCCAATCAACTTTGAACCTTATACTTAATCTATTAAATAAATTTGACAGATTGTAGTAGGTTGATGTGCTGGCGTGTGTACTAACCGAAAACATAAGGTTTAGATTTTTTCCTAGTGAATCAATTAAAGGTGCCTAACATAATAGGGATGACGACAATTTTTTTTTTGTCCTTCATTTATATTATACAAAAATAAACGACACGTGTATTTTTCATTATTTTCGTTATCAAAAGATTACGGCGATGCAATGAGTTAAAATGTGCCATGACGTCACGAGTATGTAGATTTTATACTTACTTGTGACGGCGACCCCCACTCCCCAACTTTCATGCGTTTTATCTAAGTAATTTTGTATGAATATGATAAAGAAAAAAATACGTGTCTAATATTTTTTTATTATCTGACTGACGGACTTAATAGAATTTCTTTTTTTTGACCCAGTCATCATCCCTATTGATTGCGAAAAACAGATAATTTTACTAAGAACTAAGTAGAAAAGTGACTGATTTTTACCAATAATTGGCATCACCAGATTTTCCAAGAAAAGCCGTATTTTTAAGTTAGGAAACCGGAATCTCGAAAAACTTAAATGAATACATCTTACGATTATGTTGTAAGGTAAAAACCGAAGAACCAAAATGACGTCAGAACTTCGAAAGCTTCCTGATTCATTCCTGTTAACAATATTATAAGTAGAAATTCTTCATATCTATTTTCCGCTTTATGAGGACGACTAACTGATTAGACAATATGCATACCAGCACGCGTAAGGACCAGGCCCGGGTCGTCGGCGCTTTGTGTTCCACGCGCGCCTCAAAGAGATGTCAGCAAGTGAAGGGGTCCGATAGGACCGACGCCTGCTGGGGTTGCGGGAAAGTCCGAAAGGGATACCGTGGCCCCTGGCAACGTACAGGCAACGGAAGGAACACGGGTAGGTTTTAGTCAGTAAGAGTCTGACACGCCCTTCCGCTCCACCCAGAGCGGGAGAAGTTATTTGATAATTTCCCACCCAAAAAAAAAAAAAAGCACGCGTAGCGTGACAGCCATAGAAACGGGTTTTCTACTGGTTTTGTCTACGGAAGAATAGACAAAATGACAGATTGTGATTGTTTATCTGTCATTTTGCCTATTCTTCCGTCGACAAAATCCGTTTCTATTCAGAGTCAAAACAGTTTTGTCTGCCATAGACACAAAAATTTTGTCGTGTGTCCAAGCAATATTTTCAGCGAATTTTTGTCAACTTTGTCGCAACGACTGATAAGCATGGTTCGATGCCCACTCGGGGAAAATGTTATTAGGTTTTGCCAATATGATTTTCTACGAATCAGCCCGCAGTCTGGATTTGTGCCCGTATGATGGCAATGGGCTCGCCCCATATGAGATCGAACTCAAACATAACTGGTGAAATCATACACTTTTGCCTTCCCCTTTCGGGAAATAAAGGCGTGATGTTATAATTATTATGTTGACAATAGCACTGTTTTGTTGCAAAGTTGCTCGCCATCGTCATTTTCATAGACCGATAATGCGACAGTCTAGCTAAAGACAGCTTATATACCATAGCATCTGATTTTCGAATTGAGAATATGAGAACTCTCTACCTTGGCAATTTTGGCATTACTTAAAGTGACGCCCATACGTTTTAGTGTAAAATTTCGCAGGCTACATTGAAGGAATCACCTTAAAGCATGCTTCAGCACATAGATTTAGTATAAACTTTCTAGTTCAGCTTGACATAGAGTTTAGAGCTTGCCAAGTTCGATCTCAACTTGAAATTCTCAATTCAGAACCCGGAAATGACAATTGATCGCATTTTCTTTCATGTTCACAGTTTAGCCACGTTCATTGCGTTGTTTACGTTCTTGAACAGCCTTTAAACATTTGAAGCAATGGATTAGAAATATCCTTAAAAACTCTCGAATTGTGATTGAAACGGGAAATTGTGATCGAAGACTTTTTGAAATGCACAGACAACAGGTCTTCGAATGCTTACGCACTGGGTTTTTCAGAACAAGTTTTGTCAATCAATCTGCCTAAGCCTTTTACTTGGTTACACGACCTAGTAACTGGGTAATACGCCCTTGGTAAGTCTGGTTGTCAGACTTTCAGGCTTCTGACGACCCGTAACGACTGTTATAGATCCACGAATGACAGCCGGGACCGACGGCTTAAGTGCTTTCCGAGGCACTGAGGAGTCTCGGTATGTAAAGATGGTCACCCATCCACGGACTAACCCCGGCAAGCGTAGCTTAACCTGATGGATCGACCCGTGCGGCTGTTATTACTTAGCCACGAGCTCCTCAACAAGTCAAGTCAAGTAACCCTGTTTATTCCATTCGTCCTAGGATTCTATTATACAAAGCCACCCATGGGCATATAACCGCTCGTATTTTTCTGAATATTCATGAAAAATTATCGAAAATTAACTGTAAAAGGAGGGATCTTAAATATTTTTCATGTTATTAATTTTTTTATTTTCTGAATATCGTTTGCCATATTTCCGATGTTATTGGCTTGATTTGGATTCTGTTTATTATTTCTAAAACCTTATGAGTTATTTTATCGGATTAACTAACATTTTTTATTAAAATTTGTCGACTATGAAAAAAAAACGGAGAAGACATTCTTTTCTAAAAAAAAACAGTGCAAGTCCATAAAATATACGATAAAATAGACACTGAAAACAAAAAAAAAGAAGAAAAAAAAGTTTTTTTTTCTTTTTTGTTAAGTTTATTTTCGAAAAAAAAACCTGAATATTCAGAAAAATACGGGCGGTCACATGCCCATGGTCGGTATTGTATATATAATCCATAACCATAAATCAAACGTTTTTCTTGTTCCTCGGAATAGTATCTATATAAAATAAAAGACGAGAAGAGAAGAGAAGAGAACTCATAAAGTATGGATGCAAAAGATATGTTGCAGCGAACTCAAATGATGAGTAATGGTTCCGATACATCAATATTTGATAAGCTTCAATCAGTACGACAGTAGTTTAATTTTATTATCGCTGATGAGAAAAACTTAAACTAACGTAACCTGAACCATATTTGATTAACTGATATCGTCTTAATCTGACCCCAATGCACTGCCTTCGAAACCGACTTTTCGATTAGCGCAATGAATATGGTTAAAAAGTTAGAATAAAAGCTAGCAATCGGCGCAGGAGTTTAGATGCAAAGTTTTCGGTATTTTCTCTTGAAAATGTAAGCAAATCCTTCTAAATAAACTTGATGGGTACGTACATCTCAAAGTTTATATGAATTTTATTTCTTTGTCAGGCTTCATTTTAAATGCCACAAAGGCAAGGATTGTAAAAATTAAAATAAATGAAAAGTATATTAATTCCTCTAATAAACCGTGATTTAGAACCCTATTTGTAGTAAAATTAGTTTATTTATTGGTCATCAAAATGTTATTAAGGTGCTCATTCTTTTGCTTTTAAATGAAAAACTTTATGACTGCATACCAACATGTTTGAAGATTCATTTGGAAAAACCAATATTTAAATTCAGTTCAGCTGGAAACTATAAATAATACTTAATTAAAAGTAAGATATTTATTGATACAAAAATCGAAAATGGCTACCAACGGTCAACAAAGCTACAGATAATAATATGTGTTCGGATACACACACCTACAGAAAACACATACCATAAAACAAGCGAAGGACTTGCCACTAGCTTCTTAATGCATTTAGTCATCGTTCCAAGTAAAAAGTAAAAATAACTTTGACCAGACTCAGCATCTCAGTCTCAAGGCCAAATCCTGACTCCTGAAGAGAGAGACACACATACTAAACTACATACACACGACAAAGATGCCAAATATTGGTGTCTTCGTCCTTTGAAAAGGGAAAGTGGTAGTTACAGCGGTGGTGAGAGTGAGATAAAAAAATGTCCGAAGGGCAAAACGAGACAGGTATACTTGTACTTCTAAAGTTGGATAAGGATGGAAGATAGGAACCGGTTAATTTTGAAGGGCTCGCGACCGTGGTCCACACTGAAGCTGTGTTAAAGATATAGGTGGTTTTATTTATGGTTATATATTGATTTAAGATTTTTAAGGAGTAAAATGAATGTGGAATGAGCCATAGATTATATAGAAGCTGTAATAGATATAGGACAATATAAATAGACTACCGATGTGCAAACGGATGAATTATATCTTTTATATTAATATTTTTACTTTGAATTGGTGTTGTATAAGTTTTGTCACTATCAAGTCTTTTTGTAAGTTTTAGTCTTTTATCAGAATTGTCTAAAGCTTCTATATTCGTCCCAAAACTGACAGTTTTCTTGTTTTTTTGCTTCAACTTTTCCTTTCAATTATTCAAAGATGCTCGTAATTTTGTTTGAAATTGTTTGCTATTGCACTTAGAAACTGAACGAGCCGTCAAAGTTGTTTAGGATGCTTACTAATTAATTGTACTATATTTTGTGTATCTTAGCAGTTAGATTAGTTATTGAATACAATTCATAGTTAGTTAATTACTGCCTCGATACAAAGTCGCAAGCGCAACTCTAAGTTAGGGGGTCTTTGAGCTCGATTACAATTTATTAGAAGCAGCCTTAGTAGGATAATTATGGTCGGTTAATGGCAATACCGTCACTCCCCATTACTATTAAAGGTATATGATTTCTCAAAATATATGTGTACTAGGAAATACACATTCCTGCTAGTATCATACAACGCACTTTACACTTTTTATTTTGTTTTCTTTCTTTTTACTTGTGTGCCTTTTAGTCTGTGCTAAATAAATGTATTTTCTTTCTTTCTTTTACACATATATTTTGAGAAATCATAGACCACCATCATAGACCTCCATCTCCGCCTTATTACCTGCGGGAAATACAGGCGTAAGTATATGTATGATTTCAAAAGTTTCTTGATACAGCTATCTATCTAATTACGTAACACATTTTCGTAAACGATTAAGAACTATCAAAATGAAAGATTAGTTCTTTCATTTTGATAGTTCAACAACATTCATTGCGTTATTTACGTTGTTGAGCAGATTTTTTTTTCCAAAGTATGAGGCAATGGATTAGCATTCTGTTTCAAAACTATTAAATTTCTGATTGATAGTGTATTACGGAATTAGGGTACTCTTCTATAAGACTATGAAATGATAGTACCGAAATTGCCCTACCTACTGGCAAGTCGTTATAATTTTTCTTATCCAATTCAATAACTGATTTACATTTGATTTGTTCATACTCAGTTAAAGAAAGTTTAGAATCATCATAAAAAAGTTGTTTTGTACAAGTGTGGTTCCTTGCAAAGATATAGGCCACACTTGCCTTCAGTAGTTTCCATATAAGGCACTGGACAGGATGCTGTGGTCCAGTCCTATAAAAACAACTATATAACAATCATCAATGTTGTCAATTGACATTATGATAAATCTTTTAGATTGTTCGTTTGGGGCTCAAGTCTGGAGTTAGACATCTTTGGACTTATAAAAAATTCATTAAGCTTGTTTTCTCCCAAGGGGAAGGCAGCGGCGTATACAGTACACCCGTAAACAATACCTATCATTTAGCCTGACCTGGGAATCGAACCAAGGACCTCAAGTTGCGCTTGCGTCCAATACGGCAGAAAGTCGAGTTTTCGCTAGGTCATAATGTCAAAGTTTCAAAGTTGAACCTACAAGATGTACCTAGTCAGATGTTGATCATCTACTTACTCGCCGAGCGGTTGGTAGACTCTTCACGTAGCTGGCCTATTTTTTGGCCAAATAATCAACATTGCCATATAACGTGACAATGCTGCCAGCCTTCTGGGCACTTTTCCTGTTCACAGTGATGCGGACGAATTTTTTGATGCCCTATGATTTATGCCCTTTTCCCTCTTTTTTATATAAGTACATGTACATATTATTAATATTATTTTAAGTCTGTTAGTGTATATATTATGTTGTTTAAAAATTAAAATATTACTTACTAGATACATCGTAAGAACTTAGTGCAAGGCTTATGAACTTACGCTTCGCAAGTTTGAGTACTTCAACGTTTTGTACTCATGTTAAGGTTTATATTTTGTGTGTATTTCTGTATGAAAACCAATTGATAGTCAAAGTCAAATCACTTATACCTACTCAGATTTTTAATTTGCTAGACGTGACATTCGGTGTCGACATAAAAATAACCTAGTAAATGATCTAGTTACCGAGTGACTCTCACCAAGGAGCACTGAATCATTCTCTGCAGGAGGACCTTCACTGTTGACGTGTTGTTCTGTAATATTAATTATTTAACGTGTTATTTTATAAAAAGGTCAATCGCTGCTGTTGTTCTGGTCCAGCAAATAAAATCTGAGTTTAAGTATTTGGTTTTGGCAGTATAGATAGATGAGCATTTTTTGGAAAATCTGATGTACAATTAATAGTTGTTAGTGGCTTTTTATTTTTATCCAATTTATAATTAAGTGTAAGTACCTATGTACTTACCTACCTACCTAATTATAACTTGGATGAGATTTTATATTTGTATTATTCGAAGAAAATAAGTATATCTTTCCAAATCCACAAATACGGTGTATATTTTATTTTTTTGTAGAAGTTTTCTTCATAAATAAATTAAACAAAACTCAGTAATTCTCATTACTTTCAACTGCCAAAGGTTTATTGACCTTATTTACCTTTTCCGCAACCATTTTCCTCCCAACCTGTCTCTTAACCCCCTCTGCTGAAGCGAATGGACTTACACTCACGGCGCTCGCAATGTTGCCAACTTGTAAAGTAAAGTTAAGTTTACTCGGAATCAGTCCCCCCTCCCTGTCCCAACCCCCTCTGTGGCCATGTAGCAGCACGAGGGCAACGCGGCTGATTCGCGGGAACGGGTCAACTCGACTCAAGGTCAGGGGGAGATGCACAGGAAAACTGTGGAGATGACTTTCGTGGAAGTAATATGTGGGGATGTTGGTCAGTGAAGATTGTGGGGACGAATATCGTTGTTTCTTTTGCATATTTTTTTTTCGGAAAATTCAACATTGTCGTAAATTTTTTGTTGAAGGATTATGATGACTGATGCAAAAGGGTTAAGTTAAAGTGGAAAACGAAAATTTTATTTTCAAATTTTTCACACAATTTGATGCAAATTAACTTTGCTGATCTACCATATCTATATTAACGTGTTCAACAAACTAAAAATTATAAATCGATTTTTATATTTCACGTCTTTATTTTTAGGGTTTTCAAGTTCTCTTATATTTTGGAAGAAAATAATAAGAAAATGAAATAATAACATTACCATAGTGCATCTGAACCTCTGTTCCCAAGTCAACATTTACCAATAAGTATTTGTGTACTCACACATACGGCATCATCTCGCGACCTGCGCATGTGCGCGTGTGGCGTACACACTGCACAAGAATGCAACGCGTTGTTGACACAGCCAACTTCGATATTCCTTTATTTATTGCTATAAAAACCCTTTCACTAACACCCATTGCGAATACAACTTTAATATGTTGGGCATTGAATTGAATTCAGAATGCCACTGCGAATCTTACGACGTTCATTTATTTTCGCGTATCTATCTCTAAGTAATGGACTATGGAATGTATTAGGAAGGCATTAAGGTAGAATTTTCTTTGAGCTCTTCCTGGTTTATAGAATCTAACGTGTCTATGAAAGTATCGAGGTATATTTAAATAAGGATTTATGCGTTACGTCTGGCGTTTTGGCGAGATCCGCGGATAAAGGAACGTTTCGACTGAAAAAAGTCGAGATATGGTCGCAGATTGTGGATTTTGGGAGCCACAATGGGTAACAGCAGACAGTCGGGTGAGGTATCACCTCTTAAAGTGTCTTGACAACTTTTTTGCTGAAAATGCGATCATTAACAGTTTTAGGAAAAATATTTTTGCAGATATTTTTTTACCTTTTTTGTCTGGACTTTGTCTGGTTTAAATTTACAAGAAATGTTAGTAAACAAAGCAATTGTAGCTTAAATCGTTAATTAACACAACCGGTCGCTATGATCTCGAGACTCAACCCGCAACTGCAAAGTTTATTTTTCAACTACCTACAAACATAGGGTAACGGATGTTTAAATAATCCCAAGAAATTTTATCTGCAAGCGGCTCTATTTTGTACTATTTTAAAATTCCTTACAAGATCATAACAGTATAGAAGTACGGTAAAATACCAACGTTTTACGCAGTGAATGCATGCAAAACGTAAAAATAAGAGGTGGAAACCTGCTCGTCTACATACCTTGAAACCTGTCCGTCCGTCCGTCCTACGCGTCCTGTTAATTAATGACAATCACTATTGGACAGATGTTGAGTGTACAGCAACGTTTTTAAAATAAATAAAAGCTGTTCGAAGTCAGTAATAATTCAACTCGACTGCGCTATAGGCGCCTTTAATGTTTTATTTAAGAGCTGTAATTAAAAACATACGCAAAAAATAACAATAAAAAGGGTATTATGTCGCAACACGCGAAAAAGGATTAGATTACCCAGAACTTTCATGTTAACGACATGAGATACCATCAACACCCTCAACACATAAGGAAATAAAAATCCTAAACGCAAACATGTTTACAAAAAAAAAAACGAAGTCTTTTAAAACCCTGATTAACTTAAATGAAAACTCCGAGATTCTACATCAACGCATCTACGACAGGTTATGTAAATTCTACGTTGTGCGCTTAACGAAAACGAGAGTATCTTAACTATCGTCAATCTAAAAAAAATACTTTCATTAAATCTTTCCCACCAGTTTTCGACCACTAAACCAGTTCGATAGGATCGCACCCAAAAAAACATTATATTAATTTGGGATCCCCACAAAAAACGAAGATACGAATGAATAAAAAAAGCTAATGGCCAAAAAAAAGAAAAAAGGTTCGATCTTTTTAAAAAAAGAATAAAAAAACCGGCCGAAGAAAGGGTTAGTTTGATACAGGTTGATTCCATTGTTGGTTGGTCAGAGCCTCATTTTGGTATTTATGACGTTCAGTACATACTAATTCCATGCATTCTTGATATTCTCACTGACTTGCATGTTATAAATTGCAATGTGTTGTGGGTTTATTGAAAACTATTAATAAATGATTAAAATAAAGAATAATTTTTAAGCATATTTTACATGGAATATATAAACGAAAAAATGTTGTCTTGTGTCAGTCATTTTGAGTGAGTTCCTTCCAATATTCTTAATTTTTTTTTTTAAGTTTACTTTAGTTTTGACAGGATCTATATCAGCCGGAAAACATGATGAGGAAACATGGTCCATGATCAAATAATCAAGTGATCAACCTTATTTCTTCTCTGTATATATTCTCAAAGATTTTAGAAGAGGCTTCTCACTTCTTTAGTGATTAGATTAGACATATATAGCTAGGTGCGTTAATAGAAATAAATAACGATATTATAATGTCAATAATATTCTGTGGCGTCTTCTAGCCATAATTACAGAATTAAATCACAATGTTGATCAGTTTTATTTTTATTATAATCACAAGATGGAATGCGGTTCCTGAGATCGAAAGTTGCAACTTGCAAGACTATTAATAGGATACAAGACTATATACCGTTGTACAGTCAGCAACGAAACAATTATGTTTTTTTCTAATAATTGAACAACAAAATTTAAGTTAAAATATGAAATGAAGTTCTGAAAAACATGTAGTAACATGAAATAACTTTGTGTCAACTTAAACGTTATGTAAAATAGTGTTGGTTTTAACAACTTTTATGGCTGACCATACCTGTTTTCTTTTTTTCTTGTTATTGAAGTTGTTATAAGTGCACGTGATTTTGTTTATATTTCCTGATTAAACACAGTCAGTGACATTCAAGTAAAGAGATTGTTAAACTGTTCGGTAAAGTACAATAATAAGTAATTAACTGAAAAACGTGACAATATTTAGGAAGTATAACTTGACGTGTAGAACTAAGAATAATATATATATTATTTATCATAAAGAATAATTTATCCTTTTTGTATAATGCTTTAGGTCGCGTGAAAAAAAACGTAAAATAGTTTTTTATTTTTAAAAAATTTAAAAAAAATCTAAATACTTGCAAAAAGTTGCATACCTTTTGTCATAAGTAGTCTAATAATTTTTTCCTTTATCACTTTTCATAAGAATAGAAAAGTAATTTAATTGAAGATTTTTCTCGGTAATTAACATCGTAATATCACCATATATTATACCGTTCGCAAAAACGGGTGCCATTGACCTCATGTTTCAAGGAAGGTAAAAGCTGAATGAAATATTTTAATCAATGTAACCGGTTATTTACCTTTTTTTGACCATCTAGTTAGAGACTTCAGACAGACGGAACTTTGAATAAGTACTTAAAGGACTGCCTATCTGACCTCCACAACCCAGTTACTGGATAACACGAAACCCCATGGTACTGAAGAAGCATGGCGAATAAATTAAAACAAAATATGTATAAAAGCTACTTTATAACCGATTCTTCTTCTAATTTAATTTCTCTACCCCCTGTATAACATTGGTTGATATGTAGGTATGGTGTATTGTATAATGTAGTCAATGCTAAGATCAGAAATTCCTCGCGTCCATTTTGGTTGATTTTAACTGCGCTTTTTAATAAATCGACAGGACAATAGTCACCCCTATTATTTTATGGAGATAAGCAGAGAACAGAGACTTAGGGATAACCAATACGATTAAAACAATAGGTTAAAATTGCTACCAATAACCATGGATCAGAAGGCCAATTCTCGTATAGACGCCAGCACATCAACCTACAACAATCTGTCAAATTTCTTTAATAGATTTTCAACTTGATCACTAAAGCATAAGGTTCAAAGTTGATTGGGAAAATTTGACAGTTTCGGGTAGGTTGACCTGTCGATTGTATTTTTTACATATTGCGAATGAAATTAGAATGCGCACATTCTTAAAAATTACGGGAATTGTCGCCCAGGAAAATAGATAAAATTAAAAACAAGTTAACGGCGTTCAACTTAAATGAGACTGGGCAGGACATGTCTACCACATGCTGGACGAACTGTAGGCAAGGGCCTTGTCTCATACTATAGCAGATTGTTTGGGCTTTGGAAGAACTAGATGCCTAAGGCTTATATCTCACTAGTACACCTGGTGCGGCAACCATGGCCGCTCTGCCAGCAAAACTATGCAGCTTTAAGGTAGGTAGAAAAAAAAAAAACAAAATTAAATGTATTTGACTCACACAATATTCACACAAAAACAAAAAAATAAAGATAACTTAAAATAGTATTGTGTGCCTCACGGCTGCGTCAAATAGGGCCAGTTCAGCATAAATGCCAGACAATTAGTGTCTGACGTTGGTTTTCAACTGGATCTTATGTTACGAGGACCTCGTACGGATGTAAATCAGTTTTATAATGTGTGTGTTTATAATATATTTAAATAAAAATAGACAGAATAGACAGTGCGACCATGGTTGGGCCACCATGGTGTTCTAGTGAGATATGCAGTGATCGCAAATTTGCGTACACTCTGAAGATATGGGCGTATACTTACTAATAAACTTTTGAGAGTCCGTAGTGTTTTATATTTCTGTCTAGTACGTGCTACACTCGGCCTCCAAAATTGACAAAAATACAAAACCTTGAAATCTAATCATTAAAACTCTTCATACAGCTCAATAAATGCCGTAAAGTAGGCTAAATCATATAATTATTTCTATACATTTTTCCCACGTATCCACCCTTCTTACGCCACAAAAACGATTAACAAAAACCACACAACAGTGTCCGTTATATCATTGTCATAAGGTTTATATTTAATTGGAAGAGTAGTGTAAGGGTTGCGCCGAACTTGTCCGAAGATTGCCGAACGCCCGCAGCGAACAGGTGCTCTATCTTCTACATCTTGATGACCGGACGCAGGAGAGCGATACGTCTTGATACTTTAGGATATTGTTTGTGTTTTTTATTTATTATCGTGAATATTCGGAAGGTCCACAGCATATGATGTTGCCTGATGTTGTCTTTGAATTTTAATGGAAATAATTAATCTAACTTCCAGTCTATCAGGATGCAGCTCTATACCAGGCTTTTACCATGGAGCGACTGCCTATCTGACCCCCACAACCCAGTAACTAGGTAATACCCCTTGGTAAGACTGGTTGTCAGACTTTCGGGCTTCTGACGACCCGTAACGACTGACAAAGATCCACGAATGACTGCCGGGATCAACGGCTCAACGTGTTTTCCGAGGCACGGAGGAGTCTCGGTATATAAAGATAGTCACCCATCCACAGACTAACCCCGGCAAGCGTAGCTTAATCTGATGGATCGACCCGTGCGGAAGTTATTACTTAGCCACAAGCTCCTCATTTAAATGGAAATAATAAGCAATGAAAAATGCTCAGGGAAAATTTGTAGTTTCTGATCTCTATTCTTCTTCTTCTTTTCGTGTGGTTAGTAACTAACCAGGGGCCGTATTATGACGTATTAATGCCACCATTATTCCAGTGTGAGTGAGAGACGAAGCTACACAAGGCCGCTAGCACCATCCTTTTTTCGCAGTGGAATAATGATGGCATTAATACTTCATAATAAGGACCCTGGTGTCAGAGTTTTAAAGTCACCCATGGGCCTCTGACTTGGCTTCAGATGCCGTCGAGAAATTCTTATTGACAAGAATGTGCTGGTTTTATTGCTAAAATTAAAAATCAATCTTTTACTATTAACAAAAACATTTAACATAAAATAAAATTTGGATATGTTGTTATATGATATTCCGGATTCACAAGACAAGTGTTATCTTAAACAATTTAAGCAATATCTTTCCTCAAATAATCGAGCACGCGAAAAGGGTATCGTCCTTTATATTTTTTTTCTGACTTTCCTTGCCTAAGGGGCCTACGCCTATTGCGCAGCAACTGATTACAATAGCCTGGGTCCATCGATTGATCGCACTAACCTTAATCCGATCACAGGTGCGATGAAATTATCCGGAAAAGAATCGGAGTTAACGACATAGCTTGCCGAGTAAGCAAACTGAAGTGCCACGTGGCTGGTCATGTTTGTCGAAGGACCGATGGCCGGTGGAGCAGACAACTCCTGGCGTAGTGACCGCGTTTCGGAGAGCGTAGTTCACCCCCAGCTAGATTAAAAAGGTGGCTGGGACAGGCTGGATGTGGAAGGCGGAGTACAGGGTGTTGTAGCGAGGCCTATGTCCAGCAGTGGACTGCGATAGGCTGAGTTGAGTTGATCACAAGTGTCAGTAAAGTATCAAAACCTGCAGTTCGCCGTATACGTCTCACGTGGATGCGAGAATGTAAGGGTTAATAAAGAATATTGTCTGTTGTATAGGTACCAAAATCGTACTAGTTTTATAAAAAGACGACATTCGTTCGGTAAAGGGCTCAGACTTAAACAGGTCAGTCTGTTTGTTAATAAAACGACTAAAACAAGGATTTTTATTGTTATTTTTAATTACTTTACACTTTATTCAGCAATTCTGGCAGTCTTTAATTACCTACTGACATATATGCCCACTGTTCGATTTCCAGGTCGAGCAAAGTATTATTGGGTTTCATCCATGAGGAATTTCTCGGTTCCAGCCCGGAGTCTGGATTTCTGCTTTGTTGATGGAAATAGGCTCGCCCCCTAGTACATGGGACTTAAACATAACTGGCGAAATGTGGGTGTACTATAGGAAGTACACATCTGCTTAACCCTTCGGGAAATACAGGCGTGATGTTTAAATGAATGTTCGTCCAGTTAAGTACCAGAATAAGCGCATCGGACGCTCAGACGCATCCGCTGAAATGTGACGTCATGCTCATATCGATCATTAGATGCGTGCATTGTCCATAAACAGAGCATCTGCATGAGACTGAAAAAAAAAACTTTGAAATAAGTTTCAGTGAAGTTTTAGAAGTAAAAAAATATATTTTATTAATGTATTACAAACTTCTGTAACACGTTGAAACAACTTTTACTTATGTAATAGAAAATTGATAGCAATTGTAGGTGAGTACAGTCAGCATCAAAAGTAGATGATCGATTCATCAGTACAAACATAAAAGTGGTCAACCACATTTAAGTTTAATGAATAAGGATTTTTTTTACCGACTCCTTAAAAAAGGATGAGGTTCTAAATTCGCCAGTATATATTTTTTATTAAGAAAGAAAGAAAGAAAGAATAATATTTATTTGGACACAGTTCGTGAAACACATAATTAAGAAATAAAAATAAAAAAAAGTGAAAATAATCATAAAGCGATAATAGTGTGCCTCACGGCTGCGCCAAAAAGGTTCATTTCAGCATTAATGCCCGACAAATGCTGTCTGACGCTGGTTTTCTAATGAACCCTTATGGACAAGTGACGGGGAGTACCAACAGTATTAAGTATGTTCATCGAAATTTTTGCGTCAATTGTGGACCGATTATGAAAATATTTTTTTCATTTGGTAGAAAAATCACATTTAGTGTATGTTGATGATGTTATAATAATAACTTTCTGTCACTGTGATTTCCATAGCAAGTATTGTTATACGAATTTGTGTAGGGTAGGTACCACAACGAATAAAGTAAAAAATAAACCTGTTAATAAAAAAAAACGACTTCAAAAAATACAAAACCAAAGACGTCCGCAATACAAGTTATATTTGTAGTGTTTATTTTGGAAGTCGTTTCTTTTTTGTTATTTTCGCAACTGCTACTTACTGGGTATTAGACATTTTCAAAATTCCAAAATTGTGTCACATGACGTCGAACACTATCTCAAACAAATAAGACAAGTAAATACATACCTGCCTAAACAATGATGATGGTGTTACTGGCTAAACAGTAACTAATTATTGAGGCACGTCTAACTAAAATTAGGGCACTTTTAATTAGTACCTACCCAAATACTATTAGGTGCGCGTCGAATGCGCAGACGCAGCCAACCACGCGTGACGTCACGGCGGCCATTGTCTTCTCGATAAACTAAGTAACGGGCTGTTAATAAGCGGTGATAGCGGTCACCTTTAACTTCACGCTTATTTTGGGTTTTAGGGTGAGCAGAGTGGCTAAGGTTGTCTTTTGGGAGATAGTTTTTGTGTAGTTTCTAAAATAGTAGTAGAATACTGCCTTGTTGGTCTACTGGTCGCAAGCGCTCTGCTGAGCATGAGGTCCTGACTTCGGTTCCCAGGTGAAGCATGGAATAAGGTCCCCTCTTTGAGGAGTGGCTAGAGAGGCACCACGGCGTCCTCACCTTCCGCCTGACGCAGGTCCTCACCAGACACGGTTGTTTCGGGAGGTTCCTGTTCCGGATAAAGCGGGAGGAAATGGCCGGGTGTCATCACTGCGTGGATCGCCCGGAGGATACGGTGGCCCTGGGCGTCGGGAATCGCAGGCCGATTCCCGGCCACCGTAGGCGCAGGCTTGCGGACGGTGAGCAATGGGTAGCTCGCCGTCCGATAAGGACCAGGCCCGGGTCGACGACGCGTTGTGTTCGATGCCTGCCGGGCTTGCGGGAAAGCCCGAAAGGGATACCGTGGCCCCCGGCAACGTACAGGCAACTGAAGGAACACGCGATGCGGAATAAAGGCGTGATGTTATGCAGTAGTAGCATAAGTCCAGGGAAGTATCTAGTAACTGCCCCGAAAACCAAACAAAGACACAAAGCATCGTTGCTGACTGTGTTCTAGTTTGAAGGAAAATGGTGTTATTTAATACAGACGCATGAAACACTTCAGCTCTGAAGGATGCCCAAAGAGCCATACACTTCATAGTCGCAAATAATTAAAAAAAAAAACAATAGAGCCACAAAATACCGTTCAATAACCTAAAGCATGTCTCCAACTAGAAAAAAAAACATAATACCGCTAACATTATATCCTAAAAAACACAGTATATAAGATATAACCTAAATTGGTAACAGTTTCCACGTGAAATTTAAAATATAAGTGGTAGGTACAAGGGCGAAGGGCTGGAATGGTAAAAAATATACATTTGATGGAGTGTAGTTTATCTTACAACTGGGAAAACACGCTGAAAAAATATCGTGCGCCAAGGAAAATATTCGTAAATGAAAAAACAGCAGTCGCCGGCAAGTGGCGGTTAGGGGTGTCGCGGGCGAGATGAAATATTATTTTGTATTTTTTCATATTTCTTCTCTTCAGACCATGACCCTTGCTGGAGTGTCGTAGGTGCCCGTTCATTTGATGACCTAAAGAATGCCACTGATATCGTAATCAACGTGGCCACCTAATAAGTACCATCGACACGACGTCCACCGGGATGGCCGGGTCAGTGACAGCTCGACCCGAGTCACAAAGTAATCACAAGTAATCACAATCACAAAGTAGTCACAAAGTAATCATGTTATTTTGTATATACTTTTCAACAATGTCAATATGTATATAAAACTGGTATTTTTAATGATTTACATAATAATTAAAATGTCAAATTTTATGTATATTTTTATTTATCACAAGAGTTAGCAGAGCGAGCAGCTGTGCAATGTATCGCTCACCAGGTCGCCTGTACAATCTTCACCTTCCATCGGAAGTGAATAGTGAGAATCGAGACTCGTCAGTGAACTTTAAATATCTTGTGAACTTTAAAAGTAATTGTAATTTCAAAAGTGTGATACTAAGTTTTGAAGGCCAGTGAATAATAATTTACTTCAAGATTATTTATTTGTGAAAACATGAGTACACATACAGAGCATGCAAGTTATTAAATTACATCATAGTTTAAGATAAGTCATGTTTGACCTTAGTGGCGTACAAATATTTTAATTTCAGTAATAAAAGTTATTCGATAAAGTATTAGATAACATAAGAACAAATTAGTAAATGTCAATTTTGAAAACAAATAAATTTAATATATTGTCATCTTCCTAACCTTTTATAGATTTCTTAAGTCGATTTTGATTACTCAGTGATGATAATTGTTCTGTCATATTGTTGTTAGATTACCTAGATTATCGTAGTAAAGATGGAGACGATGGATGCAAACACAATACAAGAGGTCGGATAGTCAGATGATAAGTTTTATCCTCCAAATGTTCTATTTTCTCTTTTTCTTTGTTTGAATTCTCTTTCTCTTCTTCACTCGGTTCGGCTGAAGAACATATTGTGTTCGATATGTCCTAAATTAAAAAATCAACGGTTTGCACGCCGGGAGAAGTGAAAACTTGAATATTAACGTTGTGCATTTTTGATATTTTGAAATGGTTAGGGAATAATTTTGCACGAATTGCTTTAATTATCGGTATAAAAGTACTATCATTTATGTGGTAAAATACAATATTCATTTATTGCGCTATCGTACACAAACATGACAATTTATATTACATTAAAAATTTAACACTTCAGAACTATTACAATTATTTTACATTAAAAAGTTTATCTCAGAAAAATCAACTTCATCCATAATAAAAGTGAAGTGATGTTCTTTTATTTTTATACGTATTACGAATTTTCGATCAGGTCACGTGTCCTGACGCGAGTTTAACATTTTTTACCCATCACAAAAAAAGTGCTAAAGAAGTTTTCACTTCAAAAATATGAAGACATGTATTGTGACATCCACTAAATCTGCACTCGGCTCGCGTGGTTGATTACCGCGTGCCTCACAGAGAAGAGGCCAGTCTTCCCAGCAGCATAGCATTTCTCTAGTTCAAAAATATGGAATGATCCTTCGTCTTAGTGACTATCAATAAAACAAGGCAGTCAATCATTTAATTAATTTTCGACACAGTGCCAGCCCTACCGAACACAAAGTATAGTCTCTATGTAAACGGTGCTCTTCGTAGAGACGGCCGCGACACCTGCCCGCTAAATGAGAGTTAACTGTGCGTCTCTCTCTTATAAGTAGAGATAAATTTATAGAAAGAGAACGTTTCTTTACGTGTAGTTAAGGCTTTGATTGATAATAAAATAATGTAATGTATTCGTGTTTCGTAATTGTGTAATAACTGCCGCACGAGTCGATCCGTCAGGTTAAGCTACGCTTGCCGGGGTTGGTCTGTGGATGAGTGACCAGTGACCATATTTACATAGCGAGACTCCTCCGTGCCTCGGAAAGCACGTTAAGCCGTTGATCCCGGCTGTCATTCGTGGACCTTTGACAGTCGTTACGGGTCGTCAGAACCCCGAAAGTCTGACAACCAGTCTTACCAAGGTGTATCGTATTACCCAGTTACTGGGTTGTAGAGGTCAGATAGGCAGTCGCTCCATGTATGTAAAATACTGGTATTCAGCTGCATCCGGTTAGACTGGAAGCCGACCCCAATTAGTTGGGCAAAGGCTAGACAGATTGATTCGCCGAAGATAAGTTTAACATACATACACACACATAAACTGAAGGCTTTTTCCAATGAGGTTAGGCAGAAACAGCAGTACGCCACCTGCTACAATCCTTGCATACTCCTTAATTATGTTAAAGGATTATGTAATAAGGATCGTTGCTTATTACATGAGCAAAAAGCTCGTGCTTATTGCTATTCAAACTTAAAGCATCTATTTCAATTGAACCATTTACAGGAACTTTTGAATTGTTAAGAGATGTATGTCTGTTACATCCAGATTTCTTCTTGTGGTCGATTGTGCGACTGCTGACCCGTCCTGGGATCGATCTGGTGTGACACTGCTCACCCCTTACAGATATTCAGGCGATGATGTTATGCGTGCTCACCACAACACACAAGATAAAGAAGACGTTTAGATTCCGTACGAAAATGGTAAAAAGGTACAGTTCTGGTGCGACTTCGTCTCTCTGTCTATTTAACAGCTCATTCACACGGGACCCATCATTGACGATTCGTCAAAAAAAACAATACGTTATGACGGATGCACGTTCAAATTGCAAACATAGATAGATAGATAGATAGATAAATCGTTTATTTACTGCACACAAAAAACAGCACAACATAGAAAAACACGATTAAATAATGACTAATTAGCTATTAGGAAATAGCTGCAAGGTGCCAATATACAAACAAATAAAAAAGGAGACGATCAAAAGAAAACAAGACATTGTGATGAAACTATTGGCTATGACACACTTTAAAATAATGGATCAACGAACATAAAAAAGTGCGGTGTGCGTCTAAAGGTTGCACCAAATGGGAGTCCAGCTCAGCATGTGCCAGGCAAATATACCTGACGCTGATATTCTGCTGAATCCCTGCATACGGAAACGAGCTTTTTTCGCGATTCGTAAGTACTAAATATCCAAATAGATGTTCACACTTGATTCGTGATTCAGAGTTCAATCTTGCACGAGCTCTTCAGCGGATCCGTCAAAAAAAATCACGATTCATGTTTTTTGACGAACGTGATTTTTATAAGACTTACGTAATTTAAGACATGTCTGTAACGATTCACGACATGCCGCCGTCAAAAAAAAAAACAATCGTGAAAAAAGACGATTCGTAAAAAAATATGCATCGACGGAAGTGCAAGATAGTCTTCTGAAATAAATGTAAATTTACATCACCAATCACCAAGCACCAGTGGGGAGGACCCACTGAGACACAGAGAGATACGACACCCACGAACTAAATGAGAGGTTACAGCTGTAACTTTTTCTTTAGGAATTGAATTTAAATTACTGGCTGCATAGAAACTTGTATTTTTACAGCAGCAGTAGCTCTGTCTGAAGGACCTCATCCTGGCACTACCACCAAAATTATTGCTGTGTCAAGCAGCGGTGCTGCAGTGGTTCGAAGGTTGTGGATACCTGTGAAATTACAAGGACATGAGACATTTCAGCTTGTCTCTGGAATTACGTACCAATTTTTTTTTTTTTTGGTGGGGAAGTTATCAAATAACTTCTCCTGTTCTGGGTGGAGCGGAAGGGCGTGTCAGACTTACTGACTAAAACCCACCCGTGTTCCTTCCGTTGCCTGTACGTTGCCAGGGGCCACGGTATCCATTTCGAACTTTCCCGCAAGTAGGGATGATGCCTCAGTCAAGAAAAAGAAATTCTGTTTAGTTCGTCAGTTAGATAATAAAAAAATATTAGACCCGTATTTTTTTGCTTTACCATATTAATAAAAAATTACTTAGATAAAATCGCATTAAAGTTGGGGAGTGGGGGTTGATACATCACAAGTAAGTATAAAATCTACATACTCGTGACGTCATGGCACATTTTAACTCAATGTATCGCCGTAATCTTTTGACAACGTAAAAAAAGAAAAAATACGTGTACGTAATTTTTTATAATCTACAAAACGGACAATTTTTTTTTTTGTCATCATCCCTGTTATGTCCAAAGGCGGCGGAGAGTATAAAGGGTCCCGCAGACAGACGCGACGCGACGATGCAGCACGATTCTGCTAGAACAATTTCAAAGAAGTTTTCATAGAAATTGTTCTACTAGTCTCGTCGCGCCTGTCTGCTAAGCCTTAATGTCTGCTTAACAGTAAGCATGCTAAACCGACCAACGCAGGTAAATATAGCGTTTTCGTGATTCCGATAATTTTCATCGAAAAAGTAGCTAGATACCAGAAAAGAAAATCCCAATTTTCATCCGTTGAAACTAAAAACATTACACGTACGTGAAAAATAACAACACCGTAGACAAAACGAAATTACCCTCCATTTAAAAACATACCTAATAAAATCTAAGCCCAAAAAAAAAATTCCAATTTCTAGGCCTTCCACATAGGTACAAGATAACTAAGATAATAGCTACATCAAATGAAGCGTCGACGTCGCGATAAAAAAAACACTGGTTAAAATCTACCGCTACTCTGTGTTGTTTTAGGCCCTCGCAAAATATTGGGCTCGCTAAGCGAAGAATAACAATGGCGCGGGCGCACCCCCTCCCCCCTCCCTATGGGTGACGAAACAGACGGTAATTATGTTTATTGATCTTTTTTTTGTTCTAGTAAATTGCTTGTACGCGGTTTTTGATAAGACACATTATTTGGAGGACAATCAAAGAAAATTTCTGCTCAGTACCCTAATTACGTAATACACGATCAATCGGAATTTGAATAATTTTGAAACAAATTGCTAATCCATTGCTTCATAAGTTCGAAAAAAAAATCTGCTCGACAACGTAAATAACGCAATGAATGTTGTTGAACTGTCAAAATGAAACAAATTTGTCGAATGTGTTGCGTAATTAGGTAGCTGGTTTCCTTTCCAGCTAAAATATTTAGTTAGAATAATTAATATCATTTCGTTTTCTATTTACGGGGTCAAATCATACTCAATTTGTGATTTTAAACTTAGTATGAAAAGTATACTTTTTGCCCTTGGATGGCACCACAACCAAGTCTCTCTAATCGCTTGGAAAATATTTACAATTCTATTATCACCCCAGGAGTAATTTACAGAGAGAATCCTGACTATATGAAGCTTTTACAGGGTAGATAATCTTAAAGCTTCTCTTGTAGTTAATAATAATAGCTCGCGGCAGAAAAAAATAATAATGAGCTTTAAATGCCTTCGAAGCTTCTTAGTATTTTGCAATAACTCATACATTTCTGAAAAAGCCTCCACGTGACAATCCTGGCTGGTCGGATCCGTAAGAATCTCCGAAAAGGAAATTGGTCCAATCGGTAACTTTGATAACCAATGCTGCATTCGTATTCAAGAGTTTATCAAAATAGTGTAGTTACCACGCAATGTATATAGAATAATATAGTATACATATTTTTACACAGCCACAAAATAATACAGTCAGTCTTTCCAAGTATTATTTGAAAAATCAATTCTGCGCTAATGAGCGATGAATCTAGACTTTCCAAACGGTCGAGTCCAAAATCGATTTTTGCATAGAGTCGGTAGCCACGCGCCTTTCAGATCGATTCTACGCGCGTGGTCGCCGTGGACAGTCACGCACGTTCCATCTGATCTCGATGCCCACTCGATTCGATATCGAGTCACATTTTTTCTCATTGGCTTCGGCTTTTTTCAAACCTTTTGTACGAGGCGCTCGTTTTTTGGCGCGCGTCGCGCTTGTCTCGGACCAATCTCTTTGGTAATTTTCTTTTTTTTTTACTTACCTATTGTCGACGGGCCAGTGCAACTTGTTTTTGGATTTATATAGACCGTTGATTCTTAATGGTTGAATTAAATGTCCGCGGTGACCGTTACGAACGTTTTTTTGTACGAAAGTAAGGTGGCTTTTTTTAAACTTTTCGCCACGCAAATTATTAAGAGAAAATCTGGTGAATCTGCTGATAGTTGCTCTGTATTTTATTGTACAGTTTTTTAAGATTTTCAAAAGATCTAATAAAGTCTAGATAGCTTTGAGAGTTTATTTTTTCAGAAGGTGAACGGTATAGTCGTTTATGGCTTAAACGACGTAAAATCGAATTTCTTAGAAAAATTAGTAACACTTTTCACAATTTTTAGATTGCTTGTATAATGGACTTCCAAGGCTTCCCAATAACATTTCCAATTGTCATTTATAACAGAAAAAGAACACAATAACGTAAAATATGTAATTTTTTAGGTGTCAGTGAGAGGTCGCAAACCGGGACATTATCAAAAATTACCAGCACCCATACCATGCTTCATTTACCAAAACCAGAAGCTGTGTGGTCTTAATAATCAGTGAAATATTTCACTAACCACCGTCTGATAACCACTGGTGCGTGCTGCTAACCACTGGTTGCTGAAGAGGACAGGTGCACTGCCCGGGGCGACGAATCTCATCCTCATGACGTAATGTCTGCGTAAGGAAGTTTTGTATCGGTATCTTTTAGAAAAATTGAGGTATTTTGGCGGAGAGATGTGTCAAAGGTGACAGTAATCGGGAGTTCGTGATACGTACGTCGATTATAGTCGTTTTCGACTATAATAAGAAGAGGTTTTTGCCCTGCCGTTGGACAATTACAGAAATCATTATTGTTAACAACTTCTATTTGTGGTTAGCAGCAAAAATTGAAATAATGTAGTAAAGATTCGAGCCTGAGAAACTTTTTAGACTGAAGAGGTCTATAGGCCAAGGGTGTTGTTGAGAGGTTCGTATATTATGTACTTAGTAGAATTAGCATTGGCAGCTATCCTCCACGACAGTTTTTTTAATTTTTTTATAGAGCACTTCCGAAATCAAGATTCATTATATAACATTTCTTAAGTCTGTATTTAAAAGTAAACCTCACTGATAATTGAAGTAAGATCGATAATCATGATTAAAGAATATTACTCGTAGTTTCGAAACTCTAAAGCATCTATCAAAGAAATTAACTTTTACCGAAAATCAGGTTGTTCTAAATCACCCAATTAGTCAGTCTGTACTTTTGAACGCAAGTGTAAGTGTATAACGCAAGTGTATAAGGCAGCGTGCTAACTGTACCGGTAATATTTCGCTAATGTCGTAATCACATGTCTTCGAGAAGCGTCTGCGTCTTTATTTCGAGTGATTCTCGCGGTTACTATGTATTACGATGTCTGGGAGACGTATTCTGGAGGTTACTCGACTGGTTTTTTTTTAACGTGTGTTTACAATTTTATTTTTTGCGGCTAAGAGTGTCACCATCAGTTTGGAGTCAACACTACCGCTACCAAAATAAGCTAATTAGAAAATTTGCTTGTGATTTATGAGGTCGATATAACTGCATTTAAAAACTGTCGTCCTAATTAAATGTAATAACCGCCTTTGTGGTCCCGGTTCGATTCCCAGTGGGGCAACATTTTCTGCTCAGTTTGGTTGGTAGTAGGGCTTGTTCTAAGGCCGCCTGGCTAGCTACCACCATCTTATCTAACATAACAACAATATTAACAGCATTGTTGTGTTTCGGAAGTTAGAGGTAAGATAGCCAGTTCGTCTGTGGTTGAGGATTCCGGGTGAAGCTCGCATCCACCTGCGGCCTGATCATCACTTACCATGGATGAGATTCAGGCCAAGAGCTTCCCCGTAGAGCATAAAAAATAAAGAAATTAAAATGGAAATATCTCATTGAGGTAACAATAAAAAAAATTAAGAAAGAAAGAAAAATTGTTTATTCTGCACAAAAAAAAAACGCACATCACAAGAAAATACATAACTAACGCACAAACAAAGAAGCCAAAAACTCGTATTCAACAAATAAAAGTTAAAAATTTGACAATGTTGTCCATTGCTTGATGATCACACCAAGGCCAAAGGTAATACACATACCATAATTACTTTGTGACAAACTGCTTATCGGTGAACATAGTAGAAATCTTATATTTGTGACCCAATTTGTAAGTTTATGGATATGATTTTATGTAACACAAAAATATTGTAAATGCCCTGTTATTTTCCAGTTTTCATAGAATTTAACATCACTGTAATAACCAATAACACTGCAGCTTTCGACACCCTAATTGCGTAACACACTTTCAATCACAATCTGAATGATTTTGAAGGATATTGCTAATCCATTGCTTCATATGTTCGAAAAATTTGTCTGCTCAGTAACGTAAATCACGCAATGAATGTTCTTGAACTGTCAAAATGAAAGCTATTGCAGTGTGAAACGCATTTACCACGCGGGGTTTACGTTACTGTAAATGACTTAAATTTAAAGTTAGTATAGTAGTGTGCGTACGCGCAGCGGAATGTTGTTGAATTTAAAGATTTTAATTATGCAGATATTTAGTGTATGACGAAAAATTTGTGCACGCAACCATTGTGGAGAAATTCACCAAAAACTGATTCCGCTGGGCGAACGTTGTCCTGGCGGAACTTTTTTTAATCCATAGACTTTAGAAGAAAAGAGATGTGTCCAAAAATTTGTGTATATTTGTGTGTAATTGTGTATGTATGAATAAAACTAGTGCATGCATAAACTTCGGAGAAATTCAAGTTTCCGCTACGCGAACGTTTGGCCATTAGCTAGTTTTCATATAAAGCGCTTACATAGAGAGCTGTAGATTTTTACATACGTTGTTTTGAATTTGTTTATATTTGTTTAAAACACAGATTTAGAAAAAATCGTAGGGCTTAAAAGATAAAAATATAAACGTAAAATACGCTTATTAGGTCTTAGTTCTTAAAGTATGCACTTTGGGGTCTAGATTTTCACGTTTATACAAACCTTGTAAGTGTCTGCAACATGTTGCCAAGTATCAATGATGTTCCGTTAGTAATTAAAGAGTTATAGGACAAATTTACCATGAATAGATCACTCTTTACAAAGCAGTCAAATATCACGACGTTCTAAATGAATTGCATGGTAAAATGTATGCCAATAATTAGTGTATTCATTCAACTATTCACATGCAAAATTTCATGTCATTAAATTCAGTAATTAAAGAAAAACAATTATAATACTGACGAAGCATCGAAAACCTACATAACCCGACCAAGTTCGGATGGCTACAAAAAAGCGGCCGTGCCATATATCTAAGAAACGTTCTTAACCTTCCAATATAGTATTTATTAATATGGTACAGTTGCATACACAAGCGTTAGGAAAAAATAAAACAATTGCATTTCTTGAATGAAAAATATTTTTTTAATAATAACGCCACTATCTACGATAAAAACAAATCTTCAATTAACAAGTACTTCTCTATTTAAATATCCGCGTACAAAAATATTTTTAATTACATATAATACTTAATTATGTAATTATAATAACGTTAACAAACGCTTGCAATGACAGCAATAGACTTAAATGTGTTTTAACTAAAATAGATTATGAACTAGCTTTTGCCCGCGTATTTACCTACGTAAATAGTACCTACTTTCTGTCATAGTCAAATACATTTAAAAAAGTAGGTGTACAAAAATAAATGACCTATAAATTATATCGAAACAACAATTGTGTTATCACCTATACCAATTCAATACCGGTATTATACTGTAAATTTTGGGATGTTACCTAAATATATTGCACGGCCGCTTTTTTGTAGCCATCCGAACTTGGTCGGGTTATGTAGGTTTTCGATGCTTCGTCAGTATTATAATTGTTTTTCTTTAATTACTGAATTTAATGACATGAAATTTTGCATAAGAATAGTTGAATGAATACACTAATTATTGACATACATATTACCATGCAATTCCTTCAGAACGTCGTGATATTTGACTGCTTTGTAAACAATGATCTGTTCATGGTAAATTTGTCCTATAACTCTTTAATTACTAACGGAACATCATTGATACTTGGCAACATGTTGCAGACACTTACAAGGTTTGTATAAACGTGAAAATCTAGACCCCAAAGTGCATACTTTAAGAACTAAGACCTAATAAGCGTATTTTACGTTTATATTTTTATCTTTTAAGCCCTACGATTTTTTCTAAATCTGTTTTTTAAACAAATATAAACAAATTCAAAACAACGTATGTAAAAATCTACAGCTCTCTATGTAAGCGCTTTATATGAAAACTAGCTAATGGCCAAACGTTCGCGTAGCGGAAACTTGAATTTCTCCGAAGTTTATGCATGCACTAGTTTTATTCATACATACACAATTACACACTAATTTTTGAACACATCTCTTTTCTTCTAAAGTCTATGGATTAAAAAAAGTTCCGCCAGGACAACGTTCGCCCAGCGGAATCAGTTTTTGGTGAATTTCTCCACAATGGTTGCGTGCACAATTTTTTTTTTACCATACACAATTATACGACGTCATACACTAAATATCTGCATAATTAAAATCTTTAAATTCAACAACATTCCGCTGCGCGTACGCACACAGTATAGTAAGGTTATCCATCCACGTTTTGTGAGTGTGTTCAGAATAGGTGCGTTGTAAGTACACACATAATGAACAAATTGCGGCGAGTCGTTAGAAAGGCTGCCATTAATTCATTATCTCGGATTGATTGGGATGCTCTTAGTTGCAGTAGTGTTGATAATGGCACGCCGACTGCTCTGGCAACAATAATTGTGGAGGGTGTAGGTACATTTCCTAAAAAACAACGTCCGCAGTGACAGCTGTCATAAAATTATGTCTGCGGGGTTTGATTTTACGGTGTCAAAAAACGCTCTCTAGGGAAACACACACTTTCATAAATAACGTTTCAGTGACGTCATTTGACGTTAAATTGCGGACGCAATGTGGCGGCCACCGCAGTCTTAGGAAACCCTAGCTTAACTGTTCCAAAAGTATCAATCTGTCTAGCCTTTTCCCAACTATATTGGGGTCGGCTTCCAGTCTAACCGGATGCAGCTGAATACCGTACTTTACATGGAGCGACTGCCTATCTGACCCCCACAATCCAGTAGCTGGGTAATATGATGGTACCAACGGCTTGACGTGCATTCCGAGGCACGGTAGGAGTCTCGATATGTTAAGATGGTCACCCATCCACAGACCAACCCTGACAAGCGTAGCTTAACCGGATGGATCGAACCGAGCGGCTGTTATTACTTAGCCACGAGCTCCAAAAGTATATAGAGGTTAAAAGACCTATCACAAAGGATATAAGAGTAATTCTAGTAAAGATGGCTCCCCTGTATAGAACAGTGGGTGTCAAAAAAAGCAACAATGGGATACGAGCACCTAACAGGATACAACGGACCTGACGCAACCCCTACTGCAACTTGGTAATAGAAGTCTTTGATAAGCAAAAACCTGGTAGAGGAAAGTTGTTTCCTGTGTACGTCTGCAATATCTACCAGAGGCATCGCAGATGGGTAACCATGCCAAAGGCAAAGCTGAAATGTCTCATGTCTACATAGAGATACTACGTATGTCGATTACCGACTTAACGGAATATTGCCATTTTTAAATATTATACTTTTTTTATTTATGTAGAATTAATTATTGTATATTTATTTTATTTTTATGTCTTAATTATATTTCATGGTACAGCATACCATGAAATATAATTAAGACATAAAAACCAGTCGACATCATAACGTCAACGCCGGCTGTCGCTGAAAACCAGTGCTGTCTTGCATCGCAGTATCATGCTGAGCGATGGCCGTTTTGCGTGAATGTGGCGCATATTTTCCCTAAACTGGTTTCCATTTTTTTTATTTTGTGTTCTTTTTTTGCGTCATGTTTACAGCAAATAAACGTATTTTCTTTCTTCTTTCTATGTCGCCAACAGTAGGAAATGTTGCCATTTTAAATATTATATTTTATATATTTAGGAATAACTATTGTATTTATTTTATTTTTGTTTTATTTGTTATTTCTCTATATGCTGCACCGGTTGACGTCATCACGTCAACGCCGGCTGTCGCTTAAAACCAGCGCTGGGGTTCTATCTCGCATAGGGTCGCAGCATTATGCTGAGCGACGGCCGTTTTGCGTGAATGTGACGCATATTTTCCCCCAAATTGTTATATTCGTGTTTTGTCTTTCCTTGCGTCATGTGTAACGCAAATTACACGTATTTTCTTTCTTTTTCATGTGTCTATAGTGCGTTTTAATACATTCCCGGATGTCTCTTATCCTTAAGAGGCCATCACATCAGAGAGAAAATTACAATCTAATACCTCTCATAAACATATCAATATCAACTTAATACAAATCGTTCCTCGCTCTTTCACCTCCTACATTCCATTAGGCTTGCCCTTTGGTAAACACCAAGTAAGCGATCGGCCCAGCATCAGCTAATGATTGAAGCCACTTAACATTCGTGATCTGCAGACGTTTTGGTATGGGCTTCCGTCTGAGGGAGCGTGACTGACGGCGGGGAGGTGCTGTAGAGGAAGCGACGATATGCTATGCTTTTAAATTCTGATGCATTTAAATGTGTATGACAAAAAAGTTCTATAGGAGTTTTACAAATGTTTCAGTATTATTTGCTTAAAAGCTGTGTTTAAGGGGGATACGCTAAGGTAGTCCGCGAAATTCAAGATTTCTTTTGTTTTTTGCAATTTGCAGGTCAGTATCAGGTTATATGTTGATTAAAATATGATTCGCGACCGTAACAAATATGGCTTTACAGAATTATAATCATTTGAATTAGCAATACAACTCCTTAAGTTAGCTTAATCCTCAAATGTCATGATTTCATGAAATAGTCATTCAATAGGATTATGTGCACTTAGAGAGTTGTATTGATGACTTTTTTGATTAAAATTCTAAAAATAAACATTTGATATGATCGCGAATCATATTTAGATCAATATACAACCTGATACTGACCTGAAAATTGCAAAAAACGTAAGAAAATTTTAATTTCGCGGGCTGCCTTTACGCTTTCGCCTCAAGCGTATAGGCAAATGAACAGTCTACTATTTTATCCAATAACTTTCATTCTATTTAAAAAAAAAAAAACTTTGAAAGTCGTGTTGGAGGTACCAGGAACACAGCAGCAGAACCTTCCAGTTCCCATTTTGACACCAAAAGAGAAATCCTCAAAGGACAATGAAGCCCAAAATAGCTATTTAAACTGAATGAATTGGTGGCCGTTATTACGACACTGAGTTTTTAAATGACACCCAGACACCTATGATTGACAGATACAACGCTCCACAAAACCGAACTTTTTCGAAGACTCCGAAGATGTGCCGTATTATTAGCAGCCACTGACTGTAGGTACTGCAGTTTTGCTGCTATTATATGAGCAAAGCTTTTGATTTTGTATCACACGAACGACTACTCTACAAGCTAGAGAAATATAAAAACAGAATAACTACGCCTTAGCCACGCTCTCACTGCAACACAACCTAACCAAGCTACCGGTAAATATCTAAGAGCATTTTATGTCTTCACTCGCTTGATAACCGCAGCGCTATGTTCCTACCTACCTACGCTTAACAGTCAGCATCTAATCTACAACATCTCGATAGCCAACGTTCTGAACTGACGTAAAAAATATAATGTACTTACCTACTAAAAAAAAAAACAATCTGCCTAGCCTTTTCCCAACTATATTGAGGTCGGCTTGCAGTCTAACCGGATGCAGCTGAATACCAGTATTTTACATGGAGTGACTGCCTAACTGAGTAATACGAAGACTTGGTAAGACTGGTTGTCAGACTTTCGAGCTTCTGACAACCCGTAACGGCTGTCAAAGATCCACGAATGACAGCCGGGACCAACGGCTTAGCGTGCTTTCCGAGGCACGGAGGAGTCTCGGTATGTAAAGATGGTCACCCATCCACAGACCAACCTGATGGATCGAGCTGTGCGGCAGTTATTACTTAGCCACGAGCTTACCTACTAATGGTAAATGTGATCAAGTAGGAATTTACGGCGGACCCAGGCCGGGATGGCGATGGCGGGACGAGCTTGACGCCTATAGGCGGGATTGGTCCAGCTTGGTGCAGAGTCGTGATCAGTGGAAAAAGGAAAGGGAGGCCGTTGCCCAGCAGTGGGACAATAGCTTTCGCCCGCGGCTTCACCCTCGTGGAGGTCGGATATTATCCCACGGGGATGTACTACCGGTATAAAAAGGATCCTGTGTCCTAACCTGGAGTATCGGAACAAAAGGTAGCCTATGTCCTTCTCCAGGTCGTGGTCGGCCTACCAATGTGCCAAATTTTATCCCGATCCGTTCAGCCGTTTAAGCGTGAAAGAACTCACTTACGCATTTAACATTTTAGTTAGGATTCGGATTATCAAGCATCAAAAATCACTAAATACGCTTAACGCTAAACGTACTTATTTAGAACATCGCTCTGTTTCTGTCAATTATTTGAAAATGACAAAGACAGAGTGATGTTTTAAATTATGTTATACCCAGCAGTTGTTGACCAAAACTGTCCTTCAAAAGTAGTTTGAGATTTGGTTCAAAATATGATGGTGATATTTGGATAGGTATATTAATTAACAAAACACAACATAAGATGGCTTTTGAGGTGCCAGTTTATTTTGACAACAATTTTATTTTCCTGTGTATGCTTGTACCTACATAATTTATATATTTTAGTGTTAGATATATATTACATTTAAGATGATAAATGAAATAAATATACTATTCATACATTCCTACATTCTTATGCCACTATTATCATTATAAACTTTCTAATAATCATTCGTAGCAAAAACTAACATTTCAAGTAACTATAGACTAATTGACGCCAATTTACGCACAGCAACCTACCGCTACACGGTGTTAGATTTCCCACCTTTTTATCAATCACAAGGGCTACGAAGCTCCGCAATCAATTTTCCAAAAACTATTCGTCTAGCCATCACAAAATCAATGCCAGACTAATCCAAATCCCGCCAAATGAACTGTCAAATACTTTTTGCGCGCCAAATCCACGCGTGTCTCTCATAATCTGTGGTAGAATAATCGTCGCGCGTGCGAAAACGAACTAACAGTTAGACCATAGAGAAAATAAGTGCAGAAGGTTTGATTAAACGGTATTCTTGGTAATCTTTTGCAATCAACGCGCGATGAGCTAGCGCAAAGAAAGAAAATACAGAATGATTTTGAAGGATATTGCTAATCCATTGCTACTTATGTTCAAAAAATTTGTCTGCTCAACAACATAAATAACGCAATGAACGTTGTTGAACGGTCAAAATGAAAGCCATTGCTACTGTAAGTGTGTTACGCAATTACGCCGCTGGTACAGAGGAAACCTTTGTGCATTACAACAAAAAATACCTCGTGGGTCTCGACTACATACGTCTTCCTGTATTCGTCATGAACCAGAGACAAAGCTGAAAAACTAAACACAAATCTATCTTTCTATTTTATTTATTTCATGTGCTTGTGTATGTTTCTGTCACCACTGGGTTCTCTGTACCCATCTTCCACATTGTCACACTCCACGAATTGCCACAGATACAAAATGCAGAGGTAATTAAGGCCAAGAGCTCACCTGTTCAGGACCCCCAGGCTGAGACATCTAATTGTCTGTCAAACTGACAGATTAGGCTGAATACGTTATTATTGGTGCTACTTTTGTAAGCGCTGACAGATGAGTATGCTTTTGCGTTCTATTTTTGAAACTCTAGAAATCATGAGGTCTTTAATTTGAGTGGCTAATCAACGGCTACCTATCTTATTAGATAAATACATTATGTAGATAGTTAATTTAGGTTCACTAGTGTCTTTTAAGTTGAATTTAAAAGTTTTGTGTTTTTGGTGGTACTTTTCAGGATGAACTAGTTGACTAGAAGATCCACAACATTATTCATTAACAAAAACCACCATGTGCCCGACGGGATTACCCAACGAAGAAAAAAAAAATGGAAAAAAAGAATTTAAAAAATTAAATAAAAATTACGAAGGTCATGAAATTTTGCACAAGTGTTCCTTATACTCGTATAACGTAGGTGAGCAATACGAAAAGGTTTTAAAAAAATCATCTCCTGAAGGGGTTAAATAGCGGATGAAAGTTGTATGACTTTGCAAGATTTCATGTTTCTACACTCGGCTGTTTATGGCCGATTATACCTATAATATACGAACCGCTATTGGTTATAATTAGGATTCTTGTATATTTACCAATAATGAAGAAAGATGAAGAGCTTTGCATAGTGGACCCTCCCATATGGAAGTCGCTATTACAGGTAAAGTTAGCTTACGAATCTATTTATAAGTATACCCAGTTTGGCAATAAAAAATCCTACAACTGGTAAGCAAAATGATTTGTTTTTTTATAAGAACTGAGCATTAGGCTGTACGCTGTCTGACAGTGAATTTGATTGTTGTTAAGTAACGCTAGTGCGTCTAAGACAAACCCCAGACTATTGCTCCTGACCACCAGGTGAACTAGATACATTAAATGTGCAAAGAATTTGTATTAGAACCTCAACAGCAAATTACGATACACTGAAATCCCGACTGTTACTTAGAAAGCTGAGGTAGACCACAAAGAATGTGTTTCGTTTCATTTGGGTCACTTTTATCAACGTGCTATGTAAATTATATACTCCATATCTCCATAACCATGTAGTAAATAAAACTAATATTATTATTTTTAAAAAGTCTTTATTTTAACAGACTTCAAAAATAGCAGCAGGTTTTTGTTTTCGTCGCAAAAAAGAAAGAAAGAGAAATTGTAATACTCTTCCACCCATACAGAAAGGATCTACCTGATCTAATAATTACATAAAACATTGCTTGCGCGATGCAGGATTCTGTGACGTCAGGGTCAATGAACTCCATAGTGTCAAAAATGATGATGACTGTGATGACAGCTTCTCAGTTGCTCGTAGCATAGGTGGCTCAAGAGTGGTACCTATCATTGCTTCAGTGCAAGAGAGAGATAAAGCTATCAGGGCAGATAAAGCTATCCCTTTTTTGTAACAGATCAATGATGACATTCACATGACACTTCCCTATATGATGTGGCAAGCAAACCCGCAGGCACTAGCTGGTTATAAAGCTGTTAAAGCCATTTGCTTTCGGGGATTGGTTTATTATTATCGAGGCTTCTTCGTATCTCGATCTATAACTGTACCTCTGTAATTATTATCTTCACTTTGATGGAATAGATTCGGCAAATATAGATGCCCACTCACATTCATGTACGGATAGCAGAATTGAGAGGAAAGTTGGAAGTGCAAAAATTCAACTTTTAAAGAAAATTGGGAATTTTTAACCCCCGACGCAAAAAGAGGGGTGTTATAAGTTTGACCTCTATGTGTGTGTGTCTGTCTGTGACAGCGTAGCTCTTAAACGGATCAACAGATTTGAATGCGGTTTTTTTTTGTTTGAAAGCAGGTTTTCTAGCAATAGTTTTAGACATGTTTCATCAAAATCGGTTCAGCCGTTTGAAGATTATCATTTCTTTTCTAGTTGATGAACGGATGTCAGCGTCTTCCACAGGTCTGATCGATTTGAAATTTGGTATTCTATTACTTTAATAGTATTAGAAGAACATAGTAACCTGGAACTGATGCTACAGCATCACCTGGAATTTGCAGAATACCCAACTCCCTTACCAACTTACAGCACAGGTATCGTGTTTGGGCTCATTGGAATGGTCTCAATGCATAGGTTATAGATAGATGATGAACAGTGTCTGGTGATGGAGTAAGAAAGAGAAATGAGGAAATGTTTGTGTCGGGGGTTTTTTAAATTTTAATATTATTTCACATGTTCAATATTAGATTGGAAATAAAATATGACTCTATAATGTGAAGGTATTTTGTCCATTTTTGACGCTGAATAAAGAAAACTTTCTATACATCGATTTAAAAAAAAAGTACTTAACGGAAAATTAACGCTGTCACAATATGTAGGCAGATTTTGTTTTCTTACGAAGATCGTAAGAAAACAAAATCTGCCTTCTTCTTCTTCTTGATTATTTGCTTGAAACATTCATAAGTCATTGAAAATTAAGTTTTCTAGGCGAAAGGAATTATTAAGTCTAACTTTGTTTCGAACAAAAAATAGTAACATGAAGTTTGCTCCAGTTTCCTTGCTATCGGTACCGACTGGCCAGTGGGCATGCGTCAGAGCACGTAAGGAGATGGGCATGACATGCACAACCTCCACCACGCCGCCACTGACATTACTTCATTAAAATTCTATTAACGGAAGCATTCTCCATAAAAAACTTAACGAAAACATCACAAGAAACACGGACCTACAACTCAAAAACAACGTTATCTGCTTCGAAATAAAATTCAATTTTGCGTTTTCCTCTTTCTGTACTTACGACATAGAGGTGAGTAAGGAAACTTGTGAACCATTTTAGACGTTATTTTAAGACACAGAAGCTGTATAATCGGTTGTAGTAGCAGTGGTCAATCAAGAAAAACTTCAAGAGATGGACAGGTAGTTTTCACGATCGCAAATCGAGAAACGGAAGTCAATTTGTTAAAAGAAGTAAAAAGTCTTATGAGAGAAAAGTCTTGGTTATTTTGTTTATGCCTCGGAGATTGTTGGTTTTCTTAGAGGATCGAAAGCGAAAATAATTGCAGTCTTCTCGAAAATAACCACCTTGAACCCCTGCTATTTTGTTTTAATCAATTCAATCTATCGCAGTGCAAGACTTCAGCTCATTCCCTTCGGGAATTACTAGCGTGATTTTTGTCTACTTATTACCCTGAATGTGCATGTCTTACGACAAGATTTTCTCACCAAGCTAAAGAATAAAAAGTTTCGAGCGAACGGATGGGGGGTTATTGAAGAAATCAGCATAAATCTCTGAGCCATGGCATGGGGGCACTCTTGGCACGCCGTGGGGGCGCAGTGCCAACGACTCTTCCGCTGGCGGACAGACAACAGACCCCAACGCAGAATATTTACACAACATAAATCTTGTTGTTGTTGATTTATTTAGGTTTGAATTTGGAAGACATAGCTGGTTATAAAGCAGTAATAGAGCATTGGCCAAGGAGAATACTCACTGGCTGACGAGAGGCAGTGAGTACGGCTCTGCACGGACATGGACTACTTAATTAATTAGTTGCTGTTAGGGTAGGTAAAGGCCTAATATTTTAAAAACGAGCGATCCTTACAGTAGTCGCATATAATGTATAACATTTGACATCTCACCTTGGTAATCAGCAACATTAACATTATATACTGAAAAAAATTATTCAGGTGTTATTTGAAATGATTTTTCGTAACGAAGAATAATTATATTAAATGAAAACTGGATTTTATTTTATTAACACTAGGATTAATGCAATTTTTATTGAAGACAGTTATTTTTGTTCAATTTGGAGGAGAGCGGAGATATTAGATTTATGATAATCAAAATTTGAGACATATACCAACTTGTGATTTAACAAAACTTGTTTATAGTGCAAACATGCTCTTTTTATTGTAAACCAAAGTCCTGTAAGAACTAATAGGAAATATTATACAAATTACGAAACATTTACAGTTATCAGTTTTATATAGGGTTCATAGTAAAATAGCGGGAAGACGGGGATTAAAAGCCGAAAAGACCTTAGGCCTTGTCAATGTCGTCTGACAGGCAACGATAACACCGCGCGCGCTCATTGGTCAAATCAATCAGCGCGCGCTTGCCCAGCTTTCTGTTACACACTTCCGTCCCTTTTCACGAAATCACTCCAACAGATTGCGGGAAAGCGAGAGGAAAGATGTTACAGATCAAAAATCAAAAAGGCGGACTCGCTACTTCAGGGGGATGCCTTGAGATAGCCCGTGAAATTCAAATATTCTTACATTTTTTGCAATTTGCAGGTCAGTGTCAGTAAAATATGATTCGCGACCGTAACAAATATGGCTTTACAGAATTATAATTGTTAGAATCAGCCATACAATTCCTCAATTTAGAATTGGCCTAAAATGTAATGATTTCATGAAATAGTCTTTCAATAGGGTAATATGAATTTAGAGAATTGTATTGATGATTTTTATGATTATAATATTATAAATACCCCTGCTGCCCCTGCTGCCTTCGCCGCAGTCGGGTAGTAAACAATCGTAGATTAAACAAGATAAAAATTATAAATCAGTTTATATGAATTTTACATAGAAAATACAATCTTTTCAAAAAAAATCAAAATATTTTATTTCACATAAACCTACAAGGGCACTTATGAAACGTCATAAGCTAGGTGCCCGGTTCCAATTGGTCGTTTTCTATGGAGAAGAGCCGGCAAGAAACTCCATGGTTACTCTTTTAAAAGTAAATGGTATTTACAATGTTTTCAAATTACAGAGTTAATAAGTATGAGAGGACAGTGTAGGCCTATCAACAAGTACCAGGTACTTAGCAAGATAGAAAATGGTCGACAGATCTACAGTCTGTTAAGCCTACAACGTTACAAAATCTAAAATAAAAGAATCTATATAAAAGCAAAATCAAATAATAAAATTAAAAAGCTATTTAGACCAAATGACATGATTGACAACTACAGCTGTATGTAACAAATCTAATTGATTATAAAAAAAATATAATATTTTAGGTATATAATGTAAAAAAATCTAAAATACTTTCAGTTACTTATAAAGTAACAAAAAAAATCCCATCATCAACGCCGATAGCACACCTCCGCCGCGAAACCATAGCAGCGAAACCGCAGTAGTTCAATTCAACTGATGGACTTAAAATCGGACTGGACTTCAAATTCGAGTAGCGGAACATGACGCAAACCAGTTGAATTGCACTACTGCAGTTCCGCTGCTATGAAGATTTTAAAAACTATCTTTGCATTGTATAAATTCAATGTCTTAGCATTGTATAATTGCATAGCACATGTGTGAGTACTATGTACCGACTGTAAAGCTACCATTTAGGTACTGGGTATGTCTTTCATTGACTTGAATGTGCCCTGGCGGCTGAGAGTTTGTCATGCTCACTTTAATGTCTCGCTGGCGGTGGCGCGTGTGTTGGATCATTTAGCTCCCTTCAAAATGGTTGAGCTGAATGGTGCTAATCCATGCGTCATGTTCGTGAACGGGCGCCGTCAGTAGAGACTGGTCATCTCTTAGCTGCTATGGCTTATTTTAATTTTTGAATTGTTCTTTGTTTTTTATATTTTTATTACGGACGCTTTTAACGTGCACGTCATTCTACATTGTTCTCACATGTATAATTTCAACGTTAATGATGTATATGCCAATATTTTGTAAAAAAAAAAATATTTAAAAGAGTGTCCGTGGAGTTTCTTGCCCGTTCTTCTCCATAGGTACCTACTACGCTTTGGAATGGGCAACTAGCTTCATATTTCTGACTGACCGACTTCTTGACAATTCAAAAGTGCCTGTAAATGGTTTAATTGAAATAAATGCTTTGAGTTTGAGTTTGAGTTTGGTTTCGCGGCGGAGATGTGCTACCGGCACAAATAAGGCCCAACAAAGCCTACGCAAGTAACCCGCTGATACATATTTTTCTCAAACAGCCTTGACAATCTAGGAGGCAAGTGTTACTGCCCTCTTTTGCTATTTATAACCTAAAAAAAAACTTAAATAAAAAAGTAAGTACTTAGTGTGTATGTGCTGTTACCGCGAGACAGTAGTCATGAACCGGTCTATGTGAGATGAACGCAGTTAATAAATAATATTTTTATGTGTAAGAATATATTATGAATTGAAGGTACGAATAATTTATTGTTGTCATAGAAATGATATGCGAGTTCGGTTTAGGATTTTATATGTTATTAGGTTAGGCAATAGTTATCTTGACCAAAAAAAATTGTACTTTAGATCATATATTGTAGATCCTGTCCCCGAATGTACTTAAAGACCATGCAAATCTAATGTATATTTATGTACAACAATAGATATGCATGCACTCATGTTTTCCAAAAAAAAAAAAAATCTTATATCTTTAATATAAAAAGAACAGTCTAGAACTCAAGACTAATGGTAGGAAACGAACTGAACCAAAGATACTCTTCATTGCAGGTAAAAAGCGAGGAGAAGGAAGAAAATTCAAGCTGACAAATGCAAAGCAAAACTCCCAAACTGCTTTGATTATTTGCCTCCCGAAAACCGCCTGTCAACAAGACCAGCGAACTGAACATATCCCTCTGTGTCGAAGGGTGAGACTCTGAACTCTCTCTGAATACCTGCCTAAAATCATCACACTGCAGTGCAAAAGCCTCTTTTTACACAGAGAAGGCAGCATTAAGAAACAAGGACAGATGATTCATCTTCAAAAAAATCTTGCCTCTATTTCATGTAACACTTGCTATACGCGTCGGTATTCCCCGGTCATGTAACAATAACTCTCAATTATAAATTCATATGTATTATTTTAAAACAGTCAGTAATGATACATAATCTACATACATACAGCCATTAAAATAAGTTTTAAATCAACGAAAATTTGGCTGGACTTATGTGGAATACATGATTCGCCTATAACCTTCCCACTACTGGGACATAGGCCTCGTCTGTTTGGAAGGAGTGAGCCGTACGTAATCCACCATGCGGGCCTGGTGCGGGTTGGTGGATAAGCTGGACTAACTTGCTTGAAACTTAACGATTCTTTTGGTTCATGGGACCTCTAGAACCGATTTTTCTTTTGGCGAATCTTCATCTACCAATGTCCGTTTGGGTAAACCTGTTCTTGAGCGTAGATCATGAATAGGCAAGCTTAGGGTAAGAGTCTCTCAGGCTAGGAGGAGCGACGATATTCGCAGGGTGGCTGGTAGCAGCTGCATCGGAGTAGCCAAAGATGGAGCGCGAATGAAGAGGCCTACCTATATCCAGCAGTGGAATGCAAATAAGCGGATGAGGCGGTTTTTAACCCCCGACGCAAAAAGAGGGGTGGTATAAGTTTGACCACTATGTTTGTGTGTGTCCGTGTGTCTGTCTGTGGCACCGTAGCTCTTAAACGGGTGAACCGATTTGAATGTGGTTTTGAAAGCAGGTTTTCTAGCAATGGTTCTCAGACATGTTTTATCAAAATCAGTTCAGGTGTTTGAAGATTATCAGCCCTTTTCTAGCTAATGAATGCATATGAGCGTCTTCCACAGGTCTGATCGATTTGAATTTTGGTAATCTGTTAGTTCAATAATATTAGAAGAACATTGTAACCTTGAACTGATGCTGCAGCATCACCTGGAATTTGCAGGATACCCAACTCCCTTACCAACTTACAGCACAGGTTTCGTGTTTGGGCTCTTTGGAATGATCTCAATAAATAGGTTATAGATAGATGATGAACAGGGTCTGATGATGGAGTAGGAAAGAGAAATGAGGAAATGTTTGTGTCGGGGGTTTTTTAATTTTTAATATAATTATGTTCACTAGTTAGGTAGTGAAACAATATTTTATGTTCTTTTGAGCTTACAAGTGGTTATAGACTTTTTATATCAGTGTACATACTTAAAAGAATCTTGAAGCGATAGAGACATAAAATTTGCTTGCCTGCGTAATTAAAACCCTTACTACTTACTGGTATTTGCACGTTGTTATGTGTGTACGGAATTAATTAACGATTCTGTATAAATTTACACGTATTTGTTAATTGGTTTTGTGCTTAGGAATTAAATTTTTATTAGATCTTTCTTTCAGAGAAACCCCTAGCCCATCATCACACATAGCTGCAATCTATACATATTATAAAACAAAGTCACTTTTCGTGTTTGTCTGTATGTTCCCGTTGTTCTTCTAAACCACACGACAGATTTTGATGAGGTTTTCACCATCGTTTAGAGAATTTATTCCAGAAGGTTTATGTGTATAATACGTTAATATTAAAGTTACGTTTACCTAAGAAATCTCGATGTTTTGTCAAGTCGTAAAAACCGTGCGAAGCAGGAGCGGGTCGCTAGTTATACTATAAGAGAGCGTTTCAGAAGCTAGAAAATAACAAAGTAATTCGTTATTTTCATTATTCAGTAAGATTTCATGAGTGTCCATGAAGTTTCTTGCACGTTCTTCTTCATAGGAACCTACTACGCTTTGAAATGGAGCTTCGTCGTCCTGACTGACCGACTCCTTTAAAATTCAAAAGTGCCTGTCAATAGTTTAATTATAATTAAAGTTTGAAATGATCTCATGCAATTTTAATTAGAGAGATTGAATCCCTACGAACAACCCTATCGACTGGTGCCATAAAAATACAGAATGCTAAGTTTTGCTTTTGTGTTGGATCTAAAAAATGCCGCTGGGCAACAGTCTCCACACGTTGGGTGCCTGAGACGGCACGGCACCGCTGAAGTTGGCCCAGGAAAAAGTGGCGAAATGATCTAGACACGTACCACAAGGGCTGGTTCGAGGTGGCTCAGGAAAAAGATTACGTGGAAGAATTTGGGGGAGGCATTTGCCGTATAAACTAAAAAAACTTACATAAAAATAAATGAATGGGTACCTTAATTTAGGATACTTTGATGTTCTCTGCTGCTCTGCTTGATCTTTCCACCGGACTGTATAAGTAGTTTGAATGGGTTGTTAAGATTATTGTGAAGTTAAAATTATGTTTATCGATGCAGAAGCCAGAACATGACTGCCGTGTGGAGTGTAGGTACTAATTTAGTACATATATTCTCATTTTTATGATTACTACCTGCTATTTTAATGCTGATTACTTTTGAAAGACTGTCTATGTCTAGTTTTGTTGGCCAGCAATTTCATACAATGATAATATAAAAAGTTTTGAATTGACTGTATCTGAAGCATTCATACAAACTTGTAAATATAATATAAGTATACCTATTATTATTTGTTTCTTGACATTTCTCGGGACCCTGGGGTCCCGGACATTTGGAAGGCGTACGAGGGGCCGAAGCCAACTCGCAGAGGCCCGTTAGACGTTTTTAATGGAATGAGGCACCAACCAACGATTATCCCTGTTCGCACTATGCAAGTGCAGCCAAGGACAACCCCCGGTTGGTGTAGGACTATTGCAGTTTATGGAAACAAAGATATTGGATTGTGGGTCTGGGTGGCTAAGTGAGCTGGTTATTTTGAACTGTGGGAAGACTATGGCCCTACACAAATAAAATGGTAGGGGGTGACTTGCACACTCAATAATGAGCCCCCGGAAACGGTTGTTAGAACAAAGTGTCGTAGCAACAAGGGGGCAACATGTCTTGAGGTGCTTATGGGGAGTGGAGAGGTATTCCACGGCTATCAGAACAATCCCGGAAGTACGGTCAAGATTCCTACCAGCATCTTACTGGAATACTTCCTTCCTCCGAGCACGTTTGCTCTTGTGAATCTCCACTCAAGCCGGCCAATAAAGGCAAGAAAGAGGTGGGAGCTCTGTTCCTCATCAGTGTTCACTCCAGTCAGCCAATAAAGGCAAGCCAGAGGTGAGGAACAAGACTTCTCCCGGGAGATAGGGTTCGTGGGGTCGCTACTGCCCAACAGCTCGCCACATGCTGCCCTGCGGGTTTATGTATCTTTCTTGGTCTGGCTCCTCACCCTAGACCTGTTTCGGCAAAGTAAACTCTACCGGCACAGACCCAGAGTTCGGAGCGCGCAAGCCCCACGACGTCAACGTAGAGATACAGCAGTGAGGCTATTATTATTAATGATAATTCCTGAATTTGTTTCGCCATTTCTACTCAAGGATAGTCAGATAGGAAATTTCAACTCCATTTAGCTTATTTGAGTTCCGTACCTCAAAAGGAAAAACCGGAACCCTTATAGGATCGCTCGTGTGTCTGGCTGGGTGTCTGTCTGTCCGTCTGTCACAGGCAATTTGCTCCGAATCTCCGGACCGATTAAGTTGAAATTTGGTACACATATGTATTTCTGTGACACAAACACGTGTAATATAAATAAATTAAATTTGAATATGGGGGTCACTTTTTGGGGGCAAATAAGAACATTAAAAAGAAAGTTTTGCGAGGTATTTTGTTTTTCTTTTTAATAATTTTAAAATGAATACTTTTAAAGATATTTAAGAAAATTTAATGAAAATTGACCATTCCCCGTTATCTCCAAAACGACTGAACCTAAAATTTTGAAAAAAATACATATATATGATAATGGTTCTTTGCTCATAGATTACAAGAAAACCTATAAGAAGTCTATGGTCTTAAAATTACATGGTAAATCTCTCTTTATTGTGCGTACAAACTTACATTTGCAGTTGGAATGTATGGGAAACATGTTTTTCAACTACAATGTTAAGTTAGTTCTTGGGATAAATTTCATCCTAACTACGGAACCCTTCGTTGTGGGGGTCACCCATCAATATGATCTGTAAAAGTGAATACAAACAGAATAAACAATTTCATTTCATTAACTGCCTGTTTTTTTTTTAATATTGTGAGAGCAACTGCAGCATGGCGACGAGGTGCGATATTCAGGTCGGTCAGGTTTTCGTTAGAAATTTTTCAGTAGCAACCATCCATTTTATGCCCGATTGATGGCAATAGACTCACTCATAAGTCATCACATCACTGAGCATTCTGTTAAATAAAATAATGATAAAAACCACTCAACATTTATTACACACACGAACCAACAAAATTATTCTTTTATTAAATAAATGAATTTCACGTTCGTTAACTACGTGCATAGCACAAAAATCTTACATTTTTGCAACAAATCATACACAATTGAGCTAACTAAACCTAATGCGACATCCATCTCTTTCTCTCACAGCGAATAAAAGAGAGATGGAGTGATAATGTTATAGAACCGCTAAAGTCGGTAGTGTGTAAGCGATTTTTTTTTTGGATGTCTAGTGTTCAGTCATTAATTCACGATTATGTCTGCCGGCTGATGGTACAGTTATTCGGTTATATGTCATGTTTCATGGCTATGAGCATGCTGAAAGCATAAAACTACTTTATACAACGTTTTTTGCGAGTCTGTGCCACAGAGCAGATGCAGTAGGTTTAATTTATATAGTAAATCAGAGGCAGATCCTCTGATTTACTGAGTTTGTTTTTTGACCACAATTTAGGACATTAACGGTTATTAGAAAAATAAAAAGTTGATGTACCTTTTCATTTCGTATGTAAATTCTGTTGCATACGCAGTCATGGTCCAGTACAGCTTTTTTTTTTTTTTGCGTGGGAAATTATCAAATAACTTCTCCCGCTCTGGGTGGACTCTTACTGACTAAAATCCACCCGTGTTCCTTCAGTTGCCTGTACGTTGCCAGGGGCCACGGTATCCCTTTCGGACTTTCCCGCAACTCCGGCAGACATCGGTCCTATTGAACCCCTTCAATTGCGGACATCTCTTTGAGGCGCGCGTGGAACAAAACGCGCCGTCGACCCGGGCCTGGTCCTTATCGGACGGCGAGCTGGTCACCATCCGCAAGCCCGCGCCTACGGTGGCCGGGAATCTGCCTGCGATTCCCGACGCCCAGGGCGTCTCCTGCGGCGGCTAGGGGCGTGAGGACACGAAGTTTGCCTCTCCCTCACGAGTTCTGCCACCTCCTCCGCGAGCATTACAGCTTCGCAGAAGGGCGTGACGGCCTCCCGTGCCCTCTCGCTCCGTACCATGGCCTGGACCAGGGCCGGACGCAAGAGATCCCCGCCACCGTAGTCTGGTACAGCTGAAGATACAACAGAACAGCTATCTCCCGCGTTTATCAACACTTTTTCGACTTTCTCCTACGTATATCCAAAGATACAGAGGCTTCAATGGTCTACCTACTACTGTATCATGGTGGTAATTCATAGATACAGATAGTTTACCCAAACGTATGCTCTATTTTCTTATGGACTAGCTTCTGGCCGCAGAAATAATTTCGACCTATTTATTAATTTTGACTCTTCATGTGACCAGAGGGCTGGCCAATTCTTAGGACAAAGAACGTGGCAACGCTGCCAGCCTTTTGGGAAACTTTCCCGCTGACAGCGATGCGGACGAATTTTTTTGATGCCCAATCTCTACTCTATATTTTATTTTCTTAATTTTTCCTTTACATTGTACATAATATACACCGTGAAATCTTAAAGGTTGTTTTCCCGCGGCAGAACAACTTGCCATAAGGAGTACTTTCGAAGCATAGAGTAAAAGTAAAAAAATAAAGATGTTTTTTGTTTCAAAATAATTCCAAAAATATTCACCAACTCGAAAACGTGAGAATCAATAGTAACAGGTAACTTGTAGGTACTACTGGAATCGCACGCGCCGCCGACAAAGGGAACAGCGATGCATAAATGTTCAAAGCAAAATAAACTCTCGCACGTGGTGATACGGCATAAACTAGTTTGCACGCAACAACACAAAATCTGTTTTCAAAATTGTTTCTAATATTTTATTTGTTTATATAACGATTGTATTACCAAGACAAAACCATTTCGCTGCGGGAAAACAACCATTAAGATTTCACGGTGTATTATTATATAATACTTACTTGTAATACATAGTTAATGTATAATACAATATTATTGAAATAAATCTGATGCAGTATTTTGATCAATGGTTTTAATTGATTGAAATAATAACAGCCGCACGGGTCGATCGAAGGTTACGCTTGCCAAGGCCGGTCCATGGATGGGTGACCATACATTATATATCGTGACCCTTCCGTGTCCCGGCTGTAATTTGTAGATCTTTAGTCAGAAGCCCGAAAGTTTGATAACCAGTCTTACTAAGGGGTATCGTGTTACCCAGTTACTGGGTTGTGGGGGTCAGATAGGCAGTAGTTCCATGTAAAATACTGGAATTCAACTAACTGACCCCAACATAGTAGGGAAAAAGCTAGGGAGATTATGATGAAATGATAAATGTTTCTATTTCTGTAAGTAGGTTTGTACAGACACTTTGACACGTCAATCATATCATAAAAACTAGATGAGGTCGGCGTTTCCTATCTGACTACTCTGAGAAGAAAGGCCGAAACAAACTCTTTATCTTACTTTAACAAAATACTATAGACGTAGATATATTTAGCAACTTATACCGCTTAACTATTCCTAAAGAGTCATAAAAAACCCTGTAAGAAATGGACTCGTGTTTTGCCTCTTAACGAGGCATCCTCAGTATGACGATTGACTTGTCGAACCCGAACACGGCGTGTTGCGACGCCAAGCGCCGGACGCAGAGTGAGCCATACTGTTTCGTTACTCGTAGTTGACCAGCTACGAGATGCCCAACATAAGAAAAAACCAGCGGAGTCCGGCGCTCGCAACACGCCGTGTTCGGGTTCGCGACAAGTCAATCGTCATCCCGAGGATGCCTCGTTGAGAGGTGAAGCACGCGTCGATTTCTTACAAGGTTTTATATGACTCTTTAGGAATAGTTAAGCAGAATAGGTTACTAAATATATCTACGTCTATAGTATTTTATAATGGATTTCTGCAAGGCCACGCCTGAATCAATTAACTATCTTACTTTAACAAAAAACGGCAATCTTCCCACTTGATTTACTATGATCATCACTGATATTATCAAAATTGTAAAAGGTTAAGTGGCTTTAAAGTTATATGGGGTATGGGGCAATCTTACATGATTTTCCATGTAGAATGAAAATTTTAACCGATATCCTGCTCGGAAAGGCTAAACAGAACTTTACTAAAACGAAATTTTTGGAAATATTGCCAATGTTTGAAGTGCGGTATCTCAGGTTTTGTTGGACCTACAGAGCTGCGGGTGCGCTCAAATAGTAGCAAATGTTGTATACTAAATATACAGTGTAACGTATATGCAGAATGCACCTTTCGGAAGTTATAAGTAAAAAGGTTCAAGAACACCGAAAATTTCGAGGTTTTTCGAGTACCACGCAGTTAGCACAAGTCTTTCGAAGCTGCAAACTTGGTTTTACACTATTGGTATCTATCCTACCAACATCCTATAAAATATACGGTGACTGGCCTAAATATACCTGACGATATTTGAGAATTAGGTATAATATAACGAGCATCAGCATTGTACGCAGTATAGAAGGTACTGAATTTAGTTTGCTCTTCAGATTCACCGGAAGAGCAATCAAAATTCAATTCCAACTAGAAAAAGTTCTTAAAAAGAAAAGTCGCTCGAAGCATTGGGTACTTGTGCACGTGGTGTTTTCAATATCATTTGAATGGCACCTATTTGGTTACCTAGATGATATTTAAAAAAAACTTGTAAGTAAGTAACATTGGAAAGAATTAGATCGAAAACCAGACTTGTTTCGTATCATGAACTTAAGGTAAAGCGTTTTTATACAAAATTTCACAGGTGTCTTGTGCTTCAAACATCCCTAAATATATATCACAATGCATGACCTAAATCCATAAAAACGCAACACGGTATAGAACGAGTTAATATAGTAACAAACATCTGCGTCCGCGCACGCAGATTTATCTCCATTTTCCGCTCGTGCGTCGATTGCCGATGAGTCCCGATATCTCCCGAGCGTTTTCATTGGTCGATAGCTCCCGCGCTTGCTTGTGGTTGGCTGAAATGCACCTGAGGCGTTCGATGTCGGATGCTCACTGAAATTAAATTTATTGTAATACTCCGTTTGCTATTACAAGATGTATCGTTATGATTGGCGATCAAATTATGGTGTTTTAGTAGCTACGTAAACATGTATGTGTTATTTATTGATCGTTTTGAAACTGTGTTTAGGGATGCATGCTTTCGCTTGGACTGTAAAATGGGTAATTAAAGAGCTGGGCATAAAGTACGTATACTATTCTGTGTCCGTATGGATTTAGACGCGGGTACTACCAATATTTAGCAGTAGGTAAATTAGCCGATTTTGTAGGCCCGGTCCTGGAATTTGTAGTAAAACTAAACTACTCTAAACAAATAAATAAAATTGAAGTGTCTGTCTGTAATATAAAAATTACAGCTTTTCACTAAATGCATATGAAAGTATACAAGTGTGTATACGTACGGTACTTATATCAATTCTTTTTATTTTTTTTCTGTCTGTCTCTCCCTTTATTCCGTCTAATATATGAAATGGCTGGACCGATTTTGACGGGACTCTCACTGGTAGATAGCTGATGTTATAAGGAGTAACTTATTAGCCTAGGTACTTATATTTTAGAAGAATAAATGGGTGCACGAGGGTGAAGTCACGGGCATCAGCTAATTCTCAATATGCATCAATTCTGTATAGGTGTACAAGTGTACATACCTATTGTACTCGTAGTTACAGAAAGACTTTTGCGGTTGAAAAAAAAGTTGAAAAAGCGGTCAACTGCGAGTCGGTCTCGTACACGAAGGGTCCTGTACCACCGTACAATATTTAGAAAGCAGTGGTGGCCCAGTGGTACCGTCCTCCACTTACAAGTCGTGCCACTAAAGTTGAGACTTGACGCATCACGTGGTTTGACTTGCGCAGTAGACGATTTATGGGTCTCTTTAGCGGTATGAGATCCCCGCCGGGGCATCATCGGGGCAGCGGAAAGAGCGGTGGGAGGCGCGGTCAAGTCTCAACTTTAATGGCACGACTTTTACGTGTCGTGGATTCGAATCCAGGAAGGCAATTTACTTTTTTTATAATTTATTTCATCACCCCTGCTCTCAAAACGGTGAAAGAAAACATCGTGAAGAATCCGTCAAGTCCTTGAAACGAAAATTTGAAGACACGTGAACCCGCAAAACAAAAAAACCGAACAAGGCCCGCGTGGTGGATTATGGCCCACTCCTTCTCATAGAGAAAAGGCCTGTTTTCCACCAGGGGGAACATGATAGGCTGATTATGTGTACAATATGTAACACTACATATTTTTTTAATACTTTAGTAAACAACACGTTTTTTGAATAAGGAAAAAAACTAAAGTTTCCTTTCATTTTTAACTTTATTGCATTTTTATTATTTGTTGTTATAGCGTCCAAAGTACTTACATGTATACCTGTAACGGTTCAATAGATAAAGCTCGGTGACAGACGGACGGACAGCGGAGCCTTAGTAATAGCGTCCTGTTGACATCCTTTGAACCGTACGGAACTCTAAAAACGTCGAGAAATTAGGATCATTCGGTTGGACCATTCAGTTCCCTACAAAATGGTTGAGCTGGATGGTGCTGATCCACGCGTCATGTTTGCGAACGGGCGCCGTCAATTGTGACTGGTCATCTCTTATCTGCCAGGGCTTATTTATAATCTTATAATTTTAATTGTTTTGATTATTTTTTTGTACTTTGTTCTCACATATAGAAGCAACAAGAATAATGTACCCAGGATTTGGTAATATCTATACCTATTTAAAAGAGTGTCCTTGAAGTTTCTTGCCCGTTCTTCTCCATAGAGATCCACGTTTTGGACGCTTCAACTTTCTGACTAACTGACCGACTATTTGACAGTTCAAAAGTGCCTGTAAATTGTTTATTTGAAATAAAAAGTTTAAGTTTGGGAGTTACACCCCCCTCATTAATAAACGGATGTCTAGTTAACCTCTAATAGTTTTTAGTCGACTTTTAGTCTAGCCATCAACAAAAGCCGTTATTTTGAATTGATTGTAACGTTTTTTAAATCATAAATTAGTTCTGCTTCGAAATAATCACTGGCAAGAACCACTTACTGCCTAGCAAAAACTTTAAGTTTTGTAAGTAGGTAAGTACCAAACAAAATACTATACTGAGTAACTAACACAGGCTGTGTGATCTACTTGGTTAATTAAATAATAAAAACAAATACGTTCTTCCCCCGGAATTAAGAATAATATGTATTATCTCCTTTTGATTGCCCCACTGAACAATAAATTTCTAGATTTCGGTCTCTATATTTTTTCTAGTCCAAGCAGGTATCTCCCATTTCAATTTAGATTTGAACACAACTAGATAATTACACATTACAATAGTTTAAATTGAGTCTGTAGCTAAGCGCTGGACCACACAAGAGTTCCATATTACATAACTACTAGTATTTATTTTTTATTCCAGCGAGGATTTCTAGGTACTGTATTCATAAAAAAATCATTAAGCAGGTAAATTTAAAACCTTGCAAGCTCGTTCAAACAAGTCCAATTTGATCTAGAAAAACTAACTTGAAACTGGAACTCATAATTTTAACTAAATTCCTTGCTATACATAGAATTAACATAACATAAACTCACGCCTTGTTCCCATCGGGGTAGGCAGAAACTACAGGCACCTGATTACAAATAGACACTATCATCTATACATATTATTTGAAGGTTTTCTAGCGATGGTTCTTAGACATGTTTTATCAAAATCTGTTCAGCCGTTTGAAGATTATGAGCTCTTTTCTAGCTAATGAATGCATATGAGCGTCTTCCACAGGTCTGATCGATTTGAATGTTGGTATTCTGTTACTTCAATAATATTAAAAGAGCATAGTAACCTTGAACTGATGCTGCAGCATAACCTGGAATTTGCAGGATACCCAACTCTCTTGCTAACTTACAGCACGGGTATCGTGTTTGGGCTTGGTATTGGAATGGTCTCAATGAATAGGTTATCGATAGATGATGAACAGGGTCTGGTGATGGAGTAGGAAAGAGAAATGAGGAAATGTTTGTGTCGGGGGTTTTTTAATTTTTAATATAATTATGTTCACTAGTTAGGTAGTGAAACAATATTTTATGTTCTTTTCAGCTTACAAGTGGTTATAGACTTTTTATATCAGTGTACATACTTAAAAGAATCTTGAAGCGATAGAGACATAAAATTTGCTTGCCAGTGTAATTAAAACCCTAACTACTGGTATTTACACGTTTGTATATGTGTACGTAATTAATTAACGGTTCTGTATAAATTTACACGTATTTGTTAATTGGTTTTGTGCTTAGGAATTAAATTTTTATTAGATCTTTCTTTCAGAGAAACCCCTAGCCCATCATCACACATAGCTGCAATCTATACATATTATAAAACAAAGTCGCTTTTCGCGTTTGTCTGTATGTCCGCGTTGTTCTTCTAAAATAAGCAACGGATTTTGATGAGGTTTTCAACAGTATTTAGAGGATGTATTCCGGAAGGTTTATGTGTATAACACATTAATATTAAACGTATAGATAATTAAAAAATCTCGATGTTTTTACGACCTAGTATATACATAATTCAAAAACTTCCAGATATAAAATAATAATATGTACATAAAGAAGTACATAGTATGTATATAAAGAAGGAGGGGAAATAAACATAGGGCATCAAAAAATTCGTCCCCGTCAAAATCTGTCAACAGGAAAAGTGCCCAAAAGGCTGGTAGCATTGCCACGTTGTATGGCAATGCTGATTCTTTGGCCAAAAAATAGGCCAGCAGGTCAATCAATCATTAATTAATTGTTCCCTGAAAGTCTATTCTCTGTGTTCTTTTTGGTCGATTAGCACGAATTTACTCGCCCGAAACGGGTGGATCGTCGCTTTTAAAATAAAATTTTAAATGTGCCAATTACCTAATACGTATTTCTGGATTATTCGATTCGCCAACAAATAAATTAACTTCGTGCAAATCGCCTATAGAAAAAATAATATTATTCGGGCGACTAAATTCGTGTGAATTGACCATTATGCCCAAATCCCTGGCTACCTGAACTAGGAATTCTTTCACCAATGGTTTATATTGGTACAAAAAAAAAAGAGAAATATTGTTATATCTGCACAAATGGAAAGGGGCAATATGGGCAATATACCCCTTTCAAAGTCAAAGTTCAAGAATATCATTATTTTGGACACCCCTAATAAATAAATAAATAAATAATACTGCTATAAGAGCTGGTGGTAGGTGGGGACCTACAGCAGTACTATTTTAATATTATTTGGAAAAGATCCCACACTGAAATAATATTAATGATGATGAAGCTCTATAGGCCGTATAGCTAGCTCCATCTCTTTCCTCCACTGAAGTAAGTTTTAAATAATACTGCTTTAAGTAGTGGTAGGCCCGCAGATCTTAATCTGCAATGATCTTTTTCGTTTAAAAGAGTTCATAGATGATTATGTGTCCTCAAATGACCGCAAAAAGAGCTGAACGATATTGTATCATTTTTGAGTCACTATTATTTTATCACCTTCAGACCCATACGTTCCTATGGGTTACTGCAGCAAAAATAAAAACGCTACTACCCATGCTGCTACCAATGCTGAAGGATAGGGGTTGGCATGTCATTTTCCGGGAATTGAACAGTAAACTAATGGATGACCTATTCCCAAAATAAAACAGAGTGCAAGAAAAGCACCAATTGTTCAATAAAACCGTTCTGCCAATCTTCTTCGCGACCTCCCAAGACGATTTCCATTCAAAACCTGATTCAATTTCAACCGTTCACAAAAGAAGTGGATTCATGGATAATTATAAAGTTTACAACAATCAATTCTTTGCTAAACCGAATAAGCTCTTTTTCAAAGATTTAAATCGTTAGATGTACTCGTATGTATCACCGCAATAGTTTGCGCGAAAAAGTGTCCATACTGAGAAGAGTTCACACAATAATAATGGCGTTTCCATGACAATCAAGTCAAATGTCTACGACATTCTGATGTAACAGGGGTGTCAAAACTAAACAGAAATACAGAAACGCAACCATATTTTGACGTATTAAAGGCGAATCTTACGATTTAAATCTTTGCTCTTTTCTATATCGTTCTTGCACAGTAAATCTTTGAGTTTTTGTGATAGTAACATCTATTTCACACGTTACAGAGTTTTTGCATGATTTTCGCTTGTTACTTTATAAACCGCTTGTTTGATTGACCCCGACCTCTTGATTGATTGTGCAGTTAAGTACTTTTTGCTTTCACATTTATTATGGTTATTAGTAGACAAATGGATGGTGATTGTAGCTATTTAACTAGATTTTTTGTGTCTTTTTTTATTGGCATTTGCTTAAGTGGTGACGTTGGGATCACGATTTGTGGGATGTTCTTCTTTTGAAGAAGATATCAGCCTGTCTAGCCTTTTCCCAAGTAAGTTGGGGCCGGCTTCCAGTCTAACCGGATGCAGCTGAATACCAGTTTTTTTACAAGGGGCGACTGCCTATTTGTTTTCCGCAACCCAGTTATTGGGTAACACGATTTTTTTATTTATTTAAGTTTTTATGCACAGCATTACAGAATATTATTACCCAAGACGAGCAATTTTTGTATATATATATGTATATATAATATTTGTAATCACGTTCTCGAAAACGGCTCTAACGATTTCGATGAAAGTTGCAATATAGGGGTTTACGGCGGCAAAAAATCGATCTAGCTAAGTCTCATATCTGGGAAAATTCGTTTTCTCCCTATTTTCACTCGAGCAGAGATTGGTCGCCCAAAGTTTAGAACAAGATGGCTACCTTAGAATAATGACATAGCAGCATGGAATTAGTAAGTACTATAACGTCCATAAGGGTTGATTAGGAAACCAACGTGAGACAGCATTTGTCGGGCGTTAATGCTGAAATGAACCTTTTTGGCGCAGCCGCGAGGCACACACTATTATTGCTTTATGATTATTTTCACTTTTTATTTTGTTATTACCTATGTGTTTCACGAACTGTGTCCAAATAAATATTATTCTTTCTTTCATTCTTTCTTTTTTACACATGGAATTAGTATGATCTATCCTATACTATTAAATGTGTGACACAGGTCCTAATTAACAAACAAAATAACACTTGTATAATAAACAAACTGCAATCAAGAGAATATTAATTATCTTTCATCCATCTTCTCACAAAAACTTAAACAGTCACGACACACAGCTTTCCATCTCCCACCAAACAAGTCACATTCCGGTGTTGATGTCAGAAGAGCATTGAGCATAGTAAGGGCCCGGGGGGCGAGTTAGCTCGACACTGTGCGTGCTGACGGTACGGCTAGTAGCCGGCTAGGCAGTGCCTTCGCGGCCTGAGTTGTTGTTTGGGCACAACTGGGACAAAAAGCCTTATCAACTGCTCCACCAGTTCCTGAGCAAGAAGTACTTACGCTACTTACACTACTGCCTACTTACTTCGGAGTACAAAATTGTTATTCTCTCAAAGTAACGAGATAATTAGAATTTTGTATCCCGAGTAACATTTTGTAGGTTTATCCTAAAAAAAATATTACTCGGGGTACTAAATCGTTGTAAGGAGTTTTTTTATAAAGAAATCTAAGGAAGGCCTTCTGGACTTTTTCAAGTAGTAAAGCGTAAGTGCATTCGTAAGGGTTACAAATCAGTGCAGCTGATTCAAGCTTACTCCTGAATAAGGCCATGTAAACTAGTTTAATGGCCAGTGGATTGTTAAACTCACGCAAATTTCGAATAACAAATCCTAGTCTTCGGTATGATTCAGCAGTGAGTGACCTCATGTGATCATGAAAAATTTGTCTCGGGTCGAATAGCATTCCGAGATCTTTCATAGAAAGAACACGGGCTATTGATTCCCCGCCCAGGACGTCTTGTACATGCCTAGGATTATGTGCACGACTAAAAGACATAACGCTGCATTTGTTATTGTTGAAAAGTAGCTTGCTGTCAATGCTCCACTGAAAGACAGAGTTTATGTCTTCCTGTAAAGTTTCTGAATCAGAATCCTTTTGAGGTCTTTACCTATGAAATTGCCGTTCTGCAGTACTGGCCATTTCAAATCAAAATAATTTTTGTTTGGCTAAGAATTCTAATTTCAAATTAATTTTATTTAAAAAACGCGTTTTTTTTTCCAAAAGTAGTCATTTGTTTATTGATTAGTGTTACATTTTCATCGCATTTCAATCTTTTTCGTCATCATGGATACGTTAAAAATTCGAGTAATTATGGAATATGAGTACCGTCGTGGCAGCAACGCGGCACAAGCGGCACGCAACATCAACGACGTTTACGGAGCTAACACTACAAACCAACGCACCACCTGTTATTGGTTTGCTCGCTTCCGTTCTGGAAATTACGACCTGAAAAATGAACCTCGCGGTCGTCCGAAGACTTTGGTCTACAATGACGAATTAAAGGCGATTGTGGAAGCTGATGATACACAATCTACGGCAGAATTAGCAGCAGCTTTCGACGTTAGCGTCAAAACAATATTGGTCCATTTGCGTCAAATTGGCAAGGTAAAAAAGCTTGACAAATGGGTGCCCCACGAACTCAATGATCGCCAGCGCGAAGTACGCGTCGAGACGTGCCTTGCACTGCTCAACAGACACACAAATGAAGGAATTTTGAACCGCATTGTTACCTGCGATGAAAAATGGATTCTGTTTGATAACCGCAAGCGCTCAGCAAGTTGGTTGGATCCTGGTTCAGCACCTAAACAATGCCCTAAACGAAAACTTACCCCTAGAAAAGTGATGGTCACTGTTTGGTGGTCTAGCGCCGGTGTGATTCATCATAGCTACTTACCAAACGGGGTGAGCATTACTGCAGATGTGTACTGTGAAGAACTGAACACAATGATGGAGAAGCTGGCACATCTCCAACCAGCATTGGTCAATCGCTCGTCTCCGCTGCTCCTGCACGACAGCGCGCGACCTCATACTGCACAGCAGACGGTCTCCAAGTTGCAAGAACTGGGGTTGGAAGCTCTCCGTCATCCGCCCTACTCACCAGACCTTGCGCCTACAGACTACTACTTTTTCCAGAATTTGGATAACTTCTTGGCGGGAAAAAAAATCAATACCCGAGAGGCAGTACAAAATGCCTTTGAAGAATTTGTTGCCTCCCGTCCAGCTGATTTATTTAAGAAGGGCATCAATAAACTGCCACTGCGTTGGCAAAGATGCATTGATTGCATGGGTGATTACTTCGATTAATACAAATAAAAAATACATGAAAAAAAATCGTTTAAATTTTTTCATACAAAACGGCAATTTCATAGGTAAAGACCTATTATTAATTTAAGGTCATCTACCTAAAGCAAACACCTAGCATGTTTAAGAACCTTTTCGAGGTCATTAATCATGATCCCAAATAATAATGGTCCTAAAATAGTGCCCTGACTTACTCCAGACCGGGTGTCGTAAGGCGCGGACGACGATACCCCTTGGTAACACTGATTGTCTGATTTTTGGGCTTCAGACTACCCGTAACGGCTGTCAAAGATCTACGAATGACAGCCGGCACCAACGGCTTAACGTGCCTATCGAGGCACGGAGGAGTCTCGATATGTAGTGGATGGTCACCCATCCAAGAACCGACCGCGGCAAGCATAGCTTAACCTTCGATCGACCCAAGCGGCCGTTATTATTTACCCACGAGCAGTCAGTCAGGGGAATAAAGGTAAAATATATTTTACATTTTGAACTGTTTGTTCAGTCAAATATTTCGACTTCTGTTATTGTGAACTTAGGTAATTTTCTGTTTGTTCTTCAGCACCTTACTTGCGCACACACACTATCAATCACAATCTAAATGATTATGAAGGATATTGCTAATCCATTACTTCGTATGTTCGAAAAAAGAATCTGCTCTACAACGTAAATAACGCAATGAATGTTGTTGTACTGTCAAAATGAAAGCCTTTGCTAATACTGTAAGTGTGTTGCGCGATTACCCCGCAGCTTAGAGGATGTCCATCACGGGATCACGGGGCTTTAGAAACAAAGGTCCTCTACTAGAACACATTATTTTTGTATTGGTCATTTTTGCCTACATCGTGTCTTCTGTTTTTGTCAACCAATACCGAATCACACCGTGTGTAAAACAGTCTACAACGACAAAGAAACAAATGATATTTGTTTGCAGTTAATTATAAACGGCAAATAGATAAACAGGATTACGAGATATTCCCATGGCTGCAGCTAAGGCCTTATTGGCAGTAGCTATTGGCCGGGCGCCAGAGTTGGCCTGACGAATTTATGTGCGTACGCTACACACACCAGTACACTACGTACTGTGATCATGTAGACTGCTGTTTAAGTATTTTTGTTTTAATTTATTAAGAAATTAATGAGTTACTTTTTAATCGACTTCCAAAAAAGAGTATGTATTTTTTACCGATTTATCCGTCAATTGTGAACCCATTTTGAAAATTCTTTTGAAAGTGTATATTTTCGAGGTGGTTCCATATAAATTTTATTAACTTTGCTTGTATAGTTTTTGTGTAAGCTTCAATAATATGTATTTTTCCCACTTATTCTATGTGGATGATATGATGATAAGTTCCCGACTTCCAAAAATAACTACAAAGTGACAAAATCACTTTAATTTCGGAAGTCGGTGGCAAAAAATGCTAAATCAAAGCCAAAGACACTGACTTCCGAAATTAAAGTAATTTTTCACTATTTAGTGTTTTTTTGGGAGCCGGTTGTTTTTTTTTTTTTTTTTTTGTTAAACGTTTTTATTTCTAAAGACGGTATGCAGAATCTTTCGTTTTCTTAGCGTGTCGATGGCACAATGGTGGTGCATAAGGCGGATGCTATACGTATGGCGCTATCTACCAACTTTTGGTTTTAATCGAAAAGTCAAATAACTTTAAAAGGATAATTGAAGTTATTATAATAAGACATATTCATTAAAGAAATAAGCTACAGTTGAGAAAAGTAACTTATCTTTTGTTTGGCCCAGTTAAAACAGAAGTATCTACATATTTGATTATGTTTCGCGAGAATCTTTGTAAACTAGACAAGGGCTATCTGTGGACTTATAGTTTATGTTTTGTACAAATAAAAACCGTTCATCTAAGCGAAGACGCTGGTATTACTTACAGCACAATTGTACAATTTCTTAAAACTTCCAAAACCCGCCACACTACAAGCAAACTCGACCGCAAGCCTAGTGCCAGCCGATAATAGCGGTGTATAAGTAACAGCGCACACTATAAATCCATCAGTTTAGTTGGCGAGTCGCCAGTGTGCGCCGCACTTAACGCCCCGACACTCCTCTATTTCGTTACTCATAGTCCTTTAAAAGGACTCCTATTTATTTCGATGGTGATTTACGCACTGAAAAATTTGCTATTGTGTTCTGGAGCTAATTTAGAGCATGCTCAGAATAGGACGTACCTCCTTGAGAAGGATATTTATTCGACTTTAAATGAATTGTACGTATTGTACTGACTGGCACGAACCCATCATCTGCGCCGACTGCGCGCCAGCAAAGCCAGGGTAATGTTTTTTTGTAAGTTACAGAATCAATCTGCCCAGCCTTTTTCCAACTATTTTGGGTCGGTTTCCAGTCAACCTCCACTTCCACCTAGTTAGTGGGTAACAGGATGCCCTTTATTAAGACTGGTTGTCAGACATTCGGGGTTCTGACGACCCGTAACGACTGTCAAAGATCCACGAATCCAAGCCGGGACCAACGGCTTAATATGCTTTCGGGCGCCGTCAGTTGAAACTGGTCATCTCTTACCTACCATGGCTTATTTCAATTTTTGAATTGTTCTTTATTTTATCTTTTTATTACGGACGCTTCTAACTTGCACGTCTTACTATATTGTTCTCACATGTATAATTTCAACATGAATCATATAACCAATATTTTGTAACAATTTTTTTATTTAAAAGTGTGTCCGTGGAGTTTCTTGTCCGTTCTTCTCCATAGGTACTACGCTTTGGAATGGGCAACTAGCTTCACGTTTCTGACTGACCGACTCCTTGTTGTTCAAAAGTGCCTGTAAATGGTTTAATTGAAATAAATGCTGTAAGAAAAGAAAGAAAGAAAATACGTTTATTTGCGGTAAATATGACGCAAAGAAAAAAAACCACGAGAATAACAAATTGGGGGAAAATATGCGTCACATCCACGCAAAACGGCCATCGCTCAGCATAATGCTGAGACCCTATGCGAATTTGAGTTTGAGTTTCTGAGGCACGGCCCATACTGTGGTAAGAGTATGAGGCCGTCAACAGGTATCGAGACTGACTGTCCACGGTGTGCTGGATGTCCATGTACGCCTCAGTATCAACACTCATCATCATCACCATCATAATTCTCCTGCCCTTATCCCAATTTACATGGGGCGGCACAACATGTCTCTTTCTTCCATACTTCTCTATTAGTCGTCATCTCGGTAGTCATTCCCTTTCTAGCCATATCATCTTTCACACAGTCCATCCATGGTTTCAACTGTTGGAGGCTTTCAATACGGAATGTTGCCATTTTTAAATATTATACTTTAAATATTTATTTATGTACATAGAATTAATTATTGAATATTTATTTTATTTTTATATCATAATTATATTTCATTGTATGCTGCACCGGTCGACTTCATAACATCACGTCGCCGGCTGTCGCTGAAAACCAGCGCTGGGGCTCTGTCTTGCATAGGGTCGCAGCATTATGTTGAACGATGGCCGTTTTGCGTGGATGTGACGCATATTTTCCCTAAACTTGTTTATTTTTTTTATTTTGTGTTCTTTTTTTTTCGTCATGTACCGCAAATAAACTTATTTTCTTTCTTTTTTCTTTCATGAGCCACTCTTTCATGCCAGCCATAAGGGATTACAAGCATTTTAATTAGATAAGGTAGGCAGTGGATCCATGTAACATTCTGGTACTCAGCGTCATCCGATTAAAGTGAAAGCCGACCCCAACATAGTTGCGAAGGCTGGTCACGTGATGATCATCCATAAATACCTCAAGATTATTGGAGCAGCTTTTACCTGCTAAGCAACCCGTGTCATAAGGATCCAGCGATGGCATACTATTGATGCTGTTTAACAAAAATGACGAAATTCAATACAAACTTTGTTCTCATATTTAACCCCTTTAGGGGTGAGTTCACCAACCCAACATCTACCAACCCGCACTGGGCCCGCGTGGTGGATTATGGCCTACTCCCTCTCACAAAGAGCGTCCCAGCCATGGGAACATTATAGGCTGATGAGGGGGTGGAGTTTTGAAAAAACATTTCTTAGTGCTGACATTCGTAATTTAATAAACTTTTGTGGAATATATTTTTTTTTTAAAAACGTTGCCCCACACTAGGAATTTCTCCTGTATCGTGGGTGCGTTTTACAGAAACAGCCAGACCCGGAACAACTACTTGCAGGTCATACAAATATTTGTTCCGTGCGGGAATCGAACCCGCGACACGCAGTGCAGCAGTCAATCGCTTAACCACTGCGCCAACCGTGCCGTCAATATTGCATGCTTATATATCCAGTAGTTCAGGCTGTGGGTTGTCCGCCAGTAAATGGAGTTAAGATTTTTATTAGAAGGCTTATGCCAGTGGTCGGCAAACTCATTAGTCAATAGAGCCAAATATCAATACTATAACGACTAAGATTTCTTATGAGAGCCAATCCTTTCTGTGTGTCCAAACTATGTCAATACACTTTTATTCTTGCCTGCATTTTCATCATCATATCGGCTGATAATAATATGATGAAGGCATAACCTTGAGAAAGGTACAGTAAATGATTAATTTTCGATGTACTGTTAATTTTTGGTGAATACTTCGGAAATAAATCTAAGAAATATAGTTTGAATTTTGAATAAAATTTGATATGACCGAAACCCCGACTGGGTTGTGGAGGTTAGATAGGCAGTCGCTGCTTTCGGTTAGACTGGAAGCCGACCCCAACATAGTTGGGAAAAGGCTAGGCAGATTGATTGATGACCGAAACCCCGACAACCGCGCGTATAATATCTACGCGCGCTCCTGCTCGCTCTCATCGACATTTGTACAGAGCCGCACTCTATAGGCCAAAGAGCCGCGGTTTGCCGACCACTGGCCTATGCCAACCATTTGACGTTTACAGCCTGAGCTCCCATAAACTCCGTCCATACGTCCAAGAAGCAGCACATATGAACAAATGTATAATATATCTTAATGTTGGACTTCAGGCGCTAACGCGGCGCGGCTGGCGCTCTGCCAGTGACGAATTTATGGACAACTGTGGTCGCCATGGGTTTTGTGTTCTACGGCCATTTGTCATCACTAAACGCCTTTTACTTTCTAAGGAATCGGTTAGGTCAAAGATTTTGATAGGTGCACCAGAATATATTTTTTTATGCGGATTTTTTTTCGTCTGTCCATAGGAACCTGCCGTCGGAATTATAAATCATGCCGTTTAGTAAATTTTATTATTAAAATGTTAGCTGTTTTTATTTTAATGTACCTAATCAAATAAATGTGTTTGGACTACGCCTGAAGTAAATGAATTATGTTTTATTACTAAGCAGGCCACACACGTTACAATATATTTGCGCCAAATTGGACTTGCACAAGTATCCGAGCCATTCGTTGTCACGCAGACTTGTGCAAGTCTAAACTTGCACAAGTATATCTTAACGTGTATGGCTCATGTTGTCTCTGTCACTTTTAAGTACATTGTAGAATCGTCTTCAAATTAAAAGGGTAGTATGATAATTCGTGAGTGAGTTGCATTTGTTATATCATTAGAAACCAAACCTTAGGATACTGCTCTAACCTTATAAATGATCGGCAATAATCACCTACCCAGAAATTAAAAAGCGAGTTTAGAAGGTCAAAAAGCCGCCATGTCAAGTATATACGCCATACTGTTATTTTCAGCGTCTGGTTTGACTGGAATCCATCCTACCCGTAGCGTTTGGAAACGGCTGACAGATGACGTGAGCGACTGACATAAATCACACAATGCAAACAAATATCTATAAGCAAAGGTTTGCGGGCAGAGCACATTTCACGCAGAACAGATGGCCGATTGGTCCGAAAGGTTCTGGAGTGGCAACCGCGTATGTACCGTTATAGCGTCAACGCCGGCTGTCGCTGAAAACCAGCGCTGGGGCTCTGTCTCGCATAGGGTCGCAGCATTATGCTGGCCGTTTTGCGTGGATGTGACGCATATTTTCCCTAAACTTGTTTCTGCGTCATGTTCACCGTAAATAAACGTATTTTCTTTCTTTCTTTTACCGGAAGACGTAGCGTTGGAAAGTGGACCTGGTGAAGGCTGCAGGAATCTACTGGATGCGAGAAGCACAGAACCGTTCGAAGTGGCTGTGCTTGGGGGAGGCAGTTGGATTTTTAAAGGTTTTTGCTATAGGTACACCTGCCTGCTAAAATATCATCTCTGTTCTCAATCATTTTTATTTTATGAGTTTTGTAATAACTTCTTATGCTTACTAGCCATGCTTTTTGGTACCTCAAACATGTTTTTGGTACGCCACGTCCACGTTGTTACCAACCTATAGAAACAGACTGACGGGTAGACAAACTAAAATACTCTCTTATAAGCTCTGATTTTACCAACCAGACATGTCAGTTTTTTTTTTTTTACTGAGTTTGCAAACTAAAACTGCTAGACGTCAATTTTATTGCACGTATAAAGATGTCCTACATTGGTAAAATCATAAGCTATGGTTTCCCAGAAGAACCATGCCCGTCATAGCGTCTGCAATTTACCGGCAAATGATGTCTCTGGAACATTATTTACGAAACTAAGTTGATGTGTTTTCCTAGAGAGCGTGTTTTGGCACCGTAAAGTCAAACACCGCAGATATAATTTTATGACAGCTGTCACTGCGGCCGTGATGTGGCGGCTGCTTTCTAGAAACGTAAACTTTAGTGAAATAAAATATGTCACTGCCGTCGTCACCCTACTAGACATCTGCAAATAGCTCGGATCGTCTACAAAATATTAGAATGATGGCCACCATACATGCGTGTAATGTCATTTCGCAACGCCCTCCGCATTGAATTAGGTTGTAAACCATGTTTTACATAATTGGGAGTCGGATGCCCGACTGTGATATTGGATTAGCTGTATTTAATGGCATTGAAAGATCGTCATCTATCAATCTTATTAATGATTTTATTGAGTTTTATTGCGTGTCTCTTATGTCGGCAATTGGGAAGTGGTTACGGGTACCTTTGCCCCCGAATTATTAGGTCTTTCAAACAGATACCTCGGTTTCTGAATTGAGAAGTTGCAGTTGAGAACTTGTCAAACTCTTCTGTTGCATTACTAAGGGGATTCCTTCAAGATAGCAAAATTTAACATTTTAATTCTAAAGAAAAAGAAAGAAAGCAAATACGTTTATTTGCGGTAAACATGACGCAAAAAAAAGAAAACAAAATTAAAAAATGGAAACAAGTTTCTGGGAAAATATGCGTCACATTCACGCAAAACGGCCATCGCTCAGCATGATGCTGCGACCCTATGCAAGACAGAGCCCCAGCGCTGGTTTTCAGCGACAGCCGGCGTTGACGTTATGACGTTCTAACGTTTTTTGTAAAGAAAGTTTGTGTTTCGCGGTCTTTCACATAATGCTAAGATTGAGTTTGATAAGTTCTCATATCAGAAACCGAGTGTTAGGCTTTTTTTGTTTTTTGCTTGATTGTGCCATCATAACTTACTGTTTTAAGCGGCATGTGGCGCCTTCTTAATTTAATCAATTTTAATTTATTTTTATTTGAATTTTAATTGTAATAATGATTTTATTTTTATTTTAATACTATTTATGTGTATTGCCTATTCTATGTTACTCGAAATAAATGATGATTTGATTTGAAAATGAGTTATTTAATATTATTTTTGAAGTAAACCATATTACCTACTACGTTCGTTGATTAATCAGCAGTATATGCTGATGCCAAGTTCCTCCTAATAATATAGTACTGCGGATATCTGTCAATCATATTCATATACGCAGCGATCATCCAATGGACATACCATTGGAAGACACAACTTGAAGCGGGAAACGGAGAGTTGCAGTAAAACTATTTAAGGCAGTGTATAGAGGGCCGTTATCGGCACTCTATATACCACTCGGATAAAGTGCCGTTAGCGGCATAATAGTGGCGCTGACTCGGCTTTGCTAAAGTGCCGTAAGAATTGCATTGTCATTGTCACTGTCACTGTCACTGTCACTTGTTATTTTGTTTGATTGTTGAGGTTAATTCGCTGTAAAACACCACATTCCCAAAACATTACATTTTCTCGTGCCTAAACGGACCCTGTCACTCGCTGGCCGCTGCCGCGGCACTACTCGCTTCACTCGCTCGGCTCTTGTGTTCTGTGGTCACAGTTCTAACCCAACCTAACCTTTCAGCCATTTTCTTTTGCTAAGCCAAAGGGTTATGACTACACTTAAGTATAGCCGGCTATAGATGAAAGAAATTACATTAGCCTTTCCTCAAAAACAAAATAACAAGTGACAGTGACAGTGACAATGACAATGCAATACTTACGGCACTTTAGCCAAACCGAGGCAGCGCTACAAATCGGATCCCTGTCGGATAAAGTGCCGCTAGCGGCACTCTATACACTTCCAATATTTAAACTGTATTAAACTTTGCAGTGCAGATTATGGTTATGATGCAATTGATGAAGTGCCGAAGAAGGAACTAAAACACTAAACAGGAATAATTATTGCAAAAATACCTAATTAATCTCACTAAATTCCACTATTCCTCTTAGCAAAACTCAACCACTGAACAGGTGCTCCAATTATTGCACCAAGTCTAATTAAGGCCTAATCTCAAAACAAACTACGAATCGTCATAGTATCGCTTCGCAGCATCAATTAGAGAGGGGCGCGCGTCAAAGTTGAGGCGATCCCCCCCACCCCCACGGGGCCCCGGAGCGGTGCAATTTTTTTAAGGGGCCACCCCAGGCCCCCAGACTGTTTGGTGACGGTTGCAGCGGTGTTGTAGGATTTTCGAGGAGTGGCCGCTGGTTATTTTAACGCGGAATCTGCATTGTGGGAAGAAAATGTACATTGGTATTGTTTTTCGACAGAAAATTCGATAATGAAGGTGTTTGGAAGTTCGGTGGAGGTCTGCCCGGCTTGGGCAGAGCATCGCCGTGATCTCGTGGAGGCGATCGGTGGCGGGGATCTCTCGCGTCCGGCCCTGGTCCAGGCCATGGTACGGAGCGAGAGGGCATGGAAGGCCGTCACCTCCTTCTGCGAAGTAGTAATGCTCGCGAAGGAGGAGGCGGAGCGCGTGAAGGAGAGGCAAATTTCGCGCCCTCACGCCCCTAGCCGCCACAGGAGACGCCCTGGGCGTCGGGAATCGCAGGCCGATTCCCGGCCACCGTAGGCGCGGGCTTGCGGACGGTGAGCAATGGGTAGCTCGCCCGATAAGGACCAGGCCCGGGTCGACGGCGCATTGTGAGAGATGTCAGCAACTGAAGGGGTCCGATAGGACCAATGCCTGCCGAGGTCGCGGGAAAATCTGAAAGGGATACCGTGGCCCCTGGCAACGTACAGGCAACTGAAGGAACACGCGTGGGTTTTATTCAGTAAGAGTCTGACACGCCCTCCCGCTCCGCCCAAAGCGGGAAAAGTTATTAGATAATGACACAACCAAAAAAAAAAATGTGTTCGGATGTTGCTATCAATCAAGTTAGAGAAGGGCTACTGGAGATATGTTCGCGTATATTGACTTTCTCTCTATAAAGAATAAGAAGTAAGTGCCAATTTCAGCAATGAAACTAAACGCGATCAGCACAACTAAACTGCGTTCAAGAGCTGCGAGTGTCAATATTCCACAACAATGATGACATTGACAGCTCTTGAACGCAGTTTAGTGTGCTGATCGCGTTCAGTTTTATTGGTGTAATCCCTTGTAAGCCCTTAGTATAATAGCTTCAAGCTGAAGAACCACCAGTCATTACAATTATATGAAATAGCTTACAACTGATGTATGACTGTTAAGTTATCAATAGCCATCAAATTAAGTAGATTCAG